>CM060902.1:456328432-457578432 GCA_030737815.1 Allium fistulosum
CCTTTTTTGAGCAGAAAATATACTAGAAATTAATGCACAAAATTCAAAAAGAGTTTTTATATAACCTACCAGTTTCTGCTGCTTGATCATTATACCATACATGCAAATTGATATAACATGATTCTTTGTTAAAAAAGAAATTTCTTCTACAAGAAGTTAAGAATAATTCGTGGATTTATGAGTAGTAACTGATATGGATTATGGTTGACCATACAGGTACCACGCCATCATTGTCTTCAATACCAAAAACTGTAAATAAAACTAAAAAAGCACATAATATCTATTCAGATATGACACTAATAGTATGTGATAAGCACTAGACTATATGTTTGAATGAATGCATGCCATTTATTTTCTCTACAACAAATTTAGTAAGAAATAATGGAAATTAAGTATTATGATCATGAACCCGAATTGAAAATAATATAATCTAAACGCATGATCACTAAACTATTTATTACTTATTTGGTTTGAAACATGCACCTTATATCAATAATTTCATATGATACTAAACAACTAGATTTAAAACTTGGATTTGATATAAATAGTTTCATATGCAGCCAATTTTGAATGTAATTTATTTCAAGTGCATATCTTCTTCACTGTTGGTTATGCCACGCTTAAAATTGTACTAATAATAGTGAAATGAGTTTTATTAATATTTTACATTTTAATACTACGTGTGTATGTTTTAAATAATTTTCATATAAAAATTAGTTTTATTAATATTTTACACAGATAACTTACTTTGGTCTTATTAGCCCGAGTTTTATTTATTATCTTCTTTTATACTTATTTCAGTATAATAATTTTGTTGGTTGGTACTCATAAAGGTCACCTATATTCTTATGCGACAAAGTGGAATTCAATTGGACATTCTTGATGGATATTATATTACAGGAAAATATAATATAAATGGCACTCAAACCAACTGTAGTATGCCTATTTTGTTAAATTCTTTTTATTTTATATTTTGAGTTTTCTTTATAATTTTGTGTTTTAATTTTTATTTTAGTTTTTTTGAAAGTTAATGTGTTGTTATGATTTTTAGTATTTAAACATGTAGAATCATCGTTCTATATTTAAAATAGTATTTTGCCTATAATTTTGGCAACAAATTTGAGTTAGAATGTATTGATATATGCATAGTTGGAAGAAAAGGTTTAATAGTTGCAATATGGGCATGCATTAACTATTTTTGGCAGTTTGATGGCAATGGAAATCTATTTCTTGGAATCAATCGGGTCATTTTGTAACGGGATCTGGATGTGTTTTCAGATCTTAAAAAGCAGCTTGATGCTTGGAAAAGCACTACATTGTAGAAGACGAGAGTGTTGGGATGTGTGAATAGGATTGTTGCGTATTGTTTGTGGCTGCTGTTGCGATGACCGGAGTTGTGAATGAAGTTCATTCTATGGTGGCACCAAAAGGTATGGTCCCGCTATGGTTTTATTTAGTGGGGACTCCCTTGCTAAGTAGGTTGTAGTAAGGCATCATAAAACACAAGTAATTTTTAATTCTCCTTTCCCTTTACTGACGCACCCACATTTCTATCACATCACAAATATACAATATATGTTGATGTAATATTAACTACTATATTAGGTATTAGACTATTTAACTTCCATGGTTCAACCCTTAAGGAAAGTTGAAATTGAGAGAGAACCCATATTAGTTAACAATTTGGGCAGTGACAGTTAAGGTATGAGAGTCCATTCTTATGCTATGTTACTTTGTTTTAGGGAAACTAGCATATGACGCATATTTGTGCGCTCATGTTCATTATATTTGGTTTTGAATATTATTACGAAGAGCACATACTCACATAGCTTGCTTACTTAAACTATGAATTACATGTTCATGTTTACTACTGCCAAATATAGAAATATATTTTCCATGTTAACTGCTAACGAAGCATACATGTTCCAGTTAACTACTGCAAAAAAATTTCCTTTCATGTTAAATTACTGCAATTTGAAGAAGTTGACTTATTAGATTAATTTGTTGATTTTGTAGTAAGCACCATGGCAATGTTTTTCAATTTTAAACATGGTTCTACTTTGCACAGACTATGTAATTTTTGAAACATAACATAGAAGGTTGTGACAAATTTCATTAACTTTCCCCTTAGAGGAATATTAATATTTGATTGTTACCCCTATAATTGAATCATATATAGATTGTAAAATGAATAGCCAAAGTACTTAACATTATTTACATCCTCAAAATCCAAAGGAATTTGATTAAGAGGAGTTTTTTTTACTTATATGTTGAATACTATACTTTATGCCTTTAACCGGTTGGTAGCAAAACTGGATACTGCAGTTATTATATCCAAGTATAGCATTTTGTATGCAATTTGTATCAGCATCTAATAAAGTAAAGATCCTTGAATGAAGCTTTTCTATGCACGTTTACTTTGGTACAAGTAAACTAATAAGAAGAGAAAGAATAAGATATATCGTTAAATAGGTCACTTTGAAGAAAACAGGTCAATGTCCACTTACAATATTTTCCCACTTTGAATCCATATATTCATAGTCGTTTTATACAACATCATGACATTCATACAAAGCCAAGTTCTCATATACTATTCGAGCTTTACACTTTATTTTGCATTTTTTTTCTTTATTTCAGTTTGTTAGTTTTTCATGTTGAAGTTGCTTTATGCTTGAATTGACTTTTAATGTTTGGATGCACGAAATAGTCACCAAAGTGGATATGATTATATCTCAAGCAATCAAGGCCACTACCACCAAATATAGAACCGCTTTTGCACAATCCTTTCCACTCATCCTCATACCTACCTTTTCTGTTGTGGCCTTCAATATCGTCATTCTTGGTAAAGACAATTTAAAAAGCAGTTATCCAAAATTCAAAACTCATTCCTTATTTCGCCACATGATTTCTATTCTACAAATTTAAAATTAAGAACCTAAAGTATCACAAATCATAAATAATGAATTCAAAATTTACATCTGTGCCATCGGCATGGGCTTCTTACTAATTTTGTATTTGAGTAATCAATAGATCAAAAAAGATGTTATAAGCAACTATACGATGGGTAACTATTCATATAACTTCCCCTTCTCTTTATTCAATCTACTCAGTTACTATGCTTTTTTCAGTTTTTGCACAATTTTAGATGGGTACATTTGGAAAATAACCTTAGTCGTGAATACTTTGTCAAATTTAAACAAAAATAAAGATGGTTGTACTTTTACTTGATTTGCTAATTTATGGGATATGTGTAACTCGATTTTTGAAATCAATCCATTCGGTAATATATCAAATTACCATGTATTATAATTTATACAAGTTGTCTTTATCCGTTGCTTAATAATCGTATACAAATCAATATTAATCTTAATTACTTTTACTTTTGTAACTTTATTATGACTTGAAGTACATTAGTTATGCTTTTAATGATATTAACTAAATGTTGATCAACTTATTTTCTTCTGTGCAACAAGAGGTTAGAACAATGGTAGAAGCATGTATGCATATGGCATGTTCTATGCGTGAGCCTAAGTGGGGATTTTGGATGAAAGCTAAGGTGGAGCAACAAGCATGTACCCTACTGATTGGAGCCCATACATTGCAATTCCAATGATTCTTGGTTTGTAGCATCATTTGTCAGAGATTAAATCTAATATTTTCCTTACTTTGACCATGGTAGGTAACTGAATCCTAATTTTCTTTTTTGAATGGTATTTCCTTTTTAAAGCTTTTCCCACTTAATCTAAAGGTTAAATTTTTAGTATACAAATTGGTATTGATTTCAAATTTTGTTCATTAGTAGATTTTACTTATTTTTGATAATTCTTACTCCTGTCAAGGCTTTTAATAGGAATGAAAATAATTTCTTTTCATCAATATCTTTGCTTTAGAAGTTTATTAGTTTAAATTTATGTGCTAATTTTGCAACTTCTAAAACAGCTAGCTAGATATTTATAGGATATATGCATGCAAAAATTATTTAATTGATTTTTTAATTGATTCATATCTGTTTGTTTCTATATTTTGTCATCACATGTTTCGGTTTCAATTGATAAATCTATTAGTACAATTTATTTCCCATCTATTTCAATATTTAGTAATTGATTTGAAGCGATCCTGACTCGGCCTTCGAAAATCGGCACCCGTACTTCACTTGTACTCGAATGCCGCATATTCAAACGCCGAATCTGGCTCACCGGAGCTTATAACACAGTAAGTATAACAACACAGTGGAAGAAAGAAATGAATGATATCATATACAACTCCAACGAATACAATATCCAGAATGATATACAACAATGAAATCTATATGATACAAGAATATTAGAGACAAATAATAATGTTTCAGCGGAAACAACGGAACTGATAACTCCAAATGATCTTTAAAAGAGAATGAGTCCAACAACTCCAACATCAAGCTCGAACCACCATAACGATGCACAAAGATAAGCAAGGACGGTAGTGAGTGAACTCCAAACACTGAACTAGTTCCAGATAATCTACTGAACCTGACTATCTGAAAAACCCAACTCTAGACTGCCCGTGTGGAAAATTATGGGCACCCAGAGTTTAGGAAGGGAACAATAAACTCCGAGTCGGTCATGGGACTGGTATGAGTAACAAAACAGTTGTTTAAAATAGAAACAGTTCAAAAGAGAAATCTGATATGCTTTTTGGAAAATAAAACTACCATAAGGCTTCCAACACACACACAATGCAATCGCACACATGGGGGAGATTTCTCCTTATGATAGTCAAACATGCTTACTACGCAAAATCATTTGATATTATTATTAGTGCATAGTGCAGAAAACATTTCAAAAATACAATATTAATCTTAGCCAGCATAGGTAACATTATACTATGCCTACTATAGCTACCATTTTAAAGGGCATGTTCTACAACTAAAACCGTACAGGGTTCGTATTGTTTCTTTGGATTTTCCAACAAATGGTCAGGCTAAGGAACTTCCTATGCCACATGGGAACGCCTCTGGAGTGACGCCCCAAGAACCAACCTGGCTCTCTGTCAACACAAGGCCGGTTACCCCCTTCTCGGGTAGTAAACCTGAGATATGCCACCCCCGGTCGTTTACGACCTTTATCCGAGGGCCCTCGATCACAAAGCAACAATCACACAGTAAATGAGATTGGAGCAACTACACAGGTAAAATATCTGGGCTCCATACCATGATACCACCTTTTTCCAGAAGGAATGGACATACCCTAGGGGAGCTACCCTTGAAACCTTGCCGCATCTTTCCTGTTTCGACCATTTCCGGGGTGTGAGGTCCGATGAGGTCTCGTCCATAAAGCTACGCTTTACACGAAAGCCATGCTTTGATCACAAATGATCAACGAATGATCAGCAACACTTAGCATGCCACAGTACCAAAATGGGAGTATATCACTGATAACCTTCAACTACATAACCTCTGAGCTCGTACGTCTCAGAGAAGGGTGTTAAGCTAAGAGAATAAATCTCCGCCACCAAACAGAAATGTATTTGAAAGAAATCAGCTTTATATCTCAAAGTGTAGTGTCAGACATACAACCATACAAGTATATTCTAGGTTCGAACAGAACCGAAGTCACTTCCAAAGAAGCCCTTACAATCCGGGTATTCATAATCCCGATCGGACTTCCCATCACTTAGGGAATCTCTATACCGAGGCCACTCAGTGCAGAGACAATCGATAGGTTATCCTATCGTTCTCGCAAATACCCGGTCTTCAACACCGGTCTTCAAATGCTATCCATTTACGTCGTATCACTATTCGGAATGGGTTATATGACATAGGGTCCTCTCCCGGTTAAACCGAATAATGAGCGCAATATTTAAAAACATATGGATATTGGGATTTCAATTAAGTCACAACTTATTACCCAAACTTCTCTTTCAAATGGTTTAAACAAATTACCATTTTAATCTTTTACACAAAAAAGATTTATCTCACAAAGTTCACCCAGTTTCACAAAGATCAATTCATACATTTTCAAATCGATTTCCATTTCAATTGGATTAACTCATTAAATCTTTAAATCAAAGATTTAATTGATAGCTTTCAAAACAATTCCATTTCAACCTTTTATACAAAAGGTACACCTTTCCAATTTCAAAACAAAGTTCAACAATCTTTCACAAAGATTTATTCATAACTCGGAAAAACATTTTCATTTCAATCTTGAAATTCTTTTGACATAAATTGGAAATTCATTCCTTATATGAAAGCTTCTACTATTTGAAAACAAATAGTTTTCATTTCGGAAAATCTGATTCATTCCTACGAGTTAAAGTCCTTGGGTTAAATTCAAATTCTCAAAACCATACTTTTAAAATGGTTTAAATTCATATAAACACATTTATAACATCTTTAACCATAATTTCCAAACATGGGATTCAATTCCAAATTTTGAATTCAAATTCAAATTAAATTATTCAAATTGGAAACTTTACCAAGTTATTCAAAATAACTTTTTTCTTAAAACTCCTTTTCAAAAGCTTTAACATTTAACCCATATTCATTTCCAAAATTAATTGAAATTAAAATTTCAATTTCAAAAATATTAAATTTAAATCATCTGTGACTTAACCGATTTCCTCGTGAAATCCATATTTGTATGTGTAAAAGTGTGGTCCAGGGGTTTTACACAGTAGTGCAACATTAGAAATCATCACATCATCACAGATTTAAGCATATCAATATCGATAAGCGGTATATTCCTATAACACTTATCTTCCATTTACCAATTCACGGATAAATAATATACATTCATCACAGATAAAATAAATTACATTCATCACAGCTTGAATTAAAACAAATTTACACCATAAAGCATTACACAGTAGAGAATATCAAACAATTCACATCATTCAATAGAATACAATCATCCATAAGTGAAAACTAATTAAGATATCTGATTAATCTAAACCAGATCATTTGCCTATGGATAATTCCTAGTCAGGGTTAATTAATAATTAATTAATTACAAACATTTAATTAATGATTCTTTAATTATTACCCTTTAATTAATAATACTCTAATTACCTTAAGTAATTATCCTTAATTAATTACACAAATTAATTATTTTTAACCAATTACAGTAATTAACCTTTAATTACTTCATAAATTAATTAACTAAAATTAATTACATTAATCCTTGATTAATTACATTAATTAATTACTTCGTAATCACTTATCATTGATGAATTAATCTTAATTAATCAACCCTTAATTACATCATTAATTATATTAATTAATGATCTCTAATTACTTCTTTAATTAATTACTCTATTTACATTAATTACATTAAGTAATTAATCTTTAATTAAACCCCATTATTAAATCATCTTCCACTAATTATATCCAGTAATTACCCTTAATTACTTCACTAAGTAATTACACTTTATAAATTACATTAAGTGATTATAATTATCAAATCATCAAGTGATTATTCTAAATTAATTTAAACTTAAGTAATTAACTTGAACTAATCCAATTAAACTCAATTAATTATACTGAATAATTAATTCCTTAATTACTTCCATTAAGTAATTATACTTAAAAAATTCCATAAATGATCATTATTAAATTAATTAATCTAAATTAATTAATTATGAAAAATTTAATCACATCAATAATTATTTAAATAATCTTAGTCACTGACCTTCATTAACAATTTAAATTTCTTTAATTACTTTGTTAAAGAAATTCACCTATATTAATCATTATTAATCAAAATTGATTAATCATTAATAACTCATTAATTAATCCTAATTATTTAATTAACTAAGTGTTAATTGTCACTTAATGAATTCTTAAATACAATTTAATTTTTCTTTAATTAAATTAACTTAACTTTAATTAATAAATTTAAACTTGTAATTACTAAGTTAATTAATACAAAAAAATTAATTATCCATTCTACTTAACATAATAGTTAATGAACTACAAATCATCAAATCTTCGTTTACTTAAAAGTAAAACTCATATTTATTAATGATTTAATTAACACTCACAAATATATTGAAAACATTGATTTTCAACTTGCTTTTAAATTCACGTGTTAAAGTATTACTTTTGTTATAAAGAAATTTAAAAGAGTTTAAAATCAAATTCCTTTTAAACTCAACATATTTAAAGAATTACTTTAACATTTAACTTAGGTAAACATTTAAAGTTATAAAACTTATTTCATTTTCAAATCTGGATTTCAAATTTAGGTTTTTAGTTCAGGTTTCAAATTTAATTTGACTTTGTTAAAATACTTTCTTTACAATTCAAATTTCATTTTAAATTCAAATTCTTTTTAAATACACCTAAACACCTTAAAGTTATTAAACAATTTTGAATTTAAAAACTTAATTATTTCCAAACTAAGATTCAACCTAAACTTGAATTTATAGTAAAACTTTGATTTAAACTTAATTTTAAACTTTGATTTATAATTTAAATTCGATCTTTAAATTGGAAACTGGACAGGTCTGAAAATCTATACAAAACAATTTCCCCAAGCCCTGTCAATACTGCTTCGAGTCCATGTAACGACCCAGAATTTTGAACGAATTAAATTGAGAATATTTAATTAATTTTAAATATTTGAACGATGATTTAATTTGAATCCCCAATTAAATTTGAATTTGGCGATTAAATTATAAAATTTAATCGATTGGAAGTTGGATAAAAATTTGAATCTTCAAATTTAAGCTGATTAAAAATATTTCAAACGCTTGTAAAATATATATTGATATTTCTGAAGATAACAGAAGCTTCAGAATCCAATTTCGGATTGATTTGATCAATTTTGAAATTTAATTGTTCGAATCGATATTTAAAAATAGTTAATTTTCAAACAGTCTCGGAATTCGACGAAACCAGTTCCATTGGGTCCGGACTGTTGTATTATTGCCGGATTTCAATTTTCGTAATTTTCAGAGTGGTTACGAGAGCACACGATGGGAAAACGCATTGAAGTTTTTATCGAGATTTAAAATTTAAATTAATGGTCAAAATCAAAACACGTTCTCTTCCATAAATCATGCCGTTAATCATGGGGAGACGATCGTGTAAAGCATGCCTCAATCAATTTTTAATACTTTCTTCCTTCATCTGTTCAAAACCAAAAAGTTGAATTTCAGTTCAAAACAAAGAAATGGTCGCGAGATGGAATCTGGGCTCAAAAGCAAATAGCCGTGTGAAATCAAAAATCACGTTCGTTCTTTTCATTCCTCTTTCTCTTTGAATTCAAAAATCAATGGCCGTATAAAAAAAAAATATATCGTTTCCCCTAATTACTCGAACTCGATCAAATCGATTGGCGACAACACGTCGCGAGTTCGAATAGATGCTGGGATTTGCGAATCTGGGAGAGGCTCATTGCGTTGAACGAAGAAGTGGGCAAACGCGATGGAGGCAGCAACCGGAGTTAGTGGTGCTCGCGTGGTCGATTTGAGTTCATCGCGATGTTGAAGGGGATCGTGACCGCGTCGTCGAAGGCAGCAATGATCTGGAAATGAGTCGCGCGTGCTCGCGAGAGGAACTGGATGCTCGGCAGAACGGCGATGTCGCGGTGGTGCGACGACGAAGGCAAACAAGGGGAGACGAGGCGTGGTTTCGAGAATGCTCAGAGGAGTGGATACTGTGGCAACGGCAACAGGCGATTGAGTTCGCGAGGAGGCAGGGGTCGCGTTCGGTGGTGGGAACGACATTGACGAAGAAGAGGGTCGCGTGGGGCTCGATGCTCTTGGGTCCTCTCGTTCGAATAGGTAACCTGATTTCGTGCATTATTCCAGCTATCAAATTTTCATCACAGTTGAAAGAAAGAAAAATATATGGCAGTAATGTATATAAAGATTAGATTTTGAAACCTATATAGGTTATTTTATAAGTGCACACATATTTTGAAACAGAAAAATTTACAGTAAAATGTATTTTTGTTATAAATTCAAAGTGGTATATTTATAGATAAACTTTGAAATATAGAAATTTTTAAATAGGAAAATACATATTTTTATAGATATTTGGAATCTATATAAACTATTTTCATATGGAAATGTGTTTTAAATAAAAAGATAAAGATAAAAGGAAGTAGTAATAAATTGTTTGATCAATTTAAATAGTTGATAGAAAATTTGTTTAAAATAAATCATTCGATAAAATTTAATTTATTAGTTTAAATAAATTAACAGATAGTAATCCATTGTCAATTAATTCGAATATTTATCAATTATAAAATTGTTTATACCAGGTTACAATCGAGAAAACAAAACTGAAATGGAAATGGATTGCAAAAATAAAAAGCTAAGGTGAGATTCTTCTCACTCAAATTTTAAAAGTGGAATTTTTGCAGTTATTGATGATTGCTATTGGATGTGATATTAGATATAGTAGGGTATATCTATTATATATAGCAATATATACATATTGGCATATGTATATATTGGATTGATGATTTCCCGCCTCGTATAGCGGATGAGACCCTATTGCGCCGTTAGTAAGCGGATTTTTTATAAAACCCATATACCGCGATAATTCCGTACTGGAGCGGAATTGGTATTGTGCTAACATCTTTGGATGCAGGGAAACAGGTTGGAGGGATCCAACTGGACCCCTCACATTGATTGATTTTATTTATACTGTGGTATGAATCTGTGAATGATTATATTGATGTTATTGATCATATCGATGTCTGGAAATCGAATCTTTATTGAAAATAAAATGTGTAGAGATGATTGAAATTTGGTTAAGTGAATTATATTCACGATTTTGGACAGTGAATATATTCTTAAGGAAAATGGATATGTTCTGGAGAAACGATATTATAAAATGAAGTAATTGTTTTAAAAGATGTTTTAAAACGTGTTAAATATCGAAAGCATAGATTTCAACAGTACTTGTCGAAATAGACGTTTTCGAAAATATAAGGAAATGATGGACTATAACACTGTTGTTATAGTAAATGATTTCCGAAAGGAAATGTTTATATAGTATTGGGATTTACATATCTATCTTAAAAATTCGAATCCCTATACTAGTGATTTTGAGTCGTCGTAACGATGTTTTACGTAACATTCGTTTTGACTCAAATAAATGTGCTTAAGAGAATGTTTTCCTTAAAAGAATGAATATATACTTAATTTGATTTAAGTATATTGAATATTTTCAAACGTTGAAAATAAATGATTTGTGAAACACTTATTTTTAAATAAGTGTGGAAATGATTTTCCAATATGAAATGAACTGTTTTGAGATTTTATCTTCAAGGATAAAAAGAAATGTGGGAATTGATTTGAAATTGTTTTCAAACGGTTAAGTGTGGAAATTTTATATCTAGTAAAGATATTTTTAAAGATGAAATAATTTGGAAAATTATTTGGAATCTGATGATGTTGCGCATCTTTATTGATAGTTAAATAACCGACTATCAATAATTACCTTGAATGGTATTTGTTGTGAATTGGATGAATTTGAATGCCACACTTATTTTTGAATAATCGCTCACTATTCGGGTTAACCGGGAAAGGACCATGGGGTCGTATAACCCATTCTGAATATGTGATACGTCGTTATGAATTGCATTCGAAGACCGGTGTTGAAGACCGGATATTTTTGAAAACGGAAGGATTACCGTCGAGTTACTCTACATCGGCTGATCTCCGATTTAGAGGTTTTATCACCCTTAGTGACGGGAAGTCCGGACGTGATTAGAAAATTATCCGGAAATGCAAGGGCTTCGTGAGAAGTGCCTTCGGTTCTGTTCGATCCCGGAACAGACTTGTATGGATTGTGTGTCTGACGTTACAATTTGAGATATAAAGCTGATTTCTTTCAAATACATTTCTGTTGGTGGCGGAGAATTTATTCTCTTAGCTTAACACCCTTCTCTGAGACGTACGAGCTCAGAGGTTATGTAGTTGAAATTTATCAGCGATATATCCCAATTTGGTAACGTGGCATACTAAGTGTTGCTGTGAAATGATCAGTGTTTGATCATTTGTGATATGATCATTTGTTTGATCTTATATCTTTGTGATCATAGGTTGATCATTTTGTTTGACCCGAAGCAGGGCTTTGTAGAAAGCGTAGCTTTGTGGACGAGACTTCGTCGAGCCTCACACCCCGGAAATGGTCAAAACAGGAAGGATGCGGCAAGGTTCTAGGGAGTAGCGCCCCTTAGTGTATGTCATTCCTTCTGGATAGAGGTGGTATCATGGTATGGAGCCCAGATACTTAACCTATGTGGTTGCTGCATTATTATCTATGTGGTTTGTTGGAAATCGGGGATCCTTGGGAAGATCGGTTACGATCGGGGGATGGCATACGCGTGTCAGTAGTTACCTATTTTTGCAGAGGTAACCCGGCCTTGTGTTGGCAGAGATCCGGTTAGGTTCTCGGGTCGTCTATTCCAGGGACGTACCCATCGTGGAAAAGGAAGTTCCTTAGCCTGACCATTTGTTGGAAATCCAAACCCCAATACGCACCTTGTACGGTATTAGTTGTAGAACCTGCCATTTACGTACGGTGGTCACCACTGTTTAGATGGTAGCTATAGTAGGCATACGATACTGGTCGTATGTTGGCTAAGATTAATATTATACTTTCGAAATGTTTTCCACACTATGCACTAATAATAATATCAAAAAGAATTTGATTTTTGCGTAGTAAGCATCTTTGACTATCATAAGAAGAAATCTCCTCCAATTCTGCGTTTGCATTGTGTGTGTGGTGGGAGGTCTTATGGTAGTTTCATTTTCCAAAAGCATTTCGAATTGACTTTAAAAATTATTTTGTTGATTATAAAAAAATAACTGTTTTACGATCTCACACCAGTCACCATGACTGACTCGGAGTTTATTGTTTCCCTTCTAAACTCTGGGTGCCCACCAATTTCCACACGGGCAGTCTAGAGTTAGATTATCAGGATATTCTGGATATTCCGGAGCTTTGGAGATAAGCTGGATGGCGAGACGTAGTATTTGTATCTGATAGTATTTATTCCGCTGTGTATTCTGTATGAGGACAAGTTTATATAACTGTCCATTGTTGTTTATTGACTCTGATGATATGATGTGATGTAATGTAATAACAGATATAATTCTTTTGTTTTTAAATGATATTCATTTATCTATTATATATTGTTCCGCTGCGATATGTGAGATTCTGATATTGTTTTCTGTTCTGATGTTGTTCTGTGTTGTTCTTCTCTTCTTTCTTCTATCTTCTTCTTCTGCCTCTTTCTTCTTTCTTAAACCCTCACTATTGGAGTTTCCGGCACTCGATTTCTCGGCAGTCGATAAAGTGAGTATCGATGTCGAATTTTCGAAAGTCGAAAATTTCGGTATGTGACAGTCCGGCTCTAAGATTCTTTGAGCCCAATGAAAATTTGCTCGAGCTTCTTCCCGAGACATACACGAAAACACCACCTGACACTAAACTATCACAGTGCACGTGCACCAGGCTTCGACGGCGCTCCGACGATCGGCGATACCTCCAACTTGACGACGAACATCACGACACCGACCCCAGATCAACCCAAGAACCAAACATGTCCTCAATCAAAATCGAGCATAGCTCGAACAATCGTGACTCAGACATCGACCAAAGAAATGACTCGCCGCCGCGACTCCGACTACCAGACACTTCGAGCTTTCAGCCACGTCTTCGTCAACCACCGAGCCACCACCTCCCCAGAGCACGTGCGACTCGATTCACGTACGAGGCCGCGATGATCATTTTTTCAACCATCTCGAAAATTAGGTTTGAAAACAAAAACTCCACACCGCCGCCACCTCGAGGATCGAGAACATCTCCGGCTATTTTTCCCAACACCACCGTAGGCTCCTCCACTGTAATATCCCGGAAATTTGGGGCAATATCAATTTAATAATCTGTTTAAATAATTAAATTGATTTGATGATCTTTGATAATTAAATCTGAATTGGTTTAATAATCTAATTAAATAAATATTTAATTAGTGAATTTGACTAATAAAATGATTTCTATTTATAATATATATATAAGTGTATATATTGTAAATAGATAAGCTTGGGTTTGTAATTTAAATAATAAATAAATTCTTGTTTTTCTAATATGTATATATATTGATAGTTTGGAGATTTGGATTTATTTAATATTAGCTTTTCAAAGTTATTTAAACAAAATAACTATATGGTTTAAAATGAGATTAATAATAAGATTTATTTTATTTTTGAATATTGCTTAATAAATATGATTTAAGAAGTATATAAATATATATAAGCTTAGAATACAATTCATATATGATATGATTAATTCATTTAATAATAATAGTAATTTATAATCTCTTTTATAAATTATTTCATAATTGATAAATTTGTTATTTCAATAATAATTATAATGTATTGTTTTATATATAGAGATAAATAAACTTTGATGTAAATAGAATTGTTATTTTCAAATTGAATGTGTTGTTTTAAAATTGACTTTAAATTGGATTTTTAAAATATAATTTGAATTTGAATGTAAATTAGTTTTGAAATTCAAAGATAGATATTTAAAATATTTGGATTTTAAAGTATATGTATAAACTTTTACTTATAAACATAATTGATTTTATTTTCTTTTAAATACTTTATATATATATACATAAGTATTTAGTTAATAAAGAAAGGCATTTTATTTACATTTAAATAAATACAAATTACTTAAAAATACAAGTGTTATCATATTAAGGCTTGTTTAAACAAGTGTACACTAATAATACTATGTAAGTGCCAAATGTCAAGTTTTTAAATTTTTGTTTTCTTTTATTTTTAATAAACTACAAAATTAACTTATATAAACTTTTGCCTACTTCTCAATTTCTTTTTCTTGGCTGTTCTTTTCAAAAGATAAGAAGCTTCAGCCTGAAGTATAAAACTATCCTCTCAACCAAAATTAGTAATCAAGTTCCTCAATCTCCAAAATAATCTGTAACTAAACTTTCCTTAAACCAGAAATTATCAAACCAAAAAGCCTGCATTTTTCTTCAATCAAAATCAAGACTGCATTCTTTAAAAACCTGGAAACAAAAACCTGTTTCTCTTCAAATCTGGAAGCAGCTTTCAAATTTAAAGTTCAAATGCAATATCTTTTCAAAATCTGGAAGCTAGGAAACCTGATCTAAGCAACATCTATCAACAAGCAAGTTATAGTCTGCATGCAGCTCTAAATCCAATAAGAAAGACCAACAATTCAAGATTTAAGTTCAAAACTGTTTCAAGTTTTCAAAGCTAAAACTGCCTCTGTCTAAATTAAGGTGAGTAACAATATTTCTAAAACTTTAATATAAGATTCTGGTTGCCTGCTTGTTTCTGTTATATGTTTTGTTTGTGAGTAACCTACTTACTTAAAATAACTTAAGTATAATTATATTTGCATGTTTAATTATATGATAATTGTGTTGTGATGTGAATGTTTATAGTGTGAGTAAACATTTAATTTAAAACTTAAGTAGATTAATGATTGTTGCTTGAAAAATTGCTGTGATGATGATGCCTTGTATGTGTATATAGAAGTATAAAATATGTGTATATGGATGTGTTTGAATATGCATGTCTGATGTCTGTGCCTCTCTGTTTTCTTTTGATTACAGAGATTTTAAAATGAATCAAAATTCAAAATCTTTGCTTGTGTTCTCTGTTAGACTTTGAAATTTAAACCAAATAGTTTAGTTTAAACATGATATAGGATTTAAAAATAGATTCAAGTATATTAAGATTTAAATTTGCTAAAGTTGGAAATTACAGTGGAAATCTTTTAATATATGATAAAATCAAATGTTAAATTATATTGATCCAAGTACATATCTTGAATCATCTTTGAAATATAGGATTTTTAAAACAAAAATCATAACTTTTAGTGTTGAAATGAATGCGTATTTGGGAAATGTCTGAACTTGGGTTTCTGAGCAAATTATGATGATCTAAGTGACCGGGAAGGTCGCGGTTCCTGCTGGAGCTAGCTAAGTGATCTGGGTGTTTGGCAAAAATGGTAGAAGCGTCGAATGATCACGGTGGCGTCAACGGTGGTCGAGAGAAGTTTTAAACCCTAAATTAGGTTGTGTTTGGAATTGGGATGACCGTGTCATCTATGGTGGATCGAGTTGCTTGATACTCAAGGAAATGATGACGTGGATGGTCGGCAGGGTGTGGCCAGAGTTGCAGCGGTCCCGGTGGTCGGAGTTGGTGACTGGAGATGATTTTATCTGGTCTGGTTTTGCTCCAGTTTGATCGAGAAGCTTATTTTCAATTCGAAGGCGTTTCTTCTGATCTGAGTGGACGTGAGGGTCGGCGTGGATGTCGTTGACTTGTCGAGAGTCGCGGCGACGATCTATGGTGGTCGGAGCGATTGTGTACGTGCACGAGCACATGTGTATCTGTAGTTTATCTGAGCTTTGGGAAAGAAGCAAGGCGTACTCGAGTAGGTGATGGGTTTGACTCGAAGTCGTACTCGAGAAATTGGGGACTGGGCTCGGGTTCGTACAGGGGAGACTCGCGTGGATTAACAGTTTTAAAATTTTGAACTTAACAAAGTTTTAAATATAAGAACAAAGAAAAACTCGAAGGGATACTCGGGGGTTTGCAACTTTTTCTCGGGTAGTTTGTTGTTTGGCTCGGGTCAGTTGGGAGGTTGCATATTTTAAAAGTAAACTGTTTTAAAAGTCTTTTGTTAATAATAATTAAAGTGGTTAAAGGATAATAATTTAATTTAGAGATTAATAAAGGTTTAATGATATAGGAGTCATTAAATTAATAAGATAATTAAAGAATAATTTAATAATTTGATTAATTAATGGTTTAGTGTTAATTAATTAAATAATTAGGATTATAAGTAAATTAATTAAGTGTTAATTAATTTGAGACTTAGAATCATTTGTTAAATAAGTATGAGTTATTAATAGATGATTGGAAATTAATTAATCAAGTGATTAGAAATTAATTTAAGAAATTAATTTAGTAATTAGAAGTTAATCTAATGGTGATTAAGAATTTATTTATTTGTAATAAATTGATAGTTGATTAAAGATTTATTACTTAAAGAAGTAATTAAAAATGGTTAATTATTGAGGGATCATTAATTAGGAATTATTAAATAAATGGGATTAATTTTGATAATCAAGTAGATTAATTAACTAATGATAATCTTTTATGAATTGGTTAAGTATAATTACTTAATGGAAGTAATTAAGGTAATTAATTACTTAAGGTGATTAATTAAATAAATTTGATTAAGTTAAATTAATTAATTAAATTAATTTAAGATATCATTTAGAGATGTGATAAATATAATTACTTAAATGTAATTAGTGAAAGTGAAATTACTTAGGAAAGTAATTTAAAGTTAATTAGTGGATGTAATTAACTAAGGATGATATAATGAAAGTTATTTGAGTTAATTACTTTAAATAATTAATCAAGGGATTAATTAAAAGATAATAAATTAATGAGTAATTAATCTATGGAAGAGTAATTAAGGGTAGTTAATTACTAGATGAGATTAATCAAAGGTGATTAATAAATGTGACTAATTAATTATTAGATTAAATTAATTTAAATAAGATAATTAATTAAGAGTAATTAAGAATCATTAATTAATATAATTAATGATGTAATTAGGAATTGATTAATTAAGATTAATTAATATAAAATTAGTGATTAAAGTAATTAATTAATTGTAATTAATTAAGGATTAATGTAATTAAATACAGTTAATTAATAGATGAAGTAATTAAAGATAAATTACTAAATGATTTAAGTTAATTGACTTGTGAAATTAATTAAGAGTTAATTACTTAAGGTAATTAAAGTATAATTAATCAGGATTGATTAATTAAGATGATACTTAAAGTATGATTAATTATTGGTTTAATTAATGATTAAGTAAGAAAGATTTATAAAATGAGGTAATTAATTTAATTCACTTTAAATTAATTTGAGATGATATAAATCATTTCTTAGGGATGGATGAATAATATAGAATGCTTTGCATTGTTGTTATCTCTGATAAGAGATATGCTGATCTATGATATGGATGCTTTGGTTAAATTGAAATATGGATTATCTATTGTAAATTATCTATCTATGTGTAGTATAGATAAGAATTGAATTGTTTTAACCTTAAAACAACTTGACCTTAAAAGATACGTTTTGGATTTCGATGAGACCGGGATCGGGTTTCCGTATACCGGAATTCCAGGTCTGGAGACCCGAATACCACATCGATCCAAATTAACGTTAGGTCGTGAATCTCAAGTGAAGATGAAGATTCAGAGTGCAAGGGTTATTGTCGTTAACTCTGAGGGTGATTCCAACACGAGTGTAACGAGATAATGCCTTCGGTTTCGTTCGAACCCGGAACGAACTTGTATGGATCGAATGCTTTCAACACATCGTCAGGAGGGCGATGAGCATTCTAAGTGATGTGTTCTGATTTAAAGGTAAATCGTAACCTCAAGCCTCATCAACCGGGAATGGCTAAAACAGGGGAGATGCAGCAAGGCTTCGTGGGTAGCACCCACTGAGAGTAAGGTCATCCCTGTCTAGAGAGTTCCTTCTTTTATTTCGGCTTAGTGGTGCAGTTGGCGACGGCCATCTGTGGGGTGATTTTATTCGGAATTATCCAGTAAGGGATGGTTCCGGCTTTGTGTTGCAGGGGATTGGGAGTGATCCTCGGTACGGTGATCTAGGCCCCGTACTGTGATGAGCGGTACCCCGGTAGCTCTGCCATTGTATGGAAATCCAAATTCCAATAAGTGATAACGGACTTGATTGTATACTTATGTATGCTGGAATTTAATAATGTAACAATTTCGGCTATTTCATATTTATTTGAAAACCCTAGACCCTATTATAATACAATCGAATTTCCTATCAAATGTTTTGGTTAGCGTAAGGTAAAAACTTACCCATGTTTATTTGTGGGGAGTCTTACGTGATACCTTTTCTTTCAAAAAGTTTTGAAGTTAAACAAGTTTAACCTGTTACTCACACCAGACCCATGTCTGACCCAAGTTGTTTATTTCTGTTTTATAAACTCTTGGGTACTCAAATTTTTACGAGTAGCCAAGGGATTCAGGTTTAGCTTTGACGAATTGTGGAGGAGCAATGGAGCAGGAGGCTTCGGCGTTCGTAGATATAGTATTCCGCTGTGTTGATATCTGTGTTAGAGTCTTGTATTGTATTTGAGTTGTAATATCTAGACAGAAGTTTATAACTGTCTAGTATGTGTTGTATAGATGTGTAAACTCTGATAAGTGTTGTATAATATAGATTATTTATGTTATTAATATAATTTATTCGTTCCGCTGTGAGATCGTTGTTGTTGTTTCTTCTTTCTTCTCTTCTTTTCTATTTTCTACCTCTTTCTTTCTTATTGACGATGCGTCTTCCTGGGCATAGGAAGCCGGGTCGTTACAGTGGTATCAGAGCCAGGTTGAGCGAATACCTAAGCTATTGGTTAAGTGGATATCAGAACACTAGGTTGAGTGAATACCTAGGTTCGGAAGGATTGTTCAATTAGGATCTGTAGCAACCTATTTTAGTCTGAGTGTATGTATATATATATACGAGAGCGCGTATTTGTTAGTTATATAAAATGATTTTATATTGTGTTAATTGATCGGTTAAGTGGTGTATGGATTCTGGTCAATACGAGTAGCTACCGTTATTGATAGGGATCTCTAAACACTTGGACCAGGCCAACGGACACAATATTGTTTTAAAAAGGGTAGGTGAAATAATTTTACCCAGATATATTTTCTATATATAAAAAGTATCATTTTAAAAGTATATGGTATTTATAATAATTGGTTGAGATGATAATAATTTATCATCTAAGATTAGGAGTCTGAGTGTTGAGGTTGGAAGTATATTTGTCGAGACTGTAAACCTAATACCGTCTCGAGTAAACTTTACTGTGGTAAAGAATTTCATCGATCTCCGAAGGAAACTGTTATGGTTCGGAGTTTATCTTTGTAGTTTGGATGAGTAAAGTTGGAGCTGTCGGTTGGACAGAAGCGAGTGATGGTATCTTGATACTTCTGGAAGAAGTAGCTGCGTGATGAGATGCAGTGACTATGGATGTTCCCGAAGATGTTTTCTTTGGAACAAGTTAATGAAGTGTGTCTGCTTCGGTGTCGAGGCTGAGTTTAGCAAGATGTTTTTGTTCTGTTTGAAGTCCGAATTTCTCGAAGAACTTTGGATTGAGAAGTCTGTGGCATCTGTGGCAGTAGTGCAGCTCGGAGTGTTCTGTTTTCGGCAGAAGTTTTTCTGAAGGTGAAGTTCAGAAGCAGCAGAGTGGATCCATTTCTTCGATGGATTGGATAGTTAAGTATGAACTATTCTGATTGGTAAAGAGAGAACAGTTTTCTTTGCATTTTGGTTGGGTTGATCGCAAAAGTGACTTGCGATTGCTGAGTATTCTCTTGAGTTATCTGAGATTTTCTGGGATGTGTTGTCCAGTCTTTGCTCGTGTTCTTCATCAACATTTTCATTCTACTCCAGATCAGAGTGGTGCAGCAGAAGCAGTTGGCGAGTGCTCCTGTTTGTCTTTTCCAGATAGGAGAAGTTAGTTTGGAATCTTCGGATAATGGTGAAGTAGAGTTGTGTTTTGGATTATTGGTAGATCTTGAGAGGATCATTTTTGTTGGGTTATTTCTGGTCCAGTTGTTGCTAGAAGCATCAGTGAAGGTTGAGCTGATCAAGGAAGATCTGTAGACAGCTCAGGATCGTCTGAAGGATTTTGTGGATAAGAGACGATAGAATTTGAAATTCGAAATTGGAGACTTCGTGATTGTGAAGTTTTTCTCTGGTTAAAGGGAGCTATAAGATTGGGTGAGTCTGGGAAGTTAGCTCTGAGTTATTCTGGATCTTTTCTGTGATCTAATTTGGATAAGTACTTTGATCTACAAGGTTGAATTGTCAGTTTGGATAACTGGAATTCAATGAATTTTACGTATCTCTGAGGGAGTACGTGTTTGATCTATCTTGGGTTTTGGAACCAGCAGTTCTGGAGGATTTGGTTGTTGAGTCAGACTCGTTTGTAGTCTGATATCTTGTTTAGTTCTGTAGATCTAGATGAGTAGAAGCTCTATAGCTTAGTAGTATTGTTTGTTGGATTCTGTAGAGCGAGTATCCCGATATATATATACCTGGGGAAACTCGAGGAAATTTTATCCAGAATTTTATCTGGATAATTAGAATTGTTTGATTGGGAGAATTGTTTGCTATTGTTGTTAGCATATAGATAATAATATATGCTTGTGATTTAAATAGATTATTAAATTACCTTTGTTTTAAATTTCGGGGACGAAATTATTTTAAGGGGGGAGGAATGTAATATCCCGGAAATTTGGGGCAATATCAATTTAATAATCTGTTTAAATAATTAAATTGATTTGATGATCTTTGATAATTAAATCTGAATTGGTTTAATAATCTAATTAAATAAATATTTAATTAGTGAATTTGACTAATAAAATGATTTCTATTTATAATATATATATAAGTGTATATATTGTAAATAGATAAGCTTGGGTTTGTAATTTAAATAATAAATAAATTCTTGTTTTTCTAATATGTATATATATTGATAGTTTGGAGATTTGGATTTATTTAATATTAGCTTTTCAAAGTTATTTAAACAAAATAACTATATGGTTTAAAATGAGATTAATAATAAGATTTATTTTATTTTTGAATATTGCTTAATAAATATGATTTAAGAAGTATATAAATATATATAAGCTTAGAATACAATTCATATATGATATGATTAATTCATTTAATAATAATAGTAATTTATAATCTCTTTTATAAATTATTTCATAATTGATAAATTTGTTATTTCAATAATAATTATAATGTATTGTTTTATATATAGAGATAAATAAACTTTGATGTAAATAGAATTGTTATTTTCAAATTGAATGTGTTGTTTTAAAATTGACTTTAAATTGGATTTTTAAAATATAATTTGAATTTGAATGTAAATTAGTTTTGAAATTCAAAGATAGATATTTAAAATATTTGGATTTTAAAGTATATGTATAAACTTTTACTTATAAACATAATTGATTTTATTTTCTTTTAAATACTTTATATATATATACATAAGTATTTAGTTAATAAAGAAAGGCATTTTATTTACATTTAAATAAATACAAATTACTTAAAAATACAAGTGTTATCATATTAAGGCTTGTTTAAACAAGTGTACACTAATAATACTATGTAAGTGCCAAATGTCAAGTTTTTAAATTTTTGTTTTCTTTTATTTTTAATAAACTACAAAATTAACTTATATAAACTTTTGCCTACTTCTCAATTTCTTTTTCTTGGCTGTTCTTTTCAAAAGATAAGAAGCTTCAGCCTGAAGTATAAAACTATCCTCTCAACCAAAATTAGTAATCAAGTTCCTCAATCTCCAAAATAATCTGTAACTAAACTTTCCTTAAACCAGAAATTATCAAACCAAAAAGCCTGCATTTTTCTTCAATCAAAATCAAGACTGCATTCTTTAAAAACCTGGAAACAAAAACCTGTTTCTCTTCAAATCTGGAAGCAGCTTTCAAATTTAAAGTTCAAATGCAATATCTTTTCAAAATCTGGAAGCTAGGAAACCTGATCTAAGCAACATCTATCAACAAGCAAGTTATAGTCTGCATGCAGCTCTAAATCCAATAAGAAAGACCAACAATTCAAGATTTAAGTTCAAAACTGTTTCAAGTTTTCAAAGCTAAAACTGCCTCTGTCTAAATTAAGGTGAGTAACAATATTTCTAAAACTTTAATATAAGATTCTGGTTGCCTGCTTGTTTCTGTTATATGTTTTGTTTGTGAGTAACCTACTTACTTAAAATAACTTAAGTATAATTATATTTGCATGTTTAATTATATGATAATTGTGTTGTGATGTGAATGTTTATAGTGTGAGTAAACATTTAATTTAAAACTTAAGTAGATTAATGATTGTTGCTTGAAAAATTGCTGTGATGATGATGCCTTGTATGTGTATATAGAAGTATAAAATATGTGTATATGGATGTGTTTGAATATGCATGTCTGATGTCTGTGCCTCTCTGTTTTCTTTTGATTACAGAGATTTTAAAATGAATCAAAATTCAAAATCTTTGCTTGTGTTCTCTGTTAGACTTTGAAATTTAAACCAAATAGTTTAGTTTAAACATGATATAGGATTTAAAAATAGATTCAAGTATATTAAGATTTAAATTTGCTAAAGTTGGAAATTACAGTGGAAATCTTTTAATATATGATAAAATCAAATGTTAAATTATATTGATCCAAGTACATATCTTGAATCATCTTTGAAATATAGGATTTTTAAAACAAAAATCATAACTTTTAGTGTTGAAATGAATGCGTATTTGGGAAATGTCTGAACTTGGGTTTCTGAGCAAATTATGATGATCTAAGTGACCGGGAAGGTCGCGGTTCCTGCTGGAGCTAGCTAAGTGATCTGGGTGTTTGGCAAAAATGGTAGAAGCGTCGAATGATCACGGTGGCGTCAACGGTGGTCGAGAGAAGTTTTAAACCCTAAATTAGGTTGTGTTTGGAATTGGGATGACCGTGTCATCTATGGTGGATCGAGTTGCTTGATACTCAAGGAAATGATGACGTGGATGGTCGGCAGGGTGTGGCCAGAGTTGCAGCGGTCCCGGTGGTCGGAGTTGGTGACTGGAGATGATTTTATCTGGTCTGGTTTTGCTCCAGTTTGATCGAGAAGCTTATTTTCAATTCGAAGGCGTTTCTTCTGATCTGAGTGGACGTGAGGGTCGGCGTGGATGTCGTTGACTTGTCGAGAGTCGCGGCGACGATCTATGGTGGTCGGAGCGATTGTGTACGTGCACGAGCACATGTGTATCTGTAGTTTATCTGAGCTTTGGGAAAGAAGCAAGGCGTACTCGAGTAGGTGATGGGTTTGACTCGAAGTCGTACTCGAGAAATTGGGGACTGGGCTCGGGTTCGTACAGGGGAGACTCGCGTGGATTAACAGTTTTAAAATTTTGAACTTAACAAAGTTTTAAATATAAGAACAAAGAAAAACTCGAAGGGATACTCGGGGGTTTGCAACTTTTTCTCGGGTAGTTTGTTGTTTGGCTCGGGTCAGTTGGGAGGTTGCATATTTTAAAAGTAAACTGTTTTAAAAGTCTTTTGTTAATAATAATTAAAGTGGTTAAAGGATAATAATTTAATTTAGAGATTAATAAAGGTTTAATGATATAGGAGTCATTAAATTAATAAGATAATTAAAGAATAATTTAATAATTTGATTAATTAATGGTTTAGTGTTAATTAATTAAATAATTAGGATTATAAGTAAATTAATTAAGTGTTAATTAATTTGAGACTTAGAATCATTTGTTAAATAAGTATGAGTTATTAATAGATGATTGGAAATTAATTAATCAAGTGATTAGAAATTAATTTAAGAAATTAATTTAGTAATTAGAAGTTAATCTAATGGTGATTAAGAATTTATTTATTTGTAATAAATTGATAGTTGATTAAAGATTTATTACTTAAAGAAGTAATTAAAAATGGTTAATTATTGAGGGATCATTAATTAGGAATTATTAAATAAATGGGATTAATTTTGATAATCAAGTAGATTAATTAACTAATGATAATCTTTTATGAATTGGTTAAGTATAATTACTTAATGGAAGTAATTAAGGTAATTAATTACTTAAGGTGATTAATTAAATAAATTTGATTAAGTTAAATTAATTAATTAAATTAATTTAAGATATCATTTAGAGATGTGATAAATATAATTACTTAAATGTAATTAGTGAAAGTGAAATTACTTAGGAAAGTAATTTAAAGTTAATTAGTGGATGTAATTAACTAAGGATGATATAATGAAAGTTATTTGAGTTAATTACTTTAAATAATTAATCAAGGGATTAATTAAAAGATAATAAATTAATGAGTAATTAATCTATGGAAGAGTAATTAAGGGTAGTTAATTACTAGATGAGATTAATCAAAGGTGATTAATAAATGTGACTAATTAATTATTAGATTAAATTAATTTAAATAAGATAATTAATTAAGAGTAATTAAGAATCATTAATTAATATAATTAATGATGTAATTAGGAATTGATTAATTAAGATTAATTAATATAAAATTAGTGATTAAAGTAATTAATTAATTGTAATTAATTAAGGATTAATGTAATTAAATACAGTTAATTAATAGATGAAGTAATTAAAGATAAATTACTAAATGATTTAAGTTAATTGACTTGTGAAATTAATTAAGAGTTAATTACTTAAGGTAATTAAAGTATAATTAATCAGGATTGATTAATTAAGATGATACTTAAAGTATGATTAATTATTGGTTTAATTAATGATTAAGTAAGAAAGATTTATAAAATGAGGTAATTAATTTAATTCACTTTAAATTAATTTGAGATGATATAAATCATTTCTTAGGGATGGATGAATAATATAGAATGCTTTGCATTGTTGTTATCTCTGATAAGAGATATGCTGATCTATGATATGGATGCTTTGGTTAAATTGAAATATGGATTATCTATTGTAAATTATCTATCTATGTGTAGTATAGATAAGAATTGAATTGTTTTAACCTTAAAACAACTTGACCTTAAAAGATACGTTTTGGATTTCGATGAGACCGGGATCGGGTTTCCGTATACCGGAATTCCAGGTCTGGAGACCCGAATACCACATCGATCCAAATTAACGTTAGGTCGTGAATCTCAAGTGAAGATGAAGATTCAGAGTGCAAGGGTTATTGTCGTTAACTCTGAGGGTGATTCCAACACGAGTGTAACGAGATAATGCCTTCGGTTTCGTTCGAACCCGGAACGAACTTGTATGGATCGAATGCTTTCAACACATCGTCAGGAGGGCGATGAGCATTCTAAGTGATGTGTTCTGATTTAAAGGTAAATCGTAACCTCAAGCCTCATCAACCGGGAATGGCTAAAACAGGGGAGATGCAGCAAGGCTTCGTGGGTAGCACCCACTGAGAGTAAGGTCATCCCTGTCTAGAGAGTTCCTTCTTTTATTTCGGCTTAGTGGTGCAGTTGGCGACGGCCATCTGTGGGGTGATTTTATTCGGAATTATCCAGTAAGGGATGGTTCCGGCTTTGTGTTGCAGGGGATTGGGAGTGATCCTCGGTACGGTGATCTAGGCCCCGTACTGTGATGAGCGGTACCCCGGTAGCTCTGCCATTGTATGGAAATCCAAATTCCAATAAGTGATAACGGACTTGATTGTATACTTATGTATGCTGGAATTTAATAATGTAACAATTTCGGCTATTTCATATTTATTTGAAAACCCTAGACCCTATTATAATACAATCGAATTTCCTATCAAATGTTTTGGTTAGCGTAAGGTAAAAACTTACCCATGTTTATTTGTGGGGAGTCTTACGTGATACCTTTTCTTTCAAAAAGTTTTGAAGTTAAACAAGTTTAACCTGTTACTCACACCAGACCCATGTCTGACCCAAGTTGTTTATTTCTGTTTTATAAACTCTTGGGTACTCAAATTTTTACGAGTAGCCAAGGGATTCAGGTTTAGCTTTGACGAATTGTGGAGGAGCAATGGAGCAGGAGGCTTCGGCGTTCGTAGATATAGTATTCCGCTGTGTTGATATCTGTGTTAGAGTCTTGTATTGTATTTGAGTTGTAATATCTAGACAGAAGTTTATAACTGTCTAGTATGTGTTGTATAGATGTGTAAACTCTGATAAGTGTTGTATAATATAGATTATTTATGTTATTAATATAATTTATTCGTTCCGCTGTGAGATCGTTGTTGTTGTTTCTTCTTTCTTCTCTTCTTTTCTATTTTCTACCTCTTTCTTTCTTATTGACGATGCGTCTTCCTGGGCATAGGAAGCCGGGTCGTTACATCCACCTCCACGCGAAACCCCGACTCCCAAAACTCCTCCAACCGCCTGAAATCGATCGAAATCCAATTTTTCGATCATCCCAAAACTGCTCTCAAACTACGCAGCTAAAAATCACCTTACAAATCTCAAAAATCATATTTTTAAGTAAAGATTCCAGGTATGTAATTGAATCTTTAATTCATCATGGTCGAATTATTTCAAAATTTGGATTTGCACTGTAAAAAAACAAATTTGTTCATACTGTATATATATATTTTCTTGAAACTATTTTTAAATTATAGTTCCTACCTATATACACATATTTTCTTTTAAAATTAAAATGGTTAGACTAAGGAACTTCCTATGCCACATGGGAACGCCTCTGGAGTGACGCCCTGAGAACCAACCTGGCTCTCTGCCAACACAAGGCCGGTTACCCCCTTCCCGGGTAGTAAACCTGAGATATGCCACTCCCGGTCGTTTGCGACCTTTATCCAAGGGCCCTCGATCACAAAGCAACAATCACAAAGTAAATGAGATTGGAGCAACCACACAGGTAAAATATCTGGGCTTCATACCATGATACCACCTTTTTCCAGAAGGAATGGACATACCCTAGGGGAGCTACCCCTGAAACCTAGCCGCATCTTTCCTGTTTCGACCATTTCCGGGGTGTGAGGTCCGATGAGGTCTCGTCCACAAATCTACGCTTTACACGAAAGCCATGCTTTGATCACAAATGATCATTAACACTTAGCATGCCACACTACCAAATTGGGAGTATATCACTGATAACCTTTAACTACATAACCTCTGAGCTCGTACGTCTCAGAGAAGGGTGTTAAGCTAAGAGAATAAATCTCCGCCACCAAACAGGAATGTATTTGAAAGAAATCAGCTTTATATCTCAATGTGTAGTGTCAGACATATAACCATACAAGTCTGTTCCGGGTTCGAACAGAAGCGAAGGCACTTCCAAAGAAGCCCTTGCAATCCAGGTATTCACAATCCCGATCGGACTTCCCATCACTTAGGGAATCTCTGTACCGGGGCCACTCAGTGCAGAGACAAACGAAAGGTTATCCTATCGTTCTCGCAAATACCCGGTCTTCAACACCGGTATTCAAATGCTATCCATTTACGTCGTATCACTATTCGGAATGGGTTATATGACACAGGGTCCTCTCTCGGTTAAACCGAATAATGAGCGCAATATTTAAAAACATATGGATATTGGGATTTCAGTTAAGTCACAAATTATTACCCAAACTTCTCTTTCAAATGGTTTAAACAAATTACCATTTTAATCTTTTACACAAAAAGATTTATCTCACAAAGTTCACCCAGTTTCACAAAGATCAATTCATAGATTTTCAAATCGATTTCCATTTCAATTGGATTAACTCATTAAATCTTTAAATCAAAGATTTAATTGATAGCTTTCAAAACAATTCCATTTCAACCTTTTATACAAAAGGTACACCTTTCCAATTTCAAAACAAAGTTCAACAATCTTTCACAAAGATTTATTCATAACTCGGAAAACCATTTTCATTTCAGTCATGAAATTCTTTTGACACAAATTGGAAATTCATTTGTTATATGAAATTGCTTCTATTATTTGAAAACAAATAGTTTTCATTTCAGAAAATCTGATTCATTCCTACGAGTTAAAGTCCTTGGGTTAAATTCAAATTCTCAAAACCATACTTTTAAAATGGTTTAAATTCATATAAACACATTTATAACATCTTTAACCATAATTTCCAAACATGGGATTCAATTCCAAATTTTGAATTCAAATTTAAATTAAATTATTCAAATTGGAAACTTTACCAAGTTATTCAAAATAACTTTTATCTTAAAACTCCTTTTCAAAAGCTTTAACATTTAACCCAAATTCATTTCCAAAATTAATTGAAATTAAAATTTCAATTTCAAAAATATTAAATTTAAATCATCTGTGAC
Organism: Allium fistulosum; assembly: GCA_030737815.1. NCBI lineage: Eukaryota > Viridiplantae > Streptophyta > Magnoliopsida > Asparagales > Amaryllidaceae > Allium > Allium fistulosum. The sequence continues at coordinate 456,357,317 of CM060902.1, forward strand.
TTAACCGATTTCCTCGTTAAATCCATATTTGTATGTGTAAAAGTGTGGTCCAGGGGTTTTACACAGTAGTGCAACATTAGAAATCATCACATCATCACAGATTTAAGCATATCAATATCGATAAGCGGTATATTCCTATAACGCTTATCTTCCATTTACCAATTCACGGATAAATAATATACATTCATCACAGATAAAATAAATTACATTCATCACAGCTTGAATTAAAACAAATTTACACCACAAAGCGTCACACAGTAGAGAATATCAAACAATTCACATCATTCAATAGAATACAATCATCCATAAGTGAAAACTAATTAAGATATCTGATTAATCTAAACCAGATCATTTGCCTATGGATAATTCCTAGTCAGGGTTAATTAATAATTAATTAATTACAAACATTTAATTAATGATTCTTTAATTTATCATTAATTACCCTTTAATTAATAATACTCTAATTAACTTAAGTAATTATCCTTAATTAATTACACAAATTAATTATTTTTAACCAATTACAGTAATTAACCTTTAATTACTTCATAAATTAATTAACTAAAATTAATTACATTAATCCTTGATTAATTATATTAATTAATTACTTCGTAATCACTTATCATTGATGAATTAATCTTAATTAATCAACCCTTAATTACATCATTAATTATATTAATTAATGATCTCTAATTACTTCTTTAATTAATTACTCTATTTACATTAATTACATTAAGTAATTAATCTTTAATTAAACCCCATTATTAAATCATCTTCCACTAATTACATCCAGTAATTACCCTTAATTACTTCACTAAGTAATTACACTTTATAAATTACACTAAGTGATTATACTTATCAAATCATCAAGTGATTATTCTAAATTAATTTAAACTTAAGTAATTAACTTGAACTAATCCAATTAAACTCAATTAATTATACTGAATAATTAATTCCTTAATTACTTCCATTAAGTAATTATACTTAAACAATTCCATAAATGATCATTATTAAATTAATTAATCTAAATTAATTAATTATGAAAAATTTAATCACATCAATAATTATTTAAATAATCTTAGTCACTGACCTTCATTAACAATTTAAATTTCTTTAATTACTTTGTTAAAGAAATTCACTTATATTAATCATTATTAATCAAAATTGATTAATCATTAATAACTCATTAATTAATCCTAATTATTTAATTAACTAAGTGTTAATTGTAACTTAATGAATTCTTAAATACAATTTAATTTTTCTTTAATTAAATTAACTTAACTTTAATTAATAAATTTAAACTTGTAATTACTAAGTTAATTAATACAAAAAAATTAATTATCCATTCTACTTAACTTAATAGTTAATGAACTACAAATCTTCGTTTACATAAAAGTAAAACTCATATTTATTAATGATTTAATTAACACTCACAAATATATTGAAAACATTGATTTTAAACTTGCTTTAAAATTCACGTGTTAAAGTATTACTTTTGTTATAAAGAAATTTAAAAGTGTTTAAAATCAAATTCCTTTTAAATTCAACATATTTAAAGATTTACTTTAACATTTAACTTAGGTAAACATTTAAAGTTATAAAACTTATTTCATTTTCAAATCTAGATTTCAAATTTAGGTTTTTAGTTCAGGTTTCAAATTTAATTTGACTTTGTTTAAATTCTTTCTTTACAATTCAAATTTCATTTTAAATTCAAATTCTTTTTAAATACACCTAAACACCTTAAAGTTATTAAACAATTTTGAATTTAAAAACTTAATTATTTCCAAACTAAGATTCAACCTAAACTTGAATTTATAGTAAAACTTTGATTTAAACTTTGATTTATATTTTAAATTCGATCTTTAAATTGGAAACTGGACAGGTTTGAAAACCTGTACAAAACAATTTCCCCGAGCCCCGTCAATACTGCTTCGAGTCCGGCTCTAAGATTCTTCGAGCCCAACGCAAATTTTCTCGAGCTTCTTCCCGAGACACACATGAAAACACCACCTGACACCAAACTATCATAGTGCACGCGCACCAGGCTTCGACGATGCTCCGACGATCGGCGATACCTCCAACCTGACAACGAACATCACGACACCGACCCCAGATCAACCCAAGACACAAACATGTCCTCAATCAAAATCGAGCATAGCTCGAACAATCGTGACTCAAACATCGACCAAAGAAATGACTCGCCGCCGCGACTCCGACTACCAGATGCTTCGAGCTTTTAGCCACGTCTTCGTCAACCACCGAGCCACCACCTCCCCAGAGCACGTGCGACTCGATTCACGTACGAGGCCACGATGATCATTTTTTCAACCATCTCGAAAATTAGGTTTAAAAACAAAAACTCCACGCCGCCGCCACCTCGACGATCGAGAACATCTCCAGCTATTTTTCCCAACACCACCGTAGGCTCCTCCACCTCCACGCGAAACCCCGACTCCCAAAACTCCTCCAACCGCCTGAAATCGATCGAAATCCAATTTTTCGATCATCCCAAAACTGCTCTCAAACTACGCAGCTAAAAATCACCATACAAATCTCAAAAATCATATTTTTAAGTAAAGATTCCAGGTATGTAATTGAATCTTCAATTCATCATGGTCTAATTATTTCAAAATTTGGATTTGCACTGTAAAAAAACCAAATTTGTTCATACTGTATATATATTTTCTTGAAACTATTTTTAAATTATAGTTCCTACCTATATACACATATTTGCTTTTAAAATCAAAACCTAATACTAATTAGATGATAAGAAATTGAATTTTCTTGGTTATCCTATACCCTGTGAGCTAAATAGAGAGAAAGTTGAATACTTCAGCACTATCAAAGATAAAGATATATACACACAGAGTTGAAACAAAGAAAATACCCAAGCATACATATTAAACGTGAATCATTCACAGATGAATATTCAACAAGTTTTTAAGTTTTAAAAAGAATGTTACTCACCTTGATTTTCCAGAAATAAATAGAGTTCTTCAATTTTTTTTTTGAAACTGGCTTGTGAATTATTAGCTGGAAACCTTTCTCTTGAACCTCTGGTTTGTTGAGTTGAATTGTTGTTTTGAGTTGAGCTTTTGTTTAAGTACAAGATGATATGTATTTTAGATTTCACAGTTTGGATGAACGAACTAAAATGAGGAGTTGATAGTTATGAAACAAATTACAGATTGATGTATGAAAGAATTTTTACTGTGTGATATAATTTTGTTTGTACACTTAAGCAGAGATTTTTCTCATTACTTGGTGGCTGATATGATAATATTATGGCTGGCATTAATTGCCCTTGTACAAATCCACACTTATCTAATTTGTCTGTACATTCCTATATAGGTTTGCTGTCTTCTTTTATAAGCTTTCATGTATAAACTTGTATTTGTTTGTACCATACTTAAATGTATTTGACTTTACTTTGGCCAAAGATATTTATAAAACTGAAATGATTCTTAACATATTTCGGCTGAAATGATTTTCTTACATTTCGAATGACCATATTTGTGATGCTGAGAAGAAATGGCATTTAATGCAATGTTTCCCATTTTGTCTATAGCAAATCCATTTGAATTTGTATTTGTATACTTTCTATTTTACAAAGCTATATAATTTATCTTATATATATATATTAATTTCTATTTCCAAATTAAATATGTACTTCTAACTTAAATTCTATTTTCAACTTTAATACTTGTCTTGTATTTCTCTATATATATTTATTTTCAAATATCCAAATTAATTCTCAATTAATTCATAATTTAACTAATATTTATATTAATTACCAATTATTTCACAATTTTTATTCAAAAATTACATTAATTAACAAATTAAACTTAGTTAAAATTCGGGATCATTACAGGATTAAATAAATTCCAACCGTTCTCTATTGTCAACCATTACCAAATTTGTTTTAACACCCATTTTTGAGATTTATCATCTAAAATCGAGCATAATTATCTCAACCATTGCCTTCTTTGTCAAAATAATTGTTTTCATTTTTAGTAATGTAAACATCTTAGATTGCATAATTAAGCGGCTATGATTAGTCTAGCAATTGGGATTAGGCTAATGCAACACTTGATTTCTTTATTGCTATTATGTTACTGTTGAAACTAATAGGCCTTTTACTCATGCTAATGTATAGGTCTGTCGAAGCAATCATTTGAATATATTGTATCTCCTCCTCCTTATGGATAAATGTACACATCACCATGCTCTCTAATACTTGAACACTGTTTATTTAAGGCTGCATTATCCACTCATTTACAGCTTCCATCCTCAACGATCTAATGTAAAGGAAGGTCACATTGATTTGCTTTTTTTAAGGAAGAATGCAAAGAGATAGACAATAACAGTGAATATTAGCAATAACAAAGAAGTACAAAACAAGTTTGGAAAACTATGTTAAAATGAGTGGTAATGAGAGTATAGTAAGAGAGTTTACTTGCTGTTAGCCAAAGAGTTAGAGAGGAGGATACTAATAATGATTCAAATAAAGTTTCATGTTTGGGGGAGAAAAGTTTGAAGAAAGTTTTTGATGCTGAAATGTAATTTGCATTGTACATGATAGTATTAGAAAAATTTTAAAATGTGGATTGTACTGAATGTGTTCCTTCATTTCATTAATGTATTAGATAAATTTGAAACCTATTTATTATGGTATACAATAACATTAATACATAAATGAATAAATGTAATTATGAAAATGAATGAGTATCCTAAATAATACTATATATCCCTAAATATCTATATAAATAAGCATGTTATGTTGACTTAAATTGTGTATATCCTACAGATACCAGTAAAACTCTACCTATGATTCTACTGAATTCTTCCGATCAATTAGTTTCTTTTTAGTCAAATAATGTTGAAATGTTTAGTGCTAACGATGCTCCACATTTTATATATTTTTTCCATTATTTGTAATAAGCAATGATATTAAGACAGACATGCAATGTTTCAAAATATTTTTCTTTTTAGTATCATGTGGTTTGCTTAAAAACTAGACCATGAAGTTTAATGTAATAAGACCAAGAATAATAATTGGATTTAATAGTCATCTTACTATGCTTACTTATATCTGAAAACATTCTTTCATTCGATGCATGGTAATGTTGATCTACTTCATCTAGCCACAATAAAATTATAATGTCTCTTCTATAACAATGGAATGATATAAGAAAGATTCAGTTTGAAATCTAATTTGACTACATTCATTACAGCTTTAAATGTTTGTCTCACATTATGTTGTATTGGATTGAATACCGCTTTTAATATAGAATGCGTTTATATTAAGCAATTGCTTTGATTTTTCTTTAATTTGACAATGAGGACAATTTATAGTGCTGAACTAGAATCCATAGCGAGGATTCCATTTAAAAATACCATCGATTTTGCAACAAAAATATATTGCTTAAATTTTGATATAGATGAAGCACATATGCTTTTGGATTGGTCATTTATGAGGGGTAAATAAAGTCTATTTTTATTTTTATTTTTTTAGTGTGAGGTGCAGATTGTTCTTTGTATTGTAACTTAAGTGAATAAGAAGGCCATTGTCTAATTAAGGCAATTGGAACATTAAAGCTTCTGGGAGGGACAGAGATGTATCCTTCTTTGTTTTTCTTTTACAGTTTATACAAAAAAGGTGTACATACTCCTTTTATGCATAAATTTAACATCCATCAAATTTCACATATCAATGCATACATTGTAGGTTATACTAAAAAAATGAAACCTTGCCATCGGCACGGGCTACCTACTAGTCTATATAACAAAATCCCTTGGTTGACAAACAAAAGACAAAGAACGACTAAGATATAGAGAAAGAAAAGACATCAGATGGCTAGGAGTTGAACAGATAAGCAGAAAAGATAAGGTCATTAATTTTTTAAACCACTCACTTCTCCCCACGATAACATCAGTTTACCACGAAAATTTCTAATTATCTTTAACCTCATGTTTTAATCAGTTACCCATTATGTATATATCAACCATCTTATTCTCTACATTTGCAGGCACCCATTATCATATTTCGCCATTGCGCAAATTTATGCATTTCAACGAATTTTCTTCGCCCACTACATACAAACACAGTTTGATGTCAATAATTGTGGTAATGTGTTCATACCTTCTGCTACAAATTTCACCGTTTATGGTAAGTAGATATTTCATGGTTGATAATTATTACTTTTTCCCTATATATTTGTTACTCACGTGCAAAGTATTAGTATGTGGTCCAGTTTATGTTTTCTTTTTCTTATTCCAGTATTGAATACAATCAAGAGATGTACCAGTAGCAACAACTTTTGTTTATGCAGCAGTAATATTGCTCTGCATGGTAATTTCTTATTTTAGACCGTGCATGATATTTATTTATTTCATTTAAAGCCAAATAATAATAATTTATACATTCCATTTATTATGCATAATCAGCGAGGCATTAGTTGGTCGTATAATTGCAAACGTAGTAGTTTCCTATTTACCTAGCTCAATCCCTCTATCCACCTTTTGTCTATTCTATATGATCTCGGCCATTGATTTTATTACAAGTCCATCTCCATGCCTTTCGATTTACTTTAAGTTTTACTGTTTGTGTGGATAGAAACGGTTGGTTGGATATTTCACAAAATAAACTTAGTGAAATCTGTTCTGTTTCTTCTTATTTCACTTTCATTCGGATTACTCTTACCTTTTTTAATCTATATATGTTATCTGGATTTTTAACCCAGCAGGATCCGAGAAAAGATGGAACGACTTGATGGAATCAGAATGTCTCAGGACTCAACCAAAAAGGCTAAAGCAACAAGTTAAAGAAAGCCAAGTCCTATTACAAAAGCAATAACCGAGTCTGACCAAGCCAAAAGACAAACATCCGTCCAGTCCAATCAGCAGCCAATGCAACTAGCAAGTAGATCGTCATCGAAACAAAGCAACGTGCAACGGGACTATGTGAACAACGTTAATACAAGACGATGAGAGAATGACAGATACCAAAAGTACGCTAAGTGAATGGATCGCCAGCGATCCATATAAAGCCATGGAATTCTTAAGACCTGACGTAGTAAGGCAATGAAGAAAGGAGCCAAGTGATTAGCTCGCACGTGAGCTAAACCTATGGATCGCTAGCGATCCATATACCATGGATCGGGTCGCGAGCTAAGCTCCACTAGATCGTCATGTGTCTACCTGTAAGCAACTGACAAATAGGCCTGACCTAGTAGCTCTCTGATCTCTATAAATATTATCCTACATGCAACATAAACATGATCTTCTTCTCGGGACTGGTTGCTGAAGCTCTATTGGAAGCATTCTTCACTCTCTGCCTCCCTCACAACAATCTCCAAAGGAATTCATTGTGATTCTCCAGTGGATTCCAACTATGGGGATTCAACCTATCTAAGGATAATCAAAGCCTTGTAATCAAATACTACTTGTAACAGCAATCGGTCTATAATAAAATTATACAGTGGACATATGCTTGATTAGCAGCCGAACCACTATAAAAATTCCACATCTTTTTTCTTTTACTGTTCTTTTTCTATATCTATTATCTATGATATTGCTCTGTTGGAGCTGGTGCTTTCAAACTAAAACCAGGGAGTTGATCCATTTTTTGGGTTAACATTTTGATGCTTTCATTGAGAGTTGAACTCAAGCTTAGATCTAGCTATCTACTTTGGATCATATAGGTTTAGAAGTTAGATCCTCAATCTCTACTTAGAAGGTTTGCGTTAAGAATAAAAGAACCAACCAAGAAGGATCGAAGAAAAAGCAAGCAAACACATGCTAAGGTGATGGGTCGCTAGCGATCCATCTCCTATGGATCGTTAGTGATCCATATGGTTAGCTCGTGGGTCTACCAATCCCCTTGCACCATGATCCAATAGCAGTCCAATGCAACCAGCATATGGATCATCATCAAAACTAGGCGACAAGCTATGAAATTAGATAGGGGACATCAACATGAGATAGTAGATGCGATCCAAAAGGCAAAGCTCAGAAATCAACTAAGTACATGAATCGCTAGCGATCCATGCACTATGGATCGTTAGCGATCCATGCCTTTTCACCAGACCATCATAAACTCCAGAAAGCAAAGTCCAATAATATTCTAAGTATATGGATCGCCAGCGATCCATATGCTATGCTATGGATCGCTTGCGATCCATACCGTTTCATTGATTTGCAGCGACCTACATGAAACAAAATGGGAGAAGGATGCTAACGGGTTGGCTCGCTTTCCAGCATACTTTTTGGATCGCCAATGATCCATAAGCTATGGGTCGCTAGCGATCCATTGATTTATCTCGGGTCGCAATACCTTCTCAAGTGAATCAGCTTATCAGAAGTGTCGTAACATATACCGTGAACTTCGGGGGCGTTGCGCCCCCGAACCCCCAACTAGGGCGCTTCGCCCTTGGACCCCGACTCGCTGACCGGCTAACGAGACCGCCGTCTGGGTCTTTCAAAATGGATATAATCGATTATAATGCCAAGCTTCCAGGGGAGATGGTGACCACTCCAAACTGACCAGCTTCGAATCCCATCATGGTGTTCCTATCAAGAATGGTCGTCGTCAAAAATGATAAAAAATCATCAAAATGGCCGTTAAAAAACTCACTTCAGGATTGAATCGAAGTCAGACTTGGGTAATTGCCCATTCGACTAGAAGCAGATTCTGGAAGTCCTGACTCGAAGTTGAACTTAGGTATGACTAGCATATGGACGAAGTGGGGGCGACAGATGCAGTCTGCTGCAAGGCCCTCATGAATCATTAAAGGATGAAACAACCTGCTACCCTGGAAGAATTCTATGGAAAGGCAAACCGGTTCTAATGACTAGAAGTAGTGCAATTAGTAGAAGGCAAACCCGATAGTGTGCCAAAGAACATACTCGATGGTGAAGGAGCTACAAGGCCTCAGGGACCTTTTGTCGAAGCAAGGGTACTAAAACCCAGTAGAAAAGCGCCCCAACTAACTGATGAAATCAGACGAAAAGATGATTATCAAATAACACTCTAGCTAACTAGCAACTAAGGAATGAGACAACAACCTAAAGCGATGCCTTCTCATCCATCCTTGTCTACTCTCCTTTTCCAAATGAGCCGTACCGGGACACTAGGGGCATTGCAGACAGCACAGCGAAAGAAATGCTTTTATGTCCTCGACGAGTCATGTCAATCCCCCTTCTGAGAACCGGCGTTGCTGGTGGCTTCGAGAATTCTTGTCTAAAGGATCGTCGAACAAACAGATCCAACACCTTAGCCTATAGGAACCGATAAAACTATGTTCCCTCGAGTTGAATCTTAAAAACTCCTCTTGGAATCAGTAAATTATCATTCCAAGGCTGTCTGATCGTCGGACATCCGACCACAAAAAACCCCTCGCTAACGTAAAGGTCTTTCACGAAATAAAGCATCATGAAGGTGAACCAGTAGATCAGCAGTCATCTGATCCAAAAAAACCTTCGAGAACATGAAGGTCTTTCACGAACTAAAGCATCATGAAGGTGAACCGGTACATCAGCTGTCATCTGATCCAAAAAACCCTTCGCGAACGTGAAGGTCTTTCACGAACTAAAGCGTCGTGAAGGTGAACCTGTAGATCAACGGTCATCTGATCCAAAAAACTCTTCGTGAAGGCGAAGGTTTTTCACGAACTAAAGCGTCGTGAAAGTGAACCAGTAGATCAGCGGTCCTCTGATCCAAAAAACCCTTCATGAACGTGAAGGTCTTTCATGAACTAAAGCGTCGTAAAGGTGAATCGGTAGACCAGCGGTCATCTGGTCCAAAAAACCCTTCGCGAACATGAAGGTCTTTCACGAACAAAAGCATCATGAAGGTGAACCAGTAGATTAGCAGTCATCTGATCCAAAAAAATCCATTACGTACGTGATGATATTTCACGAACTAAAGCATCGTGAAGGTGAACCGGTAGATCAACGGTCATCTGATCCAAAAAATTCCTTCGCGAATGTGAAGGTCTTTCACGAACTAAAGCGTCGTTAGATGAACCGGTAGATCAGCGGTCTTCTGATCCAAAAAACCCTTTGCGAACGTGAAGGTCTTTCATGAACTAAAGCGTCGTAAAGGTGAATCAGTAGATCAGCGGTCATCTGATCCAAAAAACCCTTCGCGAACGTGAAGGTCTTTCACAAACTAAAGCGTCGTGAAGGTGATTTGGTAGATCAGTGGTCCTCTGATCCAAAAAACCCTTTGCAAACATGAAGGTCACGAACCAAAGCGTCGTGAAGGTAAACCGGTAGATCAACGACCATCTGATCCTAAAAATCCTTCACGAACGGGAAGGTCTTTCACGAACTAAAGCATCGTGAAGGCGAATCGATAGATCAACGAAATTTATGTATGACTGATATCCGCGAAGGTGAACTAGAAGATCAGTAGTCATCTGATCCAAAGCTCCCCAAGTCAACGAAGTCACGCTCCCGCATCACAAATCGACAATCATACTAGTCACTCCGAAAATTAATGGAATCACTTCCAATGACCAATGAGACAAATAGTGCCAAATTCCAGAGCTTCAAAGTCACTCAAAGAAACTAAGCCAAAATTGAACTAACCCTATAATCAATCAGAGGCCAACTCGAATCAAACCAAGATTCGGCACCTGGGAGAACCGCACCAACTAGACCGGGGGAAACCAAATGAGTTGTGGAGAGACCATCGATACAGTTCAAGCGCGCTAATAGCCCTATAGCATGGGGGGCATGTACACACTTGAATAGCCATAAGAAAGGCCAAGACTAATCATACCACAGTTCTATTTTGCTCGGTCAAAGATTTTGCATTCTGACAACCGTAGACGTAATGACCTATCTAGTGCAACAAACGAAATACTAGCATAATACTTGCCCACTTCTTTCCAACTACTATTTTACCGCTCTTGGTGACCAATTCCTCTTCCTCTTAGATCATATGCCAGTTAAAGACCCATTCTCTAAAGGCAGTTTGGACCAAGAGCTAAGAGTCATGCCCTTAACTCCCATAGGCTCTTTTTCCAATCCATCTTCATGCAGTCAGTTATAAATCCCTCTACCATAGTAGCCTGATCTATTTGGACGTATACATCTTACGGAAACATGGAAGGATCATCCAAGCCATGATTACCCGAACCAAAAACTATTTAGCTTCTTGAACCAATAAACTATGTTCATGTAAGCAACCTGCTGAGTCGACAGGGTCAAATCGACTCGAAAATCATTATTTAGCTACTTGGACCAGTCAAACTGCGCCCGAGTATGCTCCACCAACTCGCCGAATCAAACAAAGTGAATCGAATCAAACCGCCAACTCCTCACGTTGTCCGAAGATAGACGACATCGAAGAGTACCAAAAGTCATGCATTTCATAAGCCATGCCAAAACATACGCTCCTTATGTTGCCCGAAGATAGGCAACACCGAGGAGTACCAAAAGCCGCGCATTTCATAATCCGTGCCAAAACATATGCTCCTCACATTGCCCAAAGATAGGCAACACCGAGGAGTACTAAAAACCACGCATTTCATAAGCCGCGCCAAAACTTGCGCTCCTCACGTTGCTCGAAGATAGGAAACGCCAAGGAGTACCAAAAGTCGTGCATTTCATAAGTTGCGCACTAACTGTTAGAAAACCTAAGCTCCCCACGTTGCCCGAAGATTGGCAACACCGAGAAAAACTAAAATTCGTGCATCCAATAAGCAATGCACTAACTTTCAAAACACAAACCCCTCACGTTGCCCAAAGATAGGCAACACAGAGGAATATCACAAGCCGTGCGCCCATAAGCCATGCACCAACTCCTCAACATTGCCCGAAGATAGGCAACACCAAGGAACATCGCTGAAAAATCATGCTCCTAAAGCGTAAACTCCTCACGTTGCACGAAGATAAGCAGCGCTAAGGAGCATCTGAACTGGATCGACGGGCCATATCGATCCCGAACACCACGCGTCTCATAACTAGCACTAACCACTTCTATGATTGGGAATAATGGGCATAACTCCAATAAAATTGGAGTGCTACACATCAATAGAAAAGTTACAACTGATGACACTTAATGATTAAAACTGCCCTCAGTTAACCCGTGCAATGTGCACCTCTCAAACACGCATATATTGCATACTTACTAGAATATCACAAGAAACTTGGATTACATGCTAAATTTACAAAACTTTCGAAAGAAGGAAAATCAAGCTGTGACTTAACCAAATTTCAAGCTTAATATGAAAATTATCAAAACTATAAGTTACCGGTCATTTGAAGTAAACAGCCCTGTGAAGTGGGGGGCATACGTCCGTACTTAAATAAAAACAATTGAAAACAATAAGTTCATAAGTTCTGTTACTCCAAACAAAGAATTGTTACTCCAAATAAAAATTTTGGCGACAATCACAAAAATTGGATAAGTGTAAACAAAACAAGCACAACTGCACAGAACACACATGAACGGATAAATAAGTATACAGTCAGAATTTCAAAGTATTGCTTATAATTTTCTTTTATATAGGGTCAAAATGCAGGGGCCGTACCCACACAACACCGGCCAATAAAAAGAAAATACAGACTCCATGATAAAAACACTAAGTGTGGACTCTCCACTTGAACAAAATGACTCAAAAAGAACAAAAGTCAGATCAGTCTCCAAACAAACTCCTCAGCACTTCCTTCCATCGCTCCCCTTTCCGCCCTTTGTTTGTAGTTTCTGCCTCGTTTCAGGAGTGGTGTCGCTGATGGTAATATCAACAAACTCCTCAGTGGCAACGTTAAGAAATTCCAAACCGTTCTGGGTCGATGGGTCGTATCGATCACATGAGTCGTGCACTCTCAAAAGCCATGCATTTCGTAAGCCACACACTCTCAAAAGCGGCGCACTTTATAAGTTGCGCATTTTCATAAGCCGTGCAAACACTGCTTGATGTTGTTATGGCACCATCGATGAACCATTAAAAATTTCTAAGTATTGGTGTTGTCCTGACAATATCGGAAAACTTGTCTATTGCAGGATTAACAAGGATCGACTCCCACTACCCGAAAGAGCCGACATTGCTTTGGTAGTGACGCAAAGCTCACAAACCAAGAAGTTGGCAAAGAATTCTGATCTTTGACCAAAGTCAATGTACAAAATGTCAAAATTCAAGACACCCAAGTCACGAGTTCCCAAAGATAGGAGCTGCAACATACCTTTGACTGGGGGCATCCAGAGAGCCGCCCAAAACATAAAGTCTCCCATCAATTGTTCAGAATAATCAGCCCTGTGGACTGAGGGGCACACAACACATTAACACTTGGTCAGGATAAAAGATCGCTCCAACTTGCAATAAAAGGAAGAACTTACCGTCATACAAAGATAGACGATGACGGAAAGCATTTCCAGAATCAAATCATCAACGTACCAGCTTCCAAAGACAGAAGCAGGTGCTCGAATGAGGTCTCAAATCCTAACTTGCAAAATACCAGCTGTTATCCGAAGACAGACAACGGCAAGGAAAGAACGCTCAAAATGAGCAACTACACAAGTGATTCCCAAATGTTGGAACCAACGAATAAGATTGATATCCGCAACAATGCTATTAGTCCAGCATAATGCATATTGCCTGAAATAAGCAAGGTTAGGTGTCATGGATTCAAGACAAATACTACCGAACTCTACCAATCCATAATCAGTATAGGAATGAATGCAGTCGTACTGAGGGCAATGTGATGACTTGCTCTACAATTTCAAATTTTCTATAAGAACCTGGAGTTTGACACCTAGAAATAAAGGGTTCCGCTAATAGTCATCAGATCATAACAAAAATTGATTGGAGGAAGTTTGATTTTTCATGAATAAGAATAATTATGGAATTGGTTGAGCAACAGTCTTGCATCTCCAACGGTAATACTCGACAGTTATATACAAAGCTAGGCAACGAAAATGCTTGGGACTCTCACCCTTCCAGAACGTGGCATATCCTAGATTTAAACAACGTTGAGAAAATAGCCACATTGGGTTAAAAGGAATCTACTCAACTCTACAGGATCGGATGAATGATTCAACCCTAACCAACATGACCTTAACATTGCCCAAAGATAGGCAGCACTAAGAAAATACTTCTACAATCCAACCATCGAAGTGCTAGTTTTCGAAAGCCGAAACTAGTACCCAACTGGATTAAGAGCAAAGCCGAATCGATGGGGAAAATTGATCCCAACGTCCTGAGTGTTGGTGTTGCCTCGCCAATGCCAAGACCTTCTTTTATCTTTTAAGTACCACTGTTGCCCTGGCAATGCCAGGAAAATTTTCTATTTCCTAAGTACCAGTGTTGCCCAGGTAATGCTAGGAAACTTTCTATTTCATAAGTATCAGTGTTTCCTCGGCAACTCCGGGAAACATTTTACTCACTAGCTTCTGGAGATAGAAGTTGGTCCTCAACCGAGTTTCTACCTTCTCTTCTGAAAACTACTATTGCCTAATGAATGGCAACGACTGGAAGACATATCCTTTCATAGGTCAGCAGGATGGTTTGACCTTTCATCACAGGAATCAGCCACTGCACAGGAATAGAGCAGCATCGAAAGGAAATCCCAAGATTGAATCCCCGTGTACTAATTTCTAGGGATGAAAGATGGTGCACAACCGAATTTCCTAAATTCAACTTAGAAAGAATTTAGACACAGCCGAAAGATAGGCAGCCTCGAGGAAATGTTACCTAGAACCAAGCAGCTTGGTTATCAATTCTCAAAGACAGGAGTTGACATATGAACAAAACTTTCATGACAACGTCAGCAAACAAGAAGAGCATGCATGGCCAAGGACAAGCAGGAGCAATCATGGAAGGTCGGAAATAAAATCCTCGAACTTCCTCAATTCCAAAATGGGATTGAGAGCCAGGTTAGGGGCAATTGAGCAATTTGCCCCATAAATTTCCATCTCTCACAATCGCCCAAAAACAGGCATTCGAAATAGCTAGTCCCTCAAGAAGGGATAGAAGCATTGATACTTAATCAAAAAAATGTTTCAAAAGTACAAACACGAATAACCACGAGGTTGGTTAGATAATGGTTTTGTATCACAAAACAGAGCATTTTGGCAACAAAATCGCCAACAAAGGAAATGAAGGATTTAATGTTCGGAAATCAACTGTCGCTCATAGTCTGGCGATGACAAGAAGGATCAATAACCTACTTACGGTCTAACTAGATCATTTGGTTCCAACTTGCAGGAATATGTCATTACCCGAAGTTTGGTGATGCTAGGAAGAACGTGCAAAATGAAACTATCGATACATAGGCTTTTAGAAACAGAAGCAAGAGTCTGATTGAATATTTTGCCCTATCTTCTGGCATCTCATGGTATCTGAAGATTCACAGCATCGAAGAAAAATCCACAGAGTTGAGTCATCCGTGTATGAGTTTTCGAAGATAGAAACTATGACGACCCACATTTCGGAAGGTTTAAATTGACAATAATCCACACATGTCCGACATAAACAATCCAGAACGTAGATAATCAATGGGGTTAAATAAGAAAAATAAGAAGAGAAGAAGAAAACAACCATATAATCTCACAGCGGAAACGGTAAAATATAATAATCAAATAAACAATTCATTAAGTTGTTTACTATACATTTGATTATAATCTATACACATTTATCAGAGTTATATATATACATCAGGGATAAATAATCAATACAGTAGAATAGCATGATGTAGGGGATAATAATACTAGCAATATACCAAATCCTTGCCTTCGTCCTCCAAAAAATAATCTTCACTACGCTGAAAATCTCAAAACTGACCCGAGCATAATGAAAAGACAAAACACTGGAGTCAGAACTAAAATACTCTTATGTAAGTCAAATCAATATCAATAAATATGAGTGAAATAACTTAAGAGATGTTACGGGATTTTCCATCTCCTAAGCATCTATCAAATTATCTATATATAATAGTATACGCTATAATAAATAATGTCTATCAGTAAAATAAATATCAAAATAGCATTAAGGCTTTACACTGATCCACCTTAACACATTTGTACAGTTCTAAACCAAAATCATAATGGGCTCGTATAGTGATAAATATAACAAGGCACGTGAGGCAATGCCCAAGGTAGGATTCTACCAGTTTACCCTTTCTGGTTGGTCGTAACCCATCCATGGCCGACCGTGACAATCAATCCAACCGACAAAAGGTGCACCCATCGAATGCGAAATCACAATAGTAATACGAGGGATCAACGTCACTAGAGGTAGCTAACCTCAATGGCCAGAGATAGGCTCCTATTTTAGGCATTTTAATTATGACAAAAGTGTCAAGGCTATCCATCATCATTCTCTTACTTCATTCCAGTAAATGTCGCCAATTCAACCACTACAGTCAGGATATCATCCACCGCGTACACAGTTGTCAAAGTGGTTCCAATATTGACAGAAAGTATGCCAATAAGAGGCCCCGGTCTCTTTAACAACCAAACGTCATTTTATACACTGGTTAGTTCTTTTATATTTTGAAAACAATTCGTACTTGATATCAAAATATCATATTCGCTTGAAAATCAAATCCATTTCGAAATCATCATATTCGCTTCAAAAAAAACCATATTTTTACTTCAAATGTTAATTCAACTTGATATATCAGTTTCGCTTCAAAACTTGATTCGAATTACAGTTTTGGTTATAATTCACTTTGACCCAATTCGCATTTAAATCCAAGATTAAATATAAACATTCCACCCTTTGGCCAATTTGAACTTTAGAAAATAGTTTAAATAGTTAAATAGTTAAAATAGTTTAATAGAAAATAATTTGAGTATTAAAAATGGTTTATATAGTAAAATAGTTGGGAAAATTAAAATAGTTTGAATTTTTAACGAAAATAGATTTGAAATAGTTTATACTAAAATAATTTATTTAAAAATAGTTTCCAAGCCAATGATTCAATTCTAAAATTTCCAATCCAAATCAATTTCCATTTCCATTTCGATTTACTCGATTCAATTCCGATTTCAAGTCGAATTTTAATTTCAATTCCAAATTAATTTAAATTCCAATTCTAAATTAATTTCAATTCCAATTTCAAATTTAAATCGTTTTGATTTATATCAATTACGAGTTCGATTTCCAAAATATCGATTCAAAACAATTAAATC
This sequence comes from Allium fistulosum, assembly GCA_030737815.1. Classification (NCBI taxonomy): domain Eukaryota; kingdom Viridiplantae; phylum Streptophyta; class Magnoliopsida; order Asparagales; family Amaryllidaceae; genus Allium; species Allium fistulosum. The sequence goes on from CM060902.1 coordinate 456,374,460, forward strand.
AAATTTTCCTTCAATATTCAATTTAAAATCCAAAACTTCAAATATAATTAAATTCCGAGCTCAATTTCGAAATATCATTTTATATCACTTTTACTTAGCAATATTCAAAGTTCGAATAAAAGTCCAATCCTTTAAAACAAATCAATTTCTGAAATTCGTATCATACTTCGATAATAACTTAAAATTTTCAACTTCGATTATTAAAATAATTTCGTTTTCCAAATTTAAATTTCAACATTTCGAGCTCCAGTTCGAAAATAATTCGATTTCCATAAATTCGATTTTTATTCCTTTAAATCAAATCATTTAAATAATTTCAAATCAAAATTTTAAAATCATTTAATTTAACCAATCCGATGTCTGTATATAATTCTCTATCCGATGGCTAAGTGAATCAATTATTTCAATTTAATTTTAGGGATGGATATATATCATTTCAATTTGAAATAAATGCCATAGGTATATATCATTTCAACATATTTATTAATTCATTCGAAATAATTCTATTTACAGTTTTATATACTGTAAATAATATACAGGATGATAACATGATATATCAAACATAAATAAACATCCAAACATCCAAACATCCAAAAATCAATCAAATTTTCATCCATCACTACCAACATCCAAACAGTCAAAAATCACAACAATTAACCAATTATCGATAATAGGGAATTTTACTAGCAGTTTAATCCTAATTCAATTTAACTGTCAATACAAATTCTATCAATTAATTCAGATGTCAGTTTAAATGTCAATTAAATTTATCAAACAACTATCAATAAAATTTAAATCACTTCACAATATAATTTAAATAACATAAAAATTATCTCAGTCAATTGTGAGCGTCTAAATACTCACCTTTATTTGAAACTGAAAAATATTTTCATCTTCAAATAAATCCCAGATCCACTCTACGCTGTAGATAATAACGATACAGACCCAGCACAATTTTTCTTGCCTGAATCAGACCTCATATAGAAGATTTATGATTTAATTAATATAACGATAACATTAATACTAATTAACTAAAAATAAGAAATAACTCACGTTCTTCTCATTGGCAACTGCTCGAACCCAACTGAAATGACCCTCCTTGTTTTACCTTAATTTTATTAGGAATTTTTTTTTCATTTACAATTCAGTTTTAATTCTCCGAGTCATTTTCTTTTCAAACAATTTGTCCAGGATTTTAAAATTCCTACTAATATAAATATATCGGTTTAATCATAAAAATATACATATACATATGATGATGTATATGTCCCTCTTGTTTAAATCAGAGTATATATATACTTTATTTTATTTTTGTAAACAAGAGCAAGTTCTGTTTGATTTGAATTTGAATTAATCTGCTCTTACTTAAATCCCCAATTTCTTTGATATTTGCAGTGTATAAGTAGATCCTGTGCATATTTACTCATATTAGATTTGATCATGCTAACCATGATTTTTTTGTTAATTTTTACCTTAGCAGATAATCTCAGAATACTTGAGATTATCATTTTTTAGCATAGTTCAAATGTTTGATATATGACTAGTTCCAGAAAATGATATTTACATTTATCATTTTCAATTTAGGTGTCTTCTTTGAAACCCTCTTGCTTTTGATTCATTCAATATAGCTTTTCTGATTTACACTTAACCAATATGACACAACTGTGGGTTGGGTGTTTGCATAAAATTTTACTGTGACAAGAATCTAAACTTCAAAGTGTTTAAGAGAATGTAGAGTGTCTCCTGATTTTGATAGTTCAACCCAGTTCAATATGCACATCTGTTTGTAGTATTTTAAAGAGAGTTTTTGGTTAAACATTTGCAAAAGAAAACTAAAGATTTTGAAGTACCTTTTACTGTCAAAATGTAATCAAACATGTTCAACCAGAGCTCCATTCTTTTGAAGCTGGTTAGTTCATGTGATTGTGTCAACCAGACACTTTGATCATGTAACAATGATATGCCATTCATTTGTATAGCATCCGAAGCTCTCTTTTTTGCTTTGTATTTACTCTTCTCAAAACAACCCAGAAATGGACTTGAATCTTTTTACATAATATTCCAGTAAAAAACAATTAAATACTTAAAAGAATTTCTCTAGTTTAAACCCATATTTTACTCCAAACTCAATAATTATAAATAACCCAAATTTGCCTAGTACTCAATATAGGTTAGGCTAGACAACTGCTTATATATATATATATATACATATATATTCCTTTTTCCAGATTTTCATAACTAATAGTTTAAGCATATTATATATTTTTTCATATCTCAGACCATACTTCAGTACTCAAACCAATTACACATAACAGAATTCAACTCTAGCAATCCAGTTTAACCAACATAACAAAGTCATTACATAACAAGAAATTTAAAAACTCTATTTCCATGAATACATGCAGATATCTTATTCTATGCTCTTATTAAAACTAACAAGCATGCTTATCCATTTTTCTCATTAGCCATAATCTTCCTTCCTACTTAAGTCTTGCATCCCCTGAAAGAGCATTGGTGGCTGCCTCAGTTTGAAATGAGACACCCCCATATGCCATGAGCAAATAAGGGTCAGATCAATGATCTGGTATGAGCAACAACAATATATTCATGATATTAAGCAAATGAATGATACATGAATACTAGCCAGTTGCTTAAACAATTTTCCTAAATCAACTATGTTACTATGTTTCAGATAAATTGTTATGCAAGTGCAATGACTTCATAAATTAACCATTAGTACAAGCATATTTATGCAAGCATTCACATCAATCTGCAGCACTTAGATGCCCTGGAACACTCATGGTTCCAATTCAACAAATCTAAGAAATACTCATATTCTTATTTCATAACTTTGCATAGCCTTTTCATATATATCACTTAAATCCCAGCCTCATCTGCTATCAAGGAATCACAAGGACACATTGCAATGAACTAATTCACATCATTGCACAAAGATCTCAGGGCTTAAACAAACCATGTGCCAAACTTGCATACTTCAAATATGACAAGCACTCCAGCAGCCTTCTTGGCTTACAGTTCCTAGTTCATTTACTAATTTGTATTTATTTAATCCTATCATCAGATAGGTAAGTGAACATGTCACTGTGTTCATTGAAACACCCCTGTAATACTACAAGCATATTTTCCAAGAGAAAACAAATAATTATTTTCAAGAATATTGCTAGCATATATCTTATCTTTGAATCAAGTACAAGAATATTTACACTGAGAATAGAAACATGGCATAATGAATTATTATGATATGCAAGTAACTATGATTGAGCCAGATTCAAGATCTAGCTGAATCATAATTTTTGTCTTGTAGATTTTTGCTATTTGATCAGGGATTCAACACATAGAAATCTCTATTGCACCCCTAATACCTTTTCTAAAGCCTCAGCACTTATACAATGTATATTGCAGCTTATTTTATTTTCTCTGTTGAGATTTACTTGCCATGATTCCATATCAGTTATAAGTATTCTTCCCCTGATTTCAAGATCTGATGCCTTAGCTTTTCAGAATATAATAAAACAGTAGCTTGCACATCCATAATAAAACATCTTATCAGATCAAGGCCATCCAAAGAGCATCCATAACAAAACATATATCAAATCAAAACAATTCAAAGAATATTAATAAAACTGTGTTTAACAGAAACCAGAAAATATCAATAGCAACATAAAGGTTTGGCTGCCTCATATCAGGTCTTAATGCCATGAATCTAGTGAGATTACTCACCTAAGTTCTTCCTGCCTTTGATTAAAAATCCCTATATGTTTCTCCTTCTTCTTCTTTTTTTCACAAATTCTTGGATTTTCCCTGTGCCATTTCCAGTGTGCATATGCACACATATCCTTGCACATTATCTAATCCCAAAAATTCTACCATATTAAATCTAAATATTTCAAAATTTAAATTATCTCATTAAAATAATTTTCCACAAAATTTTGGGGTATTACATTCACCCCTCCTTTTAGGAATTGTGTCCTCACAATTTTTCTAATACTTATAACAAGCATTTACTGACTCTAAGGAATCCATCAAACATATGCATAAGCAAACAAATTCAACCATAATAACCACACATATTAAATTCTCCAGAAATTAAAAAAAATACCTTTAATCTACAAAAAGTTTAGGATAATCCATCCTAATTTTGCCTTCTCTCTCCCATGTACAATCATTAGGATCAAGACTCCACTGGACCTTTTTCATGGGTGAAACCTTGATGAAAACAAAGTCTCCCACTCCATGTTCCACCTGCTTTCTCTTCATGTCTGCAAACTTCTTTTTCCTATCTTGATCTGCTGCCATCCTTTTTCTTATTAGCCTAATTTTCTCTGTAGTCTCTTTTACATATTCAGGCCTAAAACAGCCCTCTCTTCTGTCTCTACCCAACATACAGGTGATAAACATGGCTTTCCATATAAGGCTTCAAATGGAGCCATCCCTATGGTGCTTTGATAACCATTATTGTATGTAAACTCAGCTAGATGGAGATGATCCTCCCAGTTGCCTCCAAAATCCAATGCACATGCTCTCAATAAGTCTTCTAGAACTTTGTTCACCACCTTAGTTTGTCCGTCTAATTGTGGATGGTAGGCAGTGCTTAAGCATAATTCACTCCCCATGGCTTCTTGAAAACTTTTCCAGAATCTTGAGGTGAAGATGGTATCCCTATCACTCACAATGGTTTTGGGAATGCCATGCAATCTTACCACCTCCTTCATAAATACTTGTGCTAATTTTGGTGCATTTCTTTCTGATTTGACTGGAATGAAATGTGCCACTTTAGTTAGCCTATCTACTATCACCCATATACTTGTGTTTCCTCTTTTAGATCTAGGCAGTCCATCTATGAAATCCATAGATATATCCTCCCATTTCCACTGTGGTATGCTTAGAGGTTGTAACAACCCTGATGGCCTTTGTGTTTCTGCCTTAACTTGTTGGCAAGTCATACACCTTGCAACATGTTTGGCTACATCTGACTTCATTCCCTTCCACCAAAAATTTCTTTTTAAATTTTGATACATCTTTGTACTGCCTGGGTGTATGGAGTACTTACTCCTATGATAATCATTTAATATTTCCTCCTTCAATTCTGTGTTTTATAGAACACATATCCTATTCTTGTTCCTTAAATAACCATTTTTATCAATGTGGTAATTTGTCACTTCTTCCCCTTTTGATATGAGAATTTTCTTCTCAACTATAATAGGGTCTTGGTCTTGCATTTTACTTACCTTCAAAATTAATTCAGATTGAAGTGTCATCAAACTCAACTTCCCTCTATTTTCCTGTGCACCATGCACATGCACATCCATGTGCACACAGCCATTCTCCCCAATTTCTAATTCAGCAAGCAAGGACAAGTCCTTAAACTCTTCTATCATCATCATAGCTAACTTAGCATGTTGTCTACTTAGAGCATCAACAACTTTGTTTGCTTTACCTGGTGTATAGAGTATATCTAAGTCATAGGCAGCTAGAAACTCCACCCACCTATGTTGCCTCATGTTTAAATATTTTTGAGAGAATAGATATTTCAGTGCCTTATGATCAGTGTACAAAGTAAATTTGGCACCTAATAAGTAATGTCTCCAAAGCTTTAAGGCATACACTACTGCTGCTAGTTCAAGATCATGGGTTGCATACCTAGTTTCATGTGGCTTTAATTGCCTAGATGCATAGGCTATTACTTGGTCTTGTTGCATCAACACAGCCCCTAGCCCAGAGCCACTTGCATCAGTATACACAATTAATCCCTCATTTCCTTCAGGTACTCTCAACACTGGTGCATTAACTAAAGCTTCTTTTATTTTGATAAAAGCTTGCTCACATTTTTCAGTCCATATAAACACTTGATTATTTCTAGTTAAATTTGTAAGTGGTGATGACATTCTAGAAAATTCTTTTATAAATCTCCTATAATATCCTGCCATCCCCATAAATGATCTTACCTCACTCACTGTACTTGGTCTTTTCCATGCTTGAATTGCTACAACCTTATTGGGGTTCATTGAAATTCCTTTTGCAGAAATAACATGGCCAAGGAAATGTACTTCCTCTTTCCAAAATGCACATTTTGAGAATTTTGCCTTTAAATCTTTTTCCCTCAATCTAGACAAAACCAGATGCAAATGATTTTTATGCTCTTCTACTGTTTTGGAATAAACCAAAATATCATCAATAAAAATTAGCACAAACTTGTCTAAATAATCTCTGAATATTCTATTCATTAAATCTACAAAATATGAAGGGGCATTTGTCAGCCCAAATGGCATAACTAGAAACTCATACAAACCATATCTGGTGTTAAATGCAGTGTACTTAACACTTGAGTCCTCAACCTTCATCTGATGGAACCCAGATGCTAAGTCTAACCTAGAAAATATTTTAGCTCTACTGAGTTGATCAAAGAGATCATCAATTCTAGGCAATGGGTATTTGTTCTTAATAGTAACTTTATTTAGCTCTCTGTAATCTATACACATTCTCAAAGTACCATCATGTTTTCTTACAAACACTACTGGAGCACCCCAGCATGAATTACTTGGCCTTATAAATCCTTTGCTTTCTAATTCTTCTAACTGATTTTTCAATTCTTTTAGTTCACTTGGCCCCATTCTATAGGGTTTCTTTATTATTGGGCTTGCTCCGGGAATAAGATTGATTTGAAACTCTACTGGTCTATGGTGTGGAACACCCTTAACCTCCCCAAACACATCCAAGTATTTATTGACTATGGGAATTTCTTCAATAGTAAGTTCACTGGAATCTTTTTCCAAGTCAATTAAATGATATAATTTCCTTTCTTTAGCCACTTCACATAAAATTATGATTCTCTGGCCTCTAAGATTTTGCAATGATATGGTGGATGATTCTAAGTTAATTATGGCTTTAAATTGCCTTAACCAGTCTACCCCCAACATAACACCCATATTTGGGTAGTTTAAAACATATAAATTGGAAATGAAAATGTTTCCACCTATGTTTAATTCCACATCCACACAAATCATATCTAAAACACTAGAACTCCCCAGTGGACTTTGTATAAGCAATGGAGTTTCAACCAATATGCAATTCAATTTTAGCATTTTAACTAATTCATAAGAAATCAAAGAGTGAGTTACCCCAGTATCATATACTACTGCTATGGGTATGGTACAAATAAGTAATGTACCTTCCACTTGGCTATGATTTTCATCATTAATTTCCACTGTAGATTTGATTTTGCCCTCCAGATTTGCTAACTTCCCTTGCTGCTTGTACTCAGGAAAGTTCCTCTTCATATGCCCCTCTTTCCCACATAGGTAGCATTTGAAGGCTCCTCCTTTTAACTCTGGGCACCTTGGTTTAATGTGTCCTTCCTTTCCACAATGATGGCAGACCAATTTCTTCTTAGCATCATTAGCCTTGGTGTCATTGGCCTTCTTGTTGTCTGTTTCCTCCTTCTTTTTATCATAAGGGTGATATCTTCCCTTATTCTTCTTGTTACTTTAGTTCTTAAAATTCCTGTACTTCTCTCTTTCCTTATCATGCTGTTCTAATTTTAAAGCCATATCTATTACTTGATCAAAAGTCCTATCTGCATATGGTAGCATGGCTCTGCTAAGTCTTGGGTTCAAACCTCTAATGTACCTATCATTTTTGGATGCTTCATCTGCCACTAGCATTGCTCCATATTTGGATAATCCCTTAAACTTTTAAGTATACTCAGTGGCATTCAAAGTTCCTTGCCTGAGTTTAATAAATTCTTCAAGTAATGTGGTCTTAGCTGATGCTTGTACAAATCTTGCCTCAAACATTTCCTTGAATTGATTCCAAGTGATTTCATTTTCAATTCTCCTAGCTATGATCACCTCCCACCAGCCTAAAGCTACTCCTTTCAGCTGTCTTGAAGCCACTTGCCTCTTCCTTTGATCATCAAGCTGCATGTCATTGAAAATCCTATCCAGTGTTTGAGATGACCCACTTTTCTACTTTAATTTTTTTTTAAACTAGTTTTATTCAGTGATCATCTACTCAAGAGAACATCCTTTCTCATTTCTCTACTATCCAGGATCTTTCAACCAATATAAAAATATTGTTGTAATCAAATCATCTAACTCATATGTATGAAACCATACATAGATGATACTTTTAGTTTTTCTCTTTCTTTTTAAATCAGAGCAGAAGAGTTTTGGAAGCAGAGAATTCATTTTTGGAATTCACTATATAATTTCTCATGACAAAATAATTTCCAAAGAAGGTTTTCTGTCTTGCTTAATTTCTAGGCAGATTCTAGATGTTATTTCTCTATTTTTAGAGTTTGTTTATTTTTCCATGAATTTAGATCTACTGAACCCTTAGTTAACTCATGTGCAAGTGTGTATGTATTCTGTGTGCATGTGTGTATCTGTATTCTGTGTGCATGTGTGTCAGGATGATTTCAGGTAACTATTTTTTTCAATACAACAATCCTGGTTTACTAGTTTGCTTTATTTTTTACCTTTCCTAACCAATAAGATTAGGATATTAGACTGGTTGAATTCAGGCTAGGCAAAGTTGGTCAAGTTAGCCTGAATTCTTTTGCTACTTTACACAAATAACATACAAATTAATCTGGGTTTCTAGGTGTCTCTCAGTTCTTTCCATCCTACCTTTTATTTTTCCATAAATTCTTACAATAGATATCAGGTTAATCTTTTAATTTCCAATCTACAGATCATTCCAGATTATTCTTAGCATTGCACATTTTTGTTAAGTATTCAGGGAGTTAATACTAGAAATTGTATCATTTAATAAAACATTCTCAAAAGCATCTCACAACTTTCAACAAAAGTCTCATGAGTAGTTCAATACTTACAAACAGAAAATAGCATTACATTAGTTTTTCCCCAAGCAACTTAACTAACATAATAACATTTCATAACATAAGTTCAATTTAACATCTATTTTAATATCCTTGAGTCTGTAACTATGATATCCAATTCCTTAGCAGCTAAATTCATCCAATTCTTGATCAAGAAAATGCCTATTTACCTGCACAATCACCACGAGCTGCCTCATAAAAATATGAGACACCCAATGATGTATAAACACACAAAAGGTCAGACTAAATTGTCTGGTATGAATAATCTTACTGAAAATCTAAATTCAGATAATTTTCTCATTCTCAATTAGCTTTTAAAACAGATAAGGTAAAGCAATGTTTCACTTGTATACTCTCCTCTACCACCTGTGCATATTCATTAAAGCATAACATAATAATACATCATTTCAATGGATTATATCAGGGAGTACAACATAGAATTTCCCAATAGAATACTTTAAGCCAACCATATAATCATCATTTAATTATTTTCCTTATCAATAACTTTCTGGCTATCAGGGATTTTACCCAAACCTACCTGTGAACTTATTCTCAGAATTCAATCTCAGGTATTTTATTATGGACTTTAGCTACTTTCCTTCTATTAAAACACACACTGTCTGGGGCATATTCACTGTTAACCCAGCACACTCAGGCCCCTGGGTATAATCATACCATGTGTGAGCTTGCAATATTTCCCTTGCCAAGCCATACTTTGTAGCCCTAAGATCCAAATCCTTAGTTATATTACTAAGTGTTCATTTTCCCTCTTTCCCCCATTTATGCTAATCCCTTCTGCATCTCATAAATTAATCAGAGAAAATAAATAACTCAACCATCATGCATGTGTTCAAAGAATACCAGATCATGTTTTAATAATCATAGATTTATTCATACAAGCTAGTTTGATTTCTCAGTGTACATATTATTTAAATCATGGGTTTTGGGGAATCATGCCTATAAATATATGGTCATATATATAGTTTGCTTTGATGCATCCATTTACCTCTGGCTTAATCAAATACTCACAGATTCATAAGATCTGACTAAACCACAAGCTTTTGTTCTTATCTGGATTTATTTGTAATCATAGAAGTTCAGCACAAGTATAACATTGCACTTCTATGTTACCATGTTAATTCTGGAGACATAAGCAGCAACCACTTTATGCTACAGCCCCATTTTTTTCCATTTTTTAGACCATATATTTATAACATATATCCCTGGAGTTTCCATGAATTAATCTATATGCAGCAGTCACATAAAGAGAGCATCTCATCTCAAAGATAATTCATGACACAATAATCATTCAAACATGAAAGCCATCAATATATTTTCTGGGTATATTAACACAAAATATTTAAACAGATCATCAACACACCAATATCATAAAATAAGCACAGATTAATTAAAAATATAAAACCATTTAGGCTGCCTCAATATTCAGGACTTAATGCCAAATTTTCAGTGAGGTTACTCACCTTAATCCTTTTCCTTTGATCTGCTATCTCCTACTTGTCTCTAATGGCCAGTGGTTCTCATTTTTCTTCTTTTGCTAACTATCTATATTTCTGTATATTTATTTTAAAGAAAATGGTGACAGATCCTTTTACCCTTAAACCTTTTTTATACAAGACCTTGGCTGCCTCTAGGGTTTTAAGATTTACCCAATGTCAATTTTACCCTACCACTTATGATCAGCCTCTCTTTCTATTCTAAGAGAAAATGGGTAAATGGTCCCTGTTTCTATTAACAGAAATTATACCTTACCCCGGTCACCTTATTTGCATGATCTCTGTTTTTCTTTTTAAAAGCTAAGAAAATTGGTAAAAGTGGATAAAGTATTTATTCAACAACTCATACTATTTTCATGCAATTTCTAATAATTTTTCTTTAGCCAGCATTTTGTTTAAAATACCTGTTTAATACCTATGTTTCTATTTCTGCCTAAGCCTTTATTTTCCTTATTCTAGACTTGTTTCAATGGCACATTCATATCTGTAATAATCATGTCATGTTCATGTATTTATAGTTTACTCTAACTTACAAATAAATTTTCTACTTCTTTTTTTTTCAGAGAAGTATGTACATGTGTATTATACCATCTTGCATACATATCAATACTTACCCAATGCATTTATGTGGTCAACTTATCATATATATTTTTCGTAGGCAACCAAAATTTCAAACAAATATACTAAATTAAATTATAAAACTTGTTCATAAAATCAGGGTTATCACATATACCCCTCCTTTTAGGAATTGTGTCTCACAATTCTTTCATACTTAATTCAGACATTTTCAATTCAGCAATCAATCATCCTCAGATCAATCATTAATTAAACCCTATGCATAACAAAGTATTTAATCAAATCATTCATTAGTATACTTATGTGTATATATATATATATATATTTACCTTTTGATTCAACCAATTAGCTGTGGATAATCACTTCTGATTTTATCTTCCACCTCCCATGTGCAATCATTTGGGTCAAGACTCCATTGCACTTTTACTAATTTTATTTCTTTGTTTCTCAATTTCTTAATTTCCTTTGCAACTATGCCTACAGGCTTCTTCTCATACACCATTCTGGGGTCAATCTGCACTTTCTCCGGGGATTTTAAAATTGTTTCTTCATCATGAATCCATCTCCTTAACTGGGATACATAAAAAACATCATGCATTGCTCTCATCTCCTCTGGCAATTCTAACTTATAGGCTACATTTCCAATTCTTTCTAGAATTTTATATGGTCCAATATATCTTGGAATCAACTTTCCTTGTTTTCCAAACCTCAAAATCTTTTTCATGGGTGATATTTTAATAAACACATAATTCCCCACATCATACTGCACTTCTTTCCTCTTTTGATTAGCATATTTCTTTTGTCTATCTTGGGCAGAAGCAATCCTTTTCCTAATCAAGGCTATCTTTTCAGAGGTCTCTTTTACATTTTCTGGTCCTAAGACCACCTTCTCCCCAGACTCAATCCAACTTGAAGGTGATAAACAGGGTCTACCATAGAGTGCTTCAAAGGGTGCCGTGCTTATGCTACTATGATGGCTGTTGTTATATGCAAATTCTGCCAGAAATATGTGATCTTCCCAACTTCCTCCCCAATCCAATATACATGCTCTCCACATGTCTTCAAGTAATTTGTTCACAATTTCTGTTTGGCCATCAGATTGAGGGTGATATGCTGTGCTCAAGCATAGGTCAGTCCCCATTGCCTTGTGGAAACTTTGCCAGAATTTTGAAGTGAAGATGGTATCTCTATCACTTACTATAGTCTTTGGTATCCCATGCAATCTAACTATTTCTTTAATAAATAACTGAGCTAAGGTGCATGCATTCCTATCTGATTTTACAGGTATAAAATGAGCTTTTTTGGTTAACCTATCAACTACAACCCAAATACTATCATTTCCCCTCCTAGTCTTAGGCAAACCATCAATGAAGTCCATTGATATGTCTTCCCATTTCCATTGTGGTATTTGTAAAGGTTGCAGCATTCGTGAGGGCCTTTGATATTCAGCCTTTACCTGTTGACAAACCATGCACTTAGACACATATAATGCCACTACACTCTTCATCCCACTCCACCAATAATCTCTTTTGAGGTTGTGATACATTCTTGTGCTTCCTGGATGTATGGTGTACTTGCTTTTGTGATAAGCATCCAAAATTTCTTGCTTCAATTTTTCAATGGTAGGAACACATATTCTCTTTCCCTTCTCTAAATGACCTTGTTTATTCAATTGAAATCCTTCCACTATCTCACCATTTAATATCTGAACTTTCTTCTCAAGTAAAAATGGATCTTGGTCTTGTAGCTTTACAATTTTATTTTTCAATTCTGATCCCAAAGTAACAAAACTCAACTTCCCTATTTCTTCCTTCTCACTGCATATGCTCATATTTTCCTCACTGTCCCTTTTCACTTCTGAGTCAATTAGTAATGATAATGTATTAAACTCTTCTATCATCAATCTAGCTACATTGGCACGCTGTCTACTTAAAGCATCTGCCACTTTATTAGCTTTTCCAGTTGTATATAGTATTTCAAAATCATATGAGGCTAAGAGTTCAATCCATCTTTGCTGCCTCATGTTCAATTCTTTTTGTGAAAACAAATATTTGAGTGACTTATGATCTGTATAAACTTCAAATTTAGCCCCTAACAAATAATGTCTCCATAACTTAAGAGCATACACTATAGCAGTCAATTCAAGATCATGTGTAGCATACTTTACCTCACTGGGCTTCAACTGTCTAGAGGCATAAGCTATCACTTGATGCTGTTGCATCAACACTACCCCAAGTCCTTGTCCACTTGCATCAGTATATATCACCAAATTCTCATTCCCTTCAGGCACCTTTAGTATTGGAGCTTGTATTAATGCTTCTTTTAATCTCTCAAAGGCTTTCCCACACTCCTCAGTCCAAACAAAAGCCTGATTCTTTCTTGTCAATTTAGTTAATGGAATTGAAATTTTTGCAAAATCCTTTATAAACCTTCTATAATAACCAGCCATTCCCATAAATGACCTAACCTCTGTGACACTGGTAGGCCTTTTCCATGTTTGAATTGCCATCACCTTATTGGGATCTACAGATAGGCCTTTTTCTGATACTACATGACCTAAAAATTTTACCTCATTTTGCCAAAAAGTACACTTTGAAAATTTTGCCTTCAAATTTTCTTGCCTTAATTTCTGCAATACTATATGCAAATGATTCTCATGCTCTTCAATTGTTTTAGAATAAATTAGTATATCATCAATAAATATCAATACAAATTTATCTAAATATTTTCTAAAAATTCTATTCATCAAATCAACAAAGTAAGAGGGGGCATTAGTCAAGCCAAAGGGCATCACCAAAAATTCATAAAGTCCATACCTAGTATTAAAAGCAGTATACTTGATGCTCTCCTCTTCTACTTTCATTTGATGAAATCCTGAAGCTAAGTCAAGTCTAGAAAATATTTTTGCACCATTCAATTGATCAAAAAGATCATCAATTCTTGGTAAGGGGTATTTATTCTTAATTGTGATTTTATTTAACTCTCTATAATCAATACATAATCTGAGAGATCCATCTTGCATCTTAACAAAAACCACTGGTGCTCCCCATGATGAGCTACTAGGTCTGATGAATCCTTTTTCTTCTAGTTCAACCAACTGCTTTTTCAGTTCTATTAATTCCTTAGGCCCCATTCTAGTTGGCCTCTTAACCACTTGGTTAGCTCCTGGAATTAGTTTGATAGAAAACTCTACTGGTCTATGGTTAACAATCCCTTAACCTCACCAAACACATCAGCATACTGATTTACTATAAGGATTTCTTCTAATGCAGGTATGTGCTTCTCACCAGTCAAGTTATCAAGGGTGGCTATGTTTCTGTTCTTATCTGCTTCACAAAGAACAACTACCCTTTTTCCATCAGAAGTATTCAATGATAAGGTGGAGGTCTCCATATTTATAACTGTCTTATATCTTTTCAACCAATCAACTCCTAAAATAACTCCCATGCCTGGATATTGCAACACATATAGGTCTGCACCAAACATATGCCCCCCTATATTCAGTCCTAATTGTTTACATATTATACCCAATACATAGGAACTACCTAAAGGACTTTTAATAAGCAAGGGCTTATCTACAAGCATACAATTTAATTTTAGCTGTTGTACAATGTCATGGGAAATTAATGAGTGTGTAGCCCCAGTATCATACACTACTGCAAAAGGTATTGAGTGAATAAGCAAAGTACCTTCAACTTGGCCATGATTTTCAACATTTGGACTTCCAGTTATTTTGCTTTTCCCTTCCAAGATTCCCATCTTTCCTTGCCTCAAATCTGGACAATTCCTTCTTATATGCCCTTCCTTCCCACACAGATGACACTTGAAAGATGCTGGTTTGGGATTTGTACACCAATTCTTTATGTGTCCCTCTTGCCCACAATTATAGCAAGTGATCTTCTTTTTAACCTCAACTGTTTTGACTTCTTCTGATTGCTTGGTGGAAGCTACATCCGTTTTCTTTTTATCATAAGGGTGAAACTTACCCTTTCCTTTCTTGTTCTGGTTATTTTTAAATGCTCTGAAATTTTCTCTGGCTTTATCATGCTGTTCAAGGCTCAAAGTCAGATCTAAAACTTGATCAAATGTCTTATCCTTATATAGAAGCATGGCTCTACTGAGACTGGCATTCAATCCTTGGATGTATCTCCATTTTTAGCTTCCTTAGTTGTGATGAGCACTGCACCATACTTTGCTAGAGATTCAAACTTCTGGGTATACTCAGTAACACTCATAGTTCCCTGTCTTAATTTAATGAATTCTTCCAGCAAAGACTCTTTAGCTGATGCCGGTACAAATCTTCCTTCCAACATTTCTTTAAACTGGTTCCATGTCACCTCTCCTTCAGGTCTTCCAGCTATAACGACTTCCCACCAATCCAAAGCTGCTCCTCTCAATTGTCTAGATACTATTTGCCTCTTCTTTTGGTCTTCAACTTGCATATCAGCAAAGATTCTATCCAAAATTCTGAGCCAATTTTGAATTCCCATTATTCCTTCTGTTCCATCAAAAGTCTTGCCTCCAAGATTGGTAAAAGTCTTGAGTAGTTTAGAAAGCTCCTCATGTGGATTTTCTTGCCTATTGCCTACCCCATCCCTTATAGCTCTCATGAAATCTTGCATATTCACCATGGGTGGTTCACTTGGTCCTACCCCTTGTTGTCTGGGTCTTACCATAGTTCTATGGATACAACACTTGAGTTAGTCCATTATCTAATCTTTTATAAGTTACCCCATTCCAACTTATTATCATTCAATTATAACAGATATTATTAATATAAGTATATAAAGACAAGGCATCCAAGACAGTCAATACTTTCATACATTCAAAACAACCAAGTTCATTCAAGATTTTTACTATGTTATTTATCAACATAGCTCTGATACCAAATTGAGATGACCCACTTTTCTACTTTAATTTTTTTTTAAACTAGTTTTATTCAGTGATCATCTACTCAAGAGAACATCCTTTCTCATTTCTCTACTATCCAGGATCTTTCAACCAATATAAAAATATTGTTGTAATCAAATCATCTAACTCATATGTATGAAACCATACATAGATGATACTTTTAGTTTTTCTCTTTCTTTTTAAATCAGAGCAGAAGAGTTTTGGAAGCAGAGAATTCATTTTTGGAATTCACTATATAATTTCTCATGACAAAATAATTTCCAAAGAAGCTTTTCTGCCTTGCTTAATTTCTAGGCAGATTCTAGATGTTATTTCTCTAGTTTTAGAGTTTGTTTATTTTCCATGAATTTAGATCTATTGAACCCTTAGTTAACTCTTGTGCAAGTGTGTATATGTATTCTGTGTGCATGTGTGTATCTGTATTCTGTGTGCATGTGTGTCAGGATGATTTCAGGTAACTATTTTTTTCAATACAACAATCCTGGTTTACTAGTTTGCTTTATTTGTTACCTTTCCTAACCAATAAGCTTAGGATATTAGACTGGTTGAATTCAGGCTAGGCAAAGTTGGTCAAGTTAGCCTGAATTCTTTTGCTACTTTACACAAATAACATACAAATTAATCTGGGTTTCTTGGTGTCTCTCAGTTCTTTCCATCCTACCTTTTATTTTTCCATAAATTCTTACAATAGATATCAGGTTAATCTTTTAATTTCCAATCTACAGATCATTCCAGATTATTCTTAGCATTGCACATTTTTGTTAAGTATTCAGGGAGTTAATACTAGAAATTGTATCATTTGATAAAACATTCTCAAAAGCATCTCACAACTTTCAACAGAAGTCTCATGAGTAGTTCAATACTTGCAAATAGAAAATAGCATTACATTAGTTTTTCCCCAAGCAACTTAACTAACATAATAACATTTCATAACATAAGTTCAATTTAACATCTATTTTAATATCCTTGAGTCTGTAACTATGATATCCAATTCCTTAGCAGCTAAATTCATCCAATTCTTGATCAAGAAAATGCCTATTTACCTGCACAATCACCACGAGCTGCCTCATAAAAATATGAGACACCCAATGATGTATAAACACACAAAAGGTCAGACTAAATTGTCTCGTATGAATAATCTTACTGAAAATCTAAATTCAGATAATTTTCTCATTCTCAATTAGCTTTTAAAACAGATAAGGTAAAGCAATGTTTCACTTGTATACTCTCCTCTACCACCTGTGCATATTCATTAAAGCATAACATAATAATACATCATTTCAATGGATTATACCAGGGAGTACAACATAGAATTTCCCAATAGAATACTTTAAGCCAACCATATAATCATCATTTAATTATTTTCCTTATCAATAACTTTCTGGCTATTAGGGATTTTACCCAAACCTACCTGTGAACTTATTCTCAGAATTCAATCTCAGGTATTTTATTATGGACTTTAGCTACTTTCCTTCTATTAAAACACACACTGTCTGGGGCATATTCACTGTTAACCCAGCACACTCAGGCCCCTGGGTATAATCATACCATGTGTGAGCTTGCAATATTTCCCTTGCCAAGCCATACTTTGTAGCCCTAAGATCCAAATCCTTAGTTATATTACTAAGTGTTCATTTTCCCTCTTTCCCCCATTTATGCTAATCCCTTCTGCATCTCATAAATTAATCAGAGAAAATAAATAACTCAACCATCATGCATGTGTTCAAATAATAACAGATCATGTTTTAATAATCATATATTTATTCATACAAGCTGGTTTGATTTCTCAGTGTACATATTATTTAAATCATGGGTTTTGGGGAATCATGCCTATAAATATATGGTCATATATATAGTTTGCTTTGATGCATCCATTTACCTCTGGCTTAATCAAATACTCACAGATTCATAAGATCTGACTAAACCATAAGCTTTTGTTCTTATCTGGATTTATTTGTAATCATAGAAGTTCAGCACAAGTATAACATTGCACTTCTATGTTACCATGTTTATTCTGGAGACATAAGCAGCAACCACTTTATGCTACAGCCCCATTTTTTTCCATTTTTTAGACCATAGATTTATAACATATATCCCTGGAGTTTCCATGAATTAATCTATATGCAGCAGTCATATAAAGAGAGCATCTCATCTCAAAGATAATTCATGACACAATAATCATTCAAACATGAAAGCCATCAATATATTTTCTGGGTATATTAACACAAAATATTTAAACAGATCATCAACACACCAATATCATAAAATAAGCACAGATTAATTAAAAATATAAAACCATTTAGGCTGCCTCAATATTCAGGACTTAATGCCAAATTTTCAGTGAGGTTACTCACCTTAATCCTTTTCCTTTGATCTGCTATCTCCTACTTGTCTCTAATGGCCAGTGCTTCTCATTTTTCTTCTTTTGCTAACTATCTATATTTCTGTATATTTATTTTAAAGAAAATGGTGACAGATCCTTTTACCCTTAAACCTTTTTTATACAAGACCTTGGCTGCCTCTAGTGTTTTAAGATTTACCCAATGTCAATTTTACCCTACCACTTATGATCAGCCTCTCTTTCTATTCTAAGAGAAAATGGGTAAATGGTCACTGTTTCTATTAACAGAAATTATACCTTACCCCGGTCACCTTATTTGCATGATCTCTGTTTTTCTTTTTAAAAGCTAAGAAAATTGCTAAAAGTGGATAAAGTGTTTATTCAACAACTCATACTATTTTCATGCAATTTCTAATAATTTTTCTTTAGCCAGCATTTTGTTTAAAATACCTGTTTAATACCTATGTTTCTATTTCTGCCTAAGCCTTTATTTTCCTTATTCTAGACTTGTTTCAATGGCACATTCATATCTGTAATAATCATGTCATGTTCATGTATTTATAGTTTACTCTAACTTACAAATAAATTTTCTACTTCTTTTTTTTTCAGAGAAGTATGTACATGTGTATTATACCATCTTGCATACATATCAATACTTACCCAATGCATTTATGTGGTCAACTTATCATATATATTTTTCCTAGGCAACCAAAATTTCAAACAAATATACTAAATTAAATTATAAAACTTGTTCATAAAATCAGGGTTATCACAGTGTTCTCAACCATGCTTGAATTTCCATCACATTCTCAGTCCCTTCAAAACTCTTACCTCCCAAGTTTGTATAAGCCTTTAGTAATTTTGAAAGTTCCTCATGTGGATTCTCAGGCCTATGCCCAATTCCATCCCTTAAAACCCTTACAAACTCTTGCATATCAAGCATTTGTGGTGCACTTGTTTCTGCATGATGTGATCCCCTTCCTACCATGGTTTGCTAACCAAGTTATGGGCAAATAGTATTAGTGTACTGTGATTATTTTCTATAATTAATATTTTCTTATCTAAATTATTTCATCCAAAACAAACAGATATAATACATTTCTATAGTATTCAACAATCAATGCAACCATTTGCTCTGATACCAACTGAAATGACCCTCCTTGTTTTACCTTAATTTTATTAGGAATTTTTTTTTCATTTACAATTCAGTTTTAATTCTCAGAGTCATTTTCTTTCCAACAATTTGTCCAGGATTTTAAAATTCCTACTAATATAAATATATCAGTTTAATCATAAAAATATGCATATATATATGATGTATATGTCCCTTGTTTGTACCAAAAATGGGCACAACACTCTTTGAGAGTTATTTGAAGAGATAAAATGAAGAACATAAATGTAAAACAGAGATTATCTAACAAAAACTCCAATAAACAGAATTGTAAATACGCAGACAAACAATTTAGAGTGGTTCGGCGTATCGCCTACGTCCACTATGAAGTTTTGATGATTTTATTGATTCTCTTTCAATGATTATAAGTGATTACAGCGAACAACAGCGAATTATAGCTTGGAATTCAGATTCAACGGTAAGAATAAGATGCAAATCTCGATCCGGCAGAGTCTAGACGCTTCAGAATCCAGATCCCCTTTTCTGAATGACCAGGGGCTCTATTTATAGGCGTAGGAGGCTGAGATTCCGCTCAAATTTCAGGAGACTCGTTCTGGCACGTGAGGGGGCCCACGCGACCAATCTCATGAAGTTTCGCCTCGATCTGTGATCGATACGAATCCATTTCGTATCGATCAAGATGATGTCCAATCGAGCTAAAATTTGGCAGAGATACTCCTTAGTGTATATGCAAGATTCTGTGAAAGTTTCATTGGATTTGGATCAGTGGATCAGGAGATACAGTCGATACGAAATGGAATTTCTCGAAGGCTGTTTGGTTCGTCTCCATGGCTTCGACTCCATCCCTTCGTGTCGATGACTGCACATGTTCCTGAGATGATGTGGCACGCGCACTTTGCTTCGATCCAGTCTTCACTCCGTGTTGACCGTTTCGACTCCATAGATCTCGCCTCGTTCGCTTCGAGGGATGACACGTCATTCAAGTTTGTTGACTCGCTAGATACGAACAAACTTCTGCTCATGGGTACGAACGTGGTCCCATGATGGATACGAAGCATTGAATCTCTGATGGATGCGAAGTTGACGTTAGGTGATCTTTACGAAGTAGACGACTTACTGATGGATTCAAACAAGTCTCTCTGGCTGAAGGCTAATCGGTTCGAAGTTCATTGGTACGTGGACCTGGCCATTCTGATCGATACGAAATCGATGGATACGAAATGAGGGCCATCGATGGATACGAAGTCCATCGATACGAAATCGAAGGATTAGAGACATGGCTAACTTTATCGGTACGAACCAACGCTCCTTGATGAATACGAAATGAGACTTTCTGATGGATACGAAAACATGCTTTTCCCTTCAACTTGCATCCATCATAACTTGATCACATGAACTTGGATTGACGTGAAACTTGGAACGTTGGCCTCCTTTTCTTTTCTAGTCATGCCATATTAATTGTAGCTCGATCCGGACTCGGACAAAATTCATCGATATCCAGGGTAGACCTATGTGCACTAGATGTCCATAACGAGCGACTCTAGGTTTCTGATCAATTCCCTGATATCTCGGCCTTGCCAAAAGGCGGGATAACATTTGCCCCCCAAAGTACGTCTTGTGGGAACATGACGTGCTTTGAAATGCTGCATCCTTCATTCTGAAAAAGTTCTATCTAATTCGTTGAATAGTTGCTATCTTTTCGTCAAAAGATGTAACCTTCGATTGATTTCCAGTAATCTGAATGTTGATCTGTTGACTGCCAATGATTATGTAGTGCATTGTTGTAACTGAGTGTCGAGTGCTAGTGATTTGTTGTTCAATGTACGTATGTTAACTTGGCTCCCGTTAACGTTTGCACGTTCACGAGTCGTTGTCGAGTTCTTTAGTTTTTGTTTGGATTGAGTTTCGTATCGATCCTCTCCTGGATCGAAATGAAATTCAAGTTGTAACAACGTTCGATGGTTTTCTTTGAATGCTTCTTCGTAACGATCCTCTCCTGAATCGATGTGAAGGGTTGGAATGCATGCTTTGTATCGGTGGATACGTAATATTGGATCTCGGATCGATGGATACAAAAGTAATGCTTTGTATCGACAGAATCAAACGATCCAGACATAATCATGCAGTGATGCTTCATGGAGGATATGCCATTCCTTATTTGTTTATTCAATGAGAATCCCCGATTGTGGATAGTCTTTGATAGGAGTCATCCATGACTCTTCTCCTAGATCCATCTCTAAGATCTAGTTGATCTTCATATGTCAATGCTTGGAATAATAAGCATTTCAACTGGGATAAAGTCTTTTTGCCACGCATCCCCAAAACTGGCAAGCTTGGCTAGTGACTTAGCCTTTTCATTTTGTTCTCCGAGGATGTGTGTAATGGTGTAATAGTCGAAGTCGACTAGTAGCTTTTGGACCTAGCTAGGATAAGGAGCAAGATGTTGCCCCCTAGTTGAATAATCTTCCCTGACTCGGTATACTACTAACCAATGATCACATAATATATGCAAAGTTTCCACCCCTAGTTTTCTTGCAAGTTTGAGCGCCAAGGCTTCATACTTAGCTTCGTTATTTGTTGCAGGGAAGTTGAGTTTGAGGGCGTGGTAGATTGATCGTTCCTCAGTAGTCATCAACGCAACTTCGACGTTAAAAAGCCGATTATTGGAAGTTACATCTGTGTACATTCTCCATCGGTTGGACGGTTCTCCACTGTTCTTCGGATAGTCGTCTGATGTGGTGGATTCAGATATGAAGTATGATAATGTTTGACCATGGAGATCTCTTCGAGGGAGATAAGTGATATCAAATTGGCTTAGCTTGATACTCCATTTGAGTAAATTTTCAGACATCTAAGGTTTCCATTGGACCTGTAATATCCCGGAAATTTTAACAATATCAATTTAATAATCTGTTTAATAATTAAATTGATATTGATGATCTTGGATAATAAAATTTGAATTTAATTTAATAATCTGATTAAATGGGTATTTAATTAGTGAATTTATCTTTTAAAAACCAATAAAATGATTTCTATTATAATGTATATATATATAGGTTTAAAATACAATTTACATATGATATGTTAATTCAATTAGTAATAGTAGTAATTTATAAATCTCTTTTATAAATTATTTTAAAATTGATAAATTATTATGTTAAACAATAATTATTAATATATGGTTTTATATATAGATATAATAGACTTTAATAAAATGGAATTGTTATTTAAAATTGAATATATGTTATAAATTGACTTTAAATTGGATTTTAAAATATAATTTGCATTTGAATTTAAATTAAATTTGAAATTCAAAAGAGGTAAGATTTCAAATAGTTTTGGATTTTAAATATTTGTATAACTTTTATTTATAAGTAAAATTGGTATATCTCTTTAAAAAGTTATCTATATATACATAGATAAGTAATAAGTGTTTAATAAATAAAGAAGAGGTTTTTACATTTTAAAAATAAATATGAATTACTTAAAATACAAGTGTTATCATATTAAGGCTTGTTTAAACAAGTGTACATTAATAAGACAATGTAATTGACAAATGTCAAGTTCTTAATTTTAGTTTTCATTTATTTTTATTTTTAATAAAACTACATTTCTACTTATACAAACATTTACCTTTTATCTCATTTTCTTTCCCTATTCTCTTCAATTCAAACTTAAGAATTTTCAGCCTGAAACAATAATCTGAAACAAAATTCCTCATAAACAAATCAGAAATTCAAATGCCTCAAACCAAAAACTAAATTCAACAATTTGTAAACAAGTTTCCAAAATCAAATCTCAAGTCAGTCTGCATTTTTCAAAACCTGCAAACATCTTCATTTTCCAATCTGGAATCAACTCAGAGCAACTGATGCATTTTTCATCTCTGGAAGCAATTCAAACTGCTTGCAGTCATTTCTTCAACCCGGAAAACAAGCATGCATGTAGATTTAAAGCAGTTTTAAGCTCAACAACTCAAGTTTAAAATCAGATTCAAAGCAAGGCATTTCAGTTTTAAGTCAAAACCAGTTTCAAGATTTTCAAAATATAAGGCTCTGTCTCTGTTTTGCCTGGTGAGTAACTATAAAATTAAAAATATAATTGGTTGCATGAATATAAATGTGTATTGCATGTATATATAAGTGGATGTTTGATGTGAATGTTATCTGTGTGCATCCTGTTTAAAAATTTGCTCTGTCCTGTCTTATTTTTCTCAAGTTCAATTTTTATTTAAAATCCTTACCCCATGATCTAATTCTTGTCAGGACTTGATTATCAAACAAATATTGTTTGATTTAACCTGGTGTAATTTTTAAGAATTTAAGATAGTCAAAATAAAATATGTTATCTCTGGAATTTAAAAACAATCAGTGCATGATAATTTTTATCAAAATCCAAACATGTTAATTTTGTAATTCAGTTTCGTAAATCAAAAGCATTAACTAAAGCTTGATTTTTAAATCAAGAATTAGGATTTTTAGTTAAGGGGGTATGGTGCAGTTCTGTGAAGAACAGAAAAGGGGAATTAAGGGATTTCTTATGATCTATCTATATTGAGGGATCGGGGTTCAATTTGTGGGTAGAGGAGTAACCATTGATGATTGGAAAAATAATTGTTGTTGATGCAAATCAACATGGAGACAGTGGTGATGAATTGTTACCTGTAGCCCTAGTTTAAGCTAGGTAGTTTGTTTTGGTCAGTACTACCTGTAGAGATGATCGAGTTCGATGAAAATTGGGCAGATGGAAGCTTGGCCATAGTTGAAGTCGCAGTCGGAGTTGTTGGATTTTCGGTGGTCAGAGGGCCGTGATCTTGGCGATGTCAGGTTTGGTTGGGGTTGAACTTTTCTGTTCCAGGTTTATGTTTTAAACTTGAATTCAAATTCGAGCTGAATAGGAGCGAGGTGATGATCGTATTGGACTGAGGGGATGGTCGTTGATGTTTGGAAGCCACTGGAGTTGGCTGGAGTTGATCGGAGGCACGGTGCATGTGCACCGTGCACTTTTGGTTCCAGGTGTTTGCCTGGATATAAGCAGTGGGGGAACTCGAGAATTACTCGAGTAGGTGCTGTGTACTACTCGAAGCAGTAGGCTAGTTGACTCGAAGTATTTTAGAGGGAGCTCGGGTTAATTGTTGCTACAGGTTTCTACTTAAAACCTGTCAGTTTTTCGAATTTAAAATTTATTTTAAATTTGAAAGAAAGTTTTAAATTTCTTTAATTAAGTAAGTATTTCTTTAACATGTGTTTTTAAAGGGATTTAAATGGTTTTAAAAACTTTGTTAAAGTTAAATTTGAATTCATTTTAAATCTTAAGTTTAAAATGAAAGTTAAAAGTAAATTGTTTAAAAGTAATATTAATGATAATTTAATCATTAATAATAATGAAGTTTATCTTAAAGTAAATTAAGATTTAATAATTTAGAATAAAATAAATTATTAAGGTAATTAAAAGTTAATTAATCAATTTAATTAATTTATGACTTGGGTTAATAAATTAGTAATTAAGGGTTTAAAATTGATTAATGAAGGATTAATTAAATTAATTTAAAGCTTAATTAATTTGAATTAAGGATCATTAATTTTATAAGTTAAGATTATAAATTAATGGTTAGGAATAAAATTATTAAAGTAATTAAGGTTTAATTAAGTTATTGTTAAGTACTTAATTAATTAAGTAATTAGAGATTAATTTATTGATAATTAGGATGAATTAAGTTGTAATTAATAATGGTAAATTAATGTTTAATTATTTAAGAAAGATAATTAAAGAATAGTTAATGGTTAACGTAGATCATTAATTAAGGATTATTAAATAATTAATTAATGTGATTAATTTTAGTAATTAAATAGATTAATTAATTAAAGTTAATCATTTGTGAAATTGTTTAATTAAATTACTTAATGGAAGTAATTAATAAATTAATTACCCATTGTAATTAATTGAGTTTATTTTGATTAGTTAAGTTAATTAATTAAGTTTAATTAATTTAAGATAATCATTTAATGATTTGTATAATTACTTAATGTAATTTAATGAGGTATAATTACTTAGGAAAGTAATTAATAGATAATTACTGATGTAATTAATGGAGTAATTAAGGGTAGTTAATTACTTAATGGAATTAATCAAGGGATTAATTAAGAAATTAATTAAGGAATAATTAATTTATTTTAAGAAGTAATTAAGGGTAGTTAATTACTGAATGTGATTAATCAATAGTGATTAATAATTGTGGTTTAATTAAGATTAATTACTTAATGTAATTAATTTAAATAAAGTAATTAATGATGAAATGTAATTAAGGATCATTAATTAATATAATTAATGATGTAATTAAGAATTGATCAATTAAGAAATAATTAATAAATGAAGTGATTAATTAATGTAATTAATTAAGGAGTAATGAAATTAATTATAATTAATTAATAAATGTAGTAATTAAAGGTTAATTACTATAAGTGGTTAAGAATAATTAATTTGTGAAATTAATTTAAGTGCTAATTACTTGAATGTAATTAAATGTAATTAATCAAGGATGATTAATTAAAATGAATAATTAAATAAGGGTTGATTAATTAATTGATAATTAATTAATAGTGACTTAAGCAAGATTGTTAATGATGAAAGTAATTAATTTAATTTATTTTAAATTAATTAGAGATGAAGTATTTAATTTAATTCATTTTAAATTAACTATATATGGTGATTAATAAATCATTGCTTAAGGATATTGAATGATATTGATTTACCTTGAATTGTTTGAGATCTCAGAGATGAGATAATTGATACTGTATGATTTGGATGCTTTGGTTGCATAATGCTGATGATATGGATTATCTGCTTTTATTGATAATGTTGATTATCTCTTGTGAATCTGTGAATTATCTATCTGTATGTAAATAGATAGTATAATTGAATTGGTTTAACTTTAAAAATAACTTGGCCTTAAAAGATACGTTTTGGATTTCGATGAGACCGGGATCGGGTTTCCGTATACCGGATTTCCAGGTCTGGAGACCCGAATACCACATCGATCCAAATTAACGATAGGTCGTGAATCAAGTGAAGATGAAGATTCAGAGTGCAAGGGTTATTGTCGTTAACTCTGAGGGTGATTCCAAAACGAGTGTAACGAGATAATGCCTTCGGTTTCGTTCGAACCCGGAATGAACTTGTATGGATTGAATGCTTTCAGAACATCGTCAGGTGGACGGTGAGCATTCTAAGTGATGTGTTCTTTTCTAAGGTAATCGTGACCTCAAGCCTCACAAACCGGGAATGGCTAAAACAGGGGAGGTGCAGCAAGGTTAGTGGGTAGCACCCAAGTAGGACAAGGTTACCTCTGTCTAGATGTCCCTTTCTATTTTCGACTTAGTGGTGCGGTTGCTGATCCCAACCGTGAGGTATCTTGTGCGGGAATTATCCAGTAAGGGATGTTCCGACCTTGTGTTGCAGGGGATTGGGAGTGATCCTCGGTACGGTGATCTAGGCCACGTACTGTGATGGGCGGTACCCCGGTAGCCCTGCCATTGTATGGAATCCAATTTCCAATAAGTGATAACGGACTTGATTGTATAACCCACTTTGTTGGCTAGTATGCTGGAATTTAATAATGTAACAATTTCAGCTATTTCATATTTATTTGAAAACCCTAGACCCTATTTTAATACAATCGAATTTCCTATCAAATGTTTTGGTTAGCGTAAGGTAAAAACTTACCCATATTTATTTGTGGGAAGTCTTACGTGATACTTTTTCTTTCAAAAGGTTTTGAAGTTAAACAAGTTTAACCTGTTACTCACACCAGACCCATGTCTGACCCAAGTTGTTTATTTCTGTTTTATAAACTCTTGGGTACTCAAATTTTTTACGAGTAGCCAAGGGATTCAGGTTAGCCTTGACGAATTGTGGAGGAGCAATGGAGCAGGAGGCTTCGGCGTTGTAGATAGATAGTAGTTTCCGCTGTGTTGATTTTGTATTGATCTCTGTATTGGATTGAGATGTAATAACTAGACAGATGATTATAACTGTCTAGTATATGATGTGTAATCTATGTAACTCTGATAAGTGTTGTATATGATACTATGTAATATTTATGTGATATAATATATTTTGTTTCGTTCCGCTGTGAGATTCTGATGTGTTGTTATTCTTTCTTTCTCTTCTTTTCTCTTTTCTATCCCTTTCTTTCTTATTAGCGATACGACTTTCTATGGAGAGAAAGTCGTGGTCGTTACAGTGGTATCAGAGCACAGGTTGAGCGAATGCCTAAGCTTTTGGTTAATTGAATATCAGAGCACTAGGTTGAGTGAATACCTAGGTTCAGAAGGATTGTTCATTAGAGATAGGATCTGTAGCAACCTATTTGAGTCTGAGTATATATATATACGAGAGCGCGTATTTGTTAGTTATATAAAATGGTTTTATATTGTGTTAATTGATCGGTTGAGTGGTATATGGATTCTGATCAATACGAGTAGCTAACGTTATTGATAGGGATCTCTAAACACTTGAACCAGGCCAACGGACACAATATTGTTTTAAAGAGGTAAATGAAATAATTTTACCCAGAAATAATTTCTATATAAAAAGTATCATTTTAAATATATATATTTCTACCTATTTGTTGGGTTACCTGTTCGGGTTTTCCAATATAGGATATAAAGGTAGATAGGGTGGTGGTGTGTGTATCACGACTACCAATGGTTGGAGATTGAGTGTTGAAGTTGGAAGTGTATCTGTCGAGACTGTAGACCTAATACTGTCTCGAGTAAGCTTTGCTGTGGTGAAGGATTTCAACGATCTCCGAAGGAAACTGTAATGGTTCGGAGTTTATCTTTGAAGTGTGGATGAGTAGAGTTGGATCTGTCGGTTGAACAGAAGTGAGTGATGGTACCTTGATACCTCAGGTAATAGTAGCTGTATGATGAGATACAGTGACGATGAATGTTCCCGAAGATGTTTTCTTTGGAACAAGATTAAGGAAGTGTGAATGTTTCGGTGTTATGGCTGAGTTCAGCATGCTGTTTCTGTTTGGTTTGGAGTTCGAGTTTCTCGAAGATCTTTGGAATAGGAAGTCCTTGGCATCAGTGTCAGCAGTGCAGCTCGGAGTGTTCTGTGATGGCAAGAAGTTTTCTAGCTGAGCAGTTTTTCTGGAAGTGAAGTTCAGAAGCAGCAGAGTGGATCCATTTCTTCGATAAATTGGATAAATAAGTGTAAGCTGTTCTGATTGGTAAAGAGAGAACAGTCTGTTTGGAATTAGGATGGGTTGATCGCAAAAGTGACTGGCGATTGCTGAGTGTTCTCTTGGGTTGTCAGAGTTTTTCTGGATGTCTTCAGAGAAGTCAGGAGTTGTCCGCATCCGAAGGTTGAGTTTTCTTATCGACTGGATTCCAGGAGTGATACCGGTGGTTCAGTCTAAGTGGAAGGATGTTTCCTAGAGATGGAGCTGGCGAAGCAACTCAAGTTTTGCTGGAGTATCTAAGTTTTATTTATAGATCAGTGAACCTTATTTCTGGAATGAGTTGTCCAGTCTGTGCTTGTGTCCTACCTCAGATAAGAGTTGAGCAGCGAAAGTAGTTTGGAGTGTATCTCTGGATGGGAGAAGAAAGTTTGGAATCTACTGATGTTGTGAAGTAGAGTTGTGTTTGGATCTCGTCTGTGTTCTGATTTGGATAAGTATTGGGTCTTCTGAATTGAATTGTCAGTTTGGATAACTGGAATTCATTGAGTTTTACGTATCTCTGAGGGAATACGTATTTGATCTATCTCTGGTTTTAGAATCTGCAGTTTGGGAAGTTTGGTAGTTGAGTCAGACTCGTCTGTAGTCTGATATTCTGTTTAGTTCTGTAGATCTAGATGAGTAAGAGATCTATAGCTTAGTAATTTAGATTGTTTGTAGAGCGAGTATCCCGGTATATATATACTTGGGGAAACTCGAGGAATTTTATCTAGAATTTAGTCTAGATAGTTAAAATTGTTTGTTTGGATGATTGGTTGCTATGATTGTTAGCATATGGATGATAGTATATGCTTGTGCTTTGAAAAATTAAATCTTAAGTAGATTATTAAATTACCTTTGTTTAAATTTCGGGGACGAAATTATTTTAAGGGGGGAGGAATGTAATATCCCGGAAATTTTAACAATATCAATTTAATAATCTGTTTAATAATTAAATTGATATTGATGATCTTGGATAATAAAATTTGAATTTAATTTAATAATCTGATTAAATGGGTATTTAATTAGTGAATTTATCTTTTAAAAACCAATAAAATGATTTCTATTATAATGTATATATATATAGGTTTAAAATACAATTTACATATGATATGTTAATTCAATTAGTAATAGTAGTAATTTATAAATCTCTTTTATAAATTATTTTAAAATTGATAAATTATTATGTTAAACAATAATTATTAATATATGGTTTTATATATAGATATAATAGACTTTAATAAAATGGAATTGTTATTTAAAATTGAATATATGTTATAAATTGACTTTAAATTGGATTTTAAAATATAATTTGCATTTGAATTTAAATTAAATTTGAAATTCAAAAGAGGTAAGATTTCAAATAGTTTTGGATTTTAAATATTTGTATAACTTTTATTTATAAGTAAAATTGGTATATCTCTTTAAAAAGTTATCTATATATACATAGATAAGTAATAAGTGTTTAATAAATAAAGAAGAGGTTTTTACATTTTAAAAATAAATATGAATTACTTAAAATACAAGTGTTATCATATTAAGGCTTGTTTAAACAAGTGTACATTAATAAGACAATGTAATTGACAAATGTCAAGTTCTTAATTTTAGTTTTCATTTATTTTTATTTTTAATAAAACTACATTTCTACTTATACAAACATTTACCTTTTATCTCATTTTCTTTCCCTATTCTCTTCAATTCAAACTTAAGAATTTTCAGCCTGAAACAATAATCTGAAACAAAATTCCTCATAAACAAATCAGAAATTCAAATGCCTCAAACCAAAAACTAAATTCAACAATTTGTAAACAAGTTTCCAAAATCAAATCTCAAGTCAGTCTGCATTTTTCAAAACCTGCAAACATCTTCATTTTCCAATCTGGAATCAACTCAGAGCAACTGATGCATTTTTCATCTCTGGAAGCAATTCAAACTGCTTGCAGTCATTTCTTCAACCCGGAAAACAAGCATGCATGTAGATTTAAAGCAGTTTTAAGCTCAACAACTCAAGTTTAAAATCAGATTCAAAGCAAGGCATTTCAGTTTTAAGTCAAAACCAGTTTCAAGATTTTCAAAATATAAGGCTCTGTCTCTGTTTTGCCTGGTGAGTAACTATAAAATTAAAAATATAATTGGTTGCATGAATATAAATGTGTATTGCATGTATATATAAGTGGATGTTTGATGTGAATGTTATCTGTGTGCATCCTGTTTAAAAATTTGCTCTGTCCTGTCTTATTTTTCTCAAGTTCAATTTTTATTTAAAATCCTTACCCCATGATCTAATTCTTGTCAGGACTTGATTATCAAACAAATATTGTTTGATTTAACCTGGTGTAATTTTTAAGAATTTAAGATAGTCAAAATAAAATATGTTATCTCTGGAATTTAAAAACAATCAGTGCATGATAATTTTTATCAAAATCCAAACATGTTAATTTTGTAATTCAGTTTCGTAAATCAAAAGCATTAACTAAAGCTTGATTTTTAAATCAAGAATTAGGATTTTTAGTTAAGGGGGTATGGTGCAGTTCTGTGAAGAACAGAAAAGGGGAATTAAGGGATTTCTTATGATCTATCTATATTGAGGGATCGGGGTTCAATTTGTGGGTAGAGGAGTAACCATTGATGATTGGAAAAATAATTGTTGTTGATGCAAATCAACATGGAGACAGTGGTGATGAATTGTTACCTGTAGCCCTAGTTTAAGCTAGGTAGTTTGTTTTGGTCAGTACTACCTGTAGAGATGATCGAGTTCGATGAAAATTGGGCAGATGGAAGCTTGGCCATAGTTGAAGTCGCAGTCGGAGTTGTTGGATTTTCGGTGGTCAGAGGGCCGTGATCTTGGCGATGTCAGGTTTGGTTGGGGTTGAACTTTTCTGTTCCAGGTTTATGTTTTAAACTCGAATTCAAATTCGAGCTGAATAGGAGCGAGGTGATGATCGTATTAGACTGAGGGGATGGTCGTTGATGTTTGGAAGCCACCGGAGTTGGCTGGAGTTGATCGGAGGCATGGTGCATGTGCACCGTGCACTTTTGGTTCCAGGTGTTTGCCTGGATATAAGCAGTGGGGGAACTCGAGAATTACTCGAGTAGGTGCTGTGTACTACTCGAAGCAGTAGGCTAGTTGACTCGAAGTATTTTAGAGGGAGCTCGGGTTAATTGTTGCTACAGGTTTCTACTTAAAACCTGTCAGTTTTTCGAATTTAAAATTTATTTTAAATTTGAAAGCAAGTTTTAAATTTCTTTAATTAAGTAAGTATTTCTTTAACATGTGTTTTTAAAGGGATTTAAATGGTTTTAAAAACTTTGTTAAAGTTAAATTTGAATTCATTTTAAATCTTAAGTTTAAAATGAAAGTTAAAAGTAAATTTAAAAGTAAATTGTTTAAAAGTAATATTAATGATAATTTAATCATTAATAAGAATGAAGTTTATCTTAAAGTAAATTAAGATTTAATAATTTAGAATAAAATAAATTATTAAGGTAATTAAAAGTTAATTAATCAATTTAATTAATTTATGACTTGGGTTAATAAATTAGTAATTAAGGGTTTAAAATTGATTAATGAAGGATTAATTAAATTAATTTAAAGCTTAATTAATTTGAATTAAGGATCATTAATTTTATAAGTTAAGATTATAAATTAATGGTTAGGAATAAAATTATTAAAGTAATTAAGGTTTAATTAAGTTATTGTTAAGTACTTAATTAATTAAGTAATTAGAGATTAATTTATTGATAATTAGGATGAATTAAGTTGTAATTAATAATGGTAAATTAATGTTTAATTATTTAAGAAAGATAATTAAAGAATAGTTAATGGTTAACGTAGATCATTAATTAAGGATTATTAAATAATTAATTAATGTGATTAATTTTAGTAATTAAATAGATTAATTAATTAAAGTTAATCATTTGTGAAATTGTTTAATTAAATTACTTAATGGAAGTAATTAATAAATTAATTACCCATTGTAATTAATTGAGTTTATTTTGATTAGTTAAGTTAATTAATTAAGTTTAATTAATTTAAGATAATCATTTAATGATTTGTATAATTACTTAATGTAATTTAATGAGGTATAATTACTTAGGAAAGTAATTAATAGATAATTACTGATGTAATTAATGGAGTAATTAAGGGTAGTTAATTACTTAATGGAATTAATCAAGGGATTAATTAAGAAATTAATTAAGGAATAATTAATTTATTTTAAGAAGTAATTAAGGGTAGTTAATTACTGAATGTGATTAATCAATAGTGATTAATAATTGTGGTTTAATTAAGATTAATTACTTAATGTAATTAATTTAAATAAAGTAATTAATGATGAAATGTAATTAAGGATCATTAATTAATATAATTAATGATGTAATTAAGAATTGATCAATTAAGAAATAATTAATAAATGAAGTGATTAATTAATGTAATTAATTAAGGAGTAATGAAATTAATTATAATTAATTAATAAATGTAGTAATTAAAGGTTAATTACTATAAGTGGTTAAGAATAATTAATTTGTGAAATTAATTTAAGTGCTAATTACTTGAATGTAATTAAATGTAATTAATCAAGGATGATTAATTAAAATGAATAATTAAATAAGGGTTGATTAATTAATTGATAATTAATTAATAGTGACTTAAGCAAGATTGTTAATGATGAAAGTAATTAATTTAATTTATTTTAAATTAATTAGAGATGAAGTATTTAATTTAATTCATTTTAAATTAACTATATATGGTGATTAATAAATCATTGCTTAAGGATATTGAATGATATTGATTTACCTTGAATTGTTTGAGATCTCAGAGATGAGATAATTGATACTATATGATTTGGATGCTTTGGTTGCATAATGCTGATGATATGGATTATCTGCTTTTATTGATAATGTTGATTATCTCTTGTGAATCTGTGAATTATCTATCTGTATGTAAATAGATAGTATAATTGAATTGGTTTAACTTTAAAAATAACTTGGCCTTAAAAGATACGTTTTGGATTTCGATGAGACCGGGATCGGGTTTCCGTATACCGGATTTCCAGGTCTGGAGACCCGAATACCACATCGATCCAAATTAACGATAGGTCGTGAATCAAGTGAAGATGAAGATTCAGAGTGCAAGGGTTATTGTCGTTAACTCTGAGGGTGATTCCAAAACGAGTGTAACGAGATAATGCCTTCGGTTTCGTTCGAACCCGGAACGAACTTGTATGGATTGAATGCTTTCCGAACATCGTCAGGTGGACGGTGAGCATTCTAAGTGATGTGTTCTTTTCTATGGTAATCGTGACCTCAAGCCTCACAAACCGGGAATGGCTAAAACAGGGGAGGTGCAGCAAGGTTAGTGGGTAGCACCCAAGTAGGACAAGGTTACCTCTGTCTAGATGTCCCTTTCTATTTTCGACTTAGTGGTGCGGTTGCTGATCCCAACCGTGAGGTATCTTGTGCGGGAATTATCCAGTAAGGGATGTTCCGACCTTGTGTTGCAGGGGATTGGGAGTGATCCTCGGTACGGTGATCTAGGCCACGTACTGTGATGGGCGGTACCCCGGTAGCCCTGCCATTGTATGGAATCCAATTTCCAATAAGTGATAACGGACTTGATTGTATAACCCACTTTGTTGGCTAGTATGCTGGAATTTAATAATGTAACAATTTCAGCTATTTCATATTTATTTGAAAACCCTAGACCCTATTTTAATACAATCGAATTTCCTATCAAATGTTTTGGTTAGCGTAAGGTAAAAACTTACCCATATTTATTTGTGGGAAGTCTTACGTGATACTTTTTCTTTCAAAAGGTTTTGAAGTTAAACAAGTTTAACCTGTTACTCACACCAGACCCATGTCTGACCCAAGTTGTTTATTTCTGTTTTATAAACTCTTGGGTACTCAAATTTTTTACGAGTAGCCAAGGGATTCAGGTTAGCCTTGACGAATTGTGGAGGAGCAATGGAGCAGGAGGCTTCGGCGTTGTAGATAGATAGTAGTTTCCGCTGTGTTGATTTTGTATTGATCTCTGTATTGGATTGAGAAGTAATAACTAGACAGATGATTATAACTGTCTAGTATATGATGTGTAATCTATGTAACTCTGATAAGTGTTGTATATGATACTATGTAATATTTATGTGATATAATATATTTTGTTTCGTTCCGCTGTGAGATTCTGATGTGTTGTTATTCTTTCTTTCTCTTCTTTTCTCTTTTCTATCCCTTTCTTTCTTATTAGCGATACGACTTTCTATGGAGAGAAAGTCGTGGTCGTTACAGGACCTATCGTAACGGCTGGTCGACATAGACGTTAACGGGGTGAGCTTGTCAATAGCCAGCCTTCATCATATATTAGTCTTTGGATTCGTTTATCTTCACATAGCATTGCAACGCTTATAGCGTGTGTTGACATGGCTCAATTGATGTATAAATCTTCGCGATCCAAAGGTTTGGGTAAAATGGAAGGTCTCTTCAAGCGGTCTATCAGAGCTGCTTGATTGTCCTCGGTACATGGGTGTCTCTAACCATCAGAATTTTCTAGAAATTAGTCTTGATTCCATGAGAATTGATGATGAAAATAAAGAATCTTTCTGATGTAATGGTGAAAGAGTATTTCGAAGGTTTGAGTTTGATCCTGCATTTTTGAAGAGCGCTGAATACCTCTGTCAAGTCATCGATATGGTCGTTTGATAGCCGTGATCTCATGAGCATATTAACCACATCTACTTTCATCGATCGAAATATATGATTTTTTAATGATCTGCTAATCGTCCTTTGGTAAGCAGCATAAGCGTTCTCACGTTCGAACTTAGGGATTTCAGCATAGCACTATAGGCCTAGGTCAATAATGAGACAGTTGTATTCCTGGCCTAGGACATGCTTTAGTATCTGATTGTATCTGGAGTTTGCATTCATGGATGTGAGTAATTCATGTCTGATGGTCAGGTCCATCAATTGGTCGATCATTGGAAGTGGAAAGCCATGCTTTGTCATACCCCATGCAAATCTGAGTAGTTGATGTATGTCCTCCACTCTCTGTTCGTTTTTCTTATAAGTAAAGGATTGGATATTCACTTTGGTTGGAGGGCATCATGGAGAAACCCACTGGTTCTGAGCAGATTCGCCTCCTCTTTAAGTGCAACAGATTTCTCCGGATCATGTCGCATCGTTTTTTTTCACCGAGACATGCCTCGGGTCGACTTTTAATGTAGGTTTCTTCATGGCTAGCGAGAGTCCATATATATATATATACATGAGGTCGAGTCCAAGCGAACATATCAAGATTCACCTGAAGTAAAATAGTTGACTCTTTTTTCATCATTGCGCAGAGTTGTGATCTGATCTACAATACTCGTGATGGGTTGTAGGCGCCTCATGTGTTTATTTGCAATGGTAAATGATCAGGCTTATAAGAATGTTGAATCAAAGGATTAGTAGGATTTAGCCTTGTACTGCACGCTGCTACATAGCTAGCTCCAGCTTTGAGTTCGACTTCACTTGTGTTTCTGAATGATGTGCTTGTCATTCAATGTACTCGCGATCAATTGCTCGTTGTGAGGGTCGAAATGATGATCAGTTGCTCATAAGTCCGGGTACTGATCTGATGACTCTATCTCTAGGCATCCTTTCGGTCGCAACCTAGAGTTGTTATAAATATCAGGCATGGGTCATAGGTTCAAGTTGTCATAGTCAACTCTCGGATAATTACTCTTTTGCCCCCAGCCTCGGGTTAGTGGATGCATTACGCGGACGGTATAGTCTCGTCATAGCTGTGTCTATACTGTAGTTCAAGCTTTAAGAACCAGAGTTGACTGATGAATGGTTGAATCATATTATCTTATCTTCTTGTTCGTGCCCCCAAGTCTGGGGAATACCTCGATAAGTGGTAGGGTAGATAATGTCCGCTTCAATTTTGTATTCTATCCCTTTAAACCATGGGATCGAGTTAACTGATGGAAGGCTGAGTCGTGCCTATCCTGTATTATGTTCTAGTTCTTTCCCCTTAGCGGGATATATTGTTACTTTGCCAACATTCGGACATAAGCTAGATTCTGGACGGTCAATGACATTCACTTCGCTGCTTATGTCGCCGTACTTTGGGCAACAACTGAAGAGTGAATCGTCCAATCAGATCCAATGCAGGATAGATGCTTCCCTTGTCGAGCTCAGGGTAAGAATCAGTGTCCAGATGTTTAGGTTGCCCTTGCTTTGAATTTCTCTTTTAGTTGGATCATGGTAAGAGTCAATGAATGAATAGTCGCGTTGCATTCATTTGGAGTTGGGTGATCAACCATGTCCATTTCGATTTACGTTCTCCCGTCAGATCTAGGGATAAAGTCAGCTCAAATGCAGTATGTCATGCTCATTTGGTGTCATGCTCTTCCTGACGGATCGAAGGAAGGTGACGGAGGATGAATGGTCTAGTCACACTCACTCGTGGTTTATTCTTCTATCCGTGCTCTGTTGGTCAGAGGTATTCGATGGACGTTCGGGTCACATCGATTTGTAGTCGAATAGGACTGATATTGATCGTCGATTCAATGGTACGATGTGAAAGGTGTAGATCGATATTGTCCGTCGATCCGGCGGTACGATATAAGTGATTGCCCAGAACTTCGGGCATCATTCTGATTGGTTAGCATTAAGGTCTCCTTGTAGTCATTTCCTTAAGTTGTAAAGGATGCTAAGCTGGATATGTAGCGAGTCACCTTTCTCTTCTTTTGGTGATTTGCACTTCTGCCCCCAGTCTTGGGTTAGCAGAGTTAGCTCGTGGACGGTCTAACTGCACCTGTAGTGAGTTTACACTCCTTACGTCGAGTTCAGGTCAGAGTTGGTGAATGAATGGTCAAATCTCATTCATTCGTTTGTCTATTCTCGTAGCCACACTTTGGGGATCAGAGTCAGTTGAAGGGCCATTCATCGCACCTATTTGATGTTTATACCCCTGTCCACACTCTGGGGACTAAGAGTTTTAGTAGAAAATGGTCGGACTGCATCTTCCTTAATTAATCCCTCTAGCACTAGTCAATGGCGAAAGTCGAAGTGTGGTCGATCACATTACAACAACTTTAATTTGATGCTTCTCCCACTGAACTGTAGGAAGGAATCGATTGGCAGATGGTTAGGTCACATCCGTCCATGTTGCAGGAATAGTCCGTTGGATCATAGGGGAGAGTTAGCGGATGAACGGTCGTGCCACGTTCGTTTGCAGTAGAACGGGTAGTCACATCCATTTAGAATTGGACATTCAGCTAGGTTCGTTTTGCGAATCTGTGTCTCCCTGTCGAATCAAGGAAGAAATTTTGTCTTGTTGGGTTGGAGTGCATCCCTATAAGATTATTCTAGAGGTCCCGTGTCGGGGATAAAAGTTGATAGAAGGGGAGTCGAATCGCATCCCTTCTTGTATTTATATTCCAAACCATGCTTTAAGGACTGGAGTTGGTTGATGTTTATACTCCAGTTCGCACTCTGGGAATCTGGAGTTCGTTGACTAGACGGTCTGTTACATCTATTATGAGTTTCCTTTTTTTGTGTTCGCACTCCGGGAACAAGTGATGCAACTTGGTTGAGATACGGTTGAAGTCGTTAGGTGGACGGATCTACCCTCCTCGAAGCCGCATTTGTTTGATGCTTATACTCCAGCTCACGCTCTGGGAGTTTTGGAGTCAGTTGTTTATATTCTGGTTCACACTCTGGGATCTCGGAGTTGTTTATACTCCAGCTCGCGCTCTCGGAGTCTGGATTTTGTTGATGTTTATACTCCGATTCGCACTCTGGGATCTCGGA
Organism: Allium fistulosum; assembly: GCA_030737815.1. Taxonomy (NCBI): domain Eukaryota; kingdom Viridiplantae; phylum Streptophyta; class Magnoliopsida; order Asparagales; family Amaryllidaceae; genus Allium; species Allium fistulosum. Next base: position 456,412,809 of record CM060902.1, read on the forward strand.
GTTATTTATACTCCAGCTCGCGCTCTCGGAGTCTGGAGTTTGTTGATGTTTATACTCCGGTTCGCACTCTGGGATCTCGGAGTTAGTTAATGTTTATACTCCAGTTCGTACTTTGGGAATCTGGAGTTAGTGTATGTTTAGACTCCGCCTCGCACTCTGGGAGTACGGAGTTAAGGAATGTTTATACTCCGTCTTGCACTCTGGGAGTACGGAGTTGATTAATGTTTATACTCCGCCACGCACTCTGGGAGTACGGAGTTAAGGAATGTTTATACTCCGTCTCGCACTCTGGGAGTACGGAGTTGATTAATGTTTATACTCCGTCTCGCACTCTGGGAGTACGGAGTTGAATGTTTATACTCCGTTTCGCGCTCTGGGAATACGGAGTTGAATGTTTATACTCTGCTTCGCACTCTGGGAATACGGAGTTGAATGTTTATACTCCGTTTCGCGCTCTGGGAATACGGAGTTGAATGTTTATACTCCGCTTCGCACTCTGGGAATACGAAGTTGAAGGTTTATACTCCGCTTCGCACTCTGGGAATACGGAGTTGAATGTTTATACTCCGGTTCGTGCTCTGGGAACTCGGAGTTAGATGTTTATACTCCGCTTCGCACTCTGGGAATACGGAGTTGAATGTTTATACTCCGCTTCGCACTCTGGGAATACGGAGTTGGATGAAGGATTGTCGTGTATCAACCCTTTCTTGACTTTGTTGTGATGGCTGGTCCCCGAGCTCGGGTTTCACTTAGCGGGTGATCGGTGGGATCCCGATTAACTTCCACTTATATGCCCCTCAATGAAAGAAGAGATTTAGTTTACGGACGGTTGGATCGCGTCCATGTTCATTTGGATTCCGCTTTTGCCAGGCCTAAGGAGTAAGATTAATGTTCTGGCAAGCTTTGTGCTCGAGCATAGGAAGGGATGGTCGAACTACGTCCACTCTGAGTTGTGTATTTTCCCTTAAGTCGGGTGCAAGAATTGGAGAGCAGACAGTCGAGTCACGTCCAATTTATACTTTGCATTCTTTCGACCGAGCTGAGGAAGAGAGTTGAAATGACAATCAGTCGTTGATGACTTTAAATTGAGGGTTGGCCCCTGATGGAGTCGGTTTAAGGCATGATTGTTTTGCCGAATCACATACGCAAAATGGGGAGTGAACGGTCAAATCATATCCACTTTAAACATGTGTTCTCAAATGACCCCAAGTGTCTGATGTAGGATTGGATGCGTGGATGGTGACGTTGCGTCCACCCTTGGTGTGATTCCGATTTTATCGGGCATCAGAAGAAGCATAAGTATTTTGGCGAGCTTCAAGTACGAGATGGAGAGTACATTGTTGGGATATATTACCTCAAGTCTTTCCCAGATCTCCAATTAAACTGCATAAGCGGATGAGTGGATAGTCGGTTGCATCCACTTTGTACTAGAGTCCTGACCTTGTCGGTCTCTTCTGCTTTGATGCCTTGCCCCCAGTCAGGGGCATATAGTAGCCGGTGAGTGGTCGAGTCATGATCGTCATGATGATACCTCAATGATTTGATCATAGTCCATGGAGGTTGTTTTGCACCCAATCTTGAGTACTCGGTTACCTGCATCATGTGCAAGTAGTTTAATTCAAGTAGGTCATATTTCGCAATGTAAATGAAATTGTTTCAGAAATAATCCAAAAGAGATCAGATCAAATCTCATTGATAAGTGAGGCAGCATCGTATGCTCGCATTGCACTTCAGTCCAACCCTTCTCAGTTGGAAGACTAACGCAAATGGTTCAATTTGATCAAAGTCCTTGATCGATAGGGGTCGGATGTTCCCGGTCCTTTGTTTTATAGGGCCTGCACATATTGTCAGAGCTATCCTTCCCGGAGCAGCCTTATGGCTTAGGCGTTCGCGGTAGCCATCTTAAGAAAAGGAGTTTTCTGATCTAGAGTATGGAGTAGGTCCCCTCCTTATCTTGCCACGTTGATCCTTCATCTGATTCATCAACTCAAAATTGGCCTAGACATGTTGGTGTAGTTGTCGGCGGCGGTCTACCAGTTCTCTTGTCAAAGTCTGGAAATAAGCGCCGGTGATGAATTCATTTATGGGTATCGGCAGCAACTGGCTGCGGGCTTTGGATAAATTCGTCGGCGGCCAGCTTCTTCATTCACTTCAACAATATAAGAAGTAGAACTGGTATGTCTAACCACGATTGACAATGTTCTTTGAGGAATGGGGGAAGATAGCTACATTTGATGGCAGTCAGCACTTTTGGTGTAAGCCATGCGCAATTCTCACTTCATGAGGTAGTGTCGGAGGTTATATATTTCCAAAGTGCACTGACGTAGTCAGCATGTTGAATTTTCACTGGAAGTTCTACATGTAGGATAGTTTCAACGAATAGGTCTCGACTAGGAAAGATTCCCCAATCGGCATTATTATCAGGCTCATTTTATTGCCCAGGGGTCTTGTAACACTGGTGAATGATGTATGCATGCTTGCCCAATGTTCGAATGGTTTGGTGATACCAATTGGATGATGAGTTGGTTAAAATGGGCCAATAGATTGGTGTTTATCCCAAACTTTCATCCAGATAGGGGACCTATATAGGGTATTAAGGAAGTCTTCTTGAGATTGCATGCCATGCTTTTAGTCATGCGGACGTAGAATGATTAAGATGCGGGCATTTGAAGATGGTTCAGCGGTGACCAGCTATGCTTTGAGTTGATAGAGTAGACAGTGTAAGGGAGTTTCCATATTAGCCATCGTACCATAGTTGTCAATTCAGGAGTTTGAAAGCTGGTCAATTGGAGGAAGTTGCATTCCATCTTAGAAGCATGATATATTAACCAACTCTAGCTCTTGGCATATTAGCTAGGTTCTCCATCCTCTGGGAGCATTAGTTGAGTAGTATTTCTTTACCCATTCCTTGATTGCAACTCAACATTTGTTGTTGTGATTTCCTATGTCCTGTTCAGTCATGGAACAATCAGAAGCATGGATGGAATGTTCCTTCATTAAATTGGTGATTGAATTTACAATGCGGGTGCCCTGCGCTGCGGCTAGGGTTCGGGGGAAATCCGGGTCGTACCCGAAAAATTTTTTTTATTTAGCCTCTTTTTAGGAAATCCGGGTCGTACCCGAAAAATATTTTTTTTTTTGAAATTTCTTATCGATACGAATTGGACGCAGATGGATCGATACGAACAGCGTGTGAGTATCGATACGAATTGGAGCAGTTGCGATCGATACGAATAGAGCACAGGCGATCGATACGAACAGAGCACAGGCGATCGATACGAACAGAGCGATGCGAAGCAGATCGAGTCGAAATGATCGATTCGAACAGGGCGATGCGAAGCAGATCGAGTCGAAATGATCGATTCGAACAGGGCGATGCGAAGCAGATCGAGTCGAAATGATCGATTCGAATTCTGACATATTTTCTGGGTACGAAATGATGGATACGAAATCGATCGTATTTTCTGGATTTGAGGGCATGGATACGAAAATAACCATATTTTCATGGATTCGAAGACATGGATACGAAAATCATCCTACTTTCTGGAAGCAAATACATGGATACGAAAATCACCATATTTTCATGGATACGAAAAATTGCATTTTTTCTGGATTCGAAAATATGGGTATGGAATTCATGATGAATGTAGTTCCTCTTAGATCTGGAGCAATCTGAATAGAATAGAAGGAACCACTTATGAACAGATCTGGATCTTCTCCTTAGATGCTTGCAATCCGGTATCGGCGGTAGATCCAATGAGCAGAAGGAAAAAACTGGGTTTTTTCTCAGTGAAAGCACCAAAGTGTTTGTACCAAAAATGGGCACAACACTCTTTGAGAGTTATTTGAAGAGATAAAATGAAGAACATAAATGTAAAACAGAGATTATCTAACAAAAACTCCAATAAACAGAATTGTAAATACGCAGACAAACAATTTAGAGTGGTTCGGCATATCGCCTACGTCCACTATGAAGTTTTGATGATTTTATTGATTCTCTTTCAATGATTACAAGTGATTACAGCGAACAACAGCGAATTATAGCTTGGAATTCAGATTCAACAGTAAGAATAAGATGCAAATCTCGATCCGGCAGAGTCTAGACGCTTCAGAATCCAGATCCCCTTTTCTGAATGACCAGGGGCTCTATTTATAGGCGTAGGAGGCTGAGATTCCGCTCAAATTTCAGGAGACTCGTTCTGGCACGTGAGGGGGCCCACGCGACCAATCTCATGAAGTTTCGCCTCGATCTGTGATCGATACGAATCCATTTCGTATCGATCAAGATGATGTCCAATCGAGCTAAAATTTGGCAGAGATACTCCTTAGTGTATATGCAAGATTCTGTGAAAGTTTCATTGGATTTGGATCAGTGGATCAGGAGATACAGTCGATACGAAATGGAATTTCTCGAAGGCTGTTTGGTTCGTCTCCATGGCTTCGACTCCATCCCTTCGTGTCGATGACTGCACGTGTTCCTGAGATGATGTGGCGCGCGCACTTCGCTTCGATCCAGTCTTCACTCCGTGTTGACCGTTTCGACTCCATAGATCTCGCCTCGTTCGCTTCAAGGGATGACACGTCATTCAAGTTTGTTGACTCGCTAGATACGAACAAACTTCTGCTCATGGGTACGAACGTGGTCCCATGATGGATACAAAGCATTGAATCTCTGATGGATGCGAAGTTGACGTTAGGTGATCTTTACGAAGTAGACGACTTACTGATGGATTCAAACAAGTCTCTCTGGCTGAAGGCTAATCGGTTCGAAGTACATTGGTACGTGGACCTGGCCATTCTGATCGATACGAAATCGATGGATACGAAATGAGGGCCATCGATGGATACGAAGTCCATCGATACGAAATCGAAGGATTAGAGACATGGCTAACATTATCGGTACGAACCAACGCTCCTTGATGGATACGAAATGAGACTTTCTGATGGATACGAAAACATGCTTTTCCCTTCAACTTGCATCCATCATAACTTGATCACATGAACTTGGATTGACGTGAAACTTGGAACGTTGGCCTCCTTTTCTTTTCTAGTCATGCCATATTAATTGTAGCTCGATCCGGACTCGGACAAAATTCATCGATATCTAGGGTAGACCTATGTGCACTAGATGTCCATAACGAGCGACTCTAGGTTTCTGATCAATTCCCTGATATCTCGGCCTTGCCAAAAGGCGGGATAACATCCCTCTTGTTTAAATCAGAGTATATATATATATTTTATTTTATTTTATTTTGTAAACAAGAGCAAGTTCTGTTTGATTTGAATTTGAATTAATCTGCTCATACTTAAATCCCCAATTTCTTTGATATTTGAAGTGTATAAGTAGATCCTGTGCATATTTATTCATACTAGATTTGATCATGCTAACCATGATTTTTCTGTTAATTTTTACCTTAGCAGATAATCTCAGAATACTTGAGATTATCATTTTTTTAGCATAGTTCAAATGTCTGATATGTGACTAGTGCCAGAAAATGATATTTACATTTATCATTTTCAATTTAGGTGTCTTCTTTGAAACCCTCTTGCTTTTGATTCATTCAATATAACTTTTCTGATTTAAACTTAACCAATATGACACAACTGTGGGTTGGGTGTTTGCATAAAATTTTACTGTGACAAGAATCTAAACTTCAAAGTGTTTAAGAGAATGTAAAGTGTCTCCTGATTTTGATAGTTCAACCCAGTTCAATATGCACATCTGTTTGTAGCATTTTAAAGAGAGTTTTTGGTTAAACATTTGCAAAAGAAAACTAAAGATTTTGAAGTCCCTTTTACTGTCAAAATGTAATCAAACATGTTCAACCAGAGCTCCATTCTTTTGAAGTTGGTTAGTTCATGTGATTGTGTCAACCAGACACTTTGATCATGTAACAATGATATGCCATTCATTTGTATAGCATCTGAAGCTCTTTTTTTTGCTTTGTATTTACTCTTCTCAAAACAACCCAGAAATGGACTTGAATCTTTTTACATAATATTCCAGTGAAAAACAATTAAATACTTAAAAGAATTTCTCTAGTTTAAACCCATATTTTACTCCAAACTCAATACTTATAAATAACCCAAATTTTCCTAGTACTCAATATAGGTTAGGCTAGACAACTGCTTAAATATATATATATATATATATATATATATATATATATTCCTTTTTCCGGATTTTCATAACTAATAGTTTAAGCATATTTTTTTTTCATATCTCAGACCATACTTCAGTACTCAAACCAATTACACATAACAGAATTCAACTCTAGCAATCCAGTTTAACCAACATAACAAAGTCATTACATAACAAGAAATTTAAAAACTCTATTTCCATGAATACATGCAGATATCTCATTCTATGCTCTTATTAAAACTAACAAGCATGCTCATCCATTTTTCTCATTAGCCATAATCTTCCTTCCTACTTAAGTCTTGCATCCCCTGAAAGAGCATTGGTGGCTGCCTCAATTTGAAATGAGACACCCCCATATGCCATGAGCAAATAAGGGTCAGATCAATGATCTGGTATGAGCAACAACAATATATTCATGATATTAAGCAAATGAATGATACATGAATACTAGCCAATTGCTTAAACAATTTTCCTAAATCAACTATGTTACTATGTTTCAGATAAATTGTTATGCAAGTGAAATGACTTCATAAATTAACCATTAGTACAAGCATATTTATGCAAGCATTCACATCAATCTGCAGCACTTAGATGCCTTGGAACACTCATGGTTCCAATTCAACAAATCTAAGAAATACTCATATTCTTATTTCATAACTTTACATAGCCTTTTCATATGTCACTTAAATCCCAGCCTCATCTGCTATCAAGGAATCACAGGGACACATTACAATGAACTAATTCACATCATTGCACAAAGATCTCAGGGCTTAAACAAACCATGTGCCAAACTTGCATACTTCAAATATGACAAGCACTCCAGCAGCCTTCTTGGCTTACAGTTCCTAGTTCATTTACTAATTTGTATTTATTTAATCATATCATCAGATAGGTAAGTGAACATGTCACTGTGTTCATTGAAACACCCCTGCAATACTACAAGCATATTTTCCAAAAGCAAACAAATAATTATTTTCAAGAATATTGCTAGCATATATCTTATCTTTGAATCAAGTACAAGGATATTTACACTGAGAATAGAAACATGGCATAATGAATTATTATGATCTGCAAGTAACTATGATTGAGCCAGATTCAAGATCTAGCAATCATAATTTTTGTCTTGTAGATTTTTGCTATTTGATCAAGGATTCAGCACATAGAAATCTCTATTGCACCCCTAATACCTTTTCTAAAGCCTCAGCACTTATACAATGTATATTGCAGCTTATTTTATTTTCTCTATTGAGATTTACTTGCCATGATTCCATATCAGTTATAAGTATTCTTCCCCTGATTTCAAGATCTGATGCCTTAGCTTTTCAGAATATAATAAAATAGTAGCTTGCACATCCATAATAAAACATCTTATCAGATCAAGGCCATCCAAAGAGCATCCATAACAAAACATTATATCAAATCAAAACCATTCAAAGAATATTAATAAAACTGTGTTTAACAGAAACCAGAAAATATCAATAGCAACATAAAGGTTTGGCTGCCTCATTTCAGGTCTTAATGCCATGAATCTAGTGAGATTACTCACCTAAGTTCTTCCTGCCTTTGATCAAAAATCCCTATATGTTTCTCCTTCTTCTTCTTTTTTTTCACAAATTCTTGGATTTTCCCTGTGCCATTTCCAGTGTGCATATGCATACATATCCTTGCACATTATCTAATCCCAAAAATTCTACCATATTAAATCTAAATATTTCAAAATTTAAATTATCTCATTAAAATAATTTTCCACAAAATTTTGGGGTATTACACCAACTTACTGATGTACGACCCTTCTTCCTCCTCCATCATCGCACGCGGCCTCCTTCTCTTTTTTTTTGCAAACGCCACCCAAAATCACGTCGCCTCCACGCCCTAGCCTCAACTCGCATGCAACTCTAGAATGCGATCGACGTCGTCCCCATGCCGGATCCTCCCAGTCATTGCGTACGAGGACCCAGACCCTATCCTGGCATTCGCGAGCCCTAGTTCGCGTAAAAAAAATTCCTTTTGTTTCGTTCTTTTCGTTTCTTTTTCATACGTGAAGCCTGTGGTTCAAATGAGAAGAAAAGGGAAAAGTAGAGGGGCATGGCATAGAAAAAGGGAACATGGGTTGATTTGTTCGAATGGGCGCATTTGAGTTATAAATATTATTATTTAAATTAGAAAATATCTTGCCTAAGACGTCAGAAATTTCTCGAGCTCCAAATGAAGCGTGCCTGTAACGAACGCGAGTTTTCGACGCTCGAAAATCGACATTAATATGTCTACTGTATCAACTGCCGAGCAATCGAATGCCGGAAAACCGAATTGTTATGGAGAAAAAGAAGAGGTAGAAGAAGACAGAAGAAAAAGAAAGAAGAAACAACAGAAACAATATCAGAATCTCACATTCGCAGCGAAACAACATATAATAGATAAATGAATAATCTTTAAATCAAAGAACTATATCATTTTATACATTACATCATCAGAGTTTACAACAACAATATACAACACAACTGGACAGTTATATAAACTTGTCCATATACAGAATTCACAGTGGAATAAATAATATCATATACAAGTGATACGTCTCGCCATCCAGCTCGCCACTGAGCTCCACAGCATCTCCTGAATCCAGAATGACCTGATAACCTGACTCTAGACTGCCCGTGTGGAAATTGGTGGGCACCCAGAGTTTAGGAAGAAACAATAAACTCCAGGTCAGTCATGGTGACTGGTGTGAGAACTAAAACAGTTTATCTTTAAAACAACAACAACAAAGGAAGTGGAAAATATCCGCAATGCTTTTGGAAAATGAAACTACCATAAGACCTCCCGCTACACACACAATGCAAACGCAGAATTGGAGGAGATTTCTTCTTATGATAGTCAAACATGCTTACTACGCAAATCATTGGATTATTATTTTTAGTGCATAGTGCAGAAAACATTTCGAAAGTATAATATTAATCTTAGCCAACATACAACCATTATTGTATGCCTAGTATAGCTACTATGTTCAATAGCAGGTTACCACCACATTCCATAGCAGGTAATACAACTAAAACCGTACAAGGTTCGAATTGTTTCTTTGGATTTTCCAACAAATGGTCAGGCTAAGGAACTTCCTTACACCGAAATGGAAACGCCTCTGGAAAGACGCCCTGAGAGTCAACCTGCTCTCTGCAAACACAAGGCCGATGCAACCTCACGCTATACAGCTGTAACTAGGTAGCTACCACACAAGCTATGCCATCCCCCGGTCGATACCGTCCTTTATCTGAGGATCCTCAAAGCAACAACCACAAAGAATAATAAATTTGCAGCATCAACATAGGTAAAATATCTGGGCTCCATACCATGATATCACCTTTTATCCAGAAGAAAATGACATACCCTAGGGGCAAGACCCCTAAACACCTTGCCGCAACATTCCTATTTAGACCATTACCGGGTTGTGAGGCTTGACGAAGTCTCGTCCACAAAGATACGCTTTTTCACAAAGCCACGCTTTTTCACAAAGCCACGCTTTTTCACAAAGCCACGCTTTTTCACAAAGCCACGCTTTGATCAACAAGTGATCAACAGCACTTCGTATGCCACATTACCAAATTGGGAATGTATCACTAGTAACCATCAACTACATAACTTCTGAGCTCGTACGTCTCAGAGAAGGGTGTTAAGCTAAGAAAATAAATTCTCTGCCACCAACAGAAATGTATTTGATAGAAACCAGCTTTACATCTCAAAGTGTAACGTCAGACACACACCCATACAAGTCCGTTCCGGGATCGAACGGAACCGAAGGCACTTCCAAAGAAGCCCTTGCAATCCGGATATTCACTAATCACGTCCGGAGTTCCCATCACAAGAAAAGTGATATAAATCTCTATACCGGAGAAACTCGGTGCAGAGACATTCGACAGGTTGTCCTTTCATTTTCGAAAATACTCGGTCTTCACCACTGGTCTTCAATACGATCCATATCGTCGTATCACTAATTCGGAATGGGTTATATGAAACAAAGGTCTTTTCCCGGCTAACCCGAATAGTGAGCACAATATTTAAAACATATGGATATAGGGATTTCAATTAAGTCACAACTTATTACCCAAATCCTTTCCTTTAAATGGTTTAAACATATTACCATTTCAAACCTTTAAACAAAAAGATTTACTTCACAAAGTTTACCCAGTTTCACAAAGATTCATTCACAGATCCCCAAATCATTTCCATTTAAATTGAATTAACCCATTAAATCTTTAAATTAAGATTTAATTTATAGCTTTCAAAACTATTCACAATTCAAGTCTTTTATAATATAAAAGATACACCTTTTAAAATCTTCTTTGATTTCAAAATAAAGCTTAATCAACTTTACAAAGGTTAATTCATAGTTTTTCCAAACTATTTACAATTCAATTTTCAACTTGAAACGTTTCGATACAAATTGGAAATCTTTTCACTTTATGAAAGCTATTATCATTTGAAAACATATAGTTTTCGTTTTGGGAAAAACTGGTTACAATTACACGGTTTAAAGTCGTTCAAGTAAAAACTTGAATTTAAATTTAAATTTCCAAATACCATATTTTAAATGGTTAAAAACCCATATAAACACCTTTTATACTTATAAAATCTTTTAAACCAAAATTCCCAATTCACTGAATTCAATTTCAAAATGTTGAATTCAAACTTATATCAAATGATTTAAATTTTCAAGTTTATTAAGTTATTTAAAATAACTTTTATTTTTGAAACTCATTTCAAAAACTTTCAATTTCAATTCCAAAACCATTTTGGATTCAAAAACTCAATTTTTCCAAAATTGATAAAAATCTGTGACTTAACTGATTTCCACGTGAAATCCACATTTGTGTGTGTATTGTGTAGTCCAAGGGTTTAACACAATAGTGCAACAACATTCAACCATCACAGATCAAATATAACAATATAATTGATAAGCGGTATAAACTATAACGCTTATCTTTCATTCACAGATCACAGATATATCTATCACAGATAAATAAATCACAAATCACAACACAGAACATGATATATCACAAAGCATCACACATCAAAGATGTCAAACAATTCAACATCCAATATAACCCAAACATCCATAAGTAGGATTAATTAAATTTTCATAAATCACAATTTTTTTCAAATTTATTTTAAGACACCAATTAAATTTCCAAACATTTCCGAAAGATTTATTTTCAATCACCAAAAATCAATTACCAAAGGGATTTCTAAATCTATTTCCTTTTTAAAATAAATTCCTTTTTAAGAAGATAAATTCCTTTATTTTCCAAACTATTCAAAAATCCCAATTTTAAATAAATTCCTTAATTTATAAATAATATTTCCGAAATCCATTTATTAAACCCTTTTTCCATATTTTGAAATTTTATTCAATAAGATAAAAATAAACTTTACCCTTTTTAAACTTCTTTTAAATTTATCAAATTATCAAAAATAAATTTTTCGATAAATTTTCAACTTAAATTTCGAAAATCCAATTTTATTCATTTTCGGTATCCAACGATACCAAAAATATATTCCGCTAAATTATAGCCTTCAACTATTTCAATCACAATGTAATCACACGGCGATTATAAATAAAGCAACACACAACATTGAAATAAATTCAAATGTTTGAGGAATCCAGTTGGATCCCTCCAACCTGTTTCCCTGCATCCTCAGATGTTAGCACAATACCAATTCCACTTCAAGATGGAATATCGCGGTATATGGGATTTATAAAATACTATCTGTTATTATGCGGCGCAATAGGGTCTCATCCGCTATATAATGCGGGAAATCAACTCCAAATACATATATAATATCAATTCCACTTCAATGTGAAATTATCGCGGTATATGTTTTTAATAAATAACGTCCGCTTAATATACGACGTATAGGGTCTATTTAACACAATAAATATCAATCATCATTCAATTCACACAATTAACACTATCAACAATTTTAAATCTCAACTATTTAAAATTTAAATCGAAACACAATATTCGATTGGGTGAGAAGTTCTCACCTTGCTTTCAATAACGGTTGCAGCGTTTTATTTCGAATAAAATTAAACGACCGTTTAATTTTACCCAAAATTTTCACTTTCCCCAATCGACTCCAAACCAATTCCATTGCATAGTGCTCGACAATACGATTCCAACGCAAGTCGTTTCGTCAAATTCTGACCTCGTATGAACAAGTTACAACATTTTAAAGATCATACGAATTAATATATAATTTAATTTACATTTTCTATTTTATTTTCAAACCCTAGTAAATCTGGCCGTTCGTTTCTGCTTGAGAAAATATGGCCGTGTGTTCCTTCTTCCCTCTTCCAGTTTTCAAACGTAAACAAGAAGCCAAAGCCGCCCTCTCTTCTTTGAATTATGCACCTTCATCGTTCACCTTTACGACGATCAGGAGGCGCCAAACGAACGGCCTAGCAAAGCTCCACCACTAGCCGAAGACTGGCCATGCTCGGCCCTTGCCTGGCCTCGAGATTCGTGCTCGAACTGCAGGCCGACGCGGCCCCCTAGCTCCCACCTCGTCACGAATTAGACGATCTCCACCGTTCACATCGAAGTTCTCATCTTCCTCTTCATCTTTGCAGTTGAACATTCTTCGTAATTGTCGATGGATTGGAAGAAAATAAGGGAGGAAGAAGAGGAGTTTCTGGCCGTGTATCTCATTAGTGGCGGCTAAGGGCTGAAACCCTAGTTTGTTTTGCAAATGTGAAAATAAACGTCCTTATATAGAAAATTGCCAAAAACACTATTCATCGAAAATTTTCCGAACTCCAAACGAAGCGTGCCGGCTGGCGTTTCTATGGTTTACCCTGTGTTCCGAACATAATGGAACATGTTTCGAGAGCTAATTCGGTCATATGTGCGAGTTACGGAATTAAACGATCAGATTTAAATTAAATCGATTTAAACTGATTTCGATGCGTTTTGGCTTGCCCCGGACAAACGGCAACTCCGATTGACACGAAATTTGAAACCATAAAATAATTTAACATTATGGATCCGATGAAACTTGTTTCATCGATATCCGAGACTATTTGAAAAATGACTATTTTCAATCGTCAATTAAATATTAAAATATTCAATTTTCACAAATTGACTTTTAATTCAATTTTAAAAGTTGACAAACATCATTATAACTCCAATATGATTTAATATAACTTTATAAATCATTTTTATACACATTTAATCCAGATTTCAATTATCTACCCAATTTCAGGTATTAAATTAATAATTTAATCGCCCAATTAAATCACTATATCGAAATTAAATTAATTCGACTTCCAAATCTTACTTATTAATATTTAAAATAAATTAAATATACTGTTTCCTGGAGATTTGGCCAGGCAACTAATACTCGACATCCAGTGGAACTCGGCAACAGGAGTACTCGGCATCAAGTAGTACTCGGCATCCAGTGGAACTCGGCAACAGGAGTACTCGGCATCTAGTAGGCGTTCGGCATCCAGGAGTACTCGGTGTCTAGTAACACTCGGCATCCAGAAGCACTCGGCATCCAGGAGTACTCGGCATTAGAATGCGTTCGGCATATATGACTACTCGACATGGCAGTATCGTTCGGCCAAAAGGATCGTTCGGCCAAAGGGATCGTTCGGCCAAAGGGATCGTTCGGCCAAAGGGATCGTTCGGCCAAAGGGATCGTTCGGCCAGAAAGCATCATTCGGCTAGAAGGCACGTTAGGCCAAGGAGGATCGTTCGGCCAAAGGGATCGTTCGTCCAGAATGCATCGTTCGGCCAGAAAGCAATGTTGGGTCAAGCGCTTCGTTCGGACAGAGGCACGTTCGGCTTCGACTAACAACCATTCCACACTTCCCACACATCAAACATACCGTTCGGCTTAGAAAGGGTTGTTCGACATTATTGTGTTCGGCCTACCTGGTTCGGCATACAGCGACCACTATACTTGTGCTAGAGTGTTCGGCCACCAAGCCCACCTGGGAAGTCCAGCCCATCTTTGTCTATAAATAGAGGGGCAGGGTCACAGTGAAAAGGGACCTTTTTGGGAGAACACTGGGGAGACTCTGCCATTTTTCAGAATCATCTTCTTCACTTAAAAACTTCATTCAAGCATTTGATCTACGAATTGTATTTGTAATCAATCATTAAGAAGATCAATAAAGTTTAACCTCAAAGTGGACGTAGGCAATTACGCTGAACCACTATAAATCTGGTGTTCATACTTTCTGCATTTAAATTAGCATTGTCTTCTTTGTTTAACTGATATTCATCACTTACATCTCTACACAATCTTTCTCTACGAGGTTAGTGACCATTTTTGGTGCTAACACTTTGGTGCTTTCACTGAGAATTGAATTCTCAGACCTTAAGGATCTGCTTTGAAGCTACTGGATTGAACAAATCCCCCAAAGAAGATCGAACTCATTGATAGGACATCCGTTGATTCTACTTAAAGTTCCAACCAATAACTCTACAATGGAGAGACCACGTACCAGGTCAGCTTCTCATAATGCGGATGCCCATGAAACTACTAGCATACAACAAGCAGGACCTAGCAATCAACCAGCGATTCCGGGTGTGGGAATTGCCACCCAGGACCAAACTCCAGTTGTCACAAGAATAGAGTTCAACGACTTGATGAGAGAACTCGGGGAAAGTAGGAGACAACTAGGAGAGCAGATGCAAGTTAACGCCAACCTGATGGCACAACTCACTCAACAGCAGCAACAGAATGCTGGGGGCAATCCCGCTCCTTATTCCTCATCCGACAGCTCAACTTCCTCTGATGAACCTCCCAGGCGCAGACGCCGTAAGACTGAAGCTGCACGGGCAGGTGCTGCTGTTCAGACAGCTGGAGACCGTAACCAAGCCAGAGCTGGAAACCTAGGAACTGGAGTGCAGGTTGAGGCTAGAGGACCAGACCATCAAAACGCTAATGATGTCGAACCTCAAGATGCACGTTTGGCAGATCGCCAGGAGAGGAGGCATCAGCCTGGCCGGTCACGTAGAACCGACTCCAACCTTCCATATTCCATACAAACACCAGACCTGACAGCCATGGTCAGGAAATTGATGAAAGAAAATCAAGGCTTATCGAATGATGATTGGGGAGTATCAAGAAGTCATACTCCATTCACAGACGTTGTGCTGCAGGTGGCGTACCCCAGGATGTTTAATATGCCTACTATCCCTGCGTATGAGGGAAAGACCGACCCCAGACAACATGTCATGAGGTATAAGTGGATGATGGATTCAGCTAGAGCAAATGATGCCACCAAGTGTAGATGCTTTCCGATCACTCTATCTGGGATCGCTACTATGTGGTTTACCCGACTTCCTCCGCGGTCCGTATCCAATTTCGAGGAGTTGGCGAAGAAGTTTATTGAGCAGTTCAGAATACACACTACTCGTCCAAAGGACGTAATGTCTCTATCAAGTGTATTCCAAAATCCTGGGGAGTCATTGAAGGAATATTTACAAAGATTCCATGTTGCGGCGACTGAAGTCAGTAACCCCAATGATCATGCAATTCTAATGGCTGTAATGAGAGGTGTGGATCCAGAGTCTGAATTTGGAGACTGGTTGGCAGGGAAACCTCCGACCACACTAGAACGTTTTTACTCAAAGGCACATCAGTTCATAAGAAGAGAGGAAGCTAGGTGGGTAAGGCGAGATAAGGCACCAGGACTTGTCCAAGAGTCCGTGAAAAGCAACGTTGCTGTGAAGCAGTCCGGAGACAACACAGGAAAGGTTCAAGTCAATGTCCAGAACAAGCCCGGGCAGCCTAAGGAGTCCGGAGGAAGAAATCAAGGGAAAAAGAGAGAAGCGGGGAAGTGGAAGTCGAGAATTCCAAGCTACAACGAGTATACCCCGCTGAATGCGTCTCTCGAGAATATTTACCTCTCAACCTGCAATACCTTTCAGTACAGAAAGCCACGTCCAAAAGAGTCAACCGAGGAACAGAAACGGACTAGAAAATATTGCCGCTTCCATGAGACTTATGGGCACAATACGGAAGAATGCAGACACCTACACGACGCAATAGAGAAGTTGATCAGGTAGAAAAAGCTGCATGAATTTGTGAAGGATCCTCAGGAAGGAGGACAGGGAACGTCCAACCCAGGTCGTGCTCCACCTCCGCGTCATCCCGATGAACCTACCCGGACTGTGGGTAGGCTAGTCATAAACACGATCATCGGCGGGCCTCACCCCGTGGATAAGAATTGGCAGGAGATGGAGCGGTATGCTAGTGCCCTGAAGCATGCAGATTTCGAATGTTGTTCAAACACGGAGGATGGGACCCCTGCTAAGAAGCAACGCGTAATGACAGACGCTATAGTGTTTAGAAACAGAGATGCTGACCAAGTAGAGGCTCCAAACATCGACCCGATGGTCATATCTGCGATGATCGGACCGGCTTATGTGAAAAGAATTCTGATTGATTGTGGAAGTTCTATCAACATCATCTTCAAGAAGGCTTATGACCAAATGAAGATGGAAACCAAGGACTTGAAACCATCCAAAGCTCGTATACACGGCTTTAATGGCGCAGCGACCGATGCAGTGGGGTATGTTGAGTTACCAGTTGAACTGGGACAATGCGAACGTCGGAGGGTGTGAATCCTACCCTTCGTAGTTTTGGATGTGGATTCTCCATATAATGTTTTCTTGGGCCGACCGGCCCTGGCTGAGTTTAGGGCAGCATTAGCCTCGTGGTGCTTAACTTTGAAGTTCCCAACTGACAAAGGGGTAGGTATTGTTTATGGCGACCAAGCAGTTGGTCGTTCCTGTTATGTGACTGAGCTCCGGGAGGCCCATCGGAGGGAGAAAGGAAAGGTTGCGGACAATCCCGTCCGCATCCTTAACACGGATAATTGACAAGTAGTGCCCGAGCCCTGGCTCGGGCATAATTCTTGGATCTTCAGAGACATAGATCCGAGAGACGACGATGAGAAACCTAGGGGAGAAAAGGCAGTGCCGGCTGAACTAACGGTTGACATTTTAGTTAACCGAAATGACCCTTCGCGGATACTGAAGATCGGATCACAGCTTGGCCCCGCAATGACTGAAGACCTTAGTGACTTCCTCCGGGTGAATCTTGATGTTTTTGCCTGGACGCATTCTGATATGTGAGGGATTTCTCCCGCCATCACGAGTCATATGTTGAACATAGACCCGAAATACGTCCCGGTTAAACAAAAGAGGAGAGGAATGGACCCGGAGAGGTCCGCTGCTCTCAGAGAGGAGGTGGACAAACTCAAAGCCAATGGGTTCGTCCGCGACGCCCTCTATCATGAATGGGTATCGAACCCCGTATTGGTGAAAAAGGCAAATGGGAAATGGAGAACTTGCGTAGACTATTCCAATTTGAACAAAGCGTGCCCCAAGGACAGTTTCCCATTGCCTAGGATTGATCAGTTGGTCGACTCCACTGCCGGACACGAGCTGTTATCATTCATGGATGCATACTCGGGTTACAATCAAATCCCGTGCATATTCCAGACCAACAACACACCAGCTTCGTCACAGATGTCGGGCTATATTGCTATGTAGTAATGCCCTTTGGATTGAAAAACGCAGGAGCAACTTATCAGCGTTTGGTGAATCGAATGTTCAAGGACCAGCTTGGTAGGACGATGGAAGTCTATGTGGATGACATGCTCGTGAAGTCACGATAGTCAAACGACCACATTCGAGACTTGGCTGAAATGTTCGACATACTCAGGTATTACGGGATGAAGATCAACCCTCTGAAGTGTTCCTTCGGCGTTGCGTCGGGGAAGTTTTTGGGATTCATCGTCAATGCTAGGGGAATTGAAGCTAACCCCGAAAAGATCAAAGCTATTCGAGATGTGCAAGTACCCAGGACTATAAAGCAGGTGCAGAGCTTGAATGGAAAAGTAGCTGCGCTAAGTCAATTCATATCCAGGGCAACTGACAAGTGCATCCCTTTCTTTGATATAATAAAGAAAGGGAAGAGGAACTTCGAATGGACGTCTAGTTGTGAGGAAGCATTCCGGGATCTGGTGAGGCATCTGGAGAGTCCACCAGTGCTGTCAAAACCAGTAGACCACGAGATGCTGTACGTATACTTGACTGTATCCCCACATGCGATAAGTGCGGCTTTAGTTCGCGAGGAGGACCGAATCCAGAAGCCGGTGTATTATGTTAGCAAGCGTTTAACGGGGGCAGAAAGAAATTACCTTAAAATCGAGAAATTGGCCTATTGCTTGGTGATTGCATCACGTAAGCTACGCCCATATTTTCAAGCACACTCAATCAGTGTTTATACCGATCAACCCCTGCGGCAGGTACTCCAACGACCAGAAACTTCCGAAAGATTGCTAAAATGGAACATCGAGTTGAGCCAGTTCGATATCGTCTACTTGCCACGAAGGGCCATACAAGGACAAGCATTAGCAGATTTCATCGCTGAGTTTACCATACCCATAGAACCAAATAATCATGACGTCATTCCCCCCGTTCGTTGGAAATTATACACTGATGGGGCATCAAACGACCGTTGCTCCGGCGCGGGTGTAGTTCTTATAACTCCGGAAAATCGATCAATCTGTTATGCTTTGAAGCTCGATTTCCCAGCTACAAACAACGAAGCAGAATATTAAGCACGGATTGCTGGCTTGAAGCTCGTCGGAGAACTCGGGATCAAATCAGTTGAAATCTTTTGTGACTCACAGTTGGTGGTTTATCAAGTGCGGGGAGATTACCAAGCAAAGGGACAGAAGCTTGCTTCGTACCTTGTTCAGGTCCAAGAACTACTATCAAATCTTGAGCGTTATGACATTTCACATGTCCCGCGCGAACAGAATAAAGAAGCCGACTTGTTGGCTAAGTTTGCAAGCACAGGCAATGCGCAGCAAATGGGATTGTATCCCATTGAGGCGTTGCATGCCCCGAGCATAGACGAGATGAAAGTTGACCGTGTGTTGGAAACAGAAATCGAAAAGGAGTCGTGGATCACCCCGTTCAAACTGTACCTGACAACCAGGGCTTTACCAGAAAAAAGGAGCGAGAGACGACAGATTCTTCGAAAGGTCGCGCGATATGTGATGCAGGATGGATTAATGTATCGAAAAGGGTTCTCAGTCCCCTTATTACGGTGCATCTCTCATGATGAGACAAAGCGAGTCTTGAAAGAGGTTCACGAAGGGGAATGTGGCGACCATACCGGGGGGTAAACGCTAGCAAAAAAGATCCTTCGCTATGGATACTACTGGCCGATCGTGAATCGGGACGCTGTAGACTACGCAAGGAAATGTGACAAGTGTCAAAGATATGCGAAAATCCCGAGGATTCCATCAACGGAACTCACACAAATGGTTAGTCCCTGGCCATTTGCAATCTGGGGAATCGACATAATCGGCTCTTTGCCTATATCCAAAGGTGGTGCGAAATACGTGATAGTTGCAATCGACTATTTCACAAAATGGGCTGAGGCAGAACCCTTGGCCACAATCACCTCTAAAAAGTCATTAACTTCATTGTACGAAGCATTATATGCCGCTTTGGCCTTCCTCGCACCATCATTACAGACAACGGGACCCAATTTGAAAGCAGAGAGTTCAAAGAGATCTGTTTAAAGTATGGCATCGAGAAGAAGTTCGCCGCCGTTGCACACCCAAAAGCTAACGGACAAGTCGAGGCCGTTAATAAAATAATCAAGTCAATACTGAAGAAGCGTCTGGAGAAAGTCGGAGGCAAGTGGGTAGATGAACTCCCGACGGCATTATGGGCTTATAGAACTACCCACAAGTCCGCGACCGACCACACTCCATTTGCCTTGGCATACGGCTCTGAAGCCGTTATACCCGTGGAACTTGAAGTTCCATCGCACCGAGTGACATATTATGATCCCAAGACGAATCAGGACCTCTTGTTGGAATCACTAGATTGTATCGATGAAAAACGTGAAGAGGCCGAATTAAGGGCTGCAGCACATAGGCACCGAGTCAAGCGTTACTACGACGGCAAAGTCCGCCCAAGGATATTTGATGTGGGTGATCTCGTTTTTAAACGAGTTTTCCCAGTACCTTCGCGTATGAATCCCAGCTGGGAAGGTTCGTACGTCATTGAACAGAAGCTTGGAGAGGGAACGTTCAAGCTAGCGACCGTTGATGGCGTGACACTTCCCCGGGCGTGGAACAGCGGGCATTTGCGACATTATTACATTTAGTATGTTTCTTTCCTGTTTTAGGCATAGTTATTTCCTGTATGTTTTCATTCAGTCGCAACTTAGTTTCCTTTTAACTTTGTAATCAAGCAGTTTAGTTGTTTTTCATTAATAAAGGCTTGAAGCCCTATTTTCCATGAATTACTAATGTTTCTATATCTCATAGTCGGGTGATGAGTTACTAGAACTACATTATCCTGTACGATGCACGAACTCGTATAAACGGTTTCAAATCTCCGAATCCCCAGAGCACGGATCGGAGTACTCTAAGTCCCCAGAGCACGGACTAGAGTATAAACGATTTCAAATCTCTGAATCCCCAGAGCGCGGATCGGAGTACTCTAAGTCCCCAGAGCGTGGACTAGAGTATAAACGATTTCAAATCTCCGAACCCCTAGAGCGTGGATCGGAGTACTCTAAGTCCCTAGAGCGCGGACTAGAGTATAAACAATTTCAAATCTCTAAATCCCCAGAGCGCAGATCGGAGTACTCTAAGTCCCCAGAGCGCGGACTAGAGTATAAACGATTTCAAATCTCTGAATCCCCAGAGCGCGGATCGGAGTACTCTAGGTCCCCAGAGCGCGAACTAGAGTATAAACGATTTCAAATCTCTGAATCCCCAGAGCGCGGATCGGAGTACTCTAAATCCCCAGAGCGCGGATCGGAGTATTCTAAGTCCCCAGAACGCGGACCGGAGTACTCTAAGTCCCCGGAGCGAGGACTAGAGCATAAACGTTACGAACCTCTGAATCCCTTGAACGCGGATCAACTTACTCTAAATCCCTGGAGCAAGGATTTAGAAAAAAGTCCAAGTACTCAAGAAATGTGGGACAAGAAGTATGCCACATCTGGAGATGTTCGAACAACACGAGAATGGACTGGGAAAAAATGCGACTCCTAAAAACTTGAGTTATGACCACGGTCAGTCAGCAAACCAAAGAAAAGTAAGAGAATTATTCAAGCGAAAAAGAAACTAAAACTTCGTTCAATAGTTCAAAATGGGGTTACACAGTTATCCCTCCAAAGCTTGGAGTCAAGAACCTATCTATACTAACTACAGAGACAAAAGATAAAAGTAATTACAAGACTTAAGCAAGGAACTCGTTGAACGAGTGTAGCGATTATTTCTTCGGTTTCATCTTCTTGTCTTCTTTTGTTTTTTCCGATGACTCCTCTCCCTCACGCTTTTTCTTGGATTTCTTGCTCACTAAAGAAGCGGAGTCAGGAGTAGGAGACGGAACATCCAGTGGTTTAAACCTGCCCGGGAGAATGATTTTCAGAGGTCTGTTCCGCGGGTCGGTAAGTTCCAGTATTTCAGGTTCGACTTTGAACTTGACCTTTTTTTTCTCCTCTTCGGCGAGGCGTTCCTTCATGCTCATCTTTGAGGTATGCTCAGAGGCGCCGGTGATTTCGATTTCATCGCTCCCTTTGGCAGGAAACGAAGTGTCAAGCTTGTCATCATCTAGCGCCCCGATCACTTGAGCGTCAGGGCCAGGAGTTACTCCCGCGTGAGCAACATCGCTTGTTTTCTCTGCCTCCTCCTTGGCGTCATCGCTCCTCGGAGTTGGCTCGGGATCAGAGCAGCCTGCATGAAAACATAAAAAATGAACATTAGAACGAATAAATGCTGAAAAATAACAAGATCTTTTGACTTCTAGAAAAGAAGAGTTTCCTACCGGGTTCTGGTTGGCTATTGGTTGCGCGTGGGGTTTCACCCTCCAGAATAGGAGATAGCACGTGAACACCAAGCCCGGGATCTTCAGGATCATAGCCGGCATGCTGCTCGAACGGGTCAAGTGTCGGCCGACCGGCCGGTTGAGCAGCGGGAGGAGCAGCAATATGAGGAGCCGTAGTCTCAGCCCCAGACGGGCCAGCTTCATCACTTTTCTCTTTTGGAAGGGGAGAGCCTTTGTTATAAAGTGCCAAAGCTGCGGATAAATCCGCTGGCTCATTCCCCCTAAGAAACTCCTTCACCAAGGCATCCTCATCGACCTCTTCAGAGCCGGACTCGATTTTCCTAACCTTAACCAAAGTTTCCCAGGCCTCAGCTAGGGATTCGAGATAGCCATCGCCCAAGAATGTCAAGTCGCGGTGCATAAGGACGCGGGCTCCATACTCAGCAATCAACGGGTCAAACATGCACTTGACCTCTTCCCTGCCGGCTTCTGCTGCCGCCTCGAGGCGAGAATCAATCTCCTCCGCAGCTTTTCTTTTGCCCTCCTCACGGGCTTCGTCCTTCATTTTTTCAACCCCAGAAAGTTGTCATCGAGCTTCGTTTTCAGGAGCCGAGTAGCAACGATTTCATCATAGTATCGTTGTGACTCTTCTTGAGCAGCTACTTTGTCCTCTTTCTCCTTGGAAAGTAATTCCTTCAACTCTTTGACTTGTAAAGCGAGCGCGTCCCTTTCTTTTTGGATGGAATCTTTTTCTAGGGCAAGGGCACCGCTACGCTGGACTGCTTCATCAAGTTCCTTCTTGTGAGCCACCTCTAAATGAGCGACTGCCTCAGCAGTATCTTTTGCGCTTTGCTCAGCGGCTTCCAGCTTCGAGTTGTACGAAGCGAGCTCCTCGTCTTGGTGCTTGATGATGTTCTTGTCACAACCAGCCTCCAATTTCAGACGATCAATCTCATATTGTCGCTCAACAGACACCTCCGAGATCTTTTCAACCAAGTGAACAAACGCGTCATGTTGAACATAGACGTCGTTGTTACAGGCAATGGCACTCTGCTTCACGTGCCCAGGAATATGATGGATAGCTGGGAGGAATTTCAGACCATCAAAGCAAATTTTTGGAAATTTGGCCTTAAGATCGACCATCTTTTCTGCTACAGATGGGTCAACCGCGGGAGTAGGGGAGGAGGCCTTGGAAGTTCTGCTCTTTTTCGTTGCTCCCGAATTTGCCTCGTACTCGACAAACCAGAGTGTTGTTCTCGAGGAGCATTGGGTTGGGACCCCTTCTGTAAAGACTTCTCTCTATCCGGCTCAGTTGGAGGAAGAGGATCACGGGACTGAGAAGATTGGGAATATGCCTTCTTACGATGAGACGAATCGCGGGGACGGTTGTCTCTATCTTCATAATCGTCTCTGTCCCTACGTCTGCCCGAACCTGAATCCCGTCCGGAATGATGAAATATGGAAGAGCCGTGAAGGCGATCAAATCCGTAAGAGCGCCCCATGTCACCTACAAAGAATAGAGACAACAACGAGTTAAGAAAGATCCGGGAAACAAGAAAAAACTTGAAGTGTATTATGGAATGCGTATGTGCGTGTGTGTCCTAGTGTTCCCCCCGACGGACCAGTTCTTTTGTCTTTACTAATCGGAGTATTGTCTCCCTGGACTGGGAGTTGAACTCCCGCATTGCCTCTAGCGGGCGAAGAAAACTTGAGGGCTTCAGGATCGTCAAACCCGTAATTAAGTATATCGTCAGGGATAGAAAGATTCGACAAACCCCTTAGAGAACTCTCCAGGTGCTGTGAGGAAGCCTCTTTCTCTGGCGGGATAGGCATATCTTTTGAAGTGCCGCCAACTTTCTCCTTCCGAATATTGTATTTTAACCTCTTCTTTCCCTTCGAAGGGGAGGATGACGTTTCAATGTCATGAACTTCGACCGCCGGATTCCAAGCGGGACCCACATTCTCGCCTTGGGTCTCAGGAGCTTCGTCCTCTTTGCACTCACCTTCTTCGTGCGTATCGGGAGTGCGGCATGATGACGATCCAGCCTGTTTTTTCCCTTTACCGGATGCTGGCTTGGGAATGGAGACGCCCTCCGGGAGGCTAATCCGACGACCTGGGGCTAGCAAGCCGAACCTTGACAATGATTCATTCGAAATGATGGTTCGGATGTTGCGTTCCTCGGCAGGAAGAGCTCTAATGGCCTCAGAATATCCTCGGCCCTCCGGACGCGGGTTGATACCTGAAAAGACGAAACGAGTTGTTAGAAAAAGCACGACTCCAATTAAACGCGAACGATGACTCAGCGAAGAGACTTACTGCCTTCAACCCATCTCCTCGCAAAATCAGGAGGGAAACACATGTAGAACCATTCCTGTTTGTACAGGGCGAATTTACTGCATGCTCCTGTCAATATTTGGCATTTGTGGTACGGCTCGAGGAACATGAAGGAAGGGTTGTCTTTCCGTTTCTTGATCATATAGATGTATCTGATGTCGCCAGAGGTTGGAGGTCTAGAGAAGACGACCATAAAGAGTAGATAGGTCCCATATAGAAACGCGTGACCGTTCGGATGCAGCTACAACGGAGCAATGTCGATGTACTGCAACATGTCCCGGAGGAATAAATTAAACGGAGGCACGCTGACCATCCAACACATGAACTTATTGCAGGTGGTATATCCGATTGGGGGCAGGTGAGGACAATCATGTCGCGAAGGGACTAACACATCGGCGAAAGGAATCCCGTGAATGGAGCGTATCCGTCGAAGTGCGGCTTCATTGATCTTCGAAGCTTGTGAATCGATCGGGTTGTCTAAAAGAATTGTTGCCTCCAAGGCATCGGGTGCTAAGTTATGGGCAGGGGAAGTCGACGGATTTGAAGTATCAGCGGCTTCTTGCCTTGATGACGGCCCAGGCCTATCAGATATGGTGGCGGAGCTAGACTTCATAGACATCCTCAATAAATAATGAAACTGTTTAAGTGCCTGCGAAAACTATACTTGAAAAATGTTGAACGTTAGAGTTAACAACACGAATATTCCCCCCGTGTGGTGTGTGATCTAGTGCAAGCAATCGTGTAAAAGCGCTGAAAGTTTGAAGGTCGCAAAGTTGTTGCTATAAAACTGAGCATCAAGTCATCGCCTTCGTAGACCGTCATCGCTGACTGTCCCCAGAAGCATGCCTTTTGGCGATTACGATTCCAGATCCAGAAAGCGTATGGTAATCTGAGGTTCAGATTTACGTTTACGGAAGCTAAGAAGTTGGTGGTCCAGGTCGGCTTCACATATGCTAAGAGTGCTTGGGCCCTGTTTCTCGTTTTGCTATACGGGTGGATATAGTTAATAAATTTCGCGACTATTCGGCTAAGTCTACTGTTCGGCTAAGTCATGGTTCGGCTAAGACATTGTTCGGCTATGTCATTGTTCGGCTAAGTCAGTGTTCGTCTAAGTCTTTGTTCGGCTAAGTCATTGTTCGGCTAAGACATTGTTCGGCTATGTCATTGTTCGGCTAAGTCATGGTTCGGCTATGTCATTGTTCGGCTATGTCATTGTTCGGCTAAGTCATGGTTCGGCTAAGACATTGTTCGACTATGTCATTGTTCGGCTAAGTCAGTGATCGGCTAAGTCTTTGTTCGGCTAAGTCATTGTTCGGCTAAACCTGTGTTCGGCTAAATTTTGGTTCAGCCAAGTCATTATTCGGTGTGTAAGTCGTGTTCGGCCTTGTTTTGTTCGGCATGTTTTAGCCTGAGTGTGGTACGGTGTTTATGACTGTTCGACTGAGATGACAATCGGCACGCTGTCCTTAACATTGGCCTCATCTCTTCCTCCATCCACACCGAACCACGAGGGCTCATCGTTCGGCAAGTTGCGCCAGACCATACCACTCGATGCCCCTGATCATCTCCTATTTCCTCCATGTTTCTCCTTCCACCAATCTGGTCCGGCATAAAATACTTATGCCGAACCACTATGTGACTACCAATAATTTCCTACCCCCCTCGTCGCGTGACTCGACACTTTAGTCAAGGCTCGATTTTAAGAGAGATCGAGCGTAAAGGCTGCAGTTAGGTGAGAGGATCAGTACCTAGTGGGTAAGGTAAAGACTTGGGAAGAATCAGTTAGTTGTATGTTAGCTGGTAGCTTCGGCAGGTGCAAGGCAGAGGTTAGAAGTGTGAAAAGAGAAAGAAGGGCAGAGGTGCTGGCTTTTATAGGGAAAACAGAAGAAGTCGAAAAGGCTACATCTAGTGGAACCGGTCAAAGTCGTAACGTTCGGCATCGGCATATAATGATGTCCGACACTACGAGGTTCGTTCGGCTAGAAAACATCGTTCGGTTACGAATGTCTCATTCGGCATTTAGAACACGTTCGGCGCACACCTAAACCACTGGAATTCTCAAGAAGGCATCTCTGCTCGAGGTAGGTCAAGGATTTAAAACGAAATGAAAAGATTACTTGACACAAAGCGTACCACGTTCGGTCACGTGATACACTTTGGGGGGCAAGTGTTTCCTGGAGATTTGGCCAGGCAACTAATACTCGGCATCCAATGGAACTCGGCAACAGGAGTACTCGGCATCAAGTAGTACTCGGCATCCAGTGGAACTCGGCAATAGGAGTACTCGGCATCTAGTAGGCGTTCGGCATCCAGGAGTACTCGGTGTCTAGTAACACTCGGCATCCAGAAGCACTCGGCATCCAGGAGTACTCGGCATTAGAATGCGTTCGGCGTATATGACTACTCGACATGGCAGTATCGTTCGGCCAAAGGGATCGTTCGGCCAAAGGGATCGTTCGGCCAAGGGGATCGTTCGACCAAAGGGATCGTTCGGCCAGAAAGCATCGTTCGGCTAGAAGGCACGTTAGGCCAAGGAGGATCATTCGGCCAAAGGGATCGTTCGGCCAGAATGCATCGTTCGGCCAGAAAGCATTGTTCGGTCAAGCGCTTCGTTCGGACAAAGGCACGTTCGGCTTCGACTAACAACCATTCCACACTTCCCACACATCAAACATACCGTTCGGCTTAGAAAGGGTGGTTCGGCATCATTGTGTTCGGCCTACCTGGTTCGGCATACATCGAACACTATACTTGGGCTAGAGTGTTCGGCCACCAAGCCCACCTGGGAAGTCCAGCCCATCTTTGTCTATAAATAGAGGGGCAGGGTCATAGTGAAAATGGACCTTTTTGGGAGAACACTGGGGAGACTCTGCCATTTTTCAGACTCATCTTCTTCACTTAACAACTTCATTCAAGCATTTGATCTACGAATTGTATTTGTAATCAATCATTAAGAAGATCAATAAAGTTTAACCTCAAAGTGGATGTAGGCAATTACGCTGAACCACTATAAATCTGGTGTTCTTACTTTCTGCATTTAAATTAGCATTGCCTTCTTTGTTTAACTGATATTCATCACTTACATCTCTACACATTCTTTCTCTACGAGGTTAGTGACCATTTTTGGTGCTAACATATACGAATTTCAAATGACGGAAATTTTGGGTCGTTACAAACTTCCCCCCTTAAAAGAATTTCGTCCTCGAAATTGCAAAGTAAGGAAAATGCACTAAATTCATTAACTTTTCAAAACAATTGGTTCAAATTAGATTTTAAAATCACTTAAGTGTACACTTCCCCAAAATCCAATAGTTAAACTCTTTCAAAAACTTTACTAAGTTCTTCCAATCTATACTTGGTTACACTTTTCAAAACAAACTATATCGTTTAACTTTTAACTCCAAATTCAAAATTTAGTTTCCACAAATTTTCCAAAATTTCCCGAAAATTTTCTAACGCCTTAAATTTTCAGAAAAATTCGCCAGCGTCTCCTTTGCGCGGTTCGATCGTAGTAGGATAACAATAGACATAAATATATATACATCGACCCACACGGTCGGAAAAGCAGAAAAACAGTTCATATTTCCTATTTTTATTGCGTAGGCGTACCTTTTAACATTTTTAAGCAAAGCGGTTATTTATTTAGCATTTTAGCGCAACCAAATCCCGCCAAACGGTAGCCCCTGTACCTGTACTTACTCAGTTTAAACACGTAAGTGACATATATATAAAGTTATTTACAATTTACTCTTTTAAACAACTACAACACATGCATATTAAAAGAAATGCATACTAAACAAGGTCTATAAGCAACTTATATAATTTCGACATCACTTGTAATTGTTTACAACCAATTCATATACAATGACATTCAATTATTCATTTTCAATTAGTTTACATTCACTAATTTAAATTCAAGTTGGTTCACTTCCAATTCAAGTTAAATCCAATTCTATTCAAATTTACATATTATCAATTTGAATTCAATTACTTAGCTTCCAATTTTATTAATTTAACTTCATTAACACTTAATGATTTATACTATATACAATCAACCAACAATCAAATAAAAACCAATGTATATTCAACACAACCAAATTATTAAATTTACATTACTTACATTCAATTTGGTTTACCACTTTTAATTCCAATTGGTTTAATATTAAATTGACTTCCATTCAATTTCCAATTTATTAGCTTTTAATGAATTAATACTTACATCCATTATTCCATATCAATTTATTCACATTCGATTGATTAACATTCGATTCATTAATTAATTCAATTCAATTGCTAATTCATTTTACAAATAAGGTTGAATTTCATTTATATAACTCAAGTTCATATTCGTTTAATGACTTCATTTCATTAATTCATTTTGATACTAAAATCAATTTCATACAACATTACTTAATTTATATTCCAATTAAACATCATTTGTTTAGCTTAACTTAAATTTCCACTTATAAATCCAATTCAGATTTTGTTTTTCTTAACAAAATTGTTTAACCATTTTAACAATTGGTTTTGCTGACATCTTCTCATTTTATAAGTTACACAACTTATTTATTTAACTTCCAAATCATATTATAAGTATAAAACTAATTTCTACTTGTATTATCAATTACAACTTGAATTTTAATTTAAATTTTGTTTATCACAACAAAACTTCAATTTTCAGTTTACTGTTGGTAGCAAATCTATCACACAGAAACCCGAAAATGATACTGATGATGCTGCAGTCATCACCCTTATTATTTTCCAGTAACAGTAGTGAATTCAGTGCTTAAATTCTTTCAAAAATTTCCTTTTATTTATAAATCACATTTATAAATCTTTTCTCATATAATTTCACTATTTTACCTTTACTTATACAAGATTACTTCACAATTGTAAATCATTTTAATTATAATTCCATACTTATAATTCATTTGCTTATATACTTCATTCTTTTACAATTGTTGTTTTTTTAATATAATTTATTCAAACAACTTTTATTAACTCATATATATTTCCACATTTTCAACAACCAAACAATTCAATTTTATATACACTTTAACAATTTCTGAAAAATTATTTCCTTTATATACAAAATATAACCGAGGTAAAATTATTTGATTTACCCAATTTAAATGATACTATGTCGACTTGCCTCGTTTAAGTGTTTAGAAACCCCTATCGATAATATGGTGTCCTACATACCGACCAGAATTCATAAACAGCTCAACGGATAAGCAAACACAATATAAAACAATTTCATATTCACTAACAAATACGCACTTGTATCTATTATTACACTCACACTCATTCTAGAGTACTACTGACTCTATCTCTAATGAGTAACACCCAACAGAGCCAGGGTTGTTGCTTAACCAACGGCTCTGATACCAAATGTAACGATCCGAAGACAGTGGGGACCGGTAGGCTTTGCAACCATCCCAGACCCACCGTGGCTCACACTAGTACCTCGCAGTTGCTTTTACGGCCAGCCTCTCGACTGTCACAACCAACCCCTCCCACTCAGGGACATGTAGGGGTAAGAGTCTCCCGTTCGCCACCAAACCGCGAAGCGAGAACCCTTCATCATGCTGTAATATAGCAAATGCGATCCATATCGTCGTATCACTAATTCAGAATGGGTTATATGAAACAAAGGTCTTTTCCCGGCTAACCCGAATAGTGAGCACAATATTTAAAACATATGGATATAGGGATTTCAATTAAGTCACAACTTATTACCCAAATCCTTTCCTTTAAATGGTTTAAACAAATTACCATTTCAAACCTTTAAACAAAAAGATTTACTTCACAAAGTTTACCCAGTTTCACAAAGATTCATTCACAGATCCCCAAATCATTTCTATTTAAATTGAATTAACCCATTAAATCTTTAAATTAAGATTTAATTTATAGCTTTCAAAACTATTCACAATTCAAGTCTTTTATAATATAAAAGATACACCTTTTAAAATCTTCTTTGATTTCAAAATAAAGCTTAATCATCTTTACAAAGGTTAATTCATAGTTTTTCCAAACTATTTACAATTCAATTTTCAACTTGAAACGTTTCGATACAAATTGGAAATCTTTTCACTTTATGAAAGTTATTATCATTTGAAAACAGATAGTTTTCGTTTTGGGAAAAATTGGTTACAATTACACGGTTTAAAGTCATTCAAGTAAAAACTTGAATTTAAATTTAAATTTCCAAATACCATTTTTTAAATGGTTAAAACCCCATATAAACACCTTTTATACTTATAAAATCTTTTAAACCAAAATTCCCAATTCATTGAATTCAATTTCAAAATGTTGAATTCAAATTTAAATCAAATGATTTAAATTTTCAAGTTTATTAAGTTATTTAAAATAACTTTTATTTCTGAAACTCATTTCAAAAACTTTCAATTTCAATTCCAAAACCATTTTGGATTCAAAAACTCAATTTTTCCAAAATTGATAAAAATCTGTGACTTAACCGATTTCCACGTGAAATCCACATTTGTGTGTATTGTGTAGTCCAAGGGTTTAACACAATAGTGCAACAACATTCAACCATCACAGATCAAATATAACAATATAATTGATAAGCGGTATAAACTATAACGCTTATCTTTCATTCACAGATCATAGATATATCTATCACAGATAAATAAATCACAAATCACAACACAGAACATGATATATCACAAAGCATCACACATCAAAGATGTCAAACAATTCAACATCCAATATAACCCAAACATCCATAAGTAGGATTAATTAAATTTTCATAAATCACAATTTTTTTCAAATTTATTTTAAGACACCAATTAAATTTCCAAACATTTCCGAAAGATTTATTTTCAAACACCAAAAATCAATTACCAAAGGGATTTCTAAATCTATTTCCTTTTTAAAATAAATTCCTTTTTAAGAAGATAAATACCTTTATTTTCCAAACTATTCAAAAATCCCAATTTTAAATAAATTCTTCAATTTATAAATAATATTTCTGAAATCCATTTATTAAACCCTTTTTCCATATTTTGAAATTTTATTCAATGAGATAAAAATAAACTTTACCCTTTTTAAACTTCTTTTAAATTTATCCAATTATCAAAAATAAATTTTTCGATAAATTTTCAACTTGAATTTCAAAAATCCAATTTTATTCATTTTCGGTATCCAACGATACCAAAAATATATTCAGCTAAATTATAGCCTTCAACGATTTTAATCACAATGTAATCACACGGCGATTATAAATAAATCAACACACAACATTGAAATAAATTCAAATGTTTGAGGAATCCAGTTGGATCCCTCCAACCTGTTTCCCTGCATCCACAGATGTTAGCACAATACCAATTCCACTTCAAGGTGGAATATTGCGGTATATGGGATTTATAAAATACTATCCGCTATTATGCGGCGCAATAGGGTCTCATCCGCTATATAATGCGGGAAATCAACTCCAAATACATATATAATATCAATTCCACTTCAATGTGAAATTATCGTGGTATATGTTTTTAATAAATAACCTCCGCTTAATATACGGCGTATAGGGTCTATTTAACACAATAAATAGCAGTCATCATTCAATTCACACAATTAACACTATCAACAATTTTAAATCTCAACTATTTAAAATTTAAATCGAAACACAATATTCGATTGAGTGAGAAGTTCTCATCTTGCTTTCAATAACGGTTACAGTGTTTTATTTCGAATAAAATTAAATGACCGTTTAATTTTACCCAAAATTTTCACTGTCTCCAATCGACTCCAAACTAGTTCCATTGCGTAGTGCTCGACAATACGATTCCAACGCAAGTCGTTTCATTAAATTCCTACCTCGTATGAACAAGTTACAACATTTTAAAGATCATACGAATTAATATATAATTTAATTTACATTTTCTATTTTATTTTCAAACCCTAGTAAATCTAGTCGTTCGTTTCTTCTTGAGAAAATCTGGCCGTGTGTTCCTTCTTCCCTCTTCCAGTTTTCAAACGTGAACAAGAACCCAAAGCCGCCTTCTCTTCATTGAATTATGCTCCTTCATCGTTCACCTTTACGACGATCAGGAGGCGCCAAACGAACGGCCTAGCCAAGCTCCACCACTAGCCGAAGACTCGCCATGCTCGACCCTTGCCTGGCCTCGAGATTCGTGCTCGAACTGCAGGCCGACGCGGCCCCCTAGCTCCCACCTCGTCGTGAATTAGACGATCTCCACCGTTCACATCGAAGTTCTCATCTTCCTATTCATCTTTGCAGTTGAACATTCTTCGTAATTGTCGATGGATTGGAAGAAAATGAGGGAGGAAGAAGAGGAGTTTCTGGCCATGTATCTCATTAGTGGCGGCTAAGGGCTGAAACCCTAGTTTGTTTTGCAAATGTGAAAATAAACGTCCTTATATAGAAAATTGCCAAAAACACTATTCAACGAAAATTTTCCGAACTCCAAACGAAGCGTGCCGGCTGGCGTTTCCAAGGTTTACCCCGCGTTCCGAACACAATGAAACGTGTTTCGAGAGCTAATTCGGTCATATGTGCGAGTTACGGAATTAAACGATCAGATTTAAATTAAATCGATTTAAACCGATTTCGATACGTTTTGGCTTGCCCCGGACAAACGGCAACTCCGATTGACACGAAATTTGAAACCATACAATAATTTAACATTATGGATCCGATGAAACTGGTTTCGTCGAAATCCGAGACTGTTTGAAAAATGACTATTTTCAATCGTCAATTAAATATTAAAATATTCAATTTTCACAAATTGACTATTAATTCAATTTTAAAAGTTGACAAACATCATTATAACTCCAATATGATTTAATATAACTTTATAAATCATTTTTATGCACATTTAATCCAGATTTCAATTATCTACCCAATTTCAGGTATTAAATTAATAATTAAATCGCCCAATTAAATCGCTATATCGAAATTAAATTAATTCGACTTCCAAATCTTACTTATTAAAATTTAAAATAAATTAAATATACGAATTTCAAATGACGGAAATTCTGGGTCGTTACAGTGCCGTCTGGTGTTTATAATATTTTACCCATATTTCGAACACAAAGGAACTAGTTTCGAGGCCTAATTCGATCATATGCAGAAGATAGCTTTCAAAGTCAAATTATTTTATCGAATTCCGAAATTTATGTCTACGCGTTTCAAGTTCGCACGGCCAATCGACAAGTCCGATCGCTACGAAACTGGAAATCCTACAATAATTCACTATTACGGATCTGATGAAACTTGTTTCGTCGAAATCCGAGACAGTGGCGAAAATGGCTATTTTTACCCGTTAATTATAATAATAATAAAATTTCCAATTTCTAATTATTCACATTTAAATTCAATTTTGAAAGTAAATGATCTTCATTCATATTTATATAAAATTTGAATCAATTTCCAATGCCATTTTCATTCACATTAAATCCAAAATTCCATTATTTAATAAATTAAAACAAGTTAATTACCCGATACATCAATACTAATAATTCATTAAATTTTAGTTTAACCTTTTTTATTCAATAATTATATCGAGTCCTACAATTTAAAACAGTTAAAAATACGGGTTGTTACATACTCCCCCACTCAAAACTTTTCGTCCTCGAAAAGGTGTTAAGTAAAAAAATTAACATACAATATATATGTATTCAAACAATCATTAATAACGTTAGAATCATATTAGAAACTTTTACTATGCTTCAACTAAGCCATTTCGATCGGCTTATGGAAATTACGAGTTAGTTATCAAAACAAGTTAATTTTTTTTTAAACTCCAAAAATTTTCTAACTCTCGGATTTACGGAAAATTTCGGCAGAGTCTCCTTTGCGCGGCTCGATCGAAAAAATTTCACAATATAATATATAACACAAATATACCTAATATATATCAAATATATATCTCATCTCAATGATGAGGCATCCCGAAGGGAAAAAATTATAAAATCATGGTATGTAATCCGAGATACGTACCTTTATTAGCGTTATAAGCAAGTTAGCTTATATTTAAGCGAGCAAAAGCAACATACGCACAAGCGAGCTCCAAAAACTAGCATTCGCCCTTCCATACCTACTAAACACTTAATAATAGATGAGAATATGTATATAGAAAGAGAAATCAATATATAACATAACCATACAACAACTATATAAGCAAACATAGCCATGCAATAAGAAAGAACATCCAAACAACCATATTCATGCAAGTTTTATTCATAACCATTCTATTATTCAATGTCAACATTTCCATTCATGCACTTCTATTTCTATTAAAATTCATTTCATTAACATTTTAATTGACTCGGTTTCAATTAATTTACATTCACATCCAATTTATTTGCATTCACTTTATTTACTTCTTAATTGATTAACATTCACTTCCATTCTTTTTAAATTGATTCACATTCACTTATCTACATTCATTGAAATCAAATTTCTCTTATATTCAATGATTAATGTTTATTACATTCAATTTAACTCTACTTAATTGAATTAAATTTCATAACATAAACTCAAGGTATAATATTTACTATAACTTAAATTTTATTTATATTTATAAATTTTCAATGTATTTCACATTTTATTTCTTACACTTAGTTCTGGCACTTCATATTTTCTATCATATTATCTACGACATACTGCAGGATGCTAGTCCTAGACCACATTTCTGTAGATCAGTCCCAATCTGATGCATCTAGCCCAAGCCTGGGAGGATCAGTTGGCATCATACTCTTGTAGGATCGATTTCACCCTAGAGGGGGGGGTGAATAGGGTGATACTATCAATTATTAAAATTATTGCGGAAGTTATATCAATTTTAATACAGAACACAGCAGAATAAAAACAGCACAGATATTGCAGAATATAAATAACAAAAACAGAACAACACAGAATTTACCCAGCTTCGGCAAAACCCTGCCTACGTGCTGCCCCCAAGGTTTCTACTAGAAATTAGATAGTCAGACGCTTACACACGTAAACTTGCGACACCCGCTACCGCCTAATCCTAACTCTACGCTCAAAACCCTGCCACAACTCAGCCACTGAGTTGCGAATTCTCAAACTACGCCACGTAGTTTGTCCCCTAGTCACACGACTAGAAAAGTTAGCATTTTAAAATTGAAATACAAATTTAAAAACAATTTAAAAAGCAATTTAAAATAAAAGCCCTTTATATTATTTAACCCCTTTTATAAAACAAGCCGGCCTCCTTATCACTTTATAATTCGGCCCAAATCTTTTGCCCTAGCTTCAGCCCGATCCCTTCTTTTGCTATGAAAATAAATGGTGGCTGCGATTGCTCTTCCTTCGATCTGGAAAAATAGGGCTTCGGCTCTTTTATTTCTTGCTTCAAAATTAGGGATTTCGTGTATTCGAAGAAGCGTCTTTGAATGCTCGATTGAATAATTGATTTGCCGTTCCTTTTCTGTCAATCGATGGTTTCCTTTTGCTTGCTCTGACTGCTCTTCGTGGCTGGTCGAATTCAACTCGATACTTTGGTAAGTAATTTGTTCCTTTTGTTCTCTGTTTTATTGCTTGAATTCGATACAATAAATGCCAGTGATGATTGGGCTTTTATAGGGTTTGAATCCCTGTATATTCGTTCGTATAATATACGTTTGAATTTGTCACACGATTTCTCTGGCCGCTTGATTTTACTTGGATGCTTGAGATTGTATTGACTTGTTCATAAACGTATATTCGTTTACTTGATGATCACGGCTTCATTTCGTGATGACCACGGCTTGACCCTGATATGTTGTTCATGACGTCTCTGACTTCTTCAATTTTGACACTTCGTATATTTTATTTTGTTCGAATATTTTGAAAAACTGTTGCGGCTTCGACTTTAACTTGAAACTTCATTGGCCTTTTAGTGTCTGTGATTTTCTCTGGTAGACTTCGACTTTACTTCTTGTTCATTTCTTGTGTCCACGACTTCACCTTTGCCATTTTTGGCTCGACCTGATGTTGTGGATGTTACTGCATTCATATTGTTTCATTGTGGCACTTGTATTGCATTGAGCTCTGTTGTTGTCTGGACATTTTGTTTGCTTGGTGACATTTCTTCGAGTCAGTTTGTATTGTTGCAGTGGTTGAGACTTGTTTACATTCTTGGTCGAATTCATTTCTGAATTGGATGTACTGGTCTGGTTCTCGGCCTATCGTGCATTTGACATTGCTCTTGGCCATGTTGGTTTCATATGCATTCTGTTCTGGATTAGCTCTGTTGCACTGCCTGCTTTGGTTAGGTTACTGCATGCTACTGGTCTTCATTTGCATTTCTCTGGTCTTTGTAGTTGTAGCATTGGGTCTGGTTTATGTCGCCTTCTTGTCTCGACTTTGATATTTGCATTTGTGTTGTAGACATTGTCTGCATCGAACTTCTATGCTTGATATGCTGTGGTCGAGTCTGGTACATATTAAGTCTCACTTGAGTTGAATCCAGTTTTAATCTCGGGTTTGACCTTGTGCTGATTGTCGAGACTTTATTTATATTGCACCTGAGTTGAACCCGTCTTTGCATTTGGGTTTGACCTGTGCTCACCTGTCCCTGTTACTATATCAAGTGTATATACATATATTGGTGTGCACGGCCTTGTGGCATGTACAGTGATACACTGTGCATGTCACAAGCTGTTTGTGAGTGATAAAATCAAATCAAATGATGACGAACAACCCAAATAACTGAGGCAAATAATATTTTCAAAATCATCTTTTATTTCAAATTTCAAAAATATTTCTCTTTCAATTTTACTGTGTTTGAAAATATTTTTACAGATTACTCGGATACTGGAATCAAACTGGAATGCAGTTGAAGACAAAATACGAGTGTGAGTGATATGTAGTGAGGTTATTAATGTAAAAATGAATTGTGATGTATTCAGAAATTGTATAGATATAGTGAGAGCCTGAATGTGTAATATTCAAAAATTGTAATAAAAATTTGTTTGAATAAAATTTCTGTTTGAATTCAAATTCTGTGTTATTTAATTTTATTCAGCATATTGTCATTTAATCTGTGAAAAATGAAATAGTACATTATCAAATACATTTAAATAAATGTATATATGTTTATTATCATCAAACAAAAATCATATACACGCATATTCAACAATCTCCCCCTTTTGATGATAACAAACATATATTTAAGATTTTGACTATTTCAAATGTATTTGATTATTCAGTTTGCTCCCCCTATTTATATGCTCCCTCTCTACACAATACTCCCCCTTCATGTATGCATAAAAAAAATTCAAATTAGAAAATATTTGACCTTTATTTTCAAAATCTTAACTTTTCTCTACCCCTTTTGTTATCAGCAAAAGAATAATAGTGCTGGAAAAAATAGAGATAAAGTGATTGACATTAAAATAATATTAATTCTCAATCGAGTATAAATATTAAATTTCAATAAAAAATCAAACAAAAATCATAAATACTTTGTTTGACGCATATTCCACTTTAGAATGATAGGGATAATGTCATCATATAAAACCATATAGTTGGGTCTATTTGTGGTATATTTATTACAGGAATTTGAATATCTACTAACCATGCATAACCGTTAGGACTTTTAAATGAGATTAGTAGTATTTCAATTTTTTTTTATTTTAAATGAATTCAAGTATCTTCTAACCACGCATAACCGTGAGGACTTTTAAATGGGATTAGAATCAACTTGTCTATTTAATCAATCAATTTTTGATATGCGTTCCATACATGCATAACCGTGCGGACTTTTAAATGAGCATGGAAGCACATAACAAATTCAAAGTAATTCACTCATGCATAACCGTGAGGACTTTTAAATGAGAGTGAATTCTTTGGATGTTTTTATTTGTTAAAATAATAAAATGAAAAATGAATGATTCCCGTTTAAAATACCACATATTGACTTACTATATTGGATTTTGATGAGTGATGGTTGATAGAAAAATGATAGAAATAGAAATGGTCGTGAAATTTTTGCCAAACAAAATTTTTATAACTCTTGTTTAAAATTTCTAAAGAATTTTATTAAATATACCGTCTCGAGTTATAATATATGATTAATATCAACACTCATCACTTTTTCAATCACTATTTATCTTTTCGATAATTAGTAGGGGATCAGATTAGTTAAAGTAGTGATTCAGAATCAATTTCAAAAATAATTATAAAATCAATTTCTCTGAAATAACTAATCTGAAATAAGGTCAAAAATGATTTTCTTGAAGGGTGTATCTAAGAAAAATATCTGTTAATTGAAAATTATTTGAAATGAAAAATATGCAGATATTTTCTTTGAAAAATGATGCAATTACTGAATGTTAAATCACGTTCCACTAGTAATTTTTCATCAACTAGATTGCCAGTGTAATCTGCATCTAAATTTTTCTTTCACTCATCATTTTCAATGTTATAGACCAGACTGTGAAAATTCAACAAATTTCATAAAATCATTTGTAACATCCCTTTTGAATTGAAGCCGTTGAAATATACAAGCAATAATCATAGTGTCAGAACAGATAAGCAAATATATCCACTTGTAGCATGAGTAATCAGTAATCAATCAATTAATTAATCCAAGCAATTTCTATTCAATGATAATTGGTCAACATTTTGAATAAGTCGGAATTAACATCATCAATTATTTCATATAACTGGCTGATTTAATTCAGATTATGGTGCAGATTATCACATTTAATTTATCGTTTGATAATAAATACAATTACCTGTTTTACCTGTACGATAATCTTTCGTTGTTGTCCTTGTGAATCTGTCACCTTTATACTAGGCTAAGGAACTTTGAATTGTCGCCTGTTGTGTTTCTGGAACAGCCAGAATCCAGATAACACCGATGTTGTTCCTTAGCCTGCCACCACACCTACACGGTAAAATATTTTTGTGACCTATTTGTTTTTATAGGTCCATGGTTGTTAGTGGCAGAATAATTTGAAAAATAATTTTGTGGAGACCCATAACTATCTATATATGTTCCTTTTGGCACCCAGATTTGTTTAACTTTGAGAGATTCTATATTTGTGCCTTTTGGAACCCAAATTGGAATTGTTTTCACATGTTTGGGTCTATACCAACAATTATTTTGATCGTGTCTAGTTTTTCTACAAATAGTGCACATCGAATTGACTTGTTTAGTTTTACTTCTATATCGTTCTGTTTGAATATACCCAAGTCCTTGTCTATCAGTATTGACCGATTGTTTCCCTAATAGCATATTCAATGATTTTTCACTTTTGGAAAACTTATCTAAAGTAGTAGACAATTGTTGGACCTGTGATTTGAGTGATTCGTTTTCATTCAACAATTGTGTGCACTTTTTGATAGAATCTTCTCTCCTTATGTTTTCACTTTCTTTTAAAATCAGAATTTCATTTTCAAGTGATTTTATATTGATTTTTGATTTTTTAATTTCTTCTTCGAACGTTGGACACTTATCACACTTAGGGATCCTACTTTGATAGTTTTTCACTAATTGATCAAGTTGTTTATTTGATTCTATCAAAGTATCTTTTTGTGATTCGAGTTTAGCGTATCTTTCCCTAAGTCGTTCAAAACAGCCGTTTACATCATGGAAATGAATAAGCAACTCAGAATGGGTAAGTTTTGATACCTCACTTGGCTCGTCGTCGTCACTGTCAGTTATATCACCTTGAAGACACAATTCTGCTTTTTCACTTCCACTGCCAGTGCTTTGATCTTCCTCGTCTGTTTCATCCCAAGTGGCTGCAAAACTTTTCTTTTTATGTTTCTTTCCACGGCTGAATTTATTTTGTGGACAATCGGGACTGATATGACCGGGTTTGTTGCACTCATAACAGATGATCTTCTGTTTGTCTGGGCTGTCAAATACTTTTGCTATTCTGCTTTTTAACTTTTGATTTAGAGCTGGATTTCCGTGTTTCTGATTCCACTTTTTGAATTTCCTTATTAACAGCTCTAGTTCTGCTGCACCATCATCATCGTCATCATCATCACTTTCAGTTGTTCCTTTAAGAGCTATCGATTTCTTTCGAGTATCTCCTCCTTCACGCTCTTCTTTGAATTTCATCTCTAGCTCATATGTGGTGAGATTTCCGATGAGTTCTTCAACTTTCAACTGTTTCAAATCTTTTGATTCTTGAATTGCAGTCACTTTGACTTCAAAGCTTCGTGGAAGGACTCTGAGGATTTTTCGGACTATTTCCAGTTCGGTGTATGATTTTCCGAGAGCTTTCGATTTGTATACAATATTGGAAAGTCGTCCGTACATCTCTTTGACATTTTCTTCCTTCGCCATTGTAAAGTTCTCATATTCGCTGCTTAGCATAGCAAGGCGAGATTCTTTGACTTGAGATGTTCCTTCGTGAGTCACTTCGAGTGTGTGCCATATTTCCTGCGCAGTTAGACAATGTGAGACACGATTAAATTCAAATTGATCCAATGAACAAATAATAGAATTCATAGCCTTAGCATTAATATTTTGTAATTTATTCTCTAGCTCTGTCCATTGTTCCTTTGGTTTTTTAATTTCCTGATTATCTACAGTTATAGTTGGAGTTCTATAACCTGTCTCATTAATATTCCAAGCGTCAATGGTTTCTAGAAAAATTTTCATCCTATTTTTCCAATAAGCATATTCACCATTGAACATTGGTGGTCTAACTATCGACTGACCCTCAACAAAAGCATTATTAAAAGAAGCCATTTTAAAAATTCAAATTTTTAAAATAAAAATTGATTTTTGAAAAAAAATCGAATTTTTTAAATAAAAAATTTGACTCTATTCCCTAGCTCTGATACCACTTGTAGGATCGATTTCACCCTAGAGGGGGGTGAATAGGGTGATACTATCAATTATTAAAATTATTGCGGAAGTTATATCAATTTTAATACAGAACACAGCAGAATAAAAACAGCACAGATATTGCAGAATATAAATAACAGAAAC
Organism: Allium fistulosum; assembly: GCA_030737815.1. Classification (NCBI taxonomy): domain Eukaryota; kingdom Viridiplantae; phylum Streptophyta; class Magnoliopsida; order Asparagales; family Amaryllidaceae; genus Allium; species Allium fistulosum. The sequence goes on from CM060902.1 coordinate 456,454,110, forward strand.
AGAACAACACAGAATTTACCCAGCTTCGGCAAAACCCTGCCTACGTGCTGCCCCCAAGGTTTCTACTAGAAATTAGATAGTCAGACGCTTACACACGTAAACTTGCGACACCCGCTACCGACTAATCCTAACTCTATGCTCAAAACCCTGCCACAACTCAGCCACTGAGTTGCGAATTCTCAAACTACGCCACGTAGTTTGTCCCCTAGTCACACGACTAGAAAAGTTAGCAGTTTCAAATTGAAATACAAATTTAAAAACAATTTAAAAAGCAATTTAAAATAAAAGCCCTTTATATTATTTAACCCCTTTTATAAAACAAGCCGGCCTCCTTATCACTTTATAATTCGGCCCAAATCTTTTGCCCTAGCTTCAGCCCGATCCCTTCTTTTGCTATGAAAATAAATGGTGGCTGCGATTGCTCTTCCTTCGATCTGGAAAAATAGGGCTTCGACTCTTTTATTTCTTGCTTCAAAATTAGGGATTTCGTGTATTCGAAGAAGCGTCTTTGAATGCTCGATTGAATAACTGATTTGCCGTTCCTTTTCTGTCAATCGATGGTTTCCTTTTGCTTGCTCTGACTGCTCTTCGTGGCTGGTCGAATTCAACTCGATACTTTGGTAAGTAATTTGTTCCTTTTGTTCTCTGTTTTATTGCTTGAATTCGATACAATAAATGCCAGTGATGATTGGGCTTTTATAGGGTTTGAATCCCTGTATATTCGTTCGTATAATATACGTTTGAATTTGTCACACGATTTCTCTGGCCGCTTGATTTTACTTGGATGCTTGAGATTGTATTGACTTGTTCATAAACGTATATTCGTTTACTTGATGATCACGGCTTCATTTCGTGATGACCACGGCTTGACCTTGATATGTTGTTCATGACGTCTCTGACTTCTTCAATTTTGACACTTCGTATATTTTATTTTGTTCGAATATTTTGAAAAACTGTTGCGGCTTCGACTTTAACTTGAAACTTCATTGGCCTTTTAGTGTCTGTGATTTTCTCTGGTAGACTTCGACTTTACTTCTTGTTCATTTCTTGTGTCCACGACTTCACCTTTGCCATTTTTGGCTCGACCTGATGTTGTGGATGTTACTGCATTCATCTTTTTTTTTGTGGCACTTGTATTGCATTGAGCTCTGTTGTTGTCTGGACATTTTGTTTGCTTGGTGACATTACTTCGAGTCAGTTTGTATTGTTGCAGTGGTTGAGACTTGTTTACATTCTTGGTCGAATTCATTTCTGAATTGGATGTACTGGTCTGGTTCTCGGCCTATCGTGCATTTGACATTGCTCTTGGCCATGTTGGTTTCATATGCATTCTGTTCTGGATTAGCTCTGTTGCACTGCCTGCTTTGGTTAGGTTACTGCATACTACTGGTCTTCATTTGCATTTCTCTGGTCTTTGTAGTTGTAGCATTGGGTCTGGTTTATGTCGCCTTCTTGTCTCGACTTTGATATTTGCATTTGTGTTGTAGACATTGTCTGCATCGAACTTCTATGCTTGATATGCTGTGGTCGAGTCTGGTACATATTAAGTCTCACTTGAGTTGAATCCAGTTTTAATCTCGGGTTTGACCTTGTGCTGATTGTCGAGACTTTATTTATATTGCACCTGAGTTGAACCCGTCTTTGCATTTGGGTTTGACCTGTGCTCACCTGTCCCTGTTACTATATCAAGTGTATATACATATATTGGTGTGCACGGCCTTGTGGCATGTACAGTGATACACTGTGCATGTCACAAGCTGTTTGTGAGTGATGAATTCAAATCAAATGATGACGAACAACCCAAATAACTGAGGCAAATAATATTTTCAAAATCATCTTTTATTTCAAATTTCAAAAATATTTCTCTTTCAATTTTACTGTGTTTGAAAATATTTTTGCAGATTACTCGGATACTGGAATCAAACTGGAATGCAGTTGAAGACAAAATACGAGTGTGAGTGATATGTAGTGAGGTTATCAATGTAAAAATGAATTGTGATGTATTCAGAAATTGTATAGATATAGTGAGAGCCTGAATGTGTACTATTCAAAAATTGTAATAAAAATTTGTTTGAATAAAATTTCTGTTTGAATTCAAATTCTGTGTTATTTAATTTTATTCAGCATATTGTCATTTAATCTGTGAAAAATGAAATAGTACATTATCAAATACATTTAAATAAATGTATATATGTTTATTATCATCAAACAAAAATCATATACACGCATATTCAACAACTCTACCCTGCACTACTGCGTTAAGACTAGTCACAAACCACTGTTCCTTTCTAACAGTTCAACATGCTTCAGCATTTCACACTATACCGAACGACCTCATTTCACTAATTCATACTGTGCTGTCTGCTTGAGCACTTCAGCCTCAATAATGCATTGAATGGCCGCATTCCACAACAAATTAAACACTTCATTTTAGCTTTTGTATGAATAGGCAACCAGTTTTAGCACCCCATTCCACTCATTTAGCCTGTTCTACCAGCTTTTTGGTGTGATCTGCATACTTCATCTGGCCGCAACAAATTCAAATTTCAGTCACCAGGTAAAGAACAGAGAAGCAAGCGTTGATTCAAGTGTGCAGATCATTATGGATCTTTCTAAAATGATTAGGATCTCGACGTCGGACTGAGAAGAATTTACTTTAGTAAAAGATGCCAGAAATGCATCTTTCTAGTACATACCGACATCATTACAAAACTCAGATCTTGGGATAAAGCAACAAAATCTCTAATTCCCGAAGATAGGAGCTATCGTGTCAATCAAACTGGGGCAATTGTTAACCCGCCTTTTGGCAAGGCCTTAGGTAGGCAGATTTAACTAAAATCAACAGTGTTACCCTGCCTGAGTGGGTCGGTAGATGTGGCTCGGTGGTGATCTGGTTCGTAATTTCTGATTCGTCATTTCTGGTTCGTCATGTTGGAGTCTCGAGGGAGTCGGTATGTTGGAGTCTCGAGGGAGTCGGCATGTTAGAGTCTCGAAGGGGGTCTCGAGTAGGTTGGCATGTCGGAGTCTCGAGGGAGTCTCGAGTAGGTCGGCATGTCGGAGTCTCGAGGGAGTCTGGAGTGGATCGCCATGTTTGAGTCTGGAGTGGATCGGCATGCTAGAGTCGGGAGTGGATCGGCGTTTTACATGCTCTAGAAAAGTAGTGGTCGACTATATGGACTCGACTATGGTCCTACTTGGCCCGGATCACTCAGGGAGCCCAGTAACTCAGGTTTTACCTATAAATACAGCAGGCGGGGCTTCAGAAAAGGGATCTGGATTCTGTTTCCCTTCTTTTTCCTCATTAAGGCTACTCTGCCATAATTGTTCTGAAAACTCCGGATTGTAACTGTAATTTGATTCTCATATCAATAAAAAGGAAAATTTTGGAGTGGACGTAGGCCAGAGTCAGCCGAACCACTATAAATCCACTGTTTTTTCTGGTTTCTTTTTAATTTTTACTGCTCTTCATATTTATACTCTCTATATACACTCTATCTGTTATTAGTGACTGTTAGTTGGTGCTTTCATTTACGTTTGGGTGTTAGTGACCAATTTTGGCGCTAACAGCAATCGAACTTAATTATTAGGAGACTTAGTCTCCCAAAACATGTTGGTTCGGTAGTCAAAGTAATTAACCCTACGGACTAAGGCCTTCCTACCAACACTTTGTTAAAACGAACTCAATTGAGCATAAGAAAGGATTAGCTATAAAACTGGCTAGACCAAGCTACTTTATAGATCTGAACAAAGCTATGAAATAGAATATGCCGAAATGACAGCAGAAGTATTACTTACATGTATAGAATTACGGTAAACGAGTATGCTGCACATGAGCACAAGAAGTACAACAGCGAGAAAAAGCAATGCTCGGAATCGAGCAATTAAGCCAATAGTCTCTGAAGGCAGAGGCAGAGGTTGGTGTGCATTGAATTCTGAAAAACACAAAGGAAAGACACTCGGACAACTCATGTGCTAGTTTCCGAAGGCTGAAACTGTGCCTGATCGAACTCCAACTACAACTCAACAAGAGCAACTGTGCCTTGTAATATAACTATAATCAATCATCCCAATGTGATAGGGATAATAAGTGATGCCTAATTTGCGAAGGACACAGCTTCTAGAGGAGTGGAAGTCCCTCTGCGGGAACAAAGATTGGATGATCAAAAGGTTATTTTCAATAATAAAACTTGGAGTTCAATCCTGTCAGGTATGTTTTACTTTAAATAATATCCATGTATAACCAAGGCCCGGAATTAAAGGGAAGTCAGCGTATGTTGACCAGTCGGGTTCCGAGCGTTGACCGGGGTAGATGTAGTGTGTTATCTACATAAGAAGAGTCCAGTATTCTGAATACTGCAAACAAACAATCTAGCATAGATAGCTTGCTTACAGTTGAAAAAAAATCCATATCGTCCTTTGAAATTATCTTTTCCACACTTACCCGTTATCGATCAATGATCGGTAACGGAGCCGCTGTCCGAAGCAACGTGGGAAGCTTTTCTTTCCAGGATCACCGGAATACAGAAATGGGAAGAGCGATACGATTGAATCGTCCACTATATTTGATTTTGGAATAAATGTTCGCATTGGAATTCAAAAACATCGACAGGAACTTAACCAAATTCTTGAGAAGAAAAAGCTAAAGATAAAGAGCAAGACTTCGCTCCAAAATGGCGTATAATTGTTCAAGACAAAACTTAGCTTCACCCCTAGTCGAATTAAAACTATATGGGACAACTCCAAACCTACATCATGCACCTACTTACCGACCTAAACCCTTGCATAAACTACGGAGCAAAGACTGCATCGTCAATACCAGGAATTGAAATTCAGATTGAAATTAAATCAAAAAACGAACGGCTGTCAAAAGTCAATCAATTGAGAACAACATCTTGAGGTGGACTCCGATGATTCACATCGAAAATTCAATAGTCAAAGTCAAATTTGCGTGGTAACCTCGACACGGTCAACTAGATTTCACAAAATGAAAACTCAAAAGAAATTACTTCCAGAGCACGCCTTGTTTTCAACGGAGGCATACTCTGGGGGGAAAATGTTATCCGGGTTTTTAACCTAGTAGGATGCGAGAAAAGACGTAACAACTTGATGGAATCAGAATGGCTCAGTACTCAACCAAAAGGGCTAAAGCAACAAGTTAAAGAAAGCCAAATTCTATTACAAAAGCAACAATTGAGTCTGACCAGACCAAGAGACGAGCATCCGTCCAGTCCAATCAGTAGCCAAATGCAACTAGCAAGTAGATCGTCATCGAAACAAAGCAACATGCAACGGGACTATGTGAACAGCATCGATACAAGGCGATGAGAGAATGCCAGATACCAAAAGTTTAGAAATAAACCAAGTGTATGGATCGTCAGCGATCCATAAACTTCACCAATGGGTCGCTAAGCAGCTATGGAACGTGGGAGCAAAGAAGCCTAGAAGACAAAATGCAAAATTACTCTAAGTGTATGGATCACTAGTGATCCATACACTATGGATCGCCAGCGATCCATACAAAGCCATGGAATTCTTACGACCTGACGTAGTAAGGCAATGAAGAAAGGAGCTAAATGATTAGCTCGCACGCGAGCTAAACCTATGGATTGCAAGCGATCCATAGACCATGGATCAGTAGTGATCCATGCTTTTGGCTTGGGTTATGAGCTAAGCTCCACTAGATCGTCATGTGTCTATCTGCAAGCAACTGATGAACGGGCCTGGCCCAGTAGCTCTCCGATTTCTATAAATACTATCCTACCAGCAACATAAACAAGATCTTCTTCTCGGGATTGGTTGTTGAAGCTCTGCTGGAAACATTCTTCACTCTCTGCCTCCCTCAGAACAATCTCCAAAGGAATTCACTGTGATTTTTCTGTGGATTCCAACTCTGGGGATTCAACCTATCTAAGGATAATCAAAGCCTTGTAATCAAATACTACTTGTAACAGCAATCAGTCTATAATAAAATTATAAAGTGGACGTAGGCTTCATTAACAGCCCAACCACTACAAAAATTTCCTATCTTCTTTCTTTTACTATTCCTTTTCTATATCTATTATCTGTGATATTGCTATGTCAGAACAGGGCTGGTGCTTTCAAACTCAAACTAGGGTGTTGATCCATTTTTTGGGTTAACAATATACACATACACACAACATTGAATATAACCTTCCTACGTTGGATCAGGAAAGTTTGATAGAATAGTAAAATCTACTACTGTAACTTGCAATTCTTACAAACTAAAAGTCAGAGTGTATCTCAGTATTAAAGTTACATTAATTTTCATAAACAAATTAACGGTGAAGCTTAATTGTGTTATATGTTCAGCCATTATTAAACTATAAAATCGAAATAATGCTTGCTATATTTCATTTTATATATAATTTTGTTTTTGTTGATTTTAGTTTTTATGTAACCTATATAAGGTGTTCAAATTCATTAATTACTAATTACTGTTAGGATTTGAATAGTCTGCATATCAAAAAGAAACTGCACAACATATTAAATACTATTATTTTATAAAAACATGGACATAACTATTGAGCTTTGTATTTGTTTAGGAATTTCGTGCATAATAATTTTTCCTGTATTAATAGTGGTTGAAAATGTTGTGCCTAGCCTCCTATTGCTGCAGCAGCTTCAGCTCTACATTTGGATCCATGTGGAAATGGTCAGATTGGCTTTAGAAAAAGAAATATGAACCTACAAAATGGAAAATAGGATAAATAGAATGAAGTACTAGGACAAATGCAAAATTATGAATGGTAGGCTGGAGCTAAAAAGTTGTTGCACCTGCGAAGTACGCAATAATTAAATGCCAGAAGACAGTGAAGTTTGGGATGTAAAATATACAGAAAATCTTGGAAGGTCTTATGCAAAGTAGCAAAATGCAGATGAGTTGGGAAAAGAAGTAGATAGAAGAAATAGGGCGCGAGGGCTGTTGTTTTGCAATGGGTTTTTAACCAATCTTGATTGCATAAATTGCAAAAGTAATTGCACTCTTGATTCAGTCATATAATGATACTTAAGTAATTTGTTTAGTTATCTATATCGAATACCCCTATAACTTTGTACATATTTCACGTTTGGTTATTAGTTTTTTTCATACTTTAAAATTATGGCACAAAATAGCTTTTTCTTTAGAATAGTATAAAATTGTTTCCTACTTAATATGATATTTTCAAAGTTCAAAACTTCGAGTGGATTGTCTTAGGAAACTATAGGCTTTTTGGCATTTCTGATTTTTTCCAATTCTTTTCTATGTAAATAGATCAATTATTTAAACAAAATTCAATATATTATTCAGTAATAAAACCTCATACAATATTTTGTATTTGTTTATTATTATACTTTGTTGTATAATTGTAAAAAATAGATTACATTGGACCATTATCATTTAACAATGATTTATATTTAATACAAACACTTTTAAGAAAAAACACATAAACCAATTTCCTTAATCAATATTAATTATAGAGTAAGAATTTGTAAGTTAATTAGAAATAAATTATTTCATTACCAAGTTAAGTCCTTCGATTTTCTCCATCTAAAATTGTCACCTTTACGCATTTAATAATTATACGTTCAATGCATTTACATCATTTTCCAAAAGATGTATAGAATTTGTTACTCATTTCAATAGAAATACATTAAACTAACCATTACTGTTTTTATATATGGTTGATAATATATCCATAATGAATTAGATAACTTTATTATACAACTGAATTTATGTGTTTTACCAATATTTAAACTATTCTCAAATTTAACACCAATCAAACTTGCACTCGTGCATCGCACGGGATACCTACTAGTTTTTTAATAAATCCTAAAAGATGAAATTTTGCTATATGTATACTACAAGCGCATCAACAAATTAATAGAAAAATTCATTTAGATGAAAATATATATAAATCACATAACATAAATTATATACATTAATGACCATAGAAAATTTATTTTATAATTTATTTAATAAATGAATTTATCATACATTCCACTATAAGATTCTATTAATTTCAAATACTTAAAATTTTAATTTTTTTTACAATTTCTCAAAAATCCTTCTCAATTATCTTCAAATATTTTACATTCAATCCCATATATTTTACTAATTGTGTAATCTTAAATTTAAACTATTTAAATCAATATAATTAAATAATATTTATTAATCCATCTAATAAATCCTAAAAATATGAGGATTTCGATATATACAATATTAATGTATATGAGGAAAATGGTAAAATTATTTCTTCTTTATTGGGGTATATAAAGATATTTAAATCATATAACATAAAATAAATACATAAATAATAATAACTCTTTTAATTTCTGATTCATTTATCTCAAAAAAATTATCGTACATTACATAACATAATTTAATTTTTAACAACCTTTAAAATATAAATTTATATTTTACAACATTACGATATGAATGTACATATTATACCGATAAAAATTAGATTATATAAAAATTCTCACTTTCAACGTGTTATCAAACCATGCCCAACTCATAACTCAACTAAATGCTATATAACATTATTTTACAATTATCAAAGTTGTAAGTATAACCCTCCTACAAGAACATGAAATCTATGGTTAACTACAAGAATAAATTTGTTTTAAAATGAAAACTTAATAATGAATAAAAGATTAAATGCCCGATTCAAAAAAAAGTTCATATATAAATAAGCTAACCATAAAATCTATGCTATTTTCAGTTACAAATTTGTACAAAACTCTTCTCAATTTTACTTAACTTTTTACATTTATCTTCTTATGTATAATTAGTTATGTTGATCATTAATTCAAATTATTCAAATAAATTCAATTATTTAATGTTCATTAATCCATTTATAAATCCTTTAAAAGAGATGACAATTCAATATACGTACAACAATCATATTAACAAAATGGTAAAGTTACTTATTCATCCATACATATAAAAAAATATGTCATATAACATTAATTATTTACATATATATAGTATTAACAATTTTAATTCATAATTTTTGTTGGGTTAGGACATTAATTTTTATAGAGATATGTAGTTAGCAAGTATTGAACCCTCAGCCTTATATTTGAGCATCGCAAGTCATTTTAGTTTATAATTAATATACAGCAATAAATTTATTATATATTGCATAATAAAATATATTTTTAGTAATAATTAAAATGTAAATACTACTTTTTAACAACATTACCGTATGCAACGCACGGGCTGTACACTAGTATAAAAGTATGGTATGTGAAAAAAATTGAATGCAAAATATTGCTTGAATCACATATGTCATTTGATACTAAAATTCACAACATGGAACGGTTTCTGCTTGAACTTGAACTATTAACTATTATTAATACCTAAACTCAAAATGTGAAATGTTTTGGTTAAGCATAAATGCTTTTTTGCCATGAGAAAAGACCGTTGGTACATAAAATAGCTATAGAAAACAGGACAAAAAATAATCAGAATGTTCAACCAAGCATATATAATGCTCTCAACAATAAAAGTTGGGTGTATCAAATATAATCATTTTACCATTAATTAATGTAAAAATCCATCCCTTAAAATATCTTGAGTGATAGGAAAGAGCTAAAAACTTAAAACACAACGCATATGCAAAGCATAGCAGAAGCACAATAAAAATGTAATATAAAACTTAAGTGACTTTAAAATTGTAAAATAATAATAAATTTTTGTTTCAACCACATAGGCACTATTCGCGGACAAAAAATGCCATGAGAACGTTGGTGATGCATCCGAAGTCCCAACATTCTAAGTTCGTCATTTGGACCGTTGGGGCGAATGGTAGGAAACGTTACGTTAGGTCCGAACCTTCCCCATTTTCTACACCGCAACTCGATTCTCTTTTCACGTATTCTTTACGTTTTTGTATTTATTTTGTTTTGATCTATAACATATATTTTTCTATGAATTTTTTGCTATGTTCTGCAATTTTCAGTTTTCAGCACGTCGTACAGATCTTCTGCTTTTGCTTCCTCTCAGCCTATTACTTTATGGACACCCCAAAGGGAGGGAATTTTCATAAACTTGTGCGTGAAATTTTTACCGAAAAGAAGGAATTCTATTAACTCGTTTTATGCATCAGTAACAAACGCATTTAATGAAAGCCTTGACTAGTCTCATACACAAATGTTATCCTGCCTTTTGGTCAGGCCATGATATCATTTACTTGGCTAGAAATGGATGCCTAATTACCAGCCTTCAGAATCAGTTATATACAATACTACGGATGATGGTTGAACAGATCCGGACTGGCTCCCAATCAAGGTGCAATCAGTATAGAGTGACATGCATAGCCCTGTGAAGCTACATTTTAAATTTTGAGTCGATCGGAGTTTATATGCTCGAGTTACAGACAAAGCAATGATTTATATGGATCGATCGGGAACAGTCCATAAAACAGCTCAAATCAACAAAGATCGACCGAGATCTTAAAATCCATAAGGCCAATTCACTTGAAACATTCAGGGCATCAATATATTGAAGGGTGGAGTCCGCATAAACGATCGTAGATCAAAACTTTCAGTTTTACTCAGCAAGCTATCCAAAAACAACAAAGTTCGATCCATATCTCATAAACTACAACTCAGAATGATTTCATAATTTAGGAGCAAGGACTAGGGGCATGTGGGACCCTACACAAACGATCGCACGTCGATCAGATGCAATAAAAATGATCTATGTAATTCTTATCGATCATCCCAAAATAATGAGTCATGACCACCTATCGTTATGGTGGGCCTCTATAGACCTGGAGAACCTTCTGCCGAAATCTTAGCGAAATATCTCATCATCTCACCATATAAATACAGACCCATTGGTTCATTTTCAAGATCTTTATGCTACTTGTTACTCTAAACTCCATTGTAATCAAGTGCTAGCTTTTTTTACTATTGTAATCAGATTCATAAGAGAGTAATAAAGCATAAACTTCAAAGTGGACATAGGCACACAATGCCGAACCACTATAAACCTCTGTGTCTTTTATTATTGCTTATTCTCTATTGCCTACTTATTCATTTAATCAGTTTAATTTTACTTCTCCTCATTTACTTCTCTATAAAAACTATTCGTGGGTGTTTGTGACCATTTTTGGTGTAATCATTTTGGTGCTTTCACTAAGAGCCTTGATTCTCAGCTTATTAGGATCCCTTTATTGTTATTGGATTGCATAAATCCTCCGAAGGAGATCCATAGTTATCTTCAGGAAGTTTGTTTGTTCTACTCATATTTGCAAAAATCTAAGCAAAGTTATCAACAATGGTGAGGAACAATAGATCTACTTCTTAAAACGTGGAAGGAAACGAGAATGCTAGTATCCAGCAAGGAGGCCTGAGCAGTCAACCAATGGATGTGAATGTTGAACCAGTTGAAGTCCAGAATCCGATTGATTCTATTATAAGAGCTGAATTCAAAAATCTAATGAGAGAGCTAATGGATAGTCATCGATAATTAAATCAGCAGATTCAGACCAATATCAACCTAATGAACCAACTCAGTCAACAATAATGAGGAAAAGCTAGGAGGGACCCTACCCCTTACTCGGCATCAAAGAGTTCTAGTTCATCGAATGAGTATCACAAGCATATGTGTCGTAGAAAAGATGGTTATCACGTAGAAACTTCGAGGCGTCAACAGGAAGACTATCGTGGTCTGCTAGGAACGATCGATGTCGATCCCCCCTCCAAAGAAGGAAACTTACCTATGCATGCTGGGATTCAAACTGGAGCTGCTGCGACCGATTCAGATGATGGAGTTCAGTTAAATGTTGACCAAATGCTTCCCTGGAATGATGATGAAGTGAATTTACGAGATATACATCGGGAAGATATTGAACCAAGAAGGCGTGGAACGGCCCATAGACATTGACCGGACCATTCACGTGAGGTGGAACACAACCCCCGCTTGGCACTAACTATCCAAACGCCGGACTTGTCGGTATGGTCAGATAGTTGGTAAGAGAGAGCCAAGGCTTGACCAATGATGACTAGGGAATCTCGAGAAGCCATACCCTGTTCACTTATAATGTCCTACACGTAGAGTATGCAAGGAGGTTCAACATGCCGTCGATGCCTGCCTACAAGGGTGAAACCGACCCCAGGCAGCATATCAGGAGATACGAGTGGCTGATGGATTCCACACGAGAAAATGATGCAACATGTGTAGATGTTTTTCCATAACTCTCTTTGGAATAGCAACGATGTGGTTTACAAGGCTACCCTCACGGTAGACCTCTAGATTTGATGATTTGGTAACAAGGTTTGTGGAGCAGTTCCGAATGCTTGCAACTTACCCAAAGGATGTAATGTCCCTGTCCAACGTGATCTAGGCTCTAGGTGAATCGTTGGAAGATTATTTGGAGAGATTCCATACATTTGTTATAGAAATTAGTAAACCCAATGACCATGCAATATTGATGGCCGTAACAAGAGGGATTGATTCAGAATCTGATTTTGGTGATTGGTTAGCTGGCAAGCCACCTACAACGTTGAAAGGCTTTTACGCAAAGGCAGCTCAGTATTTGAGGAAGGAGGAAGCCAGATCCTCTAGGAAGAAGAATGTTGCAGGACCAAGTAGAGAGGCAGTAAAGAGTAATATTGCTATAAAGCAGTCTAATGATAACTTTGGAAATGTTCAAGTGAATGTGTAGAACAAATCGAATCAACAAAAGAAAGGTGGAGATAGGAGCCGAGAATGAAATAGGGATTCTGGAAGAGGAAAGCCTAGGTTTTCGATGTACAATACTTACACGTCACTGAATTCACCCCTAATTAATATCTACTTATCTAAACCTGCAATACCATGCAGTACAGGAAGCCATCTCGAAAAGAATCAATGGAGAAGCAGAAACAAACCGAAAAATATTATCGGTTTCACGAATGCTATGGGCATATCACAAATGATTACAGGCATCTCCAGGATATTATCGAAAAGCTGATTCGAGAAAGGAAGTTACAGCAGTTTGTAAAACCCCGCAGGATGGCAGGCAGGGGACATCTGACCCCAACTGAGGACAAGCACCGCACAGGGCTAAGGAGCCTACATAGACCAGTGGAAGATTGGTAATTTATAAAATAGTTGGGGGACCACATTCGGTTGATAAAAGTTGGAATGAGATGGAGTGCTATGCTAGCACGATTAAGCATGTGGATTTTGAATGATGTTCAAATACGGAAGATGGAGCTCCAGCAAAACATCAATGTACAATGGCAGATGATATCATGTTTAGAAACAAAGATGTAGACAAGGTGGAGGCTCCAATGATTGACACAATGGTCATTTTAGCCATGATCTGCCATGCTTTTGTGAGAAGGATATTTGTTGACTGTGGAAGTTCTGTAAACATAATTTTCTAAAAAAGCTTATGATCAGATGAGGATGGAAGCCAAAGACTTGAAACTGTCTAAAGCTCGCATTCATGGCTTTAATGGTGCTACAGCTGAAGCTGTTGGTTACTTTGAATTACCTATAGAGTTGGGAGAAGGCGACCGCAGGAGAGTGCGTATTCTACCTTTTGTTGTTTTTTATGTCGACTCTCCATACAACGCTTTTTTGGGCCGACCGGCCCTAGCTGAGTTTCGGGCAGCTCTTTCCCCATGGTGTTTGACTTTGAAGTTCCCAAAAGATAATGGTGTTGGAGTTGTTCATGGTGATCAAGCGACCGAACGTGCCTGTTATGTAGCTGAGTTAAGGGATGCTCAACGGAAGGAGAAATGTAAGGGTGTGGACAAGTCAGTTTGCATCCAAGCCACTGAAGATTGAAAACTAGCACCTGAGCCTTGGCTTAAGTGCCATAGTTGGTTCTATAGAGATATAGATCTAAAAGATGACGAAGAGGAGCCTAAAGAGACCAAGGCTGCACCGGCTGAGCCGACAACTGACATTACAGTTAGCCACGATGATCCATCATGGGTCCTAAAGATCGGATCATGGCTCAGCTCCTCGATGGTGAAAGAACTTGTTGGTTTTCTCCGAGTGGATTTAGACGTGTTCACTTGGACTCACTCTGACATGTATGGGATCTCTCCTGCCATTGCGAGCCATGCATTGAATATCAACCCGAGGTATGTTCCGGTGAAACAAAAAAGACGTGGCAAGGATCTGAAGAGATCTGCCACTCTTAAAGAGGAGGTGGATACACTCAAAGACAATGGGTTTATCCACGATGCCCTCTACCTTAAATGGGTAACAATCATGTACTTGTGAGAAAGGAAAACGGGAAATGGAGAACATGTGTTGACTGCTTGGACTTGGACAAGGCATGCCCAAAAGATTGCTTTCCTCTTTCAAGGATCGACCAGCTAGTGAACTCAACCACGGGACATGAATTTCTATCTTTTATGGATGCGTACTCAGGATATAACCAAACCTCGATGCACATTCCCGATCAAGAGCACACCAGTTTCATGACCGATGTTGGATTATATTGATATGTGGTGATGCCGTTTGGACTAAAAAATGCAGGAGCGACCTATCGGCGCCTAGTTAATGGAATGTTTAAGATCAAATCAAAAAAATGATGGAGGTATATGTGGATGATATGCTCGTGAAGACATGACAGTCTAGCGACCACATTAGAGACTTGGCAGAAATGTTCGACATCCTCCAACATTACAAAATGAAGATTAATCCTTTGAAGTGTTCTTTTGGCGTTGCATTAGGGAAGTTCTTAGGTTTTATCGTTAACGCCCACAGAATCGTAGCTAATCCCGAGAAAATTGAAGCTATTCGCAATATTCAAGCGCCAAAGACTATCAAACAAGTACAAAGCTAAATGGGAAGGTTGTTGCCTTAAGCCGATTTATTTCCAAAGCTATCGACAAATGCATTCCTTTCTTTGACTTGATTAGGAAAGTAAAAAGGAATTTTGAATGGACATAAAACTGTAAAGATGCATTTCAAGCTTTGGTGGATCACTTGGAGAGACCTCCCATCTTGTCAAAGCCAGTGGATCGGGAAGATTTATATATCTATTTGGTCGTGTCGGTACATGCTATAAGTGCTGCATTGCTTCGCGAAGAAAATCGAATCCAGAGATCGGTCTATTAAATTAGCAAGTGATTGACAAGGGCTGAAAGAAACTATCTGAAGATAGAGAAACTGGCATACTGCTTGCCGATTACATCACGAAAGCTTCGCCATTACTTTTAGGTACACCCTATTAATGTTTACACCAACCAGCCGTTACGATAGGTCTTGCAGTGGCCTGAGACATCTAGAAAGTTACTCAAGTGGAATATAGTGGCCTGAGACATCTAGAAGGTTACCCAAGTGGAATATCAAACTTAGCCAAATCGACATCACTTATCTTCCTTGGAGGACTATCGAGGGTCAGGCACTGGTAGATTTTATAGCAAAATTTACTACGCATGATGATTTCCCAAAAAGCAGTGAAATCCCTACCATATGGTGGAAGTTGTATACAGATGGAGCATCCAACGATCGTTGTTCTAGAGCTGGGATTGTGCTTGTAACTCACGAAGATCGATCAATTTGCTATGATTTAAAGCTTTGTTTCCCTGCAACAAACAATGAAGCCGAGTATGAGGCTCTGACTGCTAGGCTTAAACTCACCAGAGAACTGGGAATAAAGTCTCTTGAAATCTTTTGCAACTCACAATTGGTAGTATACCAAGTCAGGGGGGATTACCAAGCTAAAGGACAACGACTTGCTCCATACCTTACCCAAGTTTAAGAGTTGTTGATTGACTTTGAGTATTATGACATTATGCACATTCCACGGGATCAAAATAGAGAGCCTGATTCATTGGCAAAGTTTGCTAGCACCGGCGATGTACAGCAGATGGGCTTGGTTCCAGTCGAGGTATTAAATGCTCTAAGCATATGCTTGATGGAAATTGACTGGGTACTAGAGATGGAGTTTGAGAAGGAGTCATGGATGACTCCAATTAAAGACTATTCGTTACAAGGAGTTCTTCTCGAACAAAGAATGAAAAACGACAAGTCCTTTGCAAAGCTTCACGATATATCATACAGGAAGGAGTTATGTATAGAAAGGGTTTCTCCATTCTCCTTCTCTGGTGTATCGCTCGTGATGAAATAAAACGAGTCCTAAAGGAATTTCAAGAAGGGGGATGTGGCGATCACGTTGGGAACCAAACCCTAGCAAAGAAAATACTCTATTATGGGTATTACTGCCCGACCGTTAATTGAGATGCTGTTGATTATGTAAGCTGATGTGACAAGTGCCAGATATATGCAAAAGTTCCAAGAGCCCCATCGATAGAAATTACAAAAATGATCAGCCCATGGCCGTTTGCCATGTGGGGTATTGATATTATTTGTTCCTTACCGATCTCTAAAGGTAGTGCGAAGTACGCTATTTTCGCAGTTGATTACTTCACCAAATGGGCCGAAGTGGAACCTTTAGCCACTATCACAACCAAGAAAGCAATCAACTTCATTGTCCAGAATATCATATGTCATTTTGGTCTTCCACGAACTATTGTAACAGACAATGGGACTTAATTCAACAGTGCTGAAATCAAAAACTTCTGTCGTCGGCATTGTAGTGAAAAGAGATTTGCGGCAGTCGCTCACCCTCGAGCGAGTGGGCAAGTTGAAGCTGTGAACAAAATCATAAAATCCATTCTGAAGAAGCATTTGGAAAGGGCTAGACTGGCCATATTCCATTCGCATTCTCTTACGGTTCCGAGGCTGTTATTCCTATTAAGCTCGAAGTTCCTTCTCATCGAGTGACTTACTACGATCGTAGAATGAATAAAGATCTCCTCTTGGAATCTCTAGACTTTATAGATAAGAAGCATGAGGAAACTAATTTGAGGGAAGCTGCACACCGACACCGAGTCGCTCGATACTACAACACTAAAGTCCGACCTAGAACCTTTGAAAATGGTGATTTTATCTTAAAACGAGTTTTTCCTACCCCATCCCATATGAATCCAACCTAGGAAGGACCGTATGTCATTGAGCAGAGGCTTGGAGAGGAAACTTTCAAGCTAGCGACTATTGATGGCATCACACTCTCAAGGGCGTGGAATAGCGAGCATTGACGATGTTATTTCACTTAGTTTTTTCTTTTTCACTTAGTTGTATTTAATTTCAGGATTTGCTTTAGCATTTGGTTTTAAAAATATGTAATAAGGCAAATTATGTCATTTCTTCCAATTAGCAATAGAGCTTTGAATTTTCTATCATATTTGTGACCTGCCATTGCAGTATATGTTAGTTGCCATATACGACCGACTAAATCCCACTGTTCGATGGACCGACATAACTCGGGAGTGATTGAGATTTGACTGACCACCTATGAAATAACTCATGTCCTTAGAGTGACCAAAGAGAACTGAACTCAATAGTTTTCCAAATAACTCACGTCCCTAGAGTGCTGATATGAGTATAAATGCTAAATGGATGCAACTGACCACCTATGAAATAACTCACATCCCCAGAGCGTGGATATGAGTATAAATTCTAAATGGGTGCGACTGACCATCTATGAAATAACTCATGTCCCCAGAGTGAGGATATGAGTATAAATGCTAAACGGGTGTGACCGACTACCTATGACATGATTCTCATCCCCAGAGTACGGATATGAGCATAAAAAAATAAAAAAATTATGATCCGACCACTTATTATTTAAATAGCTCAGACTTGACTATGACAGGAAGAGAATGAAGTTAGTGGAGATGGAACTCGGTCATCTGCTAATTAATCCTACTAACCCAAGTTCGAGGGCAGAGGCACGATGACTTGATCGCTGAATTCGACAGCATAACGTTAAGGCTAAAGCCTAACGTTTGGATATGACTCGAGGCTACGACCTCAGAAAGGCCTTGGGATGGATAAATTAGATTGATATCCAACCCAAAGAGCAACGAATCACAAATACATTAAATGGAAAATGTAATAGCTTGTTCATTTAAACAAGCATGTACAAGAATTCTACACAAGAATAAAAGAATTCTTATTCGTGCTAAACTTGTTATTCACAATACAAGTTTATCCAAAATGAGAAGTAAAAGTGGGGGTTGTACCCGTACAAACACGACTAATAATAAGAAAAAGTAGCCATCCAAGCTATTTACACATCACATTAACTGAACGATTATTTCTTGGATTTTCTCCCTTTCTTTTGTTTCTTGGGAGTGGTTCCATCCAAACCGCCACTTGATCCTCTCTTCGATCCTTTTTCGCCTTGGCTTTTCTTCGAAGAAACATCTTCTGTTATGGGGATCGATGTGGCATAATCTTTAGAAGCAAAAGGGATTGAGGCACTCTCAACACCAAAAGTAAGAGGGACCTCATCTCGGGGAATTGTCCCGCCATGAGGGATTACCTGAAGTGGGATAGGAATCATGTCATTGGAATCCATATCAATAGGCTCAGCTTTTGCCTTCTTTTTCAATAACTCTTCCTTCCCAACACACTCTTTCATGCCGAGCTCATCAGTAGGGTCGGAAGAGCCTGTGATTACGAGATGCTCATCAAAAGGAACTTCACGGTGTAGGTCACCTCCTTCCTTGAACAGTGCCTCCATGAATTGATCATCGATAACGAAGGTTTCTTCCTGAGCACCCCGAGGAACGGCTGAAGTTGTAACTACAATAAATTCTATCATGGCTACTTTTGATCCCAATTGAAGCTCTTGCATGGGAGGAGGAACAACACCTGCTAGATTTATAGCTGAGGAAAAATAGGTGAAAAGACTAGAAATATCAACTAGTGACACCCCTATCTTTTGAAAGACGGAAGATGTCAGTGAAATACCTTCCTCGGTGTGGCTCCCAAGTTGAGCCAAAATACCCTTAGAACTTCATTCAGGAATTGGAGAAAGCCGAGGCTTATCCGGATCATACTCAGGGATGGTTGAAGAATCTGCTATGAGGCTAGGGATAGCCTAGGATGCTGAGGGCAATTCAGATGTAACATCGGGTTGTGCTGACCCGGATCCTTCAACCACTTAATGTAAAGAGGCAGCATCAAATTCTTTTTGAAGTGTAAGCTGGATATCGTGCAGTGTTTTGGATTCATCGCCCAATAGCATTTTACCTTCAAGCCTAGACAGGTCGATTTCCTTGGTATTAAGGAGTCTCTTTTACTCTACAACAAGAAATTCCCACGTGCACCGGAGTTGGTAGGGATATTCATCACCAAGCCATGTTAGATTTTTGTGCTTGAGAACGTTGGTGGTGTAAAGAATAAAAGGCGGGTCGAGCTCGTTCGTCAACTCTTCTTAGCCTTATCCTTGGCAGCTTCTACTTCACGTCGAATGAATGCATCAACATCTTTGGCCCTTTCAACGGTCGTATCTCTCTCAAGTCCGACATTCACCAATTCATCACAAGCATTTTTAGCAATTTTCTAAGCATCATCTTTCTCCTTGTTTGCATACTCTAGCTTGGCCTTGAGTTCTTCTATCTCCTTCAAAGCTGCAGATTCATTACTTCGAGCTGTATCTCTCTCAAGTGAAATTTCTTGATTTTGATGACATAACACCTGGACCATATCTATATGACTGGACTTCATCTCCTCCATAGATTTGACAGTAGCATTAGCTTTACCCACGGCCTCCGCTTGAGAGGTCCTAGAAGCCTCTAACTCGTTTGTCAAAGTATTAATAATTCTTTTATTCTGAGCCTTCTGACATTTTAAATTTTCAATTTCCACCACATGCTCGAAAGATACTTTCGACATCTTTTCCACTGCTTTCATCCATTCACGGTACTGCTTGTGAATATCAATGACACAATCCATAGTCATTTTTTGGACATGGTCTGGGACCCTTTTAAGATTAGGAGGGAAAAAGAACCCTTCAAAGCATAGGTTTGGAAACTCTTCTTGAAGGTGTGCCATGCGAGCAACTAGACCAATCACAGGATCTTTGACAGCGATTTTGGCTTCACTGCTTTCCTTGTTGGGCTTGTGAGCAGCAACATGTTCACTATGGCGATGACGGTCACTAGACTGCTGAGAATGAGAAGGAACGAAAGGTTGTGGAGGAACTGAAATGGAAGGGGGACCATGAGAGGAATCGATAGGTAAGTCACAACGATTAGTTGGCTTATCGGAACCCTTTAGAGGAGAGGACCTAGATTTTTGTCAATGCTTATCTTGAGATGGTTTATCCCTATCACCCATATCCTGATGACCCCGGTCTCGACCGGAGCGATAACTAGAATCATAGTCTCTCGACCGCCACCTTGACGGTATGAGCTAGAGCATGAACCATATGATTGGTGTATATTCTGAAGGGAATCAAACATATTCTTTTTCTTCAGCGTCGTTGCTACAAAGGAAAACAAAAGTTAATCAACTTTAAGCATTAAAAGGCACAAGTTGAGCACAATGCTATGTTGAGGGGTGCAAGTGTGTGCAAGTGTCCTTGTGTTTCCCCCCGACGGACCAGATATAGGAGCTCTGCTTATTGGAGTAATTTCCTCTTTAGAAGTTGGAATTTCAGTGCTAGTTCTAGTAGGAGATTCCAACCCATCAACACTCACGTCAGTGAAAAGAAAAGTGTCAAAGTCATGTGGTATTGGCAGACCAGACAAAGAATCAAGCGGTAGACTTGAACATTCCGATGGTTGAGAAGAGGATTCATCTTGAACAACCTTGGGAGTGATTGATAACTTAAGTTGATAAGAAAGACGACCTTTGGGAAGTTTATAAACAAGTGTTTTCCCTTTTTCTTTATCTAGAGCTGAAGGCTGTGAGGTCTGCGAGGATTTGACCACAACTCCAAGACTAGACCCATCATCATTGCGATCGAGCACATCACCTTTATCTCCTTCGACATCAATGTCGGTGAATTCCTAAGAACCAATAGCTAGGGGCACGACGGGATCGATTCGATTGCCCCTTTGACCGGCTGTAGCCCTTGATCTTTCCCCTACAGCTTGAGCAACTTTTGTTAGCCCTATGCGGAGGCCCTCTTCCATTAAACAAAAAGTAACAAGGTGTTCGTCCAAGAGAAGATATTCAATGTCCCTATCTTTACATGGTGCATTTTTAAGAGTCATGATCGCCTCCTCATAAAGATTACCGCTGGACCATGCGACAGTGCCTATAAAAAGAATTACATAGTCAGGAGTATAGCCTGGATATCGGTTTTCCATGCTAATACAAAAATGATTGATAACACTTACATCTTTCCAGCCATTGTCGAGCAAAACCGAGGGGACATTGAACAAAGAGCCACTCCCTTTTAAAAGCGCTTAATTTATTCCATGTGCCAGTTAGAATCTGGCGCTTCTTCACTGACTGAAGAAATGTAAACGAAAGACTCCTTGTTTGTCGCTTGAAAGAGAATATGAATCGAATGTCAACTCCATAAATACCATATAAATACAATTGAGAAGAACATAGTCATTCGGATGAAGTTGCGTTGGAGCTATCCTCAAATAATGGAGAATTTCTCAAATGTATGAGTTAAATGGGAAGATGCATCTGGCCCAGCAAATGAATTTGTTGCACGCCGTATATCCTTCTAGAGGTCTATAAGCCCTATCATCCTGTGATGGAACCAGTACATCGTCAAAAGGAATTCCATGCCTTACGCAAATTCGACAAAGAGCTTCTTTCTTAATTTTAGAGGCTATGGAATCAGCAATATCCTTCAGAATAACTGCATCCTCCAGAGTGTCGGGAGCAGGATCAACAACTTCTGGTGGAAGAATGGGAACTGCGGAGAAAAATCAAACCATGGGCTAGGGCTCTCCGGTTGTTCTGAATAACGACTGGAGGATGGACTATCAGACTCGGTTGCAGAACTTGATTCCATCCCAGGATTATCTTGCTAAGAAGATGGTCCAGCTGGCATAGCTGCAAGACACTCAGAATGTCTAGAACCCATTACTATT
Source organism: Allium fistulosum (assembly GCA_030737815.1). Taxonomy (NCBI): domain Eukaryota; kingdom Viridiplantae; phylum Streptophyta; class Magnoliopsida; order Asparagales; family Amaryllidaceae; genus Allium; species Allium fistulosum. Next base: position 456,475,983 of record CM060902.1, read on the forward strand.
CAGCTTAGTAAAAAATCATGATTAGATAAAGTAACCTGTAACCCCCAATGCATAGTGAGTGCTAGTGTGGTGCGGTGAAGTGCTATACAATACAGTAATAAGTTGTACAAAATTAAAGTCAAAAAAGTCGATGAGACTTCGAGGTTCGACTGGAGTGATCGTCATTTCCGACTGTCTCAACCGTTTCTCTACAATCATTAGGGAACGACTCAGTTTGAGCTTTACGTAAAAGTTCGATTTTTATATTCAAGTCACTGATGAGCTCCAAGAGAATAGTCAAAGGCATTGGATTATATTAAAGATCAATTGTCATCTATGTCCGTAAATGCAGTTCTAGTCGTATACAAGTCATATGAGTTAACTTGAATATGCAAGGCTGAAGCTCATCATTGGGTTCAAGTCTATTTGATTAAGTTCCACTTTTAAGGTTCATGTGTAGACAATCGAACATTCATTTTAGCATCACTGATCATTCCCCATGCCTCACTACCGATTGTTCAACTCAACTCTCCTAAACCGATCGTTCAAGCCTCACTCCCACCAATCGTTCCTAGGCCTAGTCCTATCGATCATTTCTGGAACCCATTCTCATAGATCATTCCATACTGGCCATTCCTTAAAATTCACCAACTCCATAGAACCACCGATCGTTCAAAGACGATCGTTAAACAGCCAAATGTCAACATCACTCCATAATGATAGGTACATCATCACCATCACCCACTCCAGAGTCATCTATGTCCAAAGCTTGATCGATCACCCAAGGACGATCGTCATGCATCGGTCTGCATCATTTCCCTTACTCAGCAACTCCATCTTCCCTAATTCCCATCCTCTCCAACTTGATTCAGATCAAGCGACTCCACCAACTAAACTAACTAACACAAGATTCATGGCACTCAAAGGCTCATACTGAAATCACAAAACGTATATGGATCAACCTCCCTAAATTAAAGTCTGGAGAAGAGAGATGGATTCAAATTCAGATCTAAGTGAGATTTGGGAGCTAGAACGATAATGAATCGAGAAGTGGTGGGATTGATTTTGAAACTCGAATCGTTCTTGGATTGGTAGAGGAAGAAAGTGGGGCAGCTTTTTTTCCTTTTCTATTCAAAGTTAGGATGATATGAAATGAAAGAAAAATGGTTAAGTATGAAAGCTTTTATAGGAAGAGCATATAAAGATCATTCAACCCATGAGATATATTGATCATTCAAACTGGAATTCCTACCAATCATTCCACCACCCAAAACGATCTGAAACTCCTCAATATGTACTAAAGATCAGTAATTATCATTATAAATAAATAAAGAATAACGATCGATGATGATCGTTTTTATAAAAAATGGAAATAACGATCGGTATAGATAGTTTATAAAATTTTCAAAACTTGGCAATGACTCGTGAACGCATAATCGTAATTGAAGGTTAGGTACGAACACGTATATATGCTAGTATACATTTCAAAATTCAATTTTTTTGAAATCGACAGAAATTGAATGTTCACCTGAAATCGATCGGAGAAAAGTTAAAATCAGATCGGTTAAGCTTAGAAATCGCCAGAACCAAAACAAGATGACCATCAACAAGTTGTGATCTCATATTTATACGATTGGAAATCAACCGGTTGTCACGACGAATAAGGGAACTATGACCCTCGACAAGAAAGCGACTGAAAAAAGGATAACGATCATTCAATGAACTAAATGCAATCATTTTTCGACGATTGAAGTTTGCAACTTTTCAAAGCACGTCATGCTCGAATAAGATGTAATTTGGAGGGTAAATGTTATCCTGTCTTTTGGCAAGACCGTGATATCATCGACTTGGCTAGAAACGGATGGTTACCAGTCTTGAGAATCAGTTGTGTACGATACCATGGATGATGGACAAACAAATCCGAACCAGGTTTCAATCAAGGTGCAATCAGTATAGAGTGACAGGCATAGCCCCGTGAAGCTACAGTTCAAATTTCGAGTTGATCGGAGTTCATATGCTCGAGTTAGGGAAAAAGCAAGGATTTATATGGATTGATCGAGAACGATCCATAAAACAACTCAAATCAGCGAAAATCCACAAGACTAGTTCACTTGTAACTTTCAAGGCATTAATATATTAAAGGATAGAGCCCATAGAAACGATTGTAGGTCAAAACTCTCGGGTTCAAGAAACCACCGATCGTTCATAATGGTCGGTGTATCTCAACAAGCTATCCAAATACAACAAAGGTTGATCAATATCACATAACCTACAACTCAGAATGACTTCATATTTTAGGAGCAAGGACTAGAGGCATATGGGACCCCACATAAACGATCGAACGTCAATCAGATGTAATAAAAATGATCGATGTAATTCTTAACGATCATTCCAAAATAATGAGTCATGACCATCGATCGTTATGGTGGGCCCCTATGGACTTGGAGAATCCTCTGTTGAAATCTTTGCGAAATATCTCGCCATCTTACCCTATAAATACAGATCTATTGATTCATTTTCAAGATCTTTACGCTGCTTGTCAGTCTAGACTCCGTTGTAATCAAGTGCTAGCTTTGTTCTACTATTGTAATCGAATTCATAAGAGAGTAATAAAGCATAACCTTCAAAGTGAACGTAAGCACACAACGTCGAACCGTTGTAAACCTCTGTGTCTTTAATTACTGCTTATTCTCTGTTGCTTACTTATCCATTTACTCGGTTTAATTTTACTTCTCTTCATTTACTTCCATGCAAAAACTATTCTTGCGTTTTTGTGACAATTTTTGGTGCAAACAAAAAATATAGAACAAATGGGACAACTTGAAGCGTTCTTGGTTTGATTTGGATAGACTGCTACTGCTAGAAGAAGGGATTTGGGATTTGGAGAACTATTATACGGACGGTCCCGAGAAGTGGTGGAATACCACTGCACGAAGATTCAAGAGATTTATAAAAGAGTCCCCCTTCAAATTCAGAGAGTTGGATCAGCTTTCTGAAGGCTGCATAGGAAAAGGGACTTGTAGATATTTGATAGTTTCTACCCCACCCGCTTAGCCTTTTACTACTGCCTATATGAATTATTACTCTGATTGGGTAACCCATAAGACTTCAGTTACTCCATCGCTTAAACAAAGTAGACATACCAAGCAGGGCAGCTCGAGCAAGTATGACGTTAAAATGTCAATCGTTCATACAGATCGTTTCAACAATGCCGTGCAGCATGTTATGTTATAATGTCTCATATTTTGACTGTTCAGCAATCAGATCTTATGTTATTTTGTCACAATGAATCCAAAACCTTGGATATTATGGAAAAAATGACCGATGAAGAAGTAGCAGAAATTATGCCATACGAGTTAGTCTTGTAGCGTTGCCATTGTTAGTAGTTTTTAGTTGTTTTTCTAATGTGTTCGAATTTAGAAATGTATTAGTTTGTTTTAATGAAATCAAGAATTTTTTTATTATTTGCAATTATTAAATGTATAGTACACAAAAAAACAAATAATTAATTAACTATAAATCAATATATTTAAAACTCACATTTTAAATACTTCGCTCAAATACCCCTTTCACATCGCCAAACACATTCCCCTTTCAACCAACTTTCCCGCTCAAATATCCCGTTTAAATGTCCCGCTCAAATGCCTTGTTCGCTTCATCGAGAACAAACCCTTAGGGAAAGTGCTTTTTTGTCCACGGTGAAGAATAATCGAAGTTCCTTCTTGCAAGCTAGAGCTCCCTCTAAAAAAACTACATTCGTAGAAGATTTTAAGTAAGCTCAAATAATCTTTCATATTTTATACAGTAATCTTGGACTTGATTTGAAATTATTGACTTCATATTGTTAAGGCATCTCTAATAGATTCAACCATGAATATTCAAGGCTGGGGCAAAATGGATAGTCCATCAAACAGGCGCACACTTATTGGACGATCGAAAAACCAACCACATAAAACCCAATTTCCCCGTCGAACTGTGCAGTTAAAGCCGCATTAAAGCCCTGCAAAATGCCTGCTATATCGCATAGCACTCTTGGACCGCTACACTTTTTTAATTTAACGCTATTAAACAGTGGATTCGCTTTAAGTCCCGCTACTTTCCACGACACCTGCTAAATCAAAGTGTAACAACCCGCATATTTGTCGATTTTATATTTAAATATTTTATTTAAATATTTCATCGTTCGTCGGATATTAGTCCGAAAAGCTACCTTTTGCAAACAGTCGAATTAGGACTCGAGACCACCTCCATTGAGTTCAAAATGTCGTTTGCAATCTTTTTGAGTGTAAGCTTCGATATGTTTGGAGCTAGTCAAAAATTTGACCATTTGCACTTTGGGTTTGGGTTTGGGTTCAGCCCCTTTGCCAACTTAACCCCCAAATCTGAACCACTTCTCCCCATTCTCCCTCACTTCCTCCTCATTTCAGTTCTTGAGCAACAATGGTGAGTGGAATGGGAAATTAGAATTCCTAAGCCCTAGTTTCCATTTGCAAATCAAGTTCTAGCTCCAAATTCAAAGAAAACCCATTGGTAAGCATCTCCTTCTTCTTCTCCAACTCATTCTCTTATCAATTTCAGAAAATTCCTAAACCTAATTTGGGAAATGTTTCTCTTTTAGCTTAGATTCATGCTTCTTGTGTTGAGATTGAGGTGTGGTTGATCTTCCCTTGTCTTCAAGCTTCTTCTTCATTTGTTTGGGTTCAAAGGTGAGATTTTTATCTCACATCGTAATCTATATTTATCTTCGATTGTTAGGTATGAATTCCTAACACTTATTCTTGTGCAAATGCTTTTGGTTTGGATTGATTCGGTGAATATTCCAATTTTTAGTGTTTTGAGTTCAATTCTTTTAAAATCCTAACTTTGATGTTTTAATCATGTTTTTGGTTGTGAATCGGAGAGCCTATAGGGCCGTATTACCGATTGACAAAAACCCCGAACTCCATTGCTCGACCGGGTGCAAGTGTGGGAGAGAGTTTGCTCTCCCACTAGGCTAAAAAACGATTTCAGCTCGACACCAGACGTCTGCAGGTAGGCTCAGACGTCTGGAGTCTGTTTCAGGAAGTTCCCGAAACTTGCTGCAGACGTCTGAGCATTTACCCCAGACGTCTGGAGCCTGTGACCTGCTCTATTTCGCATGCTTTTGCCTATTTAGCTCGGGATTTCAATTTCTATCGGATCAAGGTTATCCAATTCGTCGTTATCATTTATTTTCTTCATTGATGACTTCTTCTCGGGATTTTTGAGAATGTTGCTCGCCTCTCTTGTCTTCACTAAGTCGTACCGTTTTGACGGGGCGCTGCCCCCTGGACCCCCGCGACCTGACCGGGCAGGTCGAACCCCGTACTCCCTTTCGTAGGGTATCTTATCCGAAAAACAATCAATAGAATTTCTACTATGATGGTTTTGGGATTGATTTCTTTGGATTCTATTCACGTCTTCGAATGTGAATTTTTTAGGATTAATTGTTTCTACAATCACTTCTATGATTTGTCACTTCAAAATATAAAGGTTTTCTATACTAGTATTAAATATTAAAACTTCTTCATCAAAACGATTTCAACTCTTTTATCAATATCAAAATCGTTTATAAAACTGTTTTTTTCAATCTATTAGTATATACAAACCTTTACCTCATTCGTATGAAAAAATATAATTAAACGGCTTAGCAAAACAAGTGGTATGAAACGCTTGCGTTTACTTCGTCGGTTAATTGATGGACTTGTTCGATTGAAACTCTTGTGACAATTTTCTAGTGGAGATCTACAATCTGTTCATAAATATTTGAGTTGAGCAAGTGGTTATGGGACATGAAGCTAAACTCTTATATTTACTAGCTTAGTGTAATCGACACTTCTTGATGATCGATGATGATCACTTTATGGTTTAGACTAGCAACGTGCGATGTCTCTTTGTCCACGTGGAGGACTGTTCCTCGTTTTAATGAGCTTCGTCTCACTTCTCGCATGGGTCGTACCTATTTAGGTGCGTCGATGTTTATTTCACGCATGGGTCGTACCTATTTAGGTGCATCGATGTTTATTTCATGCATGGGTCGTACCTATTTAGGTGCATCGATGTTTATTTCACGCATGGATCGTACCTATTTAGGTGCGTCGATGTTTATTTACTTCGTGGAGCAATCGGCTCAATAAGTCGGGACATGGGGCGTATCTATTTAGGTGCGTCGATGTTCGTCTATACATGGGGCGTATCTTACTAGGTACGTCAATGTTCGGCTTTGCATGGGGTGTATCTTTCTAGGTGCATCGATGTTAGACATTACATGGGGCGTATCTTTCTAGGTGCGTCGATTTTTATTTATGTATGGGGCGTATCTTTCTAGGTGCGTCGATGCTAGAGCATGGGGCGTATCTATTTAGGTGCGTCGATGTTAGACTTTACATGGGGCGTATCTTTCTAGGTGCGTCGATGTTTAGTTTATGTGATTGGCCATCCTCTTTCTTGTGTCTTCTGGATTTCTTGTTGATGATTTCTAGAATTTGTGTGTCGTTAACTTTTGTGATTTCTGGATATTGATTTCTGGAATTTATGTTTCACCAGCATTTACGATGGGCATTGATATGTATGTCATTATTTGTGGCTTGGTGAATTAAATTAAGAATATGACGTTCTTTTCTCTGTGTTGAGGTTATTGAGATATTGTATGACTTTTGTGGGATTTCTAATGTATACTTATCATAGTATGACACCCTTTTGTTATCATACGTTTTATTATCATATCTCATATCCTATCTCACTTTATCTGATATTTATAGCTAGACTGATCCGTTTATTATTTTCTTCTTAAATAATACTCGGGTCAGACTGAGATTTTACAGGTGCTTCCTCATGACTTCGTATCTGGAGCCATCTTCTGAGTTTTGGCTAACTACTCTAGTTTAGTAGTTTTTGTTGTATACATTTGAGATTAGACTCCTTGATGTATACCTATTCTTTTGGCTAGCACTTGTATCTATTCTTTTGTGTTATTGTGGATCTTATTTGACCACTACTCTGATGTACACTTTCATGTGTTATATTCATATCTATTTCCGCCTTTGTGATATGAACTGCCTGTGACTGATTTATGTTATGTTTATTTCTATATTTGTTTCCGAAGTCCATATAGCCACTGTGTAGTAGCTTTGAGTTTGTATCGGTATGTCGGATTTCCTCTTATGATGAAAAGTTATATTTTTATCTGGCATATCGGTACTCGCATAAAGCAATTATACAGATGGTCGCTCCTCAACAGCCTTATTCTCCGTGCTAGTTGACGGCATTACCTCGTAGTGTCCTTGGCTAGCGTGGGTATAGAGGTGGGGCGTCACACAAAGCATTTTAGCACTCGCTTTAGCAACATTAATATAAAAATGTTGACTAGTTCTCTTCTAAACCACATCAATGAAGTTTGGGTAATGACCTAATTTTAAGGCATAAGTGCTCAATACAAGTTAGAAATCTATTTTAATCACCAAATCTGAATTGCATGAATCATGATATTCTTCGGTTTTTTATATAAGCTTGAACAATATTTCTTTTCTGTACCTAAATGATATGAGAATGAGAATAAATTAACTTTCAATATTTGGTTTTATAACCGTTGAAGCTTTTTGCACTCCGTTATTTTCTGCTATATCCCCGCTATAACTTTTTGCACCTCCACCGCCATTGAACCGCTAAGCATTTAAACTGCATAGCCGTCGACTCATTCCTCCTTCACTTTTTTCCCAAAATCAATTCATTTGTATTTTAAATAAATAATACGTCAAAATGCCACCATATCTTACCAAAATTGCAAGAAGAACCATTCGTAGACATGCATAGGATGAAGCTGGTACTTTACACCTTCCTTCAGCTCTTGGGGTGACGATTGATGATCTGCAAATACTATACGAGCTTCGGCCCGATTATCGACATATGCCCAAAACAGCGTTGCCTATAGTTAAGATTTCAAATCCCGAATTTTGGAGAAAATCTTGGGCTAATATCTCAACTGAAATGAAGGATATTTAAAACTTTGATAACTAACCAAGCTGTCAAATCTCGGATTTTGAAGAAAATCTTGGGTTGATATCTCGGGAGAGATGAAGGAGATTTAAAACCTTATCTATGGTGCAAGTTCCTTTAATTATTTAACTTTACAATCATTTCTATATATGTATCTTGAACTCATATTAAATAACCGCTAGTACATTTAATTATGCAGCATTCAATTATATACAGGACCAATATATACAATGTCGTGGCAGTTGAGCCAACTGCATTGCACATTCTTATGACATCCTTCCCATCCTTTTATTGATAGGCTCCAAGTGAATCCTTTTAGTATGTTTTTAACGATTAGGCTTGTTTAATCATTTGATTTAAGAGGTATTCACTAAGGGCAATTATATTATTTATTACGTATATCAAACTCTATAAGCAATCTTATTTGTAATATAGGTATTTGATTTCGATTATACACTTTGTTATACAGTGATATAATTAATGAAGTAATTAATTCTTAAGTGTATTAAATAAAAAATCGTTCAAATGACATGTTATGTGATAATAATTACAAGGCGTTGTAACTAAGAGAAAATTATCAGAATATAAAATAACATATAATTTTAAATAATCTTGGTATATTCCAAGAGAGGATATCGATATATCAGTTGAGATCGAAGTATGTACACTCACCAAATATTAGGAGCGTACTACTCATGGTTGCTGGAGGGACAAATGGGTTATGTACTCATAGTTATTGGAAGACTACGGAATGACTCACCCGACAGTTCCCTGTTGGTTAATGACAACTATGTCAAATATGAAATCTTAAAATGACGATGTTACACAATTCTCTCAACTTAAGAATACTATTAAGCTTTAGTGTGGATACTCGACTATGATTATGGTTAAATAATGGCATGGTGATCATCGAGCAATGATAGTTGGGCCTGAGCTGAAGCATTGAAAGTAAAGCACTATTCAATAGAGAATTCGTCTCCTTGGTTTTATAAGCTTGGTATCATGGTCAACAATAGTCAACTTAAAGTTAAAATCTCTGGCTAGAGTAGTGCGGTTAATAAGAAATGTTATTACTGAACCATGGACATTTTATGGAGTAACCGAGTTGAATATGAATGATACTGGAATTTTTCCTACAATCAAATTCCATAAGTCCTAATATGATATACTGTTGACAAAGAGAATTGGTGTAAACATTCATTATTAAAAGGTACTGCATAAATTAAAAAATTGGATTTTACCAATAAAGATGTATAACAATAAATTTGGCCAAAGTGTCACTCCGGTAGCTGAGGTAATAAGCGAACGTTAATATTTGAATAGTTTAATATTAATCGCTGACTGCATTTACACAGATGAGTCGCACAATCGTATTGGTGGTATCTTCGAAGTACCACATGACTTAATTGATTTATAACTACTAAAAATTAATTAAATTAATATTTATGAAATATTATTTATTTATTTATTTAATGTATTGGGCGCTATTAGTAATTTTTTGGGTGTCATTAGTAATTAATTGGATGCGCTTATAGAAGTTATATACATACTTACATATATACGATATCGATATGCATTTGAATAGATTTAAATGTAGATAATTTTGGATGTCTTATTAGCCCAATAGGACCCATATTATGGTTGGCCTTTGATAGGAAAGGGGAGAGGTGGATTTTAAATTCTAGATTAAATCTGGAATGAGTAAATAAAAAATAGTAAACGGAGGAGAACTAGTCTCCATCCATTTCTCCATGTCAATAAACCTACCCATTATTCATTTACTGGCTCTTCCTCCTTGCCTCTACTTAATGGCTGTGAGCGTCATCCCCTCTATGGCTAAAAAAAATCCATAGCAATTGTAATGTTTTGAGATCGATTTAAGGTGAATCTAGGAGATCCCATCAAGCAACATATGCAATTGAATATCTTTGATTGGATTACGATAATTGTCATTGTCATTTAAAAAAAATTATGTATTTTTAATTTTTTGCGTGGTATATTTTATTATATATTTTATATTTCTGAAACACTAATGTCAATTTTTATTATTCAAAATTGTTGTTTGTTAATTTTAATTTATTTAAATAAATGTAGTTTATTTTAAATTGTTTCTAAATCGATCATATATCAAAAATAGTTTTTCAAAAATCTAAAATTTGAACTTATATTATAATATATATATATAATGGAAAATAGGCATAAGGACAAACTTTAAAAGAAATTTAGGCTAAAGGACAATAAGTTTCATTTTTGGACAGAATGACAAACTTTGAAAAAAATTAGGCTGAAGGACAATGCTAATTATAGCTAGCATTTTGTACAATGTAAAACCGAATATAATGCAAGTTATAACTAGTATTTTGTGTAGTGTGAAAACTGAATATAATGCTAGTTGTAACTAGCATTGCCCTTTAGCCTAATTTTTTTCCAAAGTTTGTCCTGTAGCCTGAAATTAAAACTTGGTGTCCTTCAATTTAATTTTCTAGAAAAGTTTATCCTTCTCCCTAATTCCCTCTATATATATATTGATGTATTTATATTTAATGCACTGAATTAATACTTATATTAATTCATATATATATATATATTATAAAATTATGATGGTTTCAAAGTGAAAAAAAATTCGTCATGGCTGAAAAGAATTAAGTACGTAATATTTATTTTTATTTTTATTACAATAATAATATACTTTTATTATGTTATTAAATAATTTAAAAAATTATTTCGACTATATTATTATTTTTTAATATATATATATATAGTGGAAATTAAGTTGAAGAGCTTCTTATGCCAGGGTAATAAGTTTTAAGGACAAAAATTCTGAATAATAGTTTTAAGGACAATTTACAGAAAAATGATAAATTCATATATCTTTTTAAGTTATACACGAAAACGATAAATTCATTTATCATTATTTTTGTATAACTGAAAAATGATAACTTCATTTATCTTTTTCCTGTAATTTATCTTTAAAACTAATTTTTTTAGAATTGCTGTCCATAAAACGTATTACGTTGCACAAAGAAGCCCTTCGAGTGAAAATCCCCTATATTTATATATATACTAAATAATTAACAGATATTTGTTTCCTATCTTATAGTCCTAGATTTGAAATTCAAATTTTTATACTAAGTCCAAATTAGATGTTTTAGATATTAAATTTGGATTCAAATTTTATTGACTTTTCAAAATATATTTAAATATCTAAAAGAGAATTTAATTTAATTTTATATAATAATATACATTTTCAAAAATTATTTATAATATATTTACATATATAATTATTAAATAATATTTTGAGACATCCCATGTGTGTATAAATGGCCAATGTATACGTTATAAATCTAAATCCCAACATCTATATACGTATACATTAACTATATATATATATATAATGTCGCATATGAAGTTATACACATGAGTATATATTGATATACATATAATCTATATACAAATCATTTTTAATTGATCAATTAATTAATTAAATCATAAATGTGAAATAAAATTGGATTTTATTTAAATAATCTTGATTTTATCTAGTACAACCCATTAGACTTCATAAACCTTCTATGATCCAAACTAAGATTTTTTTTGAAATCCACACCTGCTACAGACTGTCATAGTTACATTGAAGATATCATCGCCCACATGGTCTATTCAGTCTATATTAGCAAATTTAGGGCCAACTAATAAAGCATATCTATCTGATGGGTGTCTAAAATAGTAGTATCAATGTTTGGATAATCAAGTATTATCTCCTTCTTGGCTACAAGTCTGGCTTAATGAGTGGAGCAAGTCTAGGCGGTTGGCCCAATTGTAAAGGTCCAAATTAATTTGGCCCACTATGTCCAAAGTAAGAATATTTTAAACACACATCTTCTGTAGCATGGTTTATGCGATCTATATTAGCAACTTTAGGGCCAACTAATAAAGCATACCTATCAGATGGCTGTTTAGAATAGTAAGGCCCAGGTTTGGGGTTGAATAATCAAGTATTTTCCCCTCACCAACTACTGGGCTGGCCCAATGAGTGGAGCAAATCCAAAAGGCTGGCCTAGTTGTAGAGGCCCAAATTAATTTTGGACGGCTATTTTTAAAATTTAGTTTGAAATTTTAAACATCTTTTAAATTTAAACATTAAATTTAAAATATAAAAAAGGTTTTATAAAGTTATAAAATATGTTTTAAAATTGTTTTGAAAATAACTTTAATATTTTTGAAAATTATTTAATATTTAGTTGATTAGATTAATTAAATAATTAGTTAATTAAAACTTAATTCGTTAAAATAAACATATATATTGATGTATATGTGTGTGTAGATATATATATAACTTATGTTATAGTTTAATATATTTATTTATCTTAAATTATTTAAGATAAATTAAAATAATATTTCAAATTTAATAAAAGCATTTAATTAAAATTATTTTAATCGAATAAATTACTTATTGTAAATTAATTAATTATGCAACGACCTGGTATTTTCAATCATTCGCATCCGCACATGTCGGACTTGAATTGCTCAAAATATCAGGCTGTTAATTTATATTTGGCAAAACTCAGCATATACAGTAAATAAAATAAATCACAGAATCACAAACACAGAGTAATATAACAATAAGCAGCGGAATAGATAAATAGTAGTTCATGAAGCTACTATATAAACATCAGAGTTTGAAATAAAATACAACAGAAATATCAAATACAATGAAGTCTCGAATACAAACAGATGACTTTTCTGAACAAATCAACTAGATAGCTGAAAGCTGAATAGATACAGATGGATCTCTAAGCGAAGCTCCAACTCCAAAGGTGAGTCTCAAATGCTGTGACACTCAGTCTGACCCGAGCGTAAAGGAAAACACAAAACACTCGAGTCAGGATTAACATTCTTATATCAATAAATCCAACTCAAGTAAATATCAACTGAAATACAAGTAACTCAAAGAATGTTTGGGATAACCATCCTCTAAGGATCCGTGGAACTATCTACTATGTAGTAATATACGCTATTATAATATGTCTATAGTAAAGTAAATGTATTAAAATAGCGTTAAGGCGTTACCCATATCCCCCTTAACACATTTTATATATTCCTGTAGTCTATACAATGTCGTACGCTCCTCCAAGAGGTTTACACAGAGGACACCACATAGGTACAGTACAAAACAAACTCGTAGAAGGCGCGCTAGGGCATGTGAACACGGCACACGAGGAGATGCCAGGGTAGATATACCAATTGCACTCCCGGACTGGTGGTAACGCATAGCAGCTACTACCGCCCACCTCGGACACACTCCCATAATCAAAATCGAGGGGTGGCCACCAAATCAAATCACAAAAGCAAGAGAATGGTATCGAAGAAATATGCCCGATAGGAGGAATGACCTCACTTGGCCCGGTATAGCTCCTGATTTTAGTCACATCTAAGCTGACTCATGGGAGTCAGGGTCACGTCATACCATATAGAATCGTCGCCAAACCATCCTACTTCATTTTTGGAATCTCCACCACATACATAGTTGTTAAAGTAGTTTTCGGTATTGGCAGAGAGTATGACAATATCTGATCCCGGTCTCTTTAACAACCAAACGTTATTATAACACCGTGGTCATTTTAAAATATCATACTTCAAAACCAAAATATCATATCCATTTCTAAACCATAATAATACGATATCCTTATTTACTTAAAATAATATTTATTTCCAAAATCCTAACACTTTCCAAAATTTTAACACTTCGGAAATTATAACATTTTTGAAACCATAACACTTAGGAAATCGTAACACTTGGAAAATTCATAGCACTTTTAAAATTCATAGTACTTCCACTTAACCAGTTTAGATATTAAAATAGTATATAAAATAAAATAGTTTATATAATAAAATAGTTTATAAAATAAAATAAAATAAATAATTAGTATATTAAAAATAGTTAAAAATTAAAATAGTTTATATTTAATTAATTTATAAAGTAAAATATTAAAATAGTTTTAAATATATTTAAAAATACTTTATATAATAAAATAGTCTCCTTAAATTTCACAAATCGATTCAGATCAACTCGAATTCCGAAAATTCAATTTAATTTAATCTCATTTCACCAATTCCAATTCAGTTCAAACCATTCAAAGTTTATATCGATTTCAAATACATGTATAAACTGCAATTTAAACCATTTCAATTTCAATAGATTTCAAAGCTTAAATTCATTTAATCACTTTAATCTAAATCAAGTTATAAATCATATCTTTAAATCCTCAAATTTAATCAGTTTCAAATCGGTTTTATTTAAGAAAATTCAAATAAATTTCAAACTTATTTCTATTTCTCTTTCCAATGTAATTTATTAAAATTATTATAAAATCTATATTAAAAATATAATATCTAAAAATCAATATATATAAAACCACACATATTTCTTTTCAAAGCCTTGGGAATCATTTTCAAAATATATATGTATATAGACCAACGGTGCCTGTATATAATTTTCTATCCTATGGTCAAGTGATACGGATATTTATTATTTCAATCCGCAATTTAAATATATACAGGTATATATCTTTTCAACCCGCAATCCCAAATTCAATTCAATGAAAATCGCTTGGGTTTATCATTTCAACCCATAACGATTTTCTCCTATCCTACAGATCGTTCGGATATGTATCATTTCAACCCATAGAGAATTCTATACTAACAGGGAACTTGCAGAGTGATAACAGATATGATAATATAACATAATAATCGACAACAAGCATATATCATCAATAACAATATAATATAAACAACAGGATATGGTGTCATATCCCACAGGTGAACAGTTACAGATAATAGCATCTCATATATAACAATTAAATAATTAACAGTTCAAATTAGCAGCATATTTCAATTGTCGTTTCAATTGAAATCAAATTTAATAAATGTAAGAACGTTAATCGTGAGTGATTGCTCACCTTTCGAGGCTAGAGAGGATAGACAAAGAAATGAGCTACGAATTCCAAAGCAAAGCTAGATTGGCACGAAATCAACGAACAGAGCTGATAACAAGAATCGATGAAAAACAAATCAAATCAGTTTTGATATAAACTGAAAATATATATATTATCAATATAATATATATATAAAAAAATTCCGGTATTTTAATTCAAGCCAAATATTAAAATAATATAAAATCATTGTTTTAAATTAAACTCGTATATTAAAGTCAAACATATATATAAATATATATATATATAACTTGCATACGTAAAATTTGGAATCAACGCTATATATATACCAATAAATAAACAAACATATAGGAACATATATACAAACCGAAAAATATACATAACTAGCATATATATTCTTAAAATCAAAAGATATGTATTTACATACTATATCTTAAAACCAATACTGCAACTACAATAGTAGACTTATAAAATAGACCTACCCTGACATAAAAATAATATAATTCACATAAATCTATATATGTATAAAACAAAATGTATAGACTTATGTAGTAGGTGTGCTAGTCCCATCTATGACAAGTCACAGCCAATACTTTATAAATGTTATACATTTTTTTATATCATGAACACTATATACATATATAACAATCATAGACGCAAATTTCATATACTAATATATAAATAAACTACCTATAACCTGATCTGGGTAAACTAATATAACTAGTATACCGCATATAGAACTAGTATATAACATATCTGTTATAAACTTAAAGTAACTTCTATATACTTACATACATACATATACTTACACACTATATTCCTAATACTCTATAATGTGAAAACTGTATAAACTTTATAACTATATAAATACAACAGATCATAGCTTAAGTACACTATATATATATTAACATATTACACTGCAAATTATACAAACTTGAAATCTGACAACATGTATATAAATACAACAGATCATAGCTTAAGTACACTATATATATATTAACATATTGCACTGCAAATTATACAAACTTGAAATCTGACAGCATGTATATAAATACAACAGATTTATATATATATATATATATATATATATATATAACCAAGCTTATATAACGCAACATATAATACAGTAGTTTATATAGTTTCATATACATATCATACGCAAACAGTTAATAGTATATATATATATATATCAATTAATATAATATAGATACACATTAAATATATGTAAACCGATAGATATATATATACTAATATAGAAACAAAACAAGATAAGTGCAAGTTATAATATATATACTTACATAAAAAAACCCATACTGCATAATATTAAAAACAGTGTATATAACATAAATATATATCTAGATATAAACTATATATAACACACAGATTATAGATAAACATATTATACAACTAAGTTAACTTTTATATGCATAAATACTTGATATATATATAGTCTTGTAACATATACGTATTTCCCACATAAAAAAATAGACTTCAAATACTATAGATAGAAAATATATACGTACCTTTATAAAATAAAAGAGGAGATAGCGGCTATGCACTGGCCGGAGGGGATGGGGAGGACGGCGGAGGCGATCTGGAGGGGTTTGGTCGGCCTAGATGAGGTGGAAGGCCAGAGGTTGGGCGAGCTGCTTCGGTGGTGGGGAGTCGGATCTGGGTTGATGGTCTCGGCAGTTGAGGTGGTTGGTCTCGGCAAGGAGGTCGGGAGGTGGAAGAAGAAGGGGGCACAGGCTAAGGGGAGCAAGGCCGAGGTTGTATGACATGAATAAGTGGAAGAAGTAGAAAAAATGTAAATAGGAAGGGGGAGAAAAATTTAGACTTACTGTGTAAATTGTTTGAGCAGAAGAAAGAAAATGAGGAGGAAGAAAAAATAAGGAACGGAATAGAAACATACCTGGTTTGAATGAGCAGAGACACAGAAGAAGCGAATGAATATATCATAGAAAAAGGATAAAGGAAATGTCAGCTGTCATGTGTTGATTGAGCTGAAAAGTTAATAAAGCAATTCATTAATTGCTTGGGCTGCGCGGTTCACATCTTGAAAGCAAAGGGAAAAAAATCAAATGTCACAATTTTCGGTACCGATACGATCTTGTTCTTTTGTTTCCGTCGCGTACCGGACCTCAAAAGACAGAGATAAATATACTACGGAGATCAGTACGATGAGACGATCAAAACGGTACACAGATATCAGTGATATGATCATCCGATCAAAAGTCGATAATCGGTACTGAAAATGCTGCTAATACGCCGAAAATAAGATAAATGGAGCAGTAGCGGTTCAAATTTGAAGAAACGAAATATGACGTCTCACTCAGAAGATGATTTACAAATTTATTGTATAAAAATATTCAAGTTTGAAAAACATTTTATTATCATCAATTATTAGCTGATTTGAATTTAAATAAAATTACACAACAAAATAAACTTCAATATTATCAGATGAAAATTTACCAGTTGCTATGTTAAAATAGACGTATTCCAAATATCAAATTTCTATTTCCAAATTCAATTATTTAAAATTTCACAAAATTTCAGTTAATTACGTTATTAAAACCATTAAAATTTATTCGTCGTTACAAATTAAATGTTAATAATAAACACACACACATGTATACAATGATATATGTATATAAAATATAAATTTTATAGTTAATATTCATCTTAATTATTTAGGATGCGTAAAATAAAATTTTGAATTTTAAAATATTTCATTAACCAGTT
The DNA here is from genome assembly GCA_030737815.1 of Allium fistulosum. Taxonomy (NCBI): domain Eukaryota; kingdom Viridiplantae; phylum Streptophyta; class Magnoliopsida; order Asparagales; family Amaryllidaceae; genus Allium; species Allium fistulosum. Next base: position 456,493,667 of record CM060902.1, read on the forward strand.
AATTAAATTAATAAAATAAATTAGTTATGATTTAGCTAAAACTATACATATGAATATTATATAAGTTAATTAAATTATATACTACTATACATAAATTAAACTTATATAATATAAATGTATAATATAAGTGGAACAGTAAGAAACCTAGCTTACTTTTTTGAATAAGTACATACATAAAGTACGTATACCGTGATTTCAGATGTATCCAACACTTTAATCACAAGGATGTTTCATAAGAAACACATTATTCCTTAATCAACATCACTCAAAGTGTGTGTGTGTGTATTTTAAAGATTATGAATCTCTAATATATAAAGTTGTCCTCTACCATTTATATATTAATAAATTATTTACGTACTCCTCGGTCCTTGAGCAAACTCAAGATAGGGATGTTATGTGTAGTACTATTAGTATATGGTAAGATACATGCATGTATTTATTGAGTAAACTCAAGGTACATGCATTCTATGTAGTTAATGTCAGATAATATCAATGATATTTCGCAGATATATCTTATATTGCTCCAAAGTCAATATTTTTTCAAAATATCGCTTAAAATATCGTTACAGGTATATCATCTGATATTTGTCGGTATACCGCTCAAAGATATTTAGTGTAAAATAGCCGATATTTATTAACAGTATCATTCATTATTGTAAGTGTTGGAGAAAATTTATTCACAATTACATATCTTTATAATCTCAATATTTGTTTTTTGTATATGGTGAATAACGATATCTGGACCATGTTAGAAATCTCAATGTGCTAATTTTCGGTTTTAACCATAAAGATTTAGTCTTCTTCATTAGTTTTTCAGTAAGGAAAACTCTACTTATTCCATTATTTATATGTTTTATTTTTCGTGAACGCTTTACCACTAAAAACAAGATCATGAAAGAGTTACTTCTCCTTTTAGTTGTATTTTTGTTCACCATTTCTAATTGGTATGTTTGCTTATGAAAATTCATTGTATTTGTTGTTATCATGCACTAAGAAATAAAATTTGAAGAGTGGTAAAGTTATATATTTGACATATTAATAAGGAAAGAGCTAAAGTAGTAATTGGTATCAAATTAACATTGCTTATTCGATAAATTAAGTGAAAATGAAAAAGATGAAACTATAAATAAATAAAATTTGGGAAAGTAATATAGATGATTAGATGACCAAAAGAAATGAAGAATATAGTATAAAACTGAAGAAACTAATAAAGATAGACAATATATGAATCGGTTTTTATGAGCCTATATTTTGATTTGTATTTAATAGAATATCTCAGTAAACGAATTATAATCTATAAACTATATGCAATTGGTTTTTGATAGTAATTTAGCATGATTTATCCAAATATTTGAAAAATTAACATCAATAAACAATATAACATAGTACAAAATCGTCTATAACATGCTTTACACATGTTCGATATTTCACCGAAATTATCCAATATTATCACGATATTTTAAAATATCTTATATTGGTACTCGATCGATATGTACCCAATACTGATATTAACTACTTAGCATGCATTATTCTTAGACCGTTGCAAAATATAGGTACGAGTGAATAATCTCTCTTGATTTTTGAGCAAAATTAAGGCTGAGGTCGAGATTAGGATAAAGACCACGGTTAGAAGTTGTATTTGATACAACCGATAAGGAGTTATCCATCACCCGTGGGCCTATGATTTGTTGAGAAAACTTATGGTTAGAATTCTAAGGCAAGCGAGTCATAACACTCACTAAAGGAATCGAAATATTTATATATTTTGCTTAGGTTTTTGAGGAATATAAAAATATAGTGTGAGACTTATTAGAAAAATGAAATGATAAAATTTAACCTTTCTAATATTGTAAGAAATATGCTATAAAATTTAAAATAACATACCTCGATAAAGTTTTGCAACTAATATAATTGATAAAATGTTTAAGACCTATGCAAGAGCCAAATTATATAACTACTAAAGATTTCATGCCTTGATCACTTAGGTACTTGTTTGCCTAAGACCGTGTATTGTCTTCAATGAGTTTTGAACTCTTAAATAATGAAAGAATATGGGTACTTGGTCCATATTCGATCACGTATAAATGTTATATGGCGAACAGTCGCGATTTGTAATATATAGTAGATTTGAAATGAGAAAGTGAACGTAACTCTATATCATGTATTTAATATGATTGATTACAGTAAGGACATTGTTGTGTTAAATGTATCACTAGACTGAAAACTACAAAATGAACCTAGAAATTCGATCGCTGAAATGTCAGTTTGACCGGTTTACGTAAAGTGTAATTTATTTCATATTCTTAAATGTTAAAGATGACCATGCGCGTTTTTGTAAAAATTTCAGTGCGATCTTGTAGTGAGTGTTCCCTTTGAATGATTCAACCATTTGAAAAGGAAATCAAATGTAACTGAGTGAATATAACTTCGACGTGGTTGGGATGGAGAGAGTGAACGACCACCTCTGCTTCATGAGGAGACATTGAAAACAAGTATTTTATAAAATACTAGTAGATACTTAATATGAAATGAGAAATGTGATTTACATTCCAAATGTATTTTTATATAGAAATTTTTTCCACTAAAGTTATTTATTTAAGTTCAAGATATTTGAACTAAAACTCTATTGTAAACTAGTTACAATGAATGAAATAAAATCTCATAATAAATGGTTGCATCGAGCTTCATATTTTGTATGTTATTATAGTAATGGTAGAAATAGTGAAATCATACCATTTGACAATTATTAGTGTACGAATCAAGTTACGAAAGATTGTCTTCATAGGTATACCAAGTAATTTTTATCAAATAATAAAAGTTTTTCCATGTGGACAGAAAATGGATATAGTTTTATTTTAGTGAATATTAGGTTCCGGTCCTTAAAATCAAACTTAATACACGAAAACTCCTCCCCTAAAAAAGATTGTAAATTAGGTCCTTGGAATTAAGTTACGGAATAATAGCATGCATTTATGCTATTATTCAGTGAATAATTGCAGACATTTACGCAATTATATCCAAATATTGCATAAATGTCTGCAATTATTTAGTGAATAATTGCGAAAATTTCTGTAATTACTTTGGTGAATATTTGCGGAAATTTCTGCACTTTTTTGGGAAAAATTGCGGAAATGTCTGCAAATGTTTGGTAAATAATTGCGAAAATTTCCGCAATTTTTCAATGAATAATTGCAGAAATGTCTGCAATTTTTGGATATAATTGCATAAATGTCGGCAATTATTCAGCAGCGAAATTCTAGGGACCTAATTTACGTACTTTTTTGGCAAGGTTTTTTTGTGTATTTTGAAACTTAATATGGATTTTAGCCAAACTGTCCCTTTATTTTAATATGAATATTCATTATAAAATGAATCTATTATAATAATGATAGTAATGCATCAGCTATAGAATATACAGAAGTATCTAGAATTTCTAACAATTATTTTAGAATTATGGACTAAACCATACCCTTGAGAAATAGTATAATAATCATATGATTGTGAATCATATGGTGTTAGAGAATTATACCTCAAACGATTTAGGGGAAAGTGCCTATTCAGTAGAAGCGATAAAAGAGTTGGTGAACTCTTCAGATTGATACATATAGATGTATGCAGTTCAAAATCCTTTGATACTAAAACAGATTCAATTTCTTTATTAAACTCATAAATTAATTATCATGGAAATGAACATGTGTATTGGATGCATAAATAGTGTATTTATGATAAGTTCACTAAATAAAATACGAAAATAGAAACATAACTTGGAAAGGAAATAAAAGAATTTGATTTGATTGAATAAGTTAGTGTATTGGAAAAGGTTCCAAAAGCACCTAAATGAATAAGGTTTAATCTCAAAAGGCAATCCTCCCTATAATACATAATGATGTATCGATAATGAGTAATTGGACTTTATTGGACAAAGTATGATTGATGATTAGTGTTAGTGAGATAAATTCTCTTTATAAGGACGTGTACTTAAGAGTAAGTACATAGGTTAAATTTAATTTCATCTAAAGCATAATTACAAGATCATAGAAGATAGTTATAGATAAGAAACTCTAACATATCTTAAATAAAGGAGTGACAGGTTGTGCAAGTCAGGAAATTACACGTAATATTTTCTCGTAAGGGATCTTGTGTGAACCACCCCAAGGTAGTTTGGGAACAACCAACATTAGTTGTCTAATTTATGTTATTAACATAAGTTCTATAAATTCAAAATTAAATTGGTTTTATACATAAAGGTAGTTCATAAAATGTTTTTAAATGCCTATTACATTGTATTATGAAACAATTTTTTATTTAAAGAAACACCAACTTCGCGACGAAGGAATTTCTTTTAGAAATTATTAATAGTAAAATGGATTTGGATACGATCCAAAGATAATACTTATTACGAAGGATGAATTGAAGTTAACCAAGCCAACATACCATTAGAAGTAGTAAAACATTCGTATATTAATAGAAACTATGAGTTTCATATCAATGTCGAAAAAAGAATTTCCTTGGTTACCAATAAGCCATTAAGAGAATTGACCCTTCAATATGGTATGATGCGCAAATCCTGAATGAATTCCAAGTACAATATCAAAATATAATTTTGGTGGTTGTACTCGAAGGGATATGAACCATCATCTGCAAATGTGTCTTCAAGAAGAAGACTAATGCAATTGGAATATAATAAGCAACGTTGACAAGAATAACATTGTATATTTCAATTGTTGAAATTAACGTAACAGATTCATCATTCAACATGCTTAAGTTAATTCGGATTTTTCTTGCAAAATTATGGCCAATATGATTTTGAGTTTCAGTACAAGTATGTTGAAGTGGAAATTCTAAATAATGATTTAAAATAGACTATTTACAAATTACAACTAAAGTGTCTCAAAGTTAGTGAGAGCGATATTGAGTTTGTGGATTTTCGAAAGGATCCAAGAACTATTACAAAGTATCATTCGATAAGCATCAGAATTGGTCAAAGATTTTGAAAGAGAAATCAAAAGGATTGAATTTAAGTCAAAATACAAAGGAAGTGTGTGTCTATAAGAAAGAATATTAAAAGGTACTAAGATATTTCTAAACTATAAGCAAAAAATACTTACTGATTGTTAATAACGTATCTATGTTGAAGTTAGTTTTAGTTTGTTTATTTATCCCTCGATATTAGATTTGAAAATAACACCATATTTAGTCAGTGTAGAAAAATGTTAGGATTGTCCTAAATGATACAAATAAATGATATATTAAAATGTTTAGTGTGGAGCATATGAGATGAATTCCTTATGCATTGACAATAGGAATTATCATATATGCTTTATCTTCTACTATATCACATTTCACCTATTTACTTAGTAAATTGATCAAATATCAAATTCAAAATAAGATCATTAAATGGTCGTTAAGACTGTTCTTGAGTATTTAAGAAATACTAGGGAATTGTTTGTGGAAACAACAAACTCCTTGTGAATGAGTATTCTGACTCGAACTTCATAAGTGATATATCGAGCATGGTATGTCAATCATATATTCATATTTAAACCAAGTTAAGGATCTTTAAGTTGAAAATGTTCCAAACAAGAGGTTGTGGCTAATTCAACTAATAGGCTATATACTGCCTTGAATGACCGCAACAATAAAGACAATGTGTATATATGTGCACAAATTTATTATTGAGCTCGGGGTAATTCCAAATGTTGATAACCTCATGACATTTTTATATGGTAACAATGTTGTGACACAGATCATGAAAGAATCTAAAGCTCACTAGAAGTCGAGAAACATACTTTGAAAACTTCCACATAATAAAAGCAGTTTATCAACATCAGAGAGAGTTGATTGACGCAGTACATAATTAAGACAATATAGCATATTTGTTCATAAGGGACAAGCTCGATCGATTTTGAGATAAGAAATCAAAATTACAGGATTCGTATTCTATAATTAACCCCAAGTGTGAGTGGAATATTAAAAGAGTTAAGGGTATGCCTTAGGGGCAATCATGTAATTAGTTACATATATCTAACTCTATGACCAATTTTGTTCGTAATATAGTATTTGATTTCTATTATATACTTTGTTATATAATGATATAATTAACTGAGTAATTAATTTAAAGTATATTAAATAGAAAATATCTGAATGATACGTTATGTGATAGTAATTACAAGGAGTGTGATCACGAGAAAATTATCACAATATAAAAAACATATTATTTTAAATATTCCTAGTCAAGATGTTTCAAGAAAAGATATTGATATATTCGTTATGACCAAAGTGCATAAAGCTCTCCAAACGTTCAATAGTATATTACTCATAGCTACTGGGGTCACTATGGGTTTACATACTTATAGTTGTTAGATTACTATGGAATGACTTACTCAAGAGTTTTCTATTGGTTTATCACAACTAGGTCAAACAGGAAACCTCTGAGTGATGATGCTACACAGTTCTCTCGACCTAAGAATACTGCTAGGCTTCAATATGGATGCTCCACTTTGATTATAGTTAAATCATGGCATGACGGCCATCGAGCGACTATAGTTGGTCTAAGTTAAAGTACTGAAAACTCAACACTATTCAATAGAGAATTTGTTTCCTCGGTTGTATGAGGTTAGTATCATGGTCAATTATAGTTAACTCAAAGTCAAAATCTCTGGCCAAAGTAGTATGGTTAATAATAAATGTTATTATTGAACCAAGGACTTATTTATGGACTAACTGAGTTGAATATGGATGATATTGGAATTTTGACCAAAACTAAATTCCATAAGTCCAAATGTGATATAGTGTTGACGAAGAGGATTGCAGTAAACATTCATTACTAAAAGGTGCTGCTTAACTTGTAAAATTGGATTTTACCAATAAAGATGTATAAGAAATAAATTCGACCAAACTGTCACTCCATTAGCTGAAATAACGAGTGAACACTAATACTCGAATAGTTTGATATAAATCGCTGACTGAATTTACCAACGAGTTGCATAACTGTACTAGCGATTTCTTTGAAATACCGCATGATTTAATTTATTTATAATTGTTACAAATTAATTAATTATTATAAAATATTATTTGTTTATTTATTTCATGTATTAGGTGTTGTTAGTACTTTCCTGAGTGCCATTAGTAATTAATTGGTTGTGGTTATATAAGTTATATTCATATGTACTGATATATTATATCGATACGCATTTAAATATGGTTTAATGATGTTATTTAAAAGACAGTTTTTGATGTCTCATTAGCCCAATAGTGCCCATATAATGATCAACCAATAGGAGGAGAGGGGAGAGTGGTTTTTGAATTCTAGATCAGATCTGGAATGGGTAAACAAAGAAAGAGTAACATAAGGAGAACCAGTCTCCACCCTTTTCTCTATTTAAACAAACCTACCCATCATTCATTTGTCAGCTCTTCTTTCTTGTCTCCACTTAATGGCCGTGAGCATCATCCCCTCTTTGGCCGAAAATACAAAAATCTATAACACTTCAAATCAAATACAAATCGCGGTACTTCATGCCATTGCGTCATCCCGAGATTGATTCATGGTGAATCAAGGAGATCCCATCAATCAACATGTGTTCAACAGCAGTGTCCATAAGGTATAAAATTTAACTTACATTTTATATTATATTTTCTATATATTAGATAATATATGCAATGGTTCTATACAAGCATTGGTTGTCTCCTGTTTCACATGTAATTAAATATCTCTGATTGAGTTATGATAATTATCATTGTCATTTTAAAAAATTATATGTTTTTAATTTCGGATATGGTATATTCTATTATATATTTTTAAAACACTAATGTCAATTTTTAAAATTACTTTTTGTTAATTATAATTCATTTAAATAAATGTAATTTATTTTAAATTGTTTTTAAATTAATCATATAAAAAAATAGTTTTTGAATTTTAAAAAAATCGAACATATACTTCTGTGTGAGTGTGTGTACACACACACACATATTAATGTATTTATATTAAACACTTTAAATTATTACTAATGTTAATTCATATATATATATAATACAAAATTAAAATGGTTTCAAAATTAAAAAATCAACACGGGTAAAAAGAATTAAATATATGATTTTTATTTTTATTTTTATTTTATTGTAATGATTGTATGCTCTATTAATATGTTTTAAATAATTTAATAAAAATTATTTCATCTATATTTTTTTAATATATATATTAAATAAAAGATATTTATTTTCTATTTTATAGATCTAGATTTGAAGTTTAAATTACTTTACTAAGTCAAAATTGGACGTTTTAGATATTAAATTTGAATTCAAATTACATTGACTTATTCAAAATATATTTAGATATTTAAATGAAAAGGTTATTTTTACTAAATATAGTTTAAATATTTGAAAATTATATATATATATATATTATAGCGACCTACCTTTTCAACCCTCAAAAGTCGACACTGATACGTCCACAGTATTCACGTGTCGAGCATCCAAGTGTTGGAAAGATATATTGTTGGGGTAAAAGAAAATAAAAAAGAACCGACTCTCACATCGTGACGAGTAATATATAATATACACATGATCTTTATAAAAGAAAACTGTAATATACATACATCAATCATAGTAAATTAACATATTATCAGCCTGGACTGTTATAACAACGTGTCCTTCCAAATGCTAAAATTACAAAACAAGAAATGCGGTAGAAAATAAAATACGTGAATATGTCTTGGAGGCATCCAGCTCATCTCTTGAAGTCCAAAGCATCCATACTAAATCTGAAATATACTACGGATTGACCCAAACATTATAAAAGAATAACACCCGGAATAGTCTGGTAAACCAGCGTGAGAAATACAAATCATACATATTTTTAATGTTATAAAACCTTTAAAAATAAAGATATCTCATAAGACCACGCCGCACATAAACACGGATGGGTTTTTACCTTACGATAACCAAACCATTTTTATTAGAAAATCTGCTAATATTATGATAATGTCTAGGGTTTAAAACAAATAATAGTTGGAATGGTTCCATTAATTACATTCAATAACATATTTAACAACTAAGTTCGTAAGGCATGTATTGGAAAATGGATTCTATCGATGATAAGGCTACCGAGATACAACTCGTCATAGTACTCCTCTAAAGAAAATGTACCGACAGCCTCACATGGACCCCCTTCATGGCAAGACCGGCCTACCCATTCCTAGATAGTACTGCATACGATCATCCCTCGGTTGAATCCACAACCGTACTAGGCCTGAAGCATACAACCAAAAATAATATCGATCTAGATCAGGGATGAACATACCCTAATGGTAGTGAACCACGTAGCCCTGTGGCATATTTGCTGTTTAGCGATTACCGGGTGTGAGGCTTGAGGCTACGTTTTGTTTTTTTAGTAAATCCCACTTGGAATGCTAACACTGCCTTCTAGGAAACAATGCAATGCCAGCATTCATCCATACAAGTTTTCCAGGAAATGAACAAACTGAAGGCACTACTTCTACTACATCCTAATTGGAATCACCATTAGGATTAGTAGTAAGCAGCCCTTGCACTTTAAAAAACTCCATCTTCGATCATCTTCAAGATGTCTACAATTCGAATGCTTATGCCGGTTTGAAGTGGTTTTCAGATATCATATCTGATCCCAGTCTCTTCGAACTGACAATCGGTAGTTCCAAAACAAGCCAAGATTTAATAGTCGGTTATTTAAGTAACAAATTGGCAAACAGTCTAATTAGAGATTTAACTTCACATGGAAACAAAGCATGATTAAGCACATAAGCAACCACTAAGCGTCTTTAATTAATCCTTTCATTGATTAAAACCACTTTGTAAATACTTTTATCAAAATACTTTTACAAAGATATGCATATGTATATTACTCATTCACTATTCATTTATACTCTTTCAATGCTTGGAAAATATTCAAATACTTATTTCATCAGTATAAGTATATTCACAAAACACTACATTTCAATACTTAGAAAATGTATCCATATACTTATCTCAACGGTATAAGTATATTCACAAAACACTACACTTTCAATACTTAGAAAATGTATCCATATACTTATCTCCATGGTATAGGTATATTCATAAAATTTTAAGAAATATTTCATTTCCAAAACATTCTTAATTGGGTTAAAACAAGTGTTCTTTAAAACATTGTTAAAAATAAACCCAAAAAACTTTTGGTGAAAGTAAATGGATCGTATAGAAATTAGACCAAGTATACTTATCACCACTTTTTGATTTCAAACTTGTACAATCCCCCAATTAACAATGTAGTCAGACAAGTTAGCGTACCATCATTGCCTCGATGTACATTCTTAAACTCTCACAGATAGAAATGAGTTTTCTACCTAGGAATTTGGTGTTAAGTATGAAAAGAATAGTTTCTATACCAACAAAATTTAAAATGATCATTTATAGAAATCAAATCTCATTCCTTTTATAAATCTCTTTTATATTTACAGAACTCCTTTTTATAAATCTCTTTTCTATTTACCAAACTCCTTTTTATAAATCTCCTTTCTATTTATAAACTTCTTTTTTTATAAATCACTTTTATATTTAAAAAATTCCTTTTATAAATCTCCTAATTTTAAATCTCATATACTTACAATAACTCTTTAGTTTCAAGATAGGACAAAATACTTTCCATAAAACGATCATTCCATATATCACTCTAAATTCATAAATGTAATTTATTATTCCAACTTATCAAAATAATATCATTTCCCTTTTGTAAAATACCATTTATAAATATAAACTTTATTTATAAAATACCATTTATAAATACGTCTTTCTATATAACATTTTATATAAAGTGTTTTACAAATACTTATTCCAAAATATTCCTATCTTCTTTTAAAACAGAATCACTTCATTATAAAATAGAAATTCTCCTTCGTTTTCCTTGATAATAAACATTCTTTATACTATTAACTTTTATGTAAAATAGATACTTTCCAAAATATTTCTAAAACATTTACATATAAATTAGAAGAGACTAACAAAAAGGTTGGAGTAAAATGAAGAAGTTCAAAAACCATTTCTAAACAAAATACCATAGAAAATTCCAAAAGTCACATTTAAAATCATCCTCTGAATCAAAAGCATTTTCAAATGAAAAATAACAAATAATACTATTTTCAAAATACTATAATGAGGCCTAGAGTTACCACAACACTTAACAAGTTCATTCTATACAAATGTAACAAGTGTAACAATAATATAGCGAATATCAAAATCACATCGAATAAGGCTAAGCCACCAAGCTTTTAGCATTCAACAATTTATACAATAAGTATATAAATTAAATTAAAAATCAACATTGGCAAGGAATCGGGATCTCTCTATAAAATTTCATGAGTTCCATGTATTTCTTAAATATGCCATCTACTTTCTAAAGCGGTAATTCAACCAAACCAAACAATAAAACATCAAAGCATGCACTTAAAATTTTATAACATATATATGTATGTAATGTTCATTCAAAGGTGAGTTAACTCACCAAAATTCTAGCTGACGTTTAAGCGTTCCTGCTTGGTCTAAAATCGAACGACGTTTGATTTTAGCTTAAAATCTTACTTGCTCCAAACTTGACGAAATCAGCTCTAGTGCGTAGATAAACTCCTACGAGCGCAACGCAAAAGACCGCGTCTCGATTAGACCTTGTATGCAAGAGTTATTGATTTAATTAGAAATTGGATTGATTAAATTAGTTAATTAACTAATTAATCTACTAATCACTAAATTATACCTTCTTCCCTAATTTGATTTTGCTCCTTCCTATACATGAATATGCATAGAGACACACACAATTCATGCCGATCCTCTCTCCCCTCTTTTTTTCCTTATTACTCAACGAAATCGGCCACTGTCTTCGCTAACGCGCTCCCCTACAATTCATCTCCATGACAAAAACCATAACAACAAGCTGGATCATCTCCATCAAATCACAACCGAATTCTCTTCCAACTATAGTGTATTGATGTGTTTCACTATGGGGAGCCGCATCACCCCATATTCTGACCAAAGCTGCATCACACGACGAGAAACCAATTCCATTGATGCTTTCGCATATCTCCTCCTACATTTCTCGAAACTGCAACCCTAGTTCGATCGTGGAAGATGGAGCTTCCATAAGTGCCGCCACACCGCCTATCCCTATACAAATTCGAAGATCTCCATTTACCAAGGGCAATGGATCCAACGTCATAATTTTTAGTGGCTTGTACCTCACGATTTCGATTTTTGATGGTGGTGGCTATTATTTACTTTACTGGAGAGGAGGGAGTAAAAAATAAAAGTTCAAAACCCATTTCTAAACAAAATATCATAGAAAATTCCAAAAGTCACATTTAAAATCATCCTCCGAATCAAAACCATTTTCAAATCAAAAATCACAAATAATAGTATTTTCAAAATACTACAATGAGGCCTACAACTATCATAGCATTTAACAATGTTTTTCATATAACTGTAACAAGTGTGACAACAATAAGGCCAATATCAAAGTCACATATCAAATTCACATTCAATAAAGCTACGCTACCAAGCTTTTAGCATTCAATAATTTATATAATATTAACAAATTTCTTTGTTAACTCAAATATGCAAGATAAAATAATCCAAGTACAGATTAGGGCTTAAGTTTCCTTATGCAAAGCATGAGAGAAGTATGTAAATGAAGGTTCTAGTCCAATTATGATATAATGGAGTATGATTGTTCATATCCCAAGTCAACCGGTAGAAATCATATACATGTCAAAAAATTAACAATTGGCCAAATAGCTTATTCGATTGAAGTATGTTATGCAATGTTCATTATTCAAGTCCTTATGTACAAAAGTCACGAATGTACAACGAATTCTACAAAATTTTCAATTTTATTTAGGGTTTACAACTTGAAAATGTAAGAAATGAGAAAAATCCACCGCTTCCATGTATCCATGGGGTCCGTATTTATAGGAGTGGAAGCAGGTTTTATGGTTGTCACATGTCCTTCGATATGTTATGTGAATGTCGATATTTGATATCCCTTCATATTGCTAATATTTGACATCCTTTGTTGTACTGATGACATTCAGCATCCTTCTTCATATTGATGACATTCAACATCCCTCTTTATATTGACAATATTCGGAATCCTTCTTTGTATTGATGATATGTGGCATCCTTCATAGTTGTAGACATTCGATATTCTATATCTCCTTCGAAGTTCGACATCCTTTGCTTCTTATAAAGCTTGAGACCATTTTCCACTTATGGGAGCTTTACAATAGTTAAGTAGTAAAGGCTCAATATATATTGCTTGTTTCATAGAGTCTCGATATACCCTCTTTATGACTATGTATTCGATGTCTCTTAATTATGCGACACCCATCTTTATTCTCCATTCTATTAGCACTTTATGCTGTAGTATTTCAGCAACTCCCTCTGATTATCTTCAGCTTTGATATCCTTTGTACCATAGTATCTTAGTACCTGTTGAAGTTCGACACCCCTTTGGGTTTGTTGTATGCTCGATATCTTTAGAAATTGTTTGGGATTCAATGTCTCTTCCTCCTTACATGCTCGACAACTTCTATAGTTGTTAAAGCTCGATACCTCCTTTTCCTTTATTCAAGCTTGATAACACTTGTAGCTAGACACCTTTAGAGATTCGATACCTTGATGTGAAATCTTTGTGATTGTTAAGGTTCGAGAACCTTCCTGCTATGCTCATGTTCGATACCTTCTAGGTTTGCCAACTTCTTGGAATTTGATATCTTCGGAGATTCACCATCCCTTCTTAAACATTCTACACCTTTGATTATAGAGGTTCGACATCTCCCTGGGGTTGCTTGAAGTTTGATACCTTACTGAATTCTTGATTGCTTTTCCTTCTTCACACTCGAAATCTTGAATTTCGATATGTTCTTCCTTGGTGTTTGGCACCTTTATTTTTTAGTCACGTTTACCCCACTCCCCCGCATGTAGAAGAAAAGGTATTATACTTTAGTATAATGTTGACTTTTCAAGGTGTTGCCTCGATACTGGTGTTTCCCGTCTCAATAACCACATTGTCGCCTATTGGAATTCCATTCTGATCTCGCCCATTCATTCAAGTTAAGACCGATGCTTCTGATAGCATCCCTTTTGTTCTTATAAATACTTGTCTTCTTCTTCTTCTTCAATCTTTTACCTGCAAATTATTTTTGAAACAACAATTTTAGCTTTTCATTTTAATAAAAGATTTTCAATTTTCACAGTGCTCGAGCTCGATTTCAAGATTTGATTTCTATCTTAATCGATTTAGATAAAGAGGGGTTTTTTTAATTTTTGAGATTAAGGTTTAATCGATTGGATACTTTTATGATTCTAAGATAATTAGCATTTGAATTCAAGTGTTGATTATGGTATGTTCTTTACTGATCGATTGAAGTTCGATAATGTTTACTGTGAATTCAAAAAATTTCTAAAAATTCAATAATTGTTTAGAGTTTTGATTATGATAAAATCCATACCTTTTCAATATCTCAACACTTAATTTGATTAATTGTTAAAAACTCTACATCCTTTTTAAAATTCAACAACTTGCCCTAATAAGTCCCTGGTTTTTGAATTTATTAGCTTTTTAAATTCAATATCTAATTTGAAGTTCGATACCTTTTAAGGTTCCTCCCACTAGTTATAGTTTTGTTAATTAATTAGATGTACGGTATCTATTAAGAACTCGATAACCAGTTATAAGCTTGACAACCGTTTGAAAGATTGTTGTTTCAGTTATAAACTCGATAACTTCATAGTGTGTCGCTATTCGTTTATAGATTTGACAACTAATTCGAGAATTGTTATATGGATTACAATCTTTATATCTTATTTACGTCCGATGCTATACTGTACATTTGGAAAGTATATACTCATGAACTTTTTATGCATTCACACCTTACAAACTCGACAATCGGTTGAAGCATTTCTAAATAATTCTAAACTCACTTTATTATTTATGAATTTAATATTTTATTTGGATTCGACATCGAGCAATCGGTTCGACACTCTAGTATAATCTCAATAAAGTATTATAAGTATGATAACTTGATTGGACCCTAATGACTAGTCATGATTCGACATCCAATCATAAATCTAATAGTTATTAATGAGTTTCCAATTAGTTACGAATACCTTAAACATCTACTGACTCGATGTCTCGTCATAGGTTCGATATCTAGAAATGGACTATTTAATGCATTATCAACTTGTTACAAGTTCTATAACTAGTCTTAGTTTCAACATTTTACCGTTATGGATTGAATTGTTTTCAATTAACCATGTGCTCATTGGTTAGGCATTTAGCTGTTCACTTTTGCATCTATATTTAGGAGCATTTCAAATTTTTTATAAAATATGCAATACTTCCCTGATTTTGTGTAATAACACATGGCAAACAAATGGATAGCAGGAAATATGACAAAGGCGCCATTTCCTTATTTAGTGAAGATAGATTATAAATTAACAAATCCATCATAACTTCTCAGTTGGAAGTAAATACTATTCTTCAATAGTTTGGGATTACAAATATGGAAGCCATGGTCGCTGGTCCATATGGCAGAATAGAATCCTCTTGAAGGATTCTTCGCTTTTACTCCTATTCATATCTGGCATTCAGACTACCTTCCTTTCCCAAAATTCCTTTTACAGTTCCTAGAGCACTTGAGAATCGTTCTGATACAATTAACTCCTGACTCCTATACTTATTTAAGTTGCTTGGAGGTCCTTGCAAGGGAAGCCAAACTTCCTTCACTAAATTCTGAGACTCTTGATTCTTTGGTGAATCTTGTAAGAGTAGACAAGCAATCAGATTGTTGTATACATTGCCTTCTTCCTTATCCGAAGAGTTTAATCGCTCATCTGATTCACAAGACATGGGACTAGGATAATGAATTATTTTATATTAAATGATATACTCTTAAGATCAGGGGATCTTTTACTGTTCCCGGTAAGTTTTACTGCCTCTTATTATTTACATTATATTTTTGTTATTCTCCTATGATGAGTATTCTTTTTTAGGATCTGCTCCTAAACAATCTAATTCCTCCATCACCACTACTATTGAGGCTTTGACTCAAGCTTCGAAAAGCATGGGGGACATGTTTAAGCTTTTGACTAAGATTAACCTCCACAAATACCCTCTAATCTTAAACAACCATAAAGCGCTTGGAGAACCTCTGATGGAAAAGGGGGATGCTCATGGAAAAAGATCCTTAGTTATCAGCAGTCGAAAAACTTTTTCTATTTCTTCTCCCATTAGGTTTGATTCCTCTAATAAGTTTATATTATAATTAAATGAAGTTTCTTACGTCGGTGTCTTATGAATTTTCATTTGACTTAGGTTCATCTACTATTTTGTAGCCTCTAAGTCTAAGAAGGCTAAAGCTCACGTTTCTTCTTTGCCTGAATCAACTAAGCCTGCCCCTGTTAGTTGTTCTATTGCGAAATTCTTTGATGCTATAAAAGGGAAGGCAAGCTCCGGCGCTCCAACTGATGCTTCGATCCCTCCTTCGAGCAAAAATACTAAGCTTGGGGAAGTCCAAACTTCCATCATTGTCTCCGAGGATTCAAATGTGGATGCTACTTTGGCCACTCACAGTCCTAACATGATTGAGTTAAGTTCTCCGGACTAGGATGCATAAAAACACACAGAGGATGTTCACACCTCGAGTCCTTTACTAAACATCTCGCTTCCCACTTCTGCTTTCGGTTTCCAACGTTTGTATGAGGAGTTAGGTCTAAACCCTTTCCCACCGAATCTCTTCCTTCGAAGGCCTAGGCTCAAACTATCCCTATGGACTTTAATGACCTTATTCATTCAATGGTCCAATCTTTAGCTGTGGTTTCTCTTACGCCAATGCAGCCATCAACTTTCTTTATGGATCATCTTTATATTCTTTATTAGCAGCTTTTGTTGGTATGTGTTATTTAGTATTTGGCTAATATAGACTCTAATTTGGTACATCCTTACTTAGCTTATATCTGTTGTATGTTTTAGGTAGCCAAATGTATGTTTTCTCTTCAACAGCTTCCTAAGGACACGGGTCCAAGTTGTGGAGCTTAAGAAGCAAGTTTTCTTACTAACAACTAAAGTCGAGCTTTTGCACATTCAAATGATTGATGTTGCAATGGAAAAGGAAGAGGCCATTCTTGAGAAGGGAAAACTTGCCTCCTCCTTTGATGAGGTAAAGAAAGCTAAATTGTTACTTGAAGAGAGTGCAAAGATTTTAGGGACAGAAAAGGCCAAAATGGCCGATAAGATAAAGTCTTTGGAAAGCCAGTTGGAAACTAAAGATGCCACCTTGGTCTATGCTAACAAAAATAACAGAGAAGTGCTACGAAGATGCCCTTTTTGTAGCATATAATAACAACCCCGACAAATGTCCTGACTTGGAATTTCCTTCCCTCCCAAATATGAATTTCAAGAGGAAGTTCGATCTTATTCTGGGGAGAGTTTAGGGATCGCTCCAAAATGAATTTCCTAAAGAAGAGGACGTCAATTCTAAGGAATTATTATCTTTCGATGAACCTCCACTTGAAGGAGATAATGATTTTGATGAAGGGGAAGATGATGATGAGGATGAAAATGATAGCGATGATAACGATGATGATAAAAATGATGATGGTACCAGGAATGATGGAGGAAATGGTAGTAAAGATGTTGATGGTACTAATGGGTTGGGTGTCAGAACTTGCGTTCATCTTCCTATGATGTTGAATATTCTAACCCTCCTAAAATCCCACATGCTTCTCAAAAGGACATCTCAGCAAAAGAAACGAGTAAGGAGAAAACTCAAGTTCCTTTCTCACAAGCTTCTACGATACAGGTATAGAATTTATCACTTCTAATGCTTATAATTATATGTTGATTTTATTTAATAAATTTACTATTTTAGTTAGGAATAAGAAACAAGTATTATTTTGAGATTTTGTAGGACAAGAGTGAAAAGAAGGTGCAGTAATTAAATAGAGAGATTAAGAAAGTGATGGAAGATTACAATAGTTTATCTGAGAGGTATAAGCATCTTCATATTTATGCCAAACGACTTAAAGACTTTAAGGAAAAACGAGCTGCTCAACTCTTAATAAGATCTCGTCTTCATAGAGAAAGAGTTTTAAAAGAACGTGCAGAGTTAACTACACTCTTCTGGATGCTTATCAAAGATAGAGATGTTTTAGTAGAGTTTCTTTATAAAATTTATTCTAGGAGTCTTTTCTTTGACTTTTCTTTCTTGGCGGAGATGTTTTAGTGGAGGTTTTAATTAGATGTCTCCATAATAGAAATTTAAACGAGCATGGGACCGATCCCCATCCCGAGGAATGTTGGAATCTTCCTAGGGTTGTGACCATTCCACTTTCCCCTAACACTCTCCCCCTAAGAAAGTTAAGTTCAATAAAGAGAGATTCAATTTCGAGTTTTATAAAGGGTCAATATTTTGTGAACCCAAGTAATTTTATTATTGTAATATGTAATTCAAGCAATGTTATGAATTCCAGTATCTTCGCTTCTTTGCAACTTAGCTTATTCCTCTTAAAGCATACATATTAAGGAATCATCGGGTAGTTATGTTTCCATGGATATCAAATTAAAGAAGGACATTAAAGAGAAATCGTTAATTCTTAAAACCTCTCGGCTAGCAAAATATTGTTTCCTTAAAGATCTCTACGAAGTTTGCATATGGCTTCCACACTTTTATTTTGATTTATTGAGTAATAAAAATGACAATTTACTTAAAGAGATGCGAACTAATTATGCCAAATTGTTATGTGGTGAAGCCAATCCTCTGGTCGGGAAGTAGGACTACCATCAATTCCCACCAGTTGATACCCCTCAAGGGTTTAATGTTTCTTTCTACTCTACCTTTTCTATGTCCATAGGTTACTCAAAAAGACCCAAACTATTATCTTTAAACTAAAGAATATATCAAACTTGTGTTTTTAATGTAATTTGAATTTTTTTGTTTATGCTTGTAAACATTCTTATTGTTAATAACGAACGCATTTTCTTGTGTACTAATTTCTTTTTCCTGTTTACTTATTTTCATTAGAAAACCAATTAACGTAGCATTTAGCAGTCTAAATCTTCTTTCTCGATTGGTCAATATTAAAACCATGATGATATCAATCATTGAGAAGAAATACTCTTCTCAAGATGCTTTAACTTGTTGTTTTCAGGTAACCTGGATGCACAAACATGGCACAACAAATACTATCAATTGAGATCTGCATTAAGTAGCATAAAGGAAATGATTTCTAGCTTAGAAAATAAATAAAAAATAGAAAGAAAAAGAAATCCAAGAGTTGAGAGGGAATATTAGTGTGGTTGGCCAGTCTAGACCTTCATTCCAAAGAATTGAGGCCGATATAGAAATTTCCTGATTACGTAATGGATCTTAAAGTGGACTTATTAAAAAGCCAAATATCCTGTCAATCTTTAGAACTTATTACAAGCGGAGGCAGATCCAGCCTTCCTACTGCTACCCCTTCGACTGGCAAAGAATAGTTTTTTACCTTGTTAAATCCACCCTTGGGTCTAGACCATGGAGAAATCTCCAGATGGTTCCAAAGAGTTAGGTATGAATGCATCCAATTTTTAAAAGGAAAGTGGGATGAAAACATCTTGGAATATCTCAACAAGTGTCAAAGTCAGGTTGATGAATTTGGACATGAAAAATATGCTCTTAAGTAGAAAGTTAAAGAATTACAAAGCAAGATCAAAACTCGTAAAGGAGCCAATAAGACGATCATGCGTTAAAGGTTCAAATTAGCTCTATTGATGATATGGATATTATCTGAAAGAAGGAGAAGAAACTCAAGAAATTTTTGGATGTGGCGATTAGTCATATCGTCAAACCTTCCATTTCAATTGAAGACTTTAAGGAAAAGGTGTAGGACCTTGACTCTTAATGGAGAATAACCGAAGTAGCATTGCTTGGAAACTTTTGACTGAATTCTCTTGTTGATTAATTTTTCTTGTTATCTGTAACTTTTGTATGTGATGTGTAAAATGTAAAATGGCGAATAAATTTGTACATAAACAGTTAATACCTTGAATAGACTTTGTATCTTCTACCTTGTTTTGTATTGTATTTGAAGTCGTTGAATTGTTTAAAGTTTGTAACTTACTTCAGTGCTTTAGTCCGATTCCATATGATATGTTGTCTTTGATTAAGCATAGATCTTCTTGCTTCTTATTCACTTGCAAAATGCTTTAGACCGGCCTTTCTGTTTCTCTCTTCTCCTTCTGGAAAAATATACAGTAAATAAATATAGCTTTCATAATTTTGAGAAATTATTTCTTTCTTAAATTGGTTATTTTTCTTTGCAAACTTCGAACAACATTTTATGAAAAAATTGTCTTATTAATCTTCGGGACTTTGAAAGCTTGGTTTTGAAATTCATTTTCTAGAATAATTATTAGCAAAACTTTAGATAAGTCTAATCAATTAGCCTTCTTATTTCACTTTTAGGGGCAAATCATGGTTGCTTTAAATATCATTATCCTGGTTGGTTCTTCGGAGTAAATATATATTCGATGATTTTTCCTTATTGCATAAGCATAGGTTGTCTCTAGTTAGCTTTGATAAAAGATCAAAAATTTGTTTGATAAGAAAACCAAAAATCCATCTAACAATAGGACCTGGATTAAATCAAAAATTCATTTGATAATAAGACTAAAAGTTCATCTGGTAAGAAGATCAGAAACCCATCTGATAATAAGACCAGAATTCTATTTGGCAAGAGGATAAAAAATTTGACCATTAATGAGATTCTCTTTATTTGATAATTCAAATTCCAACTCAGAAATTAAGGATTAAGAGCTAATTCGGCATTTCGGAGAATGAAGCCTTGGACCTAAATAATAAATCACAATTTCTCAAATGTCCATAACTGACATTAAAATTCCTGGATTCTGGGTAATGGGCAGCTTTTGATCCTTCTTTTAAAGGTTACTTTAACTTTGCATTGGTGTAGAATTAAATGTGTTTAACTGTTCTCCTCTAGAAGGTTGCTTTGACCCATTCTTTAGGATATAGTTTAATTTATTTGACTGATTTCTTTTACTTCTTATTACTATCTTAGGTAATGACTTAAGTTCTGACTAAGTCCCTTATTACTATCTTAAGTAATGGTTTAGGCTTTGATCGATTTCTTTATTACCATCTCTAGGTAATGGTTTAGACTTTGGGTGAACCCCATATTACCACCTTTAGGTAATGATTTAGGTTTCAGTTGAACCCCTTATACCATCTCTAAGTAATGATTTAGGTTTTGGTTGGTGCGTTTTGTTAGCTATCCTAAGAAGAACCGAAATCTTACCTGCCCCTTAGGAGGCTTACCAGTCAGCCATATAGGCGGAACTGAATGCTAGTTCACTACTTTGGCCAGACCATCTTAGATGAAACCAAAGGCTTACTCCGTCCTCCACTTAGGAGGTGCTTCAGATAGGCCTTAGGCGGGACTGATGGCTGATTCTATGCTCTGGCTAGGCCATCATAGATAGGACCAAAGGCTTACTCCATCCTCCCTCTAGAAGGTGCTATGGCCAGGCCACGTAGGCTGGACTAAAGGCCTGTAGTGTTTTGGCCAAGCATTATAGGCGGGATCAGAGGCTTACTCCGACCTTCCTCTAGAAGGTGCTTTGACTAGGTCATCTTAGTGGGATCAAAGGCTTTTTAGTTTATATTATAAATCCTTTTTATGAAGCATCTCTTCATTGAGCACTTGATCCTTGTGGGCACATTTACTTTTCACCTAAATCTTGTTTAACGAACTCTTGAAGTTCTCCTTTTCCCAAGAAATTCTCGGTCTTTCCCTTTAAGGCTCGAGATTGATTAGTTTCATGCCCATTTGTGCGGTGTATCCGCAATAAGCACCTTCAAGATTCCTTTTAATTCTCGGTTGCTTTTTCTTAAAAGGCTAATAGTTCAATCTCTCTTTAGTTAGGAGATGGATACTTTCATAAGAGATGGCAAGGGAATGAATTTTAGAGGATCGGGAATTCCTAGGGTATTGTGGTTTTTTATCCCACATGACTTTTTTGTAACATTCGATTGGCGCATTAGCATTATCCATAAACTTTCCCTTTAAAGAATCCGAGTTTGGCGTAGAAGAGCGATCAACTATTCCTTCCCACTTTTAGGAAAACTTGTTGAAGTCTTTTGTTATTTCCCTTTTGACAAGAGTTCCATTAGATCAGAGTTGTATAGCCCTCCTCATTTTTAAGAACAAGCCATCCTTTTTTTGCTCTCCTCTCTCGGATTAGAATAATAGCCATGGATTGGGGTAGAGCCTATACGGAACGGATTTATACTCCACTTATCTGGATTATACGGAGTCGCTTGTCTCTTTTCTTCCATAATTTTTAGTGCCAACAACCTCAACACTTGTTCTTCATGGAATTATAAACTGTAAGTGACTTGATAAACTAGTTTGGCCAAGTGAGGCTTGGAGGATCCTTATTTTGAAATGGTCATTATGCAAAGTTTGGAAATTTCTTTAAGGGAAATATGCAGGTTGGGAAAATCCTTTATATGTAGGCTAACGAAAGTTTGTTAATAGGATATGCAAGAAATCGGAGGTTCGAGCCCTTCTTCTAGTGTCAAAATGTTAACAAATTTCTTTGTTAACTAAAATATGCAAGATAAAGCAAGCCGAGTTCAGATAAGGGCTTAAGTAGCCTTATGTAAAGAACTAGAGAGGTATGAAAATGAAGGTTCCAGTCTAATTATAGTGTAACGGAGGATGCATATTCATAGCCCGAGTCAAGTGTTAGAAGCCATATGCAGGTCAAAAATTTAACAGTTGGTCAAATAGCTTATTCGATTGAAGTATGCTATGCAATATTCATTTTTCAAATCGTTTTGTACAAAAGTCACAAATGTACAATCAGCCCTACAAAATCCCCTATTAAATTTAGGGTTTACAACTTGAAAATGTAAGAAATGAAATAAGAACAATCCACCCCTCCTATGTATCCATGGGGTCCATATTTATAGATGTGGCAGAAGGTGGTATGGTTGCCACGTGTCCTTCGACATGTTGTGTGAATTGCTGATATTCGATATCCCTTCATATAGCTAATTTCTACATCATTTGTTGTACTGATGACATCCAGCATCCTTCTTCATACTGATGACATTTGATACCCCGCTCTACATTGACGATATTTGGAATCCTTCTTTGTACTGATGATATGCAGTATCCTTCATAACTGTAGACATTCGATATTCTTTATATCCTTTGAAGTGTTTAAAAACCCATATCGATACAGTTGTACCTTCTGTATCGACAAGACTTCATAAACCACTCGTTAAATGATAATTTAAATATTTTTCAAATTAAAAATTATGGAAAATCAAATAAGTTAAATTAAAAATACGTCGATAAAAGTCAAGTTGTAAAAATAAAATAATTTTCTTATTATTTATTTGAACCATTCATTTATGTAAATAAATTTACAAAATGAATGCACTATTATTATTTATAATTTAAAAGGAGTTAAATAAGACCATTAAATTAATTAAATTAACATTTAATTAAAAATCCAGTTATTTGAAACACTATTCAAATATTAATTCACAATTCAAATATTTTAAGCAATCCCTGTATTTGAATTCGAGTTTAAACCCAATTATTCAATATTTGAATTTAATTAAATATTCAAAATCAAATGACCAAAATTCCGGGTTGTTATAGGTATATTGTAAAGTGGGTATTCAAGTGTAATAGAAGGACACACGGATGCCAGTTGGAACACTGGAAGAGAAGCTAACAATAAATCAACTAGTGGATGGCTATTCAGTCTTGGTAAGGGAGCGATATCCTAGGCCTTAAAGAAACAAAAGTGTACTGCAGATTCTACCATAGGTGCTGAACCTATAGCACTGGCTTCTTAAAGTAAAGGAGCAGAATGGTTAAGATATTTGCTATTAAAAATGCCTATTTGGCCAAAACCAATGCCTTGGATATCTATGCATGATAGTCAAGCAACACTATCAAGAGTATATAACTGGGTATACAATGGCAAATCTAGGCATATTAGCCTAAGGCATAGTGCAGTGAAGCAAATGCTCACTGATAAGGTAATTACCATAGATTTCATGAGATTTAGCCAAAACTTGGCTGATGCATTAACAAAAGGACTTACAAGAGATTTGGTATTGAAAACATAAAAAGGAATGGGTTTAAAACCAATATAGAAATCACCTATGATGGAAACTCAGCTCAACATAATGAAATTCATTATCTTGAGTTCAATGAGCAAAATTACATTATACGATGTGATTTGAAGCACTATAATATTAGTCTAAACAACAAATATTATATCTATTCCAAAAAAGTGCTTAGTACCTATAATGATATGTAGTGGTTGTGCTACTTAATATTTAAGAGGTTTAGAACAGAAGTAATATTGAAGTGTATAGTTATATGGCGCTTGCAATAAGCCAACCTATATGAATGCATGAAGGTGGTGCCACCTTCTGCGAGACTATGGCTTAAGTCTCTAAGGGCATTTCATGAAACTAAGACAAAGACACAAAACCAATCCACTTCTCGGCTTATGAACTATCCAAAGAAAAGAAAACGAGTATGTGAAACACATCTGGTACATCGCATACAATCGTGGGTTCAATGCTCAGTCAACCACTCTATTCTGGCATGCTCTGATAAGTTATCCTATGTATGTATATTCATGTCCACAAGACATCTATACTTATGCACCAGTTTTCCTACAACATATGACAAGAGAAATTTTTTAAAAATTTGGTGGAGGATTTTTAGTGAAATTTTTATAAAGTACTAATATGAGTAGTTTTTGGTTTAAAATGAGAAGAAGAGAAAGAGAAGAGGAAGAATGTGGGATTGGAATAGTCTCATGTCTTAGAATATAAGGAACTAAACTTGTTTAAATATATGTTCCTCAAGAGAATATTGGGCTCTTTGGGCACCCAATGCTTGCTCTATTATGAGGAGGGAAGCCATGCATAACCACCACAAACGTGTGCACGCCACCGTCGACCGACCGGATCGGGTTTGGGTCTAAATGAACATTTTAGATAGAATTATTTCAGTTAAAATGGGTCAGATATAAACCGTTAACAAGCCACAATTCGAATTGGAATGGACAAAAATGGTGAGACGTCTGAATTCAAACATAAGGAAGTGTCATTTAGTAGGGGACGTGCCGTCTCAAATACGAAAAGACACCTCTTTGCAACTATAAATAGAAATGCCTAGAAAGTGCTTTAGAATTGAAACTTTCTCTTTGCAAACAAAAACACCTAAGCGCTTTAGATTCAATTTTCTTTTGTTTTAGATCCCCTTCTCCTTTCCTTTTTATTTCTTTCAATGCTATTTTGGGTTTGTGATACCGTAGATCATAAACTATATACCCTTATTACTTCAGTCAGTTTAGAAGATAGTTTGACTTGATTTCAACAGTGTTGTCGCAATCGATTGAAGAGATTTATCATCTCCTGCTCCATTGTATCTTGAGAGACAATTTTCTTTAACTCACATCACCTGTTATCTGGCATTTTGATCCGGCTATATCTGAACTAACTTGACAAGTTACACTTGACCATCATTAAGGCTAGTAGCCTAGAGCGATGATTGTGAGGTCTAGAAATCAAGTAAGGCAATGATATGAAGCGATGATCAACCGAGACCAAGAGATAGACTCTCTAGAATAATCTAAATATGGATTTGTATGTCCCCTAGGCGGCAAATTGGTGACTATACCTTCTCCTAGGGGATCTGTAACGATCCACCTTTTTGGATGGTTTAAATCGACAATAAACCAAACATGTCTAACTCAAACCATTCAAAAGGGAGGATTGTCGTTGGGGTAAATAAGAAAATAAGAGAAAAGAAGGAAAAAAACATAGAATCTCACAGCGGAATGACAAAATATAATAATCAAATAAACAATTCATGAAGATATTTTATAATATACATTTGATCACACAATTTTTAAAACAATCAGAGTACAAACAACGACATACAAATAATGAGGCAGCGGAAAATTACTAATAATATAATATATCAAACTCCGCCTTCGTCCTCCAGAAATAAAGTCTTCAAGACTGAAAAGCTTAGGCTGACCCGAGCGTAATGAAAAGTCAAAACACTCGAGTCAGAACTAAAAGATCTTATGTGAGTTAAATCAACAACAAGTAAATATGAGTGTAATGGCTTCAGAGATGTTTACGGGATTTACATCTCCTATCCAGTGTATAACGTGCGTACAATAACTTAAGAGATGTTCGGGATTTTCCATCTCCTAAGGATCTGTTAAACTATCTATATGTAGTAAAATACGCTATATATATGTAGTGTCTATCAATAAAGTAAAGTATTAAAATAGCGTTAAGGCGTTACCCATATCCCCCTTAACACATTTTTATAGGCATCGTAGTCTATAAAGTACTGTAAACACCACCATAAACTGGTGGGCTATCAGGGAGCACTCCATAGGTACGACACAAACCAAAATCATAATGGGCTCGATAAGGCATTTGACAAGGCACGCGAGGCAATGCCCAGGGTAGGATTCTACCGTTTTGCATGCCCGGACTGGTGGTAACGCTTAGTAGATATTACTGCCCACCTCCAAACACACTCCCATATTCAAATCGAGGGTGGCCACCAATCAATCACAAAGTAACAGATATGGTATTGAAGAAGCGTGTCCGATAGGAGGAACAACCTCACTTGGCTCGGGATAGCTCATGTTTTAGTTATATCAAGCTGACCTGAAGGTCAGGGCTATGTTCTTACCTCATACAAGAAGCGTTCGCCTAACCATCCTACTTTGTTCTAGATTCTCCACCACGTGCACGGTTGTTAAAGTGGTTTTGGAATTAGTAGAGAGTATGACAATATCCGACCCCGGTCTCTTTAATAAAAAAACGCTTATTTCACACCGTGGTCATCTTATAAAACATTTTTAATAATAAATCCAGAAAACGGTCTATACCTTCATATCAAGATATCCATATACTTATTCCAAAAGTATAAATATATTCATAAATGCCGAGGAAGATTTCTTTCAATCAATTTCGAAAATAATTTATAAATCTCACTTAAACTATTTATATGCTTTAGAACCATTTATAAAGTTATTTATAAATTCCAAAACAGTTTACAACTCTTCCGCTTTTCATAAACCTCTATGCAAATTCCTTTAAATCACTTCCAAATCCTTTTATACAAGTTCTTTTATAAAATCCTTTAAAACCCATATAAACTCCTTTATAAAACCATTATAAAAATCCTTTATATAAATATTTTATACAATCCCTTTTATAAAATCCATTATTAAATCTCTTACAAATCATTTATAAATTCCTTACAAAACCTTGTAAAAAATTCTAAAATCTTTTACAAAAATATTTTATCTATTAAAGTTGTTATAAAAGTCTATATTTATTATCTTGAATCAAAAATATATTTATTGTATTAAATTAAATTTAAATAAATCTCTTAAAACTATATTAAATATTTTATTAAATTAAGATTTAAACCATTTAAAATACTTTTTTAAAACTAAATAAAATTATAAGTAAAATCTTAAATTTACCTTTTAAACCATATATTAACTTAGAATTTGAAACTTTGAAACATATAAAATAAATTATTTTCATATAATTTTTTAAATAAAATCATTAAATTAAATTTATAAATCAAATTTATAAATCAAACATACTTTACCATTTAGAAAATAATTTAAAACCGACCAATAGTGTCCGTATATAATTTTCTACCCTATGGTCAAGTGATTGGGTATGTACCATTTCAACCCAAATAGTTAAATTTTCCAGGTATATATCATTTCAACCCGTATCCCGAATCAATAATTTACAAATCAACAAAATCGCTAGGGTATGTATCATTTCAACTTATAATGGTTTTCCCTAATCTATAAGATCATTCAGGTATGTATCATTTCAACCCATAGTGATAATAGAGATATAAACATCCAATCATCTAAAATGTCAACAAATAACATCCATCACAATTAACATCCAAATCAGCCATTAAATCACAACAATTAACTGGTTATCATTATCAAGTATTTAACTAACAATTTAAATTCTATATTAATTTAAATGGAAATTTAATTCAATATAAATTTAAATGGCAATTTAATTCAATATAAATTCAAATTAAATTTAAATGACAATTTAAATTACCAAATAGCAATCAATAAGATTCTCATCAATTCGTATATTTAATTCAACTAACATAAGAAGGTTTAGTATTTCGTGAGTAGGTTAAACCACTCACCTTTGTTTATAGCCGATTAAAAAAATCCAAATAGAGCCCAAAAGTTGAACAGTCTCCAAATCCAACCAAACCAGTTCCATGTTATTTGGAATTTTCATACAATCCCAACGGAAGATACCGCGTCCAAATCCGAGTTCGTATGCAAAAGTCATACAAGTTAGAACGTTGGAAATTCAAATTTAAATTAAATTAAATAAAAGGGGCAAATTTTAAATTTACACGTCACCTTCAAACCCTAAATCGCGATGAACAGGCACTAAAGCAAACCTAGCCATCGCCTAACCCTACTGCCACCGCCTCCTACAAGCGCTGCCACGCCGATCAAATTATGCCGCTGTGCTCCTCACCAAACGTCGTGCTTGGTGGTACACTCGCAGCCATCACGACTGCCTTGAAAGTCCAGCGTCGCCGCCCCCATTGTTTGAGATTATGGCAAACCACGGCCACTGTTGACGCGAACGAACCATACGGATGCACTCGTCTCCTCACACTCTACGCTCCAGTGCCCTCCGATCGCTCCAACGTCGAAGATCCAACGTTGAATCGACAACCCTAGAACGAACAGCCATGACTGTTTCACTGATTTTTGGCCAAACCGTGATTCGATTGAAAAAACAAATTGTAGAAGTAGATTATGCTCATCAAGAACTTCGCGATGATATATATAATTCGATAGGTTTTAAGGAGTTTAAATTTTGAAGTTTGATTGAAATTGAAATTAGGGTTTTCTGCCATTAGGAAGGAAGAGGAGATAGAAATAAGCAGTACATACAGAAATTAGAATATACAACTAGGGTTCCAGAATATATTTATTTATATAGACAAAGATGGATAAGAACGAATGGACAAATCGAATAGGATCGAAACGATAACAACGACCTTAAAAGCCCGTTTCGTTCTCGAAACAAAAGTAGGTCATCCAATATATCGAAATATAGGTTTTCAATATTTTTAAACTCAATGTAACTAGTTTCAAACCCGAATTCCATTGTATACAGAAGTTATCTTTTAAAATCAAATTATATTCATTTAAATTCTTTTAATTGATACTACGCGTTTCGAGCTCGCACGATCAAACGATAAATCTGATCGCTACGAAACTTGAAATCCTACAATAATTCGCTGTTACGGATCCGATGAAACTGGTTTCATCGAAATCTAAGACAGTGCCCAAAAGGCTAATTTTCACGTTAATTAAATAAATTATTATTTTAAAATAAATTTAATCACTTTTAAAATTCTAAAATAAAAGTTAACAATTTCTATCATTCTCGATTACATATAAATTAATAATCTTTTAACAATAAATTTTCCATGTTAAATCCAATATTTAAATATTATATTAATTTCAGCGTTCAATTACAACTGTAATAAAATCACAGTTAATTATATTTTAATTTCAATCAGTTTCTTTTATTTTGATTTACACTCTTATTATTCAATCATCCAATACCTTATGAATTAATTTAACACTAGTTTACATTTTATTACATTCATATTTTACAGTTATCTTCTTAACTCATATTAACTGCAATATCTACTTACATTATTCCAACAATTGATTCCAACAATTATTTTATTCCTTATTAATTTACAATTGTATCCAAATTAAGCTCTACAATTATATTTCAATCAGAACATTCATTTCATCCTTATAACATTAACGCTAAAAATTTACAATCGATTGAATTTACGTTAACATAGTTTTTAATTACACTCAATCAATATTATTAATTATATTCTAATTTGCATTACTATCTTTCACTTCACTATAGTTATTGTTTTCAAATTCATTTAAGATCAAGTTATGAATTCTAACAATTTTTTTTATTAATAAATCATAAATTTTAATTTCTTACAATATTAAATTCCAAAATCTTTTTAAATTTAATATTTTTAATTATCGAAAATACGGGTCATTACACTCTCCCCTACTCAAAACTTTTCATCCCCGAAAAGGAACAAGAAGGAATGAAGAAATTTGATATAATTTTATTCAAAATAATCAATTTATAAACAATTAATTTCCATATTTAAGTTTAACAAAATTTTGAAAATAACTCAATTTTCATAAAATTTTCTAAGTCCTATGTTTTCGAATAAATTCGACAGAGTCTCCTTTGCATGGATAGGTCCGGAAAAATAATAATATCATATAATTACAATATAGATATCATATCTATACTATAAAGCAAAACCTTGGTCAAAGCGGTCAAAGTGAAGCCTTTTTTGGACTGTCCATATAGCCCATCCTACAAATTCCAAACAAATAATTCTACCAGGGCACTTTTGTATTTCTACCACTGCCTCAACCCACGTTCTCCAACCTGCTTCTTCGCATGACTCTATAACTTCCTCTTTCGATTTCTTCCCTTCTCTTATCCGTATTCTTTTTTCGTTTCCTTCCCTTCCCTTCTCAGCCGAAAACAATAGCGCTTCCCCTTTTCCAGTTTTCAAACGATGGAGGTAAATTGACCAAACTCTGTTCTGCCCTTGCTTCCTTTACGATGTCTCCGAAGACGAGCACTGCCGCAACGATGATGGTCCACCACTAACTTCGACACCGAATCAGCAACTTGCAACAAAGTCCGAGTATATTCCTCAAGGTAAGATCTCAAACTTACTTTATACTTTACTGATTTGGTTTCGTTCGGTTTTCCTTACCCTCTCTTATTTTACCTCTCTTTGGCTCGAATTCTGTTATCTGATTAGTTCGGATGGACACTTGAGCTTTGAAAAGCTTTGAATATTGTAAGTTCTTATGTGCTTTTTTTTTTAATTTTGCTAATGCTGATCACTGACCAGCGTCATTGTACATGCCTTAAGTTATGAAACAATAACGTTTTGTTCCAGCAGTCCAATTGTTTGATGAAATGAAAATAATTTCTCAATGGCCATTGTATTGCAATGAATGATTTGCTAACTCAGTGAGTATTAGCAAGGGAACAAAATATATCAAAGCTAAATGGTTTTGAATTGTATGAGTTTGGTAGTGGAACCATTTTCCTTTGTTTCTTTAAGATTTAAAACAGTATGATTTGTCATTGAAAGCAATCATATTTAATGCATGTTTGTTATGTATTGGACCAACAATTCAATCAGGTGTGTATCAAGTACATATATTATTTCTCAACGCTTTTGTTTTGCACCGGTTTTCCCTTGATGGACTAATAATATATTTAAACTGTAATTTTCCTAATCTATTATTGCTTGGATACATCATTAGGTTTTGACAGGTTTATCAAATATCCATCACTTATCTTCAAGTGGTAACAAATTCAGAAATTACAACTATGATTTGGAGGCACAAGATTATGATATAAATATCCAATGAAGGCCATAACTTGAATTTTGATACTAAGAAGAAGGTCACTCATTCTGGCTACGGTTAGGCAGATTTCTATATACTAAATTTGTGTTACTACTTAGTTAACCCCATTATCTAAACTTCCTTTAGTGTGGTATACTAATAAAGATCAATTTTTTGTTGTTTGAATAACTAATTAATGCACCGATTTTCTCAATTAGGTTGTTACTATTTTTTGATAATTAATGTCATGCTCCATCATTTCCACTGAGTAGTACATTGTGAAAAGAGAGATGAATGTTGTGTACAAATGTACAAGGGGCAGAAGCAATCATTGGGGTTGCTTGCATATTCGCTAAAGACAAATTAAGCTACATCAGAACCAAGCTTAATAATGGAATTCCATATGTACACCGGCATTCATATTAGAAATCAATTCATGGTCCTGTTTCTAGGGGTGTATTATGAGAAAAATATAATCCAAATTGATGAATGGTGGTTGAGGGTGCTTGCTTAATGGATAGAAACCCAACAATCTAAAATCTCACATCATAACCAGACTTGAAAATGAGGAGTACATGCACAGGTGCTTTGAATTTGTCGATATATTTCATATTTCAATTATGCCCCTAGATTTCACATTTCTTTGTAATAAGATTTATTTCCATCCACGATGCATTGTTGGAAACTATTTCCAGAGTTAGTGTCTGCTACTGAAATTCCAGACATTGAAAAATCAATGAATAATGGAGCAAGGTGAAGAGGCAAAAACCAAATATTACTCCACTATTCAAACTTAGGTTTACTTAATTCTCACTTTCCTGCAATTAGTTTTCTATTTTTAAATATGCAACACACTTTTTTTTGCTAGAATTTGTTTGCATTAGTTTATCTAAGATTTAGCTATTTGCAATATTTCATGCAATTAACCTGAAAAATGGTTACTGAAACGTATGCAATGAGGTACCATATGAAGACTATATTTTGATGTTTCATTGAATATAGCTATGTATATGTATGTGCACCGAGGGAGTATTTTTTTTAACCCTATTGAATATTATAAATAACAGAATGAATTGGGAGTTGAATAAAAAGAAAAATGTAGCATGAATCATAATATAATAGATTGAAGTTAGCAGAGACAATTGTAATTGCTATAATTTGTAACTAGGCATGACCGAAATATCTGAATTGATTATAATAACAACTTATCTTTTGTTTTTCTCTTTCATTGTAGGATCTGAATTTCAAGCAAAAGACCTAGGCCTACTAATATAAAACGTTGTGATGGAACAAATTGGTACAGGAAGAAAAGTCACCTTCTCACAAAGCTCAACCACCTTAATCACAGATGCTTCAACCAAGGATGAAAGTCAAGCAAGAATAGCTCAGATGAAAAAGGATCTTACAGAGACCGGAAGCCATTGTACCTTGCGCTGGCGCTTCATATGTTTATCTTTCTTCTTGGTTAATATCTAGAATTGGGAGAATATTCGAACAATGTTTGCTTATGATTAAAGTGTATATGATGTTTTTGATAAATATGTTACTCCAATCTATATTTACAGTTGTCATTTTCACCGATATGCCTGCAACATAAACAACAAATAGTACAACATTATAAATGTAACATTTACTAATTTAGATGTGGTTAACAACATAATTATTTGAATAATCCAAACTGATTTTGGTAAAGGAATGATATTAAGGAATGTGTTAACAATATTCATTTGACTATGGAAAAATACTTAAAAATGAAAGTGCCTTATTTTTAATGGATCAGTTTAGATGTTGAATCCACGGTATTTTTTTGTTATGTTTTAATTCATGGTTTGTGTTTATTAGTTCTACACTATGGCAGTTTAAATTTTGCGGAGAACTGAGCAGCTTACCAAGTGAAAATGAAAAGGTATATAGCAAATAACCAAATGTTGCTAAATGGAGGAGAATTGAAACAACTTTATCTTTACCAGATCACTACCAGTTCTTATAGCAAACACATAAATTACACGAACTATATTTTGTGTTACTGTTGTACCATATACATGTTTGTGATCCTATATTTTGCTTCACTGTTAAATCTTATACATATGTGTAAGTGAATCAAATGCTGCGTACTGAAGCTAGCCGCATATACAAATTGTTTGTATGTCTTTACTTAAATGCTTCACATTAGAAGCAACACATCAAAGAAGGCAAAGAAATCCAATTAGACATTCATTTCCAACTTTGATTACATTTCTCTATGCACACGTCCATCGGACGTGCATGCTTACTTGTTTTAATAATAAACATCCCAAATCATGGGAAAAACAATAAAATATCTTTCCAAAACCGTAATCCGAAAACGTACCTATATGTTGGGCAAACAATCTCTATTTATGAAACCAAAAACAGTAGCTATTGCTTCCATAAACTTGTATTTCACTTATATAATCCAAAAGAGTTAAAAAAAATTATGTAAAAGAGTAATATATTTGTTGTTCCAATTAATAATACAAACAACACAACATAACAATAGTCATATGCAAACAAAACAGTACAACCATCATATGCAACAAAAGAATTCATCATACATCCATAGCAACCAAACTAATGGTTTATCCAAGTTCAGAAACTTTTCATCGTACAAGGATAATAAATAAACTACCAAGTATACCTTATGCTCAATAGCCCTCAGGTTATTTCTTAATAGATTATTCATACAACTTTGAACAATTTAAAGTACCATTTCCCAAACTTCCCATCAGCCAAAACAACAAAGAATTTAAGTATTATTTAAATTTGCATGATGTACATAAATCTTTTATACATAATATCAATTCTAATCGCTTGCTTGAATACACACATTCCACTTTCGAACTAGTATTGTTAACCCAACCACTCTAGTGTGGACTCTGATCCGATTTCTTGATTTGAAATTTTCGTTTTCCTTGCATAGCGATAACCATGATAGAAAACTTCAAATTCATATCAAAAATTCATATCAATTGTTCACCGTCAAGAATCGAGCAAAAATCCTAATTCGGATTGGTGTGAATTACTACAAATCTTGTATTCAAATCTGAATCAGAACTGTTATGCGAATAAAATGATTTATGCACAATTTACATATTTTATTCTATTGGTTTCTTTTCACATCATTATTTACTTTTCACTTGTTTCAATTCCCTCATACAATAATTATCTTTTATTAGTTTTCCTTCATTACTTACACAATGTATTTCCCATTCATTATTTGAACTCATCAATGAATCCATTATTAAAGTATTATGTACGTTTCATTGCAGTTTATTTCACATTTATTATTTACTTATAACTTAAATATCCATTTTAATATTAATATTCATCAATGAATCATTTCAGTCATTTTCTTGAGTTTATAATCATTTACTTGAACTGTAACGACCCCAAATTTTTTAAGTATTTAAATTAATAATTAATTGAGTTTTTGAATTTAAAATTATTAATTTATTTCATTTTGAATAAAACTAGTAAAACAAATGGTTTAAAGTGAAATTTATCGATTTATTTATTGCGAGTTTCCCCGATATCCAAGTATATTCTGTATAAACCATTTGAGATTAAAATATTGTAAATAGTGTATATGAGTATATGTGTATATATTTAGGTATATACGAGCAAATTTAATATATATATATATGTAGATATATATATATTTATATTTGAATTTAAAACTTAAATAAATGGTTTAGAGATAAACGATAAATATATATATATATATTTGAATTGATGGTTAAAGATGGTTTGAGTTTATAAAATAAATATAAGACAATAAATATTAAGTAAATAATGATAATTAATATTTGAACTAGAAATTGTCATTTTTAATTCTTGACAGATATATATATATATATATATATATGTGTGTGTGTAAACAAAAGATAAAACAAAATATAAATACGAAGCAAAAATATAAACATCTTTCATTCGAATGTAATATGTAAATCAACATTTAAAATAGGAACTTATTTACATTAATAAGTAACAAAACAAATACAAATAAACAAAGTATAAACAAATGAAAAAAAATAATATAGAAATCACCTCAGCCTATAAAACAAGACAGCAAATACCTTTAGTATACTCCCTTATACCTATCAGCCTCCACAAACTCAAAGACCTGCATAATGAAATAAACAAAATGAAGGAGATATCTATTGAAAAAGTAAAGTAAAACATATAGTACTAGGCAAATAAATGCAGCCACCATAACATGGCATATCAGCCGAAACAAAGTACAAAAAATATAATACATCTCAGCCATACCCAATAGTATATACAAACATAAATATAATATTACCTGTACAATTTTGTATACCTTGCCAACTTCTTGTTTGTATATCCATCCCCATCAGTTCGACCATTCCAAGCTGAGAAGAAGAAAAAAAATGAAATAAAAACATCATCTTAAAACTTAAAACAAGTTTCAACTTGAATAACAACTCAACTTAAATCAGAAGATCAAAAGAAGGCAAGATATTAAAACCAGATTTATCAAAGAAGCTCTGTTTTCTTCTCCTGGAAAAACTGTGAGCAACTCCTATTTCATTAGAGCTTAATTTGTTTTGATTTCTTATTGATGCTGTGAGTAAACATAATTTTAAAAGTTTTAAGTTTATTAAAAACAGTTCAAACTTCATTTATATTATGCTCCAGTTTGCATATGATTTGTGATACTCTGTGCTTCCCTGTAATTGATGTATAGTACATGTTTGTATTCAAAACTCAAATTTTCCTCATCAGATCATTGTAAAACTTCCAATTTCGATCAAACAAGGAGTTTGAACCTTAAGTCCAAATTTTTCAAAACTGATTAAACCCGTTAGTGAAATATTTCTACAGGAAATATTGGTTTGCAGGCAATCAAAGGGTACTTTGATAAACTCGATTGTTGCAGGAAGTTAAATCGAATTTATATATTGAATCTTTACTGGATTTTATGATTTTTAAAACAAAGATGAAGATTTTTAGCTCAGTATTACAAGAGCAGTTCAATCTTGAATAAAAATTGAATTTTTATCAAATTCTCGAAATTGAATCAATAACAAATGTTGAAACTCGAATTGAAGCAAGTATAAACATCAGGGATTTTGTAAAAAATTAACAGAAGATTTTTCTATTGCATGAGTTTTGGATTCGAGATCATTGTAGGGTTTTATTTCAAGATTTCGAGCATGACAGTAACGAGCCGAGTTCGTTGCCTACGCGCGATCGAGTGTTGTCGCACCGAGGGGAATCGAAGCGTTGGTGAACGAAGCTTCTCCGGTCAAGGTAGTGGGGTTGCAGGTGGTTGCGATCGGCGGCGTGGGGAGTTTTGTTGATACAGTTTGGGTTCACAGGGTTTTGAGGTGATCAAATTTTGAATTCCAGCGAGTTGAAGCAATCTGGGTGGTGGTTTAGGTCGAGAGGGTCAGTGGTGACTCGTGGGAGGTCGAGGCGATGATCGAAGGAGCTCCGGTCCTCTGTGCACGTATACGTGCATTCGCGTGCACGGTTGTTGCCTGGAAATGATGAGGGAGTAATGTGAAAAGGGGGAGGAAGAGAGGGAAGAAGCAAGGTGAACTCGCGTTTGTTGACTCGAAGCATCACTCGAGATTTTGAGGGGTAGGGCTCGAAGCTGGAAGCGTTGTAGCTCGGGGGATAGTTTTGTTCCAGGTTTCTCTAACCTGTTCTGTTTTCCTGGGTTTCAAATTTGAATTCGAATTTATAAATCAAGGGTTAAAATGATTTTTGAAGTCAAAGTATAAACCTAAATTCAAGTTCAGATTTGAAAAAAATAAAAATAAATAAATAAATAAATAAATTCTTAATTTGTTTAAACCTTTAAAGTATTTTAAAGGTTAAAAAGAAATTTGAACTTAAATGGGATTATGACTTGTAAAGAAAGAACTTAGAAAAGTTGAATCAAGTTTTGAAATCTGGAATTTAAATCTAAACTTGAATCTTAGTTTCGGAATAAAAGGAGTTTTTGAATTTAAATTATTCTAAATAATTTGAATGATTAAGTGTATTTTTTTTAAATTTATTTGAATTTAGAATTTAAAAGTGTAATGTTTTAAATATACACTTAAAGGTAAATTAAATCATAAGTTAAGGAAATGTTAGTAGTTGATGAAGATAATCAACTAGAGATTATTAAGTAAATTAAGTTAATTAACATGGATAATTTATTTAGTTAATAAATTAATGATTGAGACTCATTAAATTTATTAAGTTAATTAAAATGGATTTATAAATCTAATTAATAACTGGATTTATTAAGTAATTATGAGTTTTAAACTCATTAATTAAATTTTAAGGAATTTATTTGGGATAATTAATTTGGAGTTAAGAATCATTAATTTGATAAGGTTAGGCTTTAAATTAATGGTTAAATGTTAATTAATCAAGTAATTAAAGGTTAATTAAGTTACAGTTAATTAATCAAGTAATTTCGAGTAATTTTTGGAATTTTATTAATTAAGTGGTAATTAATAAAGGGTTAATCAAATAAATAAATTAAAAGATAATTAAATAACTAAAGGATAATTATTTAATGATTAAAAGATTTATTGATTAATTAAGATTGATTTATTAATGATTAAAGGTTAATTAATAGATGATAAAGGATAATTAATTAAAATGGGTTGTAATTAATTAACCAAGATTAGAAATTCATATGAAATTTATCTGATTTGAATAAATCAGATAATTAACCAACCTTACCTATGAATGTTTGGATTCTGTTGAATGATATGAATTGTTTGATATCCCTGATATATGATGCTTTGTGATACGTCCTGATTTATATCGTGATCTGTGATTTCTATATCTGTGATGTATCTATTGTTATATGAATATGAAACCCTTGGCCCGAAAAACGGCACTTGAATTTCGATGCGACAGGGAGTCGGATTTTAGTTGGTTATTCGAAACCCACATCGAATTATAACTGTGAATCTTTGTGACCGATAAATTTTATTTTATCTATGAATCTGTGAATGAAGATAAGCGTTATCGACTTTACCGCTTATCGATATATCTGTGATGATTGATGTTGCACTATTGTGTGAAACCCCTGGACTACACTTTTACACACACAAATATGGATTCACGTGGAAATCGGTTAAGTCACGGATAATTTAAATTTGATGTTTTTGAAATTGAAATTTTAATTTCAATTGATTTTGAAATTGGAAATTTCGATTTAAAGTGAAAAGCTTTTGAAATGGAATTTCAAATATAAAAGTTATTTTGAATAACTTAATCGAGTTTTGAAAATTTAAATAATTAGATTTAAATTTGAATTCAAGTTTGAAATTAAATCTATGATTGAAACTAGGGACTAAAGATGATATAAAATGTGTTTGTATGAATTTAACCATTTTAAAAGTATAAGTTGGGAATTTAAATTTAACCCAAGGATTTCAACTCGTATGAATGAATCAGATTTCCAAATTGAAGACTGTTGTTTTAAAAGAATAAAAGCTTTCAGCTAAGAAGTGAAATTCCAGTTTAAATTAAAGGAATTTCAAGTGAATTGAAAAATGGATTTTCCAAGTTTTGAATGAAATTGTTTTTGAAAGCTATGAATTAAATCTGTTTATTTTTAACAGATTTAAAATGATGTTTTGTTAAACCATTCGAAATGAAATTGTTTTGAAAGCTATTTGTTAAATCTTTGATTTAAAGATTTAATGAATTAATTAAATTGAAATGGAAATCGATTTGGAAAATCTGTAAATGAATCTGTGAAATTCAGTTGAACTTTGTGAATTGAATCTTTTTGTTTAAAAAGATTAAAATGGTAATTTGTTAAACCATTTGAAGAAAAAGTTTGGGTTTAAATTGTGACTTAATTGAAATCCCAATATCCATATGTTTTTGAATATTGCGCTCACTATTCGGGTTAGCCGGGAAAAGACATCTGTGTCATATAACCCATTCCGAATAGTGATACGTCGTATATGGATAGCATTTGAAGATCGGTGTTGAAGACCGGATATTTTCGAAAATGAAAGGACAACCTGTCGAATGTCTCTGCACTGGGTAGCTCCCGGTATAGAGATTTATATCACTCTTTTTGTGATGGGAAGTCTAGACGTGATTTGAAAATTATCCGGATTTGCAAGGGCTTCGTGAGAAGTGCCTTCGGTTCTGTTCGAACCCGGAACAGACTTGTATGGTTACATGTCTGACATTACACTTTGAGATATAAAGCCGATTTCTTTCAAATACATATCTGTTGGTGGCGGAGAATTTATTCTCTTAGCTTAACACCCTTCTCTGAGACGTACGAGCTCAGAGGTTATGTAGTTGAAATTTATCAGTGATATATCCCAATTTGGTAATGTGGCATGCTGAGTGCTGCTGTGAAATGATCAGTGTTTGATCATTTGCGATATGATCATTTGTTTGATCTTATATCTTTGTGATCATAGGTTGATCATTTGTTTGACCCGAAGCGTGGCTTTTTGAAAAAGCATAGCTTTGTGGACGAGACTTCGTCGAGCCTCACAACCCGGTAATGGTCGAAACAGGAATCGTGCGGCAAGGTTTTCAGGGGTAGCTCCCCTAGGGTATGACCATTCCTTCTGGAAAAGGGTAGTATCATGGTATGGAGCCCAGATACTTACTCATGTGGATACACTTTCTTTATGATGTGTGATGTTGGATTCGAGGTACCTCGGTTAAAGGTCCCAAAGGACCGGGGGTGGCATATCTGAGGTTTCTTTTATCCCTTGGGAAAAGGGGTTGCCGGCCTTGTTTGGCAGAGAACAGTTGGTTCTCGGAACGTCCCGCCAGAGGCGTTTCTTTCGTGGAATAGGAAGTTCCTTAGCCTGACCATTTGTTGGAAATCCAAACAAAACAATACGAGCCCTGTACGGTTTTAGTTGTATTACCTGCCATGGAATGTGGTGGTAACCTGCTATTGAACATGGTAGCTATAGTAGGCATAAGTGCGAAATGTCTATGCTGGCTAAGATTTATATTCTACTTTCGAAATTGTTTTCTACACTATGCACTAGTAATAATATAAAATGATTTGATTTTGCGTAGTAAGCATCTTTGACTATCATAAGAAGAAATCTCCTCCAATTCTGCGTTTGCATTGTGTGTGTGGTGGGAGGTCTTATGGTAGTTTCATTTTCCAAAAGCATTACGAATTGACTTTAAAATTCTCTGCTATTTGTTTTTAAAGATAAACTGTTTTTGTTGCTCACACCAGTCCCATGACTGATCCGGAGTTTATTGTTCCTTTCCTAAACTCTGGGTGCTCATAATTTTCTACACGAGCAGTCTAGAGTTAGGTTTTTCAGATATTCAGGTTTAGTAGATTTTCTGGAGTTGGTTCAGTCTTTGGATCGGACTGCACTTGCTTATCTTGGTGTATCGTTATTGGGAGTTCAAGCTATTTCTGGATTAGTGCTTTGAAGATGGAGATTATCCGCTGCGGATGTTATCGTTTTCTTTTCCGCTGCTATTTGTTGTATCATATCTCTGATGTATATTGATATTCATTGTATCATTCTGTTGTATCAGATATTGTATATCAATGTATTATTCATTTCTTCCGCTGTGTTATTTACTTAACTGTGTTATAAGCTCCGGCGACTCGGATTTGAACGCTCGAATCTACGACATTCGAGTACGATGTAAAGTATGGATGTCGATTTTCGAGCGCGAAAATCTGGGACGTTACAAGTGGTATCAGAGCTAAGGTTGAACTTTAGCTCAGGAGTGTAACACGTTAAGTAGCTCATTAGAGATAGAGTGAAGTAAACTCTAGAATGAGTATATTCTCAGATATCCGTCTGAACGTCTCAGTAAATTCTCTTGCTATCCACTGATAGTGAGTATGAGTGCAAGAAGAAGACGAGATAGGGGACAGGGAAATACGACTATAAATGGTCAATACCCTGCAATAGTGGAAACAATCTTTTTCTTCTCAATCTCCTTTGATTCGTATTTTCAATTCTTTTGATTCCTTCGTATCAGCTACAAGAAGAAGTTTCGATGTGATGATGGCTTTACGAATCGTTGTAGAAAATCCTTACTTCGAATTCCATCGATTTCTTATCAGTTTTTTTGGATTTAAACCTTAATGAATTTGAAATTGGAAATTTTAAATTGAATTAAATCGATAAAATGATTTCGTTTAAAACCAAATTTCAAATTTTATTAAAATTTCTTTTAAATACCAAAGTCCGAAGAGGGACAAATTGGTATGTATTCTGAGATATTCCGACTTGAATTTGGAATCCGTATCTTGTGTTCAAGTAATTATAGGAGATCGCATCTGTCTATCTCT
Source organism: Allium fistulosum (assembly GCA_030737815.1). Lineage (NCBI taxonomy): Eukaryota > Viridiplantae > Streptophyta > Magnoliopsida > Asparagales > Amaryllidaceae > Allium > Allium fistulosum. Next base: position 456,535,618 of record CM060902.1, read on the forward strand.
GTCTTTGTTTTCTTGCCTGCGAATTTCGAGGACGAAATTCTTTTAAGGGGGGAAATTTGTAACGACCCCAAATTTTTTAAGTATTTAAATTAATAATTAATTGAGTTTTTGAATTTAAAATTATTAATTTATTTCATTTTGAATAAAACTAGTAAAACAAATGGTTTAAAGTGAAATTTATCGATTTATTTATTGCGAGTTTCCCCGATATCCAAGTATATTCTGTATAAACCATTTGAGATTAAAATATTGTAAATAGTGTATATGAGTATATGTGTATATATTTAGGTATATACGAGCAAATTTAATATATATATATATGTAGATATATATATATTTATATTTGAATTTAAAACTTAAATAAATGGTTTAGAGATAAACGATAAATATATATATATATATATTTGAATTGATGGTTAAAGATGGTTTGAGTTTATAAAATAAATATAAGACAATAAATATTAAGTAAATAATGATAATTAATATTTGAACTAGAAATTGTCATTTTTAATTCTTGACAGATATATATATATATATATATATATATATATATATATATGTGTGTGTGTGTGTAAACAAAAGATAAAACAAAATATAAATACGAAGCAAAAATATAAACATCTTTCATTCGAATGTAATATGTAAATCAACATTTAAAATAGGAACTTATTTACATTAATAAGTAACAAAACAAATACAAATAAACAAAGTATAAACAAATGAAAAAAAATAATATAGAAATCACCTCAGCCTATAAAACAAGACAGCAAATACCTTTAGTATACTCCCTTATACCTATCAGCCTCCACAAACTCAAAGACCTGCATAATGAAATAAACAAAATGAAGGAGATATCTATTGAAAAAGTAAAGTAAAACATATAGTACTAGGCAAATAAATGCAGCCACCATAACATGGCATATCAGCCGAAACAAAGTACAAAAAATATAATACATCTCAGCCATACCCAATAGTATATACAAACATAAATATAATATTACCTGTACAATTTTGTATACCTTGCCAACTTCTTGTTTGTATATCCATCCCCATCAGTTCGACCATTCCAAGCTGAGAAGAAGAAAAAAAATGAAATAAAAACATCATCTTAAAACTTAAAACAAGTTTCAACTTGAATAACAACTCAACTTAAATCAGAAGATCAAAAGAAGGCAAGATATTAAAACCAGATTTATCAAAGAAGCTCTGTTTTCTTCTCCTGGAAAAACTGTGAGCAACTCCTATTTCATTAGAGCTTAATTTGTTTTGATTTCTTATTGATGCTGTGAGTAAACATAATTTTAAAAGTTTTAAGTTTATTAAAAACAGTTCAAACTTCATTTATATTATGCTCCAGTTTGCATATGATTTGTGATACTCTGTGCTTCCCTGTAATTGATGTATAGTACATGTTTGTATTCAAAACTCAAATTTTCCTCATCAGATCATTGTAAAACTTCCAATTTCGATCAAACAAGGAGTTTGAACCTTAAGTCCAAATTTTTCAAAACTGATTAAACCCGTTAGTGAAATATTTCTACAGGAAATATTGGTTTGCAGGCAATCAAAGGGTACTTTGATAAACTCGATTGTTGCAGGAAGTTAAATCGAATTTATATATTGAATCTTTACTGGATTTTATGATTTTTAAAACAAAGATGAAGATTTTTAGCTCAGTATTACAAGAGCAGTTCAATCTTGAATAAAAATTGAATTTTTATCAAATTCTCGAAATTGAATCAATAACAAATGTTGAAACTCGAATTGAAGCAAGTATAAACATCAGGGATTTTGTAAAAAATTAACAGAAGATTTTTCTATTGCATGAGTTTTGGATTCGAGATCATTGTAGGGTTTTATTTCAAGATTTCGAGCATGACAGTAACGAGCCGAGTTCGTTGCCTACGCGCGATCGAGTGTTGTCGCACCGAGGGGAATCGAAGCGTTGGTGAACGAAGCTTCTCCGGTCAAGGTAGTGGGGTTGCAGGTGGTTGCGATCGGCGGCGTGGGGAGTTTTGTTGATACAGTTTGGGTTCACAGGGTTTTGAGGTGATCAAATTTTGAATTCCAGCGAGTTGAAGCAATCTGGGTGGTGGTTTAGGTCGAGAGGGTCAGTGGTGACTCGTGGGAGGTCGAGGCGATGATCGAAGGAGCTCCGGTCCTCTGTGCACGTATACGTGCATTCGCGTGCACGGTTGTTGCCTGGAAATGATGAGGGAGTAATGTGAAAAGGGGGAGGAAGAGAGGGAAGAAGCAAGGTGAACTCGCGTTTGTTGACTCGAAGCATCACTCGAGATTTTGAGGGGTAGGGCTCGAAGCTGGAAGCGTTGTAGCTCGGGGGATAGTTTTGTTCCAGGTTTCTCTAACCTGTTCTGTTTTCCTGGGTTTCAAATTTGAATTCGAATTTATAAATCAAGGGTTAAAATGATTTTTGAAGTCAAAGTATAAACCTAAATTCAAGTTCAGATTTGAAAAAAATAAAAATAAATAAATAAATAAATAAATTCTTAATTTGTTTAAACCTTTAAAGTATTTTAAAGGTTAAAAAGAAATTTGAACTTAAATGGGATTATGACTTGTAAAGAAAGAACTTAGAAAAGTTGAATCAAGTTTTGAAATCTGGAATTTAAATCTAAACTTGAATCTTAGTTTCGGAATAAAAGGAGTTTTTGAATTTAAATTATTCTAAATAATTTGAATGATTAAGTGTATTTTTTTTAAATTTATTTGAATTTAGAATTTAAAAGTGTAATGTTTTAAATATACACTTAAAGGTAAATTAAATCATAAGTTAAGGAAATGTTAGTAGTTGATGAAGATAATCAACTAGAGATTATTAAGTAAATTAAGTTAATTAACATGGATAATTTGTTTAGTTAATAAATTAATGATTGAGACTCATTAAATTTATTAAGTTAATTAAAATGGATTTATAAATCTAATTAATAACTGGATTTATTAAGTAATTATGAGTTTTAAACTCATTAATTAAATTTTAAGGAATTTATTTGGGATAATTAATTTGGAGTTAAGAATCATTAATTTGATAAGGTTAGGCTTTAAATTAATGGTTAAATGTTAATTAATCAAGTAATTAAAGGTTAATTAAGTTACAGTTAATTAATCAAGTAATTTCGAGTAATTTTTGGAATTTTATTAATTAAGTGGTAATTAATAAAGGGTTAATCAAATAAATAAATTAAAAGATAATTAAATAACTAAAGGATAATTATTTAATGATTAAAAGATTTATTGATTAATTAAGATTGATTTATTAATGATTAAAGGTTAATTAATAGATGATAAAGGATAATTAATTAAAATGGGTTGTAATTAATTAACCAAGATTAGAAATTCATATGAAATTTATCTGATTTGAATAAATCAGATAATTAACCAACCTTACCTATGAATGTTTGGATTCTGTTGAATGATATGAATTGTTTGATATCCCTGATATATGATGCTTTGTGATACGTCCTGATTTATATCGTGATCTGTGATTTCTATATCTGTGATGTATCTATTGTTATATGAATATGAAACCCTTGGCCCGAAAAACGGCACTTGAATTTCGATGCGACAGGGAGTCGGATTTTAGTTGGTTATTCGAAACCCACATCGAATTATAACTGTGAATCTTTGTGACCGATAAATTTTATTCTATCTATGAATCTGTGAATGAAGATAAGCGTTATCGACTTTACCGCTTATCGATATATCTGTGATGATTGATGTTGCACTATTGTGTGAAACCCCTGGACTACACTTTTACACACACAAATATGGATTCACGTGGAAATCGGTTAAGTCACGGATAATTTAAATTTGATGTTTTTGAAATTGAAATTTTAATTTCAATTGATTTTGAAATTGGAAATTTCGATTTAAAGTGAAAAGCTTTTGAAATGGAATTTCAAATATAAAAGTTATTTTGAATAACTTAATCGAGTTTTGAAAATTTAAATAATTAGATTTAAATTTGAATTCAAGTTTGAAATTAAATCTATGATTGAAACTAGGGACTAAAGATGATATAAAATGTGTTTGTATGAATTTAACCATTTTAAAAGTATAAGTTGGGAATTTAAATTTAACCCAAGGATTTCAACTCGTATGAATGAATCAGATTTCCAAATTGAAGACTGTTGTTTTAAAAGAATAAAAGCTTTCAGCTAAGAAGTGAAATTCCAGTTTAAATTAAAGGAATTTCAAGTGAATTGAAAAATGGATTTTCCAAGTTTTGAATGAAATTGTTTTTGAAAGCTATGAATTAAATCTGTTTATTTTTAACAGATTTAAAATGATGTTTTGTTAAACCATTCGAAATGAAATTGTTTTGAAAGCTATTTGTTAAATCTTTGATTTAAAGATTTAATGAATTAATTAAATTGAAATGGAAATCGATTTGGAAAATCTGTAAATGAATCTGTGAAATTCAGTTGAACTTTGTGAATTGAATCTTTTTGTTTAAAAAGATTAAAATGGTAATTTGTTAAACCATTTGAAGAAAAAGTTTGGGTTTAAATTGTGACTTAATTGAAATCCCAATATCCATATGTTTTTGAATATTGCGCTCACTATTCGGGTTAGCCGGGAAAAGACATCTGTGTCATATAACCCATTCCGAATAGTGATACGTCGTATATGGATAGCATTTGAAGATCGGTGTTGAAGACCGGATATTTTCGAAAATGAAAGGACAACCTGTCGAATGTCTCTGCACTGGGTAGCTCCCGGTATAGAGATTTATATCACTCTTTTTGTGATGGGAAGTCTAGACGTGATTTGAAAATTATCCGGATTTGCAAGGGCTTCGTGAGAAGTGCCTTCGGTTCTGTTCGAACCCGGAACAGACTTGTATGGTTACATGTCTGACATTACACTTTGAGATATAAAGCCGATTTCTTTCAAATACATATCTGTTGGTGGCGGAGAATTTATTCTCTTAGCTTAACACCCTTCTCTGAGACGTACGAGCTCAGAGGTTATGTAGTTGAAATTTATCAGCGATATATCCCAATTTGGTAATGTGGCATGCTGAGTGCTGCTGTGAAATGATCAGTGTTTGATCATTTGCGATATGATCATTTGTTTGATCTTATATCTTTGTGATCATAGGTTGATCATTTGTTTGACCCGAAGCGTGGCTTTTTGAAAAAGCATAGCTTTGTGGACGAGACTTCGTCGAGCCTCACAACCCGGTAATGGTCGAAACAGGAATCGTGCGGCAAGGTTTTCAGGGGTAGCTCCCCTAGGGTATGACCATTCCTTCTGGAAAAGGGTAGTATCATGGTATGGAGCCCAGATACTTACTCATGTGGATACACTTTCTTTATGATGTGTGATGTTGGATTCGAGGTACCTCGGTTAAAGGTCCCAAAGGACCGGGGGTGGCATATCTGAGGTTTCTTTTATCCCTTGGGAAAAGGGGTTGCCGGCCTTGTTTGGCAGAGAACAGTTGGTTCTCGGAACGTCCCGCCAGAGGCGTTTCTTTCGTGGAATAGGAAGTTCCTTAGCCTGACCATTTGTTGGAAATCCAAACAAAACAATACGAGCCCTGTACGGTTTTAGTTGTATTACCTGCCATGGAATGTGGTGGTAACCTGCTATTGAACATGGTAGCTATAGTAGGCATAAGTGCGAAATGTCTATGCTGGCTAAGATTTATATTCTACTTTCGAAATTGTTTTCTACACTATGCACTAGTAATAATATAAAATGATTTGATTTTGCGTAGTAAGCATCTTTGACTATCATAAGAAGAAATCTCCTCCAATTCTGCGTTTGCATTGTGTGTGTGGTGGGAGGTCTTATGGTAGTTTCATTTTCCAAAAGCATTACGAATTGACTTTAAAATTCTCTGCTATTTGTTTTTAAAGATAAACTGTTTTTGTTGCTCACACCAGTCCCATGACTGATCCGGAGTTTATTGTTCCTTTCCTAAACTCTGGGTGCTCATAATTTTCTACACGAGCAGTCTAGAGTTAGGTTTTTCAGATATTCAGGTTTAGTAGATTTTCTGGAGTTGGTTCAGTCTTTGGATCGGACTGCACTTGCTTATCTTGGTGTATCGTTATTGGGAGTTCAAGCTATTTCTGGATTAGTGCTTTGAAGATGGAGATTATCCGCTGCGGATGTTATCGTTTTCTTTTCCGCTGCTATTTGTTGTATCATATCTCTGATGTATATTGATATTCATTGTATCATTCTGTTGTATCAGATATTGTATATCAATGTATTATTCATTTCTTCCGCTGTGTTATTTACTTAACTGTGTTATAAGCTCCGGCGACTCGGATTTGAACGCTCGAATCTACGACATTCGAGTACGATGTAAAGTATGGATGTCGATTTTCGAGCGCGAAAATCTGGGACGTTACATGAACAATATTCATTTTTTTTATTAATTTAATTACCAGCATTTCAAATACCAACTTATGTTTAAAATATTTCTTATACATCATAATTCTTATTTGTAGACATATCTCCATCACTTAAGTTTTACTTGTATAAAATTCTATTACATATTCATATTGACATTTCAACTTTTAAACCCTGGTAAGTTTTTTATATATTTATAGAATGTAATTGAGTGTTATACAAATTTATCTTATTCATTTTAGTTAGCAAAAATATTCAATAATTTACATCTTCTAAATTTCATTACCTTTTAATTTACAAGTGACAAATCTCCAATTCTTTATAGTTTCATTAATCACTTAGATTCTAATTTCTTATTCCTCATTTTAGAAGTTTCAAACTATTAAAATTCACTTATTTCTACAACTGAAAATCATTAATTTTGCAGGAACTAAAGAACTAAATATCGGGTTCATTTCAAATCATTTTGAAATAATATATATATTCATATCTTTTATATAAAAAATCATAATTAAGAAAATTAAATTAAATTTTTTTTATCAAGACAAATGTGTAGCAAAGCTACTATAGTGGTCTTCCCACTTTGAAACTCGAAAACGAACGTCGATGATGACGCGATTATCACCGAAACTATTTTCCAGCGACAGAAGAGGGGAGTACAGAACTTATTTCCTTTTAAACTTCTTTCAAAAGATTTCTTTCAAATCACATTGAAAATATTTATATCCGAAAATATTTCCAAATAATACTAGTATTATATTCCAAAATCTTTGAAAACCAATTTCAAAACTCCAGAACTTAAGTTCCCAAATTTCCAATTCATATTCACTTTATTTGCAAATCCTATTTTGCAACCAATATTTATAAAATTTCACTTCCTAACAAACAAACATATCACATACAACTATATCCATTTATAAAAAAATTATATACAAAATATAATACTAGGTAAAATTATTTCATTTACCTATATTTCAAAAACAATATTGTGTCGGTCTGCCCTATTAAGTATTTAGAAATGCCTATCGATGCCATAGCGTCCTATGTACCGACCAGAATTCATAAATACTCACTTAAACCATTTATAAACTATTTATATGCTTCAGAACCATTTATAAAGCTATTTATAAATTCCAAAACAGTTTACAACTCTTCCCCTTTTCATAAACCTTTACGCAAATTCCTTTAAACCGCTTCCAAATCCCTTTATACAAGTTCTTTTATAAAACCCTTTATAAAATCCTTTAAAACCCTTATAAACTCCTTTATAAAACCATTATAAAAATCCTTTATAAAAATCTTTTATAAAATCCCTTTTATAAAATACATTATAAAATCTCTTACAAAACTTTTATAAATTCCTTACAAAACCTTTTACGAAATTCTAAAATCTTTTACAAAAATCTTTTATCTATTAAAGTTATTATAAAAGTTTATATTTATTATCTTAAATCAAAATTATATTTATTATATTAAATTAAATTTAAATAAATCTCTTAAAACTATATTAAATATTTTATTAAATTAAAATTTAAACCATTTAAAATATATTTTTAAAACTAAATAAAATTATAAGTAAAAATCTTAAATTTACTTTTTAAACCATATGTTAACTTATAATTTGAAACTTTGAAATATATAAAATAAATTATTTTCCAAATATAATTTTTTTAAATAAAATAATTAAATTATATTTAAAAATTAAATTTATAAATCAAACATACTTTACCATTTAGAAAATAATTTAAAACGGACCAACTGTGTCTGTATAAAACTTTCTACCCTATGGTCAAGTGATTGGGTATGTATCATTTCAACCCAAATAGTTAAATTTTCCACGTATATTTCATTTCAACCCATATCCCGAAGCAATAATTTCCAAATCAATAAAATCGCTCGGGTATGTATCATTTCAACCCATAACGATTTTCCCTAATCTATAAGTTCATTCAGGTATGTATCATTTCAACCCATAGTGATAATAGAGATATAAACATCCAATCATCCAAAATGTCAACAAATAACATCCATCACAATCAACATCCAAATCAGCCAATAAATCACAGCAATTAACTAGTTATCATTATCAGGTATTTAACTAACAATTTAAATTCAATATTAATTTAAATGGCAATTTAATTTAATATAAATTCAAATTAAATTTAAATGACAATTTAAATTTCCAAACAGTAATCAATAAAATTCTTATCAATTTATAAATTTAATTCAACTAACATAAGAAGGTTTAGTATTTCGTGAGTGGGTTAAATCACTCACCTTTGATTTATAGCCGATTTAAAAATCCAAATAAAGCCTAAAATTTGAACAGTCTCCAAATCCAACCAAACTAGTTCCATGTTGTCCGGAATTTCGATACAATCGCAACGGAAGAAACTTGGTCCAAATTCGAGTTGTATACAAAAGTTATACAAGTTAGAACATTGGAAATTCAAATTTAAATTAAATAAAATAAAAGGGGAAAATTGTAAATTAACACGTCACCTTCTAACCCTAGATCACGATGAACGGGCGCTTGAGCGAACCTAGCCACCGCCTAACCCTACAGCTGCCGCCTCCTATAGGCGCAACCACAACGATCAGACCATGCCGCCATGCTCCTCCCTAGACGCTGCGCCTGACGGTGCCCTCACGGCCATCATAGCCGCCTTGAAAGTCCAGCATCGCCGCCACCATTGTTCAAGATTCTGGCGAACCACGGCCACTATTGACGTGAACGAATCATACGGATGCACTTGTCTCCTCGCCCTCTACGCTCCAGTGCCATCCGATAGCTCCAACATCGAAGATCTAACGTTGAATCGACTACCCTAGAACGAACGGCCATGACTATTTCACTGATCTCTGGCCAAACCGTGATTCGATTGCAAAAACGAATTGTAGATGTAGATTATGCTCGTTGAGAGCTTCACGATTATATATATATAATTTAATAGGTTTTGAGGAGTTTAAATTTCGAAGTTTGATTGAAATTGAAATTAGGGTTTTCTGCCATTGGAAAGGAAGAGGATATAGAAATAAGCAGTACGTACAGAAATTAGAATAGACTGCTAGGGTTCCAGAACATATCTATTTATATAGACAAAGATGGATAAAAACGAATGGACAGATCGAATTGGGTCGAAACGATAACAACGACCTGAAAAGCCTGTTTCGTTCTCGAAACGAAAGTAGGTCATCCAATATATCGAAATATAGGTTTTAAATATTTTTAAACTCAATGGAACTAGTTTCAAACTTCAATTCCATTGTATACAGAAGTTAGCTTTTAAAATCAAATTATATTCATTTAAATTCTTTTAATTGATTTCTACGCGTTTCGAGCTCGCACGATCAAACGATAAATCCGATTGTTACGAAACTTGAAATCCTACAATAATTCACTCTTACGGATCCGATGAAATTGGTTTCGTCGAAATCCGAGACAATGCCCAAAAGGATGATTTTCATGTTAATTAAAAAAATTATTATTTTAAAATAAATTTAATAACTTTTAAAATTTTAAATTAAAAGTTAACATTTTCCATCATTCCTGATTACATAGAAATTAATATAATCTTTTAACATTAAATTTTCCATCTAAATCCAATATTTAAATATTATATTATTTTCAGCGTTCAATTACAACTGTTATAAAATCCCAGTTAATTATATTTTAATTTCAATCAATTTCTTTTATTTGGATTTACACTCTTATTATTCAATCATCTAATACCTTATGAATTCATTTAACACTAGTTTGCATTTTATTTCATTCAAATTCTACCGTTATCATCTTAACTCATATTAACTGCAATATCTAATTACACTAATTCCAACAATTATTTTATTCCTTATTAACTTACAATTGTATCCAAATTAAGCTCTATAATTATATTTCAATTAGAAATAACATTCATTTCATCCTTATAACATTAACATTCAAAATTTACAATCGATTGAATTTACGTTAACATAGTTTTTAATTATGCTCAATCAATATTATTAATTATATTCTAATTTACATTACTATTTTTCACTTCACTATAGTTATTGTTTTAAAATTCATTTAAGATCAAGTTATGAATTCTAACAATCTTTTTTCATAAATAAACCATAAATTTTAATTTCTCACAATATTAAATTCCAAAATCTTATTAAATTTAATTTTTTTTAATTATCAAAAATATGGGTCGTTACAGGATCGGTACATATCCTCAATTTTTGTCCCAAACTGGGTGAGAGCAATATAGAGTGACAACTAATGCCTCACAAGGCTACATTTCAAATCTCAAGTCATTTAGAGTTTGTATGCTCAAGTTATGTGCAAATTACTTCACCTAAGAAGGGGATCGTACAAAAGGGATCGTATAAAAGGGATCGGTCTACTTTAGCCAAACAAGTGCAACTCAATAGAAAACAATCGATATCTCAAGATCCAGAAGTCCAACGCATATAAAACTTTGAGAACAAGATGAGGGGACCCTAGGGAGTCCACCCTAGGGATCGCACCCTAAGATGAAGAAGTAAGAGGGATCGACCCTCTTCTCTCTAGAGGGATCGGCCTAAATCAGCCAACATCACATGTTGCAACAAAGGTCGATCAATAGCTCAAGTTCTACTAATGCAATTGACATGAAACTTGGAGGCTAAGCATTATACAAAATGGAGAAGCTCCCATAGGGATCGCACCCCCTAACTCCTCCAAAATAGGGATTGGCCCTGATCTCTATTTCTTGGGATTCGGGCCATACGATCCTTTATGTGGGCCATATGGTTTTAGAGATCTTTCTACCGAATTTTCAGGGAGATATTTCGTCATCTTCCTCTATAAGTACAAGCTTGATTGTTCATTTTCAGGACGTTTTACGCTGCTTGATACTTTGTAATCTATTGTAACTAAGGATTTTCATTCGATCCCTATTATACTCAGTTTAGAAAGTGACTAATAAAGCTATCTCTTCAAAGTGGACGTAGACAATCATTGCCAAACTACTATGAATCGTTGTGTCTTTGTTATTTTCTTATTTCTTACTGCTTTATTGCTATATGCACTCTGTTTACATTTAATATTCTTCATTTATTTCTCTACAAAAACTATATTGGAGTTTGAGACCATTTTTGGCATAAACACTTTGGTGCTTTTACTGAGAATTGAATTCTCAACTTGATTGGATCTCATCATCTACTTGTGGATTTCCATATTTGCGAGATAGATCCAGTTTTCTACTGACAAACTTCCTGTTCTACTTAGATTTGAAGTAAATCTAAAGGAATCTGATAACCATGGTTAGAAAAATTAAATCAACTTCCCGCAGCGTTGAAGGAAATGATGATGCTAGTGTTCTTGTTTGGAGTTGTTCAGCTGTTCATGTCCATTTGGAAGGGATCGGATTCACTCATGTATGCAAGTTCTTGGGATCGGATGCTGAAGTTTGCACTCAAGTTAGTGAAGCCAAATTTGTGGATCCCTCTATCAAAGCCAAAATGGTCGATCCCTCTCACAAAGCCAAAATGGCCGATCCCTTTGTCAAAACCAAAATGACCGATCCATTCCTCAAAGCCAAAATGGCCGATCCTTCTCTCAAAGCTAAAATGGCCGATCCCTCTGTCAAAACCAAATTGGTCGATCCCTCTCTTAGAGCCAAAATGGCCGATCCCTCTATCAAAGCCAAAATGGCCGATCACTCTCTCAAAACCAAAATGGTCGACCCCTCTCTCAAAGCGAAAATGGCCGACCCTTTCATAGCCGATCCCTGCACACTTATCAACACCGATCTGATGAATGACCGATCCATCCGTTCCATGTTCACTTTGAACCCTCCGCTCATTACAACCGATCCATATATCCATTCAACAACCGATCTGTAAGCTAATACCAATCAGTTATAGGGGATTGGCGACTAAATTAAATATGAAGAAGGAAGGAATCGGTTCATTCAAAAAAATAAAGGCTCTAAAAATTTGTTTTAACCCATGCCACAGCGTAATGCCCCTACATTCTGAATTCGAAACTCAACTTAAAGACGGTGCATTCTATCCACTTTCTTTACGTCATGTGACTGACTGAGGCATAGGGGATCAAACAGCAGCTGTTGAATTGCAGCCAAAGAATGGATAAGGAACTGCTACTCAAACGGTACTCCCAAAGGCTGGAGAACCAAGGTGATATAACACAAACTAGGATTAGTTATTGGATTAGACTTCCAAGGTAAATTATGACCGCTCCTAGTCGAACAACTTCCGAACACCTGATTTGGCAGCTATGGTACGACGACTTGTGTGATGACCGATCTACGCCACTTATTATGCCATCTCAAAGTATTGCTATCCATCACCAAAGTCATCACTTACCACTATGAAACATCCATCGTCGAATCACGAGTGGTAGTTGTCAAAAACCATCAAAAATCATCGAAACGTTTATCGAAAAATTCCCTTCAAGGCTTACCCAAAGTCGAACTCGGGTAATCACCTATTCGACCCAAAGAAAACCCAGGAAATTCTGACCCAATGTCAAACTCGTGTAAAACCAAAATTTTCTCCAAGAAAACACCAATGTGACTCCAAGCACCGTTCGTCACCAACCCAGCACTTCAAATTCAGTGATTCGAAGGAACCGAGGGCTAACTCCAAGCAAATAGCAAATTTTTTCGGGTCGGACTCTAAGTAAATTATCACCAATCTGTCAATACTGGTCCATCTTGTTTTGGTCATAACTCAGGCCTACGGACTCCAAATGACTTAAAACTTGGTATGCAACCTCAAGGTGCCTTCTTTACTGCCTTATATGGATCGCACCCTATTTGAGTGAAATTTTAGGGATCATCATCGATTTGCAACCCCCTCCTAACTGGTTCGCCATTCTATCAGCGTTCTCAACCATCAAACATTGGACAATCGTGCATACCACATTCACGAGCATTACAAGCATCCGTAACTTGAAAACAGACCGGACTGACGATGATTGGAGCTTCTCCCCCAATCGAAACCTATTCATCGAAGCCGTTCAGCGTGCTGAATATTTGAGGAGATTCAAGGTGCCGACCATGCCAGCGTATTTTTTGAATATAGATCCCCGATAACTTCTCATGAAGTATGAGTGGCACATGGATCCCGCTAGAGTGATGGATGCCATCGAATGCAGATGTTTTCCTATATTCCTTAAAGGAATAACGATCATGCGGTTCATGCGGTTACTACCCAGGCCCATCTCCTCATCCGATCAACTAGATCAGAAGTTTGTTGACTAATTCAAGATGCATGCGACTCAGCCCAAGGATGTGATGTCATTATCCAATTTATTCCAAGCGCTAGGCGAGCCGCTCAAAGACTTCCTGTAATGATTCAACGTTGTCATCCGTAAAGTGAGCAATCCCAGTGAGAATTTCATACTAATGGGTGTTGATAAGGGGAATCGATCCTAAAACAGACTTTGGCGACCGATAAGCTGGAGAGCCTCCTACGACCTTGGATCCTTTCTGTTACAAAGTGGACAATAACTAAACAAGGAGGAGGTAGAGCATACTAGGAGAAATAATGATACAGGCCCGTTGGCTGAAAGAATTCAAGCGAGGGAAACATTGAGGCCTTAGACGAGGACTCAAATCCAAGGAGATGATCCAAAATCCCAAATTTTGACTCATATACTCCTTTGAACGATTCAATCGATAACATCTACTCGGAGACTCACAACTCGGAGTAGTACTGGAAACCAGCCTCGAGAGAGTCCACCGAAACCCAGAAGAAATCCAAGAAATGATGTATATTTCAAGATACACGTGGTCATAACACCGGCGATTGCAGACACTTCCAAGATGTGATTGGACCGGAAAGGAAAGTTTCAACAGTATGTGCAAGCCATGCAGAATGGCGAGTAGGGAACATCCGATCAATAAAGAACTATGATTATCAATTGGACCACCTATGGTTGACTTCTAGCTGAGAAGGGCTAGGGCAAAGTCGAATAGCGAGCATATGACGCTGCTTCACTTATCAATAAGATTTATTTCAATTTCAATTATGTTGTGAACTATGACCAACTTGAACTAAACTACTTCCAAACGATGCAGGTGACCAAGTATTTAGAGTTGGGTTCCAACCAACCTCTATGGACCATGATCGAACCTTTGGCAGATCATTAAGATGAGCATTATTCAACCACTCATCAGCTACCATATGCCCATGATTTAGGGGCAAGGACTCAAAATGGAAAGTGGGTGTCACTCGACCACCCACTTCCTACTCTGTTTATCACTTCTAACAGAACATATATGCCTTACTCAAAGCCCAACAAGGTCAAAGTCCAGTACAAAGTGTATACGACTGACTGTCCACTCATCAACCTCTACACTTGACTCGAAGACCAGAGAAACACTTGGAGTGGATGCAACCTGACCAGCCATTCCCCAGCTCATACTTGAAGTTCACAAAAATACTTGTGCCTCTCTCGAAGCTCAATAAGACTGAGGTCCAACTAAAGTGGATGTGATTCGACCATCAACACATTAGCTCCTTCCCTGGACATAGGAGGCAATCTAGGAGTTCGACTTAAAGTAGGCATGATTAATCGTCTACTCATCAACCACCACCCTCGACATGAGGACATAACTACAACGTGAGGTGGATGTGACTTGACCATCCACCAATAACTCTCTCCTTTTACTTGCCAATAGACGTACAAAGCAAACTGGATGAGACCTGACAGTCCAACCCAAGCATGGACCATGGATGTGGTCCGACTATCCATTATATAACTCTGGTCCCTGAAGCGTGGACCGGAGTATAAACAAAAAACGATGGATGTGGTTCGACCATCCATCGACCAACTCTGATCCCCAGAGCATGGACTAGAGTATAAACATCAAGCTGGTGTGATTGACCACCCATCGGATAAAGCTGGTCCCCCAGTGTGAATTGGAGTATAAACACCAAATGGGTGTGACTGATCGCCCATCAACAAACTTTGGTCCCCGAAGCGTGGATAAGAGTATAGGTGGAAAATGGACGTGGTTCGACCGTTCATCCATTAACTCTATCCTATAAATTGACGGGCTGAGTATAAAACATAGAACAGATGTGACTTGACCATCAGCTAATCAGATCCTTCCCATGATTCAACGTGAAGAAATCCAAGTAAAAGTGAACGTGATACGACCGACCACTCTTTGACTTCCACCCCCGACTTGAGGGCAGAAGAAATGACTAAGGAAAATGTGATTCGACCATTTTTTGGAATAACTCTAAGTCCGCAGAGTGTGGACTAAGGCATAAACACAAATTGGGTGCGATTCAACCACCCGCTGACAAACTCTTATCCCCAGAGTGTGGATATAAGTATAAACAAATAGATGAGTGCAGTTTGACCACTCACTATTCCATAAACTCCAACCTGACCTCGATAAGAGGATTATAAACTCACTATGGATGGAATTCGACCATACATCAACTAACTCCGCTAACCTAAGACCGGAGGTAGGAGTACAAACTACTGTAAGCTGAATATGAGAGCTCACTATAGCTCTGGTTTGGTGATTCTTTATTGCTCAAGGCAATGACTACAGGGAGGCCATAAGACTAAACTAATCGGAACGACATTCAAAGTTACAGGTGACCGATTATATCGTACCATCGGATCGAGGGTCAATATCGATCTACACAAACCATAAATGGATGTGATCTGAATGTCCTTCGAAAAAATTTGATCACAGAAGTGCGGGTAGGAGAATAAACCATGAATGAGTGTGACTTGATAATTAATTCTCCAGTACCCTCCTTTGATCCGTCAGGAGGAGTATGAAACTGAATGAGCATGATCTGAATGCACCTGAACTAACTCTATCCCTAGATCTGATGGGAGGATGTAAATCAAAATGGACATGACTGACCATCCAACTCCAAATGAATGCGACGCGACCGTTCATTCGCTAGCTTTGTCCATGATTCAACCAAAGGGTAGTTCAAAACAGATGTGGTCTGACTGTCCACACACTGATCCTTGCCCTTGGTCCGACAGGGCGAGCATCAATCATTGATTGGATGTGACTGGACCATACATTCTTCAGGTCCTCACCTAGAGTATGGTGACATTTGCACCAAAAGGGGATGTGATTGACCATCCACTACCCAACTCAAGCCCGAAATCCGATGGAGCGTCAAAGTTTTCCTTTAGAAGGAAAAACTAGAATACAATCCAAGATAGGAAAAACTCAGCCTTTCATCAACTAACCCGATCCCGCGATTCAAGGGGAAAGAGTATAAAGCTAAAGTGGACATGACTTGCCTTCCTACTTATTAACATATGCCCCAGACTTGGGGGCACGAGCAAGAAACAAGATAAATATGAACCGACCATTCATCGATCAACTCTAAATCTTTGGAGCTTAGATGAGAGTATAAACACCACTAGGATGAAATGCGACCATCCACGCCGTAAACTTAACAACCTGAGACCGGAGGTAGAAATGTGATCATCCAATGACTGACTACTATAGCTCAATATTGTGACTCATACCTAGTGTTTACAATGACTCGAGGCTATGACCGAAGGGATACCTGGAGATAGAATCATCGAATCGATGCCCCAAGCTAATGGGCAACTGACCATCACTCTAACCTAAACGATGAGCAACAAATTGCGAATATTGTGAATGAAAAGCGTGTTACTCAAGTACACAAGCATATTCAAACTCAAAGCAAGACCCAGCAGTATAGTTGCGCGCAACACGAGGCTGAACCCTACTCGAAATTTGATTTGATGTGCTTCTTTAAGCCTGATCTTCAACCATCGTAGATAATCGCTAAAAGTGTCTAGAACCCATCACTATTAGACTTAACAACTCATGACAAGACTTTGGCATTCGACCGGAGTGACCATCATTATTGACCGTCCTAACCGGATTTCACGCTGATTGTTACATGAAACAGTTACGCTTGAACTCAATGATCCGCTATCGACATATATGAATCTGACATTCATATTTAAGTTCATTCAAGGCATATGTTACAATTAGTACAAGTTCAAATATGCTAATCTATTCAAGTCTGAAGTGGTGAACATCCGATTCAAGGTTGTATGCTAGTTCAAGTGTGCAAGTCATATATGGCATGTCCCGTTGTTCGATTTCAAGTCACATGGTCTAATATGTTCATGTCAAATCATAAAATGCTTAAGTTTTGCTAAAACAAAGGATCAGAACCAATCCCATTGCCTGGGTAAATCAATTTAAGCATTTTTCAGCTCACAACATAAGACCAATTTCAAGCAACAATAGCACAGTCGGTTCTATAAAGATATAAACAACAAAGATGAAGAAGAGGAGCCCAAAGAATCCAAGCTTGCACCCGCTGAGCTAATGATCGACATTACAGTCAACCACGATGACCCATCATAAGTCTTGAAGATCGGATCATAGCTAAGTGCAACGATGATGAAGGAATTAGCTGGCTTTCTACGAGAGAATCTTTATGTGTTCACTTGGACCCATTCTAACATGTGTGTGATCTCACCGACTATCACGAGCCATGCATTGAATATCGACCCGAGGCATGTCTCGATGAAACAAAAGCGAAGTGGCATAGATCTGGAGAGATCTGCTACATTTAAAGAGGAGGTTTATAAACTCAAAAACAATGGATTTATCCACGATGCCCTCTACCCGAAATGGGTATCCAATCAATTTTTTATGAGGAAAGCTAATGAAAAGTGGTGAACATACGTCGACTACTCTAACCTGAGCAAGGAATGCCCGAAAGACAACTTTCCACTTTTGAGGATCGACCAGCTGGTAAACTCAACCGTGGGATATGATATGCTTTCATTTATGGATGTGTACTTTGGATACAACCAAATCTTGATGCACGTCCTCGACTAGGAGCACACCAGCTTCATTACCGATCTAGGGCTATATTGTTATGTTATGATGTCGTTTGAATTAAATAATGCTAAAGCTAGTTACCAAAGACTAGTCAACTGGATGTTCAAAGATCAGATCAAGTGATCGATGAAAGTATATATGGATGGTATGCTCATGAAGTTACGCCAATCAAATGACCACATTGATGACTTGATGAAGATGTTCAGTGTTCTCCAAAATTATGAAATAAAACTCAATTCCTTGAAATGCTCTTTTGGGGCTACGTCAGGAAAATTTCTGAGTTTCATTATTAACTCTCGCAGAATCGAGGCAAATCCCTAGAAGATTCAAGCAATTCGAAACATCCAAGGCCGAAGACGATTAAGCAGGTATAGAGTCTTAACAGGAAGATCACCGCCCTAAGTCGATTCATCTCCAGGGCCACTGACAAGTAAATTCTCTTCTTCAACCTAATAAGGAGAGGGAAGAGAAACTTTGAATGGATGCAGGATTGCATATATGTATTTCAAGCTCTGGTAGATCACTTAGAGAGACCTCCCATCCTATCTAAGTTACTAGATCATGAAGACTTATACATCTATTTAGCGATGTCGGTACACGCCATAAGTGCCACACTATTACGCAAAGAGAATCAGATCCAGAGGCCAATATATTATGTTAGCAAGTGATTGACACATGCTAAGAGAAACTACCCGAAGCTAGAAAAGCTTGCGTACTGCCTGTTGATTGCGCCATGAAGGCTCCACCCTTATTTTTAGGCTCATCCCATAAACGTCTACACCAGCCAGCCGTTACGACAGGTCCTACGGCGACTTGAGACATCTGGAAGATTATTCAAGTGGAACACCGAGCTGAGCCAATTTGGCATTACCTATCTCCCTCGGAGAGCCATCCAGGGATAGGCATTGGCGGACTTTATATCAGAGTTCACTGCATAGGATGATCTCCTAGGGAGCAATGAAGCCCCTACCATCCGATGGAAAATGTACACGGATGGAGCATCCAACGATCGGTGTTCTGGCCCCAAAGTCATGTTAGTGACTCCTGAGGAACGATCGATCTGCTATGCCCTAAAACTCGACTTCCCTGTAACAAATAATGAAGTTAAGTATAAGCCTTGAACATCAAGCTCAAACTTGCCAGAGAACTGGGAGTGAAAACTTTACAAATCTTTTGTGATTCCCGGTTAGTAGTATGCTAACACAGGAGAGACTATCAGGCTAGGGGTAGTGACTTGCTCCTTATCCCGGCCAGGTCCAAGAGCTATCGGTAGACTTCGAGTATTACACCATTACACATACCCCTAGAGAACAAAATGAGAAAGTCGACTCACTGCCCAAGCTGGCCAGTTTTGGGGATGTGCAGTAGATAGGCTCTCGTTTGAAGTACTAAATGCTTCGAGCATCGACCAGATGGAGATTGATTGGATTCTGGTGACAGTGCCGGAAAAGGAGCCCTACATGACTTCTATCGAAGATTATCTACAACGAGGGATCCTTCCGAGATGGAGGACTAAAAAACGACATATCCTTCTCAAAGCTTCATACCACATTATCCAAGAAAGAGTCATGTATAGAAAGGGTTTCTCCGTTCCCTTGCTTCAGTGTATCATCTATGATGAAATTAAACAAGTATTGAGAGAAGTCCATGAAGGAGAACTGTCAATCGAGACGCAGTTGATTACGCTAAACGATGCAACAAGTGCCAGATTTTTGCAAAAGTTTCAAAAGCCCCATCGATGGAAATTACTCAAATGGTCAGTCTATGGTCGTTTGCCACTTGGGGTATTGACATCATCAGCTTCTTGCCGGTATCTGAAGGCGGTGCGAAATACACCATCGTAACAGTTGATTACTTCACCAAATGGGCTGAAGTTGAACCTTTAGCCCTATCACAACGAAAAAAGTAATAAACTTTGCTATTTGAAACATCATCTGTCATTTTGGTCTTTCCCGAACAATCGTAACTGATGGCGGACCCAATTCGATAGTGCTGAATTCAAAGACTATTGTCACCGGCATTATACTGAGAAAAGATTTGCGGCATTTTCTCACACGCAAGCTAATGGACAAGTTCAAGCTATTAACAAAATCATAAAGTCCATTTTGAAGAAGCTTTTGGAAAAGGCTAGAGGCAAGTGAGTTGACGAACTCTCATCAGCATTATGGGCATACAGAACCATCTACAAGTCCACGACTGGCCATACTCTATTCGTCTATGCTTACGGCTCCGAGGTTGTCATACCTACAGAACATAAAGTCCCTTCTTATCGAGTGACTTTTTACGACCCTATTTCATTATAAAAAAAATATGAACAAAGAATTGCAATCCAATTGCAATTAAACTATAAGGAATTGGCGATGACCCACGGGCATACAAACGCATCTGGGAGCTAACGGCAAAGACATGTACCTAAAGGTGCACGTGTATATTCTAAAAATTCAAATTTTAAAATCAACAGAAATTGAATTTTGACCTGAAGCTTTCAAAAACAAAACTGAATCGGATAGCCAAATCTTACTAGCCTTGTAGAACCGGATGTAGATAACAATTGATGGAATATAACCCAGAATTTATACTATTGGAAATCGACCGTGCATCATAACGATCAGAGAGAGATACGGCACTTTGATAAAATAATTCAATAGAAGGATATGACTATTCAAAAAAATGGATGGATTTCTTTCCGATGACTCTAACTTGCTTTGAATTCAAAGCCTGTCATGTTTGACACAAGACGTCCTTTGGAGGGCAAGTGTTATCCAGCATTTTGACCCGGCTATATCTGAACTGACTGAATAAGTTAGACTAGACTATCATCAAGGCCAGTAGACCAGAGCGATGATTGTGAGGTCTAGAAATCAAGTGTAGGCAATGATATAAAGCGATGATCAACCGATACCAAGAGATCAAATCTCCAGAATATTCTAAGTACGGATTAGTACCACCCCTAGGCAGGGGATCGGTGCCTATCCCTTCCCCTAGGGGATCGGTATGTATCCTTAATTTTTGTCCTAAACCGGGTGAGATCGATATAGAGTGGCAAGGAAGGCCCCACGAGGCTACATTTCAAATCTCAAGTCATTTGGAGTTTGTATGCTCAAGTTATGGAAAATTTACTTAACCTAAGAAAGGGATCGTACAAAAGGGATCGTATAAAAGGGATCGGTCTACTTCAGCCAAACAAGTGCAACTCAATGGAAAACAATCGATATCTCAAGATCCAAAAGTCCAATGCATATGAAACTTTGAGAACAAGATAAGGTAACCCTAGAGAGTCCACCCTAAGGATCACACCCCAAGATGAAGAAGTAAGAGTTGGCTCTCTTCCCTCTAGAGGGATCGGCCTAAATCAGCCAATGTCACATGGTGCAACAAAAGTTGATCAATAACTCAAGTTCTACAAATCCAATTGACATGAAACTTGGAGGCTAAGCATAATACAACATGGAGAAGCTCCTATAGGGATCGCACCCTAAAACTCCTCCAAAATAAGGATCGACCTCTATCCCTATTTCTTAGGATTTGGGCCATACGATCCCTCCTGTAGGTCCATATGGTTTTGGAGATCCTTCTACCGAATTTTCAGGGAGATATTTCGTCGTCTTTCTCTATAAATACAGCTTGATTGTTCATTTTCAAGACTTTTTACGATCCTTGTTACTTTGTACTCTATTGTAATAAGGATTTTCATCCGATCCCTATTACACTTAGTTTACAAAGTGATTAATATAAGTGGATGTAGGCAATCAACGCCGAACCACTATAAATCGCTATGTCTCTATTATTTGCTTATTTCTTATTGCTTTATTGCTACATTCACTATGTTTACATTTAATATTCTTTATTTATTTCTCTACACAAACTCTATTGGGTGTTTGTGGCCATTTTTGGCGCAAACATCACCCATTTGTTTGTTCAAACAAGTGGTGAGGACAAATAACCGTTAAGGAGAGTGTCACTGACATGGCTTGATGCGATCTCTATAGATTTGATTTTATCACTATTGTACCACTTCATTAGAAATCCAGAAATATTCACCAACATTCTAGATGTGTCTCAAATGCAAAAATAACATCCATGCTAAAATCACTATAATTCGAAAGTATTACTGTCCAATTCCCATGTAAAAACAAATAGAAATTACACAACAACATCATAGTTTATTGCTACCGCTGGATTAAAATATATTTTTAACAACATGAATAGAATACATGCATGCATGTAAACAGATGCACAAATAGAAAGACTTAGTAAATAGTAATTCATATTTCATGCTGCATGAGCTCATCTTCGATAATCATTTCACCAAAGTCGAAAAATCTTCTGTCATTATTTTCTTAACATTTTTTAGAATCTATGACAAAATTTTCATCCAAATCTGAATTGAGGTCATTTCAGACCATTTTGCACTCCTATTCATAAGTTCGGACCACTGACCTGGCCTTCAGATAGTCCAATTAAAATAATTTCTCCACCATTGGTCTTGTAATGATTAGATCATTTCAGGTTAATCATTTTTTAGAACCTCCCAACGTCCGATTACCTGTCGGTTCATCACCATATAGTTTTTTAATACCTTTTGCACTCTTATTGACATGTACGAACCACCGACTAAGCCACCGAATATTATGTTTCAAATAATTTCTCCACCATTGATCTTGTTGTATTTTTAGAATCTATGATGTAATTTTCACCCACATTGAAATCAATTCCTTTTAGGACCCATTTACACCCTGATTCACACGTTCGAACCACCAATCACCTTGGTTTCAAATTGGATCGAATGGACTAAACATGTTTGTTGTACTCAATTATTGTTTATCACCATGTTATAATACATATTTAATTTTTTTAAGCTAAGAATTATGCAATAATTCCAACTATGTATCAAATGCAAAAACAACTTCCATGCTAAAATAACTACAATGCAAAAGTGTTATTGTTTAATTTCCATGCAAAAGAATGGACAAAATACACAATAGCATCAATTTTTTTCTTAGTTCAAACTAAAAAGTACTGAAGGAGATGTCATGTGCATTTTTTAGACAATCTTGCACATTGTGCACACATATAGTAGCAAACCATAATAGAATACACAACATCAGGTCCTCACTAGTACTAATCAACATCTAGATCGTCGTCTGATTCCACACCATAGTCACTTTGTTCTGCAAATAAACACACAAAAGAAAATGTTTGTCTTATAATAAAAGGGAATTATGTAGGGAAATAAGAATGTAAATTTGTACCTGTTTTTTTCTTGGGGTTGTTTGGACAATTCTGACTATTGTGACCAACATTAACACCATTACACTGTCTACAAATTCTTGCTTTTTTTCTTTGATTTGCTTTCTTAAGCCCACTCTTCAATCTTTTATTATCAGTGACCATCCTTACTGGTTTCCTTATTTCCCTTCTTTGTTTGTGAAATATGTGGATCTAATAATAAAGTTTCAACTCTATTTGTGCACTTGAAGGAAGATTGTGCATGATCATTCTCTTTTTGAAGTAAACTATCATTGGACTCTTTCAATTTTTTGTATATATTATGCAATTTTTTAGAGATGAATTTAAAACTTTCTTTAGACTTACAATCCATGTAAGCACATTGTAGGGATTGTTGTATGATCGCACTCGCCCTTGCACTTTCTAAATTACCATGAAAACCATGTAAAAGGATATTTTCAGTAGAAATAATTTCAGATCTGTTTTCATCTTTTGTCCACCTCTTTAATATATGATAGGAAGGAATTTTATTGAGATGGTACCTATCAAATAACCTAATCAAATGTTTGCATGGTATCCCTTCAAATTCAAACAATTGACATTTATATGAGCCCTTATTTGTACATAAATTCATCCTTACATTTCTTCCTTTATAACTTCCTTCTCAATATCCAACATAATACATTTGAATATTACCATCCAGCTCTTTTTTATCCACTCGAAGTCGACATGCTAGTTGAAATTATTCATCAAACTTTCTAAAAATATTTCTTATGTAAATTTTTCCAGCATGTACTAGTAAATTGTCATCAATTTTCAACATGCGCTTCTTATATTTTGAATGGCAGTCCTCTTTTCGTTCTCTTAAATATGCTGATTCTAATGCTTTATCATATTTTACCACAAACTCTTTCAAACTTTTTTTTACCGTAACAAACCCATCAAAGAAAGAATTGATACTTTCACTTCGTTGTGTTGTATTCATGCCCACGAAAAACATACTCCTACAATAAACAAGTATCCAACTATACCGAATAGAATAAAGATCGTTCATATATTTATTTTCGTGAAGCACATATTTAATAACTAAGTTAGCCCATAACTGTGCATGAAAACCGAGTGCACATCTTCATTTCTTTCTTAAAAATAGATTTCTTATAGAAAATATGGCCTAACATCTCTCCAAAAAAATTCTTAATATGCCAAAGACAAAATCGATGATGAGTGTTAAGAAGAAAAACTTTCGCTATAGCACTAATTATTGCTCGGTCTTGATTTGTAATTATGGAGATAGGGTGTCGACCTTCCATGGTTTGAAACCAATGTTGAAATAACCATACAATTGTCTATTCATCTTTGGTTCCTAGCAAAGCACAACCAAAAAGAAGCAATTGGTGATGATGATACACACCCGTAAAAGGTGCAAATGGCATCAAATAATTATTTGTATTATAAGTACAATCAAATGTGATAGCATCTCCAAACTACGTCCATTAGTCCCAAAAAAAACGTTTATTGCTCCTTTCATTTCATTGGTGTCAATAGCATAATAAAAGTCCTTATTCCCTTGAACCATTTTGTTAAAATAAATCCTTACAACTTCTGCATCTCCAAATTCATTAAATTTTTCCACCCTAACATTTCTTAAATGGTTATAAATATCTCTATCATCAAATTTAGTATCAGAAGACCCACCGAGAAGCGTAAGAACTTTACTAATTTGAAAATTTTCTCGACTAAAAGTTCAGTTAGCTATTAGCTATCATAGGCAATCAGTTTTTAGGCTTCATTAGAATTCTCTTGGTTGGTGTAACTAAATCATGATTGCGCTTATCAATGTTAATGGTTACCTTCCACTTATCAGTATATATAATATTCAAAATTTTCATTCTAGCCAAACAACCTGCTCTTATGGTTGATGCATTCCTTCTACTTTTTCCATCATCTTTAGCAACTTATTTTGACTTATATGTTCCATCTTGATTGGAACAAAACTTAACACTTGTTGGTTTATTGCTACCTCGTTTTGCTCTATCCATCCTTTTCTTTTAAATGGAAAACCCATGTTTGGCTCCATATGCTTGATAAAAAAGTTTTGCATCTTCTACAGAATCAAACACCTTGCCAAAGAATATTTCAACATCGTCCTTGGTTATGAATATTACATTTTCATCTTTAGTACTAACTGGAATAATCAACAATTCCTGGTCTAAGTTATCAATGCTCAAGTCACCAATAGAGTCAACATTCACCATTGGGATCTTTGCTCGAATTTACTATTGCACCTAACACAAAAATAGTAAGAGGTCAACACGCAAAAAAGTGTACATGTTAATTTATTCATTAACATTGTTTAAATGAGACGAAAACTAGTTAAAATAAATGCATTACTATAAAAGTTATAATTTTTGCTTGTTGTAGTTTCCATTTAAACATATGGAATTCAAATGAAAGTATTGATCTTGGAGAAGAAAAGAACTAAAAAAACATTTCTGAATCTTCATGGATTTTGCAAAAATGGATTAAGAATTCATTTGTAGTGCAAAATAAAGGTAGTTCGTTTTGCTAGGAAAAAGAAACGTTTATTTGCTGAATAATATTAAACAATTACCTTGATATGAACATGTCATATTCTCTCTACCTTTGCCATTATTTCAATTGTTATATTCTCTCAAGTCCACATCAGCAAGAATCTAAACAATGGATATATTTAATCACATGGCTAAAGTTGGGGAGCATTAAAGGTGCTCAAAACAAGGGTGCTCTTGAAACCCTTTGTTGAAGAGCGATACAAATTTCTAGAAAGTTAGAGAACATTCTCTTAGAGTTCTCTAGAAAGATAGAGAAATTTATTTATGTAATTAATTACTAAATCCCTGAATTATCTGGACTATTCTATCTAGAGTATTCAATATAGAATGTTCTATGTAGACTATTCTATCGTAAAATAAAGACTATAAATATAGGCTCATATGCATATTGTAATCGATACTAAAAAGTAATAGAATTTCTACATTTCTAAAATTCTAATAATCATTTCTTCATCAAATCTATTACTCTACCATTTCGACTATTCAACTATTTTATAACCATTTCTCTTCTATTCCTACTATCTATCAGTGATATCAAAGCCAGGTCCGATCACATAGTAGGCATTAAAATATCATGCAACTTTTAAAACAAAATTCTTTTCTTTTATTTTACTCTACTTCCTAAATATTCTCAAGAGATGGAAAATACCGTTCAACCCTCATCTATGCAGGTTCCCATTTTCACGGGTGAAAATTATAATTTTTGAAGCATAAAAATGAAGATATTTTTTATCTCTCAAGATCTATGGGATATTGTAGAAGAAGGATTTATTACTCCAGTAGATGCTTCAATGCTTAATCAAACTCGGAAAAAAGAATTTAAAGAAAACAAACAAAAAGATTTAAAAGTGCTATTTATTCTACAATAGCGGTGATTGGCGCTATCTTTTAAGAATAATAGGAGATACAAGTGCAAATCAAGCATGGAGCAGCGCAAAAAGACTTTAAGATGTGAATTTGAATTAATAAAAATGAAGGAGTTTGAGACCATAAAGGATTACTACTCGAAAATAAATAAATAGTTAGTCAAATGAGAGCCTATGGGGAGAACATTCTCGACAAGGGAATTGTCAAGAAAATTTTAATTTCTATTCCCTACAAGTATGATCCAATCGTGACAATGATTCAGCAAACAAAAGATATTTCTACTTTATCGGTAACCAAACTAATGGGTTCTCTTGAAGCATTTGAACAAAGGTTGAGTAGGCATGTTGAAGACTCGGTAGAAAACGACTTTCAATCAGAGCTCAAATTACTAAATCAAAATAACGGACATAGAAAAAATAAGAATGATGGAGAAAAGTCTAGAAACAAAGAAAGTTCTAGAGCTATGAACAAACAAGATAAAATCCTCCATAAGGAATTTGTAAAATGACAAATCATTTGGAGAAATACGGTTGGCATCGTGGAAAGCCATAATATAGGCACTATAGAAAATTTGGACACATGAAGAAGAACTGCTTCTATAAAAATAAGTATCAAGAAAATTCCATTGAAGAAGCCAATCATAAGCAGCATCAAGATGATCGCAGTCAGCATCTCTTTATGATACCCAAGACTCCAAGAATGTACATGGTGGAAAACGATACTTGGATAGTGGTTGTAGCAATCACATGGCCAAAGATAGAAATATCTTCAAACATATTGATGACTCTATCGGAGTGAAAGTACAAATAGGAAACGACAATGTTGTAGAATCGAAAGGCAAAGGTACTGTTATGGTAGAAACAAAGAAAGGTACAAGATTTACAAATGATGTTTTACTAGTTTCAAATCCTAAAGAAAATCTATTAAGCATTGGAAAAATGATGGAGAAATGGTATATTCTTCACTTTGAAGAGATAACTGCAAAATATATGATAAAAATAACAAAAGACTAGAGATAGCCTACGTAAAAATGGAGGAAAAAAAAGAAGTTTTCTGATAAGCTTTAAATATACCACTAACATCGCTATGAAAGTTTAAGTTGATGACTGATGGTTATTGCATCGAAGATTTGACTACTTCAATACTCAAGTTTTGAAGTTGTTATATCAAAAGAACATAATAAGAGATCTCTCAAGCCTTAAAGAAAATAATGAAGCATGTGATGTCTTCTTGGGAAGCAATACTGATCATTATTTTCAACAGAAAACATATACAGTAAAAGACTTGTTGAAATTGATCCACATTAATATTTGCGGACCAATGAGGACACCACTACTTCACAACAGTAGGTATTTCATCATATTCATTGATGACGTTTCTAGAATGACATAGGTCTATTTTATCAAAGAAAAATCCAAAGTTTTTGGAATATTCAAAATGTTTAAGGCCCTAGTTGAAATCAAAGTGGAAAATATATAAAGAGACTTAGAAGTGATCACAGCACAGAGTACAACTCCTATAAATTTGATGGATTCTGTGATGATGAAGGCATTGGGAGAAAACTTATAGTTGCATATACTCCATAACAAAATGGAGTATCTAAAAGGAATAATTGCACGGTTACGGAGATCTCTGGATCAATGTCGAAGGAGAAGGGCTTGCCCAATAATTTTTGGATGGAAATAGTTTACACTACCGTTTATATACTCAACAGATCTCCAACAAGAATTGTCCAAGACAAGGCTCATATAGAGACATGAGTGGATGAAAGCCATCAGCTAAGCATATAAGAGTTTTTGGATCGATTTGCTACATACACGTTCTAGATGAAAAAAGACACAAATTGGAAGATAAGACTATATGAGGAATCTTCTTAGGGTATAGCTTACAATCTAAAGGCTATAAAGTTTATAACCTGCAAACAAAGAAGCTCACTATTAGTTTAGATGTATTCATGTTGAAGAGAATGCTGCATGGAAATGGGATGATGAAAAAGTTGAGAGAGAAAACATTTCTATGCTAGTAGAACAACCCTAGGTCGAAGTGGAAGAAGTTGTAGAAGAGCTAGATATTCACCTCCTCAACAACAAGCTTCTTCACCAAAGTCTACACCGAGAAGAGTTAGATCTTTATTGGACATATACGAAACTTGCAATTTAACCATACTTGAGCCTGAAAGATATGAATTAGATGTAGAATTTTGGCGACACTATATGGTGAATTGAAGAGGTCGAGAATAGCTTGATAACGGTGAAAACGGCATGCGAATCTAAGCTCAGATGCTCAACTTATCGCGATTTGAAGATGCACAGGCTGAAAGTTGTGTCAGACGTCTAATAGGAATCATCAAACGTCTGACAGTAGGTTTACCACAACGCAAAGTTACGACAGACATATGAGAGGTTGTGATAGATGTCTGACACACTGCAAAATGTTTTTTGGTCCAGAATTTGTGTATTTTCTTGTAGGGCTTCAAGGGGAAAATAGAGTATTTATCAAGGAAGGATTCATTATATAAGCTATTTTCAGGATTCAAAGCAAAGAGAACTCCATGGGTTTCTAATCAAGGTTTATCCACCATGAAATAGGTTTTATCAAAACTTGGTTTTTTTCTTCAATTCTCTTCTCCACAAATCTATTCTATTTGAATATTGATCATTGTAATCAATCTCTTATACTCTTCTCATTGGTACTATTAAAGGCTTTCTCTTAAAGTGGATGTACACTAACAAGACGTTAGTGGAATCACTATAAATCATCATGTGATTTATTTTATCATTATTGCTTTGTTTCTCTATTGCTTATTTGGTGATTGTGATTGGTTTTGGATTGGATTGAGATATTGATTGGTTGTTTTTGCACTTCTTACCATGATCTTGTTTTCCGCTATGCTTTGGGGTTTTAAGTTTAGTGGTCTCGAGTTAGAATTCCCATAACATTTGGTATTAGAGCTTTGATGTTGGTAGGTGGTTGTAGAAATGCCGAAATTAGATAATACCTCAGGCAGTCCCTCAATGGTTAGTCCAAGTGGTGTAGCGCATATGTACGTGGATCGTACGTGGCTTTGGGATCAAATTGGTTATAGACAAGTGGAATGGTGATAATGATTTCAAAAGGTGGCAATGGAAGATGAAAGCGGTTCTAAGGCGGAAATGAGTGCATCGAGTAGTGTTTGATACACATTTGTTGCCAGTAGACATCTCGGATGTTAAGAGAGAGGAAATGGAAGAGTGGGCATTCACTACACTTCAACTTGCTATGCGGGAGAATGTTATCTTTGAAATTAGCGGTGAGACTACCTTTAAGGGTATTTGGGACAAGTTGGAGGACTTGTATATGAAGAAGTCACTAACTAATCGTTTGATCTTGTTGCGAACATTCTTTACCTATAAGATGAAGGAGGGTACTTCGCTAATGGCGCACTTGAATGTTTTTGATGATTTGCTAATGAAGATGAAGGTGGTTGATTTGAAGATTGAGGAAGAGCAAAAAGCGATGATATTGTTGTATTCATTTTCGGACCGTTATATGGGTTTCTCAAATAGTTTGATCTATAGCCGGGATACATTGACTTTTATAATGACAAAACGGGTCTTCATAGCGAGGAGTTGTGCGATCAATTAGGTGATGCAAGTAGCGGTGCTAGTAATGGTCACGGTTTATTTATGGAGAAAGACAGATATGAGAAGAAAGGGAATCGGGACCGTTCTAAATCAAGAAAGCCTGGTTGGAGAGGAAGGTCAAAGGAATGAAATAGCAAGTGCTTTATTTGTAAGAAACATAGTCATTGGAAGAATTAGTGTCCGGACAAGGACAAAGCAAATAAGGAAGTAACATCTTCATCTGTAGCGATGGAGAGTGGAGTTGGTGAGGGAGACGTAGATGTTTTGACGACGGTAGCATCGGATGTTTCGGGCAGCGAATAGGTGCTCGATTCAGGGGAGCCTTATCATATGATGCCGAATAGGAATTGTTTTTCTTCTTATATCGACAAAGAGGGAAATTTAATGGTTATGGGTAATAGTGTTATTTGTAAGCCGAAGGGCATTGGTTCCATGCAAATTCGAATGTTTGACGGAGTGGTTTGTACTCTTACTAATGTACACTGTGTTCTGGGACTTCGAAAGTCTCTTATCTCTTTGGGATAGCTGGATTCTTTAGGTTGTAAAATCACTATTGGGAGTGATAGTAGGTTTCAAAGGGAGTGCTTGTGGTGATGAAGGGTGCTAGGACTCATGGTGTTTATTTGCTTCAAGGAGTGACTATAGAAAGTGAAACTTATGTAGGAGTTGATAGTTCTTGTGGCTTAGATGCAACTAGATTGTGGCATGTAAGTATTATGTCATGTCTCGGAGAGGAGTTTGGATATTCTTTGAAAGAGGAGATGATTGATGGAGAGAGTTTCAACAAACTAGAGTTTTGTGAGGAATGTGTCATGGGAAAGCAAACTAAAGTATCATTCGGTGAGGGAAAACATGATTCGATAAGGGTTCTTGAGTATGTTTACACAGATATTTGGGGATCAGCACCAGTAGCTTCTTTGGGAGGAGCAAGGTATTATATTTCTTTCATTGATGATTTTTCTTGGAAGGTATAGATGTATGTAATGAAGGCCAAGTTGGACGCATCTACGAAGTTCAAAATTTGGAAAGCTCTTGTTGTGAATGAGAGTGGCAAGTCTTTGAAGTTTCTAAGGTCCAACAATGGCGGAGAGTGTGTTTCTAGGGAGTTCTTAGAGTTTTTGCAAGCATTATGATATTCAAAGGAATTTTACTACACCTGGAGATCCGTTGTCATGCAAAGAGGATGAACCATACTCTAATTGAGAAAGCTTGATGCTTGAGATTGACATCGAGTTTGTCTAAGGGATTCTGGGCGGAAGCATTGTCAACCGCGGTGCATATTATTAATCGAATTCGATGCTCGGCTATTGGTAACAAAATTCCAGAGGAAGTATGGAAGGGAAAGAGCATTGACTTGAGTTATCTTCGTGTGTTTGGTAGTCCAGTTTATGTGCATGATCTAGGAAATAATAAGCTTGAGCCTAGAGCTTTCAAAGGGGTCTTGCTTGGTTATACAAATGGTGTAAAAGTCTATCTAATATGGAAACCGAAAACAAAGAAGGTTGTGAATTATCATCATGTTACTTTTGATGAGTCGGCTTTGGTCAAGGAGAATGAGAGCTCGTTGGATGTTTTAGATTTGGTTCATGATGAATCAAAGAAGAAGGAAGTTATTCCCATTTTTTGTCCAAGGAGTAGAGTAGTTGGAGATGCTTATGAGGGTGAAGTGGTTGATGTGACATCACATAGTCCATAGGGTGCCTCTAGTAGTGTTAGTGATGTACATGATTCTAGAGAGGATTCGATTCAAGGTGAAGCTGAAAGGAGTTTCGGTGATAGCATTGCTACACGAGTTGGTCATTGTGCTATAAAGCCACCCAAAAGATATGGTGACTGGAAATATCTTAGCTTTTGTGATAATTTGGACTTTGCTCTTCATATAGTCCAAGATGAGCTGATGACCTTGATGATGTCATGGATTCGAATGATAGCTCGAAATGGATTTATGCCATGGAGAAAGAGATGCAATCGTTGTTGAAGAATCAAACTTGAAATTTGGTTCCACTTCCTAAAGGAAACTGTGCTATTGGGTGCAAATGGATATATAAGGTGAAGGATGATGGGAGATACAAAGCTAGATTAGTGGCTAAGAGGTTGGCACAAAGGAAGGGAAAGGAGTATGAAGAGATATTCGCACTGGTTGTGCACCATACTTCAATCTGAATATTACTTGCTATAGTTGTTATTCACGACTTGAAGTTGGAGCAGCTTGATGTGAAAACCACCTTCTTGCATGGTGGCTTGGATGAAGACATCTACATGGAACAATCAGAAGGTTTTGTTGTAGAAGGTAAGTCAAATTTAGTTTGCAAGTTAAAGAAATCACTATATGGTTTAAAGTAATCACCTAGGCAATGGTACAAGAGATTTGATCATTTTATGCTTGAAAATGGTTTTGATAGAAGCATTAAGGATGCTTGTGTGTATTTTAAGAGGTTGGAATGTGATTATTGGATGTATTTACTCTTGTATGTGGATGACAAGCTCATTACTTCAAAAAATAAGAATGAATCAACAAGTTAAAATTGAGTTTGAAATCAGAGTTCAAAATGAAGGATCTTGGAGAAGCAAAGAGGATATTGGGCATGGAAATAGAAAGGGATCGAAAGCGTTTTGAGTTGAAATCGACTCAAAAGGAGTACAATGAGAAAGTGCTTTGCCGTTTTTGCATGGAGAATGCAAAGGCGTCAAATACATCTTTACCTTTGCATGTAAATCTTTCGAGTAAGAGATCACCTAAATTGGAAAAAGACAAGGCTTATATGACAAAGGTGCCATATGCTAGTGCGGTTGGAAGTTTAATGTATTCTATGGTCTGTAAAAGGCCAGTATTGCAAATGCCGTCAGGATGGTCTGTCGGTATATAGCTAATCCAGGGAAATCACGTTGGGAAGCTGTGAAGCTTATTTGAGATACCTTATAGGTACATCATCTCATGGTCTTGTTTTTGGCGGTAGTGAAAGGATGAATTGCAAGTTAGTTAGTTATTGTGATTCAGATTATGCCGGTGATAGGGATTGGAGAAAGTTAACTTCCGGATATGTTTTCACACTTGGTGGTATGGCCATAAGCTGGAGATCGAGATTGCAAACCGTAGTAGATTTATCCACTACGGAGACGGAGTTGATAGCTGCGGTGGAGGCGGCAAAGGAGGCACTTTATTTGAGGCAATTGTTGTGTGATATGGGATTTGAACATGATAGTATCAATGTTCAATGTCCAGAGTGCTATTCACTTGGCAGAGAATTTGGCATTTAGCTCACGGACTAAGCATATTGAAGTGAGGGAGTCATTTTTAGTAGCATGGATAAAGATAAGCAAATATATCTTCGAAAAGTGCACATAAAGGATAATGCGACAGATATGTTCACTAGAGCATTAAAGGTTGGAAAGTTTAAGCATTGTTCAAACTTGATTCACTTGTTGTAGTACTAGGTGCCATGGGGTGGCACATTTGAGGGAGGAGCTTGGTTACGGATGATGAAGATTATCGGTAAGAGATTGTGTCTATCTTCTTGGTGAGTACTAGTTTACACCCCTTAGTGCTTTTGTCTTTTAGTGAGACAGTTTTGGATTTGGGTGCTTTCAACACTTCATTAGCGGGCGGTGACTTTGTCGAAGCTTGTTGATGGAGTGCAATGGGCGGTGGCCTTGCCAGAGCTCATTGAGAAAGCATTCAACCTTATTTGGTTGAAGGTAGGAGTGGTGATAGTTTGGCACTATCGGTTCTTAGTGATGGAGATGAATATAATGTCGCGGTGGAGTGTTGAATTTTAGCGACACTATATGGTGAATTGAATAGGTCTAAAATCACTTGATAACGGTGAAAACGATGCACGATTCGGAGCTCGGATGCTCAAGTTATTGTGATTTGAAGATGCATAAGCTGAAAGTTGTATCAGACGTCAGACAGGAATCCTCAGACATCTGACAGCAGGTTTACTACAGCCCGAAAGTTGCGACATACTTCTGAGAGGTTGTGATAGACATCTGACGCGCTCCAACTTTGTTTTTTCGATTCAGAATTTGTGTATTTTCTTGTACGGCTTCATGGGGCAAAATGGGTATTTGTCAAGGAAGGATGGTTTGCTATATAAACTATTTTCAGAATTCAAAGCGAAGAGAACTCCAAGAATTTTTTATCAAGGTTTATCCACCATTAAAATAAGTTTTATCAAAACCTAGTTTTTTTCCTTCAATTCTCTTCTCCATAAATCAATTCTATTTGAATATTGATCATTGTAATCAATGTCTTATACTCTTCTCATTGGTATTAATAAAGGCTCTCTCTAAAAGTGGATGATGTACACTAACAAGACGTTAGTCGAACCACTATAAATCAGTGTATGATTTATTTATTGTTATTGCTTTGTTTCTCTATTGCTTGTTTGGTAATTGTGATTGGTTTTGGATTGGATTGTGATTTGGATTGAGATATTGATTGGTTGTTTTTGCACTTATTACCACAATTTAATTTTCCGTTGTGCTTTGGGGTTTTGATTTGAGTGGCCTCGAGTTAGAATTCCCATAACAGTAGCATCAAAGAAAGAAGTAAGGGTCAAGGCAAAGAAAGAAGAGAATAAAATAATTAA
Source organism: Allium fistulosum (assembly GCA_030737815.1). Lineage (NCBI taxonomy): Eukaryota > Viridiplantae > Streptophyta > Magnoliopsida > Asparagales > Amaryllidaceae > Allium > Allium fistulosum. The sequence continues at coordinate 456,570,777 of CM060902.1, forward strand.
GAAGAGTAATACTTGGAACGTAGTAGAGTTCTCTAAAGATAAAGACATACTTAGAAAATGAATGAAAGAAAAAGCGAGTCTACTAAAATCTACGATGACAACAAATCAGAACAATGATGAAGAATTCAGTTCATCATAGTCGAACAAAACCTATAAAATATCACTTAATCAAAGAAGCGAAAGCTACTAAAAAATAGGACTTAAGTATTGCACGATAAAGGATCAACTTGCAGATATATTCATAAAGGCGTTACCAAGAGCAAGGGTTGAGCAGTTGCGAACTATGCTTGTAGTTTTCGAATGTATCAAGAAGGAGTATTGAAGGGTATACAAATTTCTATAAAGTTGAAAAACATTCTCTTAAAGTTCTCTAGATAGATAGATAAAATTATTTATGCAATAATCAATTACTAAATTCTTGAATTATCTAGACATTCTATCTAGAGTAATCTATCTAGAATGTTCTATCTAGAAACTTCTATCTAAACTATCATATCGTATGATAAAGCCTATAAATATAGGTTTATACATATATTGTAATTGGTACTGAAAAGTAATAAAATTTCTACATTTCTAAAATTATAATAATCAGTTCTTTATCAAATCTCTTACTCTACTATTTCAACTATTCAACAGTTTCATATCTATTTCTCTTCTATTCCTACTATCTATCAGCGGCATCAAAGCCAGGTTCAATCACACAGTGGGCATTGAAATATCATCCAACTTTAAATAAAAATTTCTTTTCTTTCATTTTACTCTACTTTCTAAAAATTCTCAAATGATGGAAAATATCGTTCAACCCTCATCTATTCTAGTTCTCATTTTCACGGGCGAAAATTATGATTTTTGGAACAAAAAAATGTAAACTTTTTTAGCTCTCAAGATCTATGGAATATTATAGAAGAATGATTTATTATTCCTGCAGTGGCTTCAACGCTTAATCAAACTTGAAACAAGAGTTGAAATAAAATAAACAAAAAGATTCAAAAGCGCTATTCATTCTTTAATAAGTGGTCTGACGCTATCTTTTCAAGAATAATAGGAGCTACAAGTGCAAAATAAGAATGAAGCACATTATAGGAGTTTCAAGGAAGTGTAAAGGTTGCACCATTAAACTTCAAACTTTTAAGATGTGAATTTGAATTAATAAAAATGGAGAAGTCTAAGACCATAAAGGGTTACTACTTGAAAATAAAAAAATAGTTAGTCGAATGAGAGCCTACGGAGAGAACATTCTCAACAAGAGTATTGTCGATAAAATTTTAATTTCTATTCCCTACAAGTTGATCCAATCGTGACAATGATGGAGAAAACTAGAGATATTTCTACTTTATCGGTAACTGAACCAATAGGCTCTCTTAAAGCATTTGAACAAAGGTTGAGTAGGCATGATGAAGACTCGGTAGAAAATGCCTTTCAACCAAAGCTCAAATTACTAAATCAAAATAAAGGACATAGAAAAAATAAGAATGATGGAGAAAAATCTGGAAACAAAGAAAATTCTAGAGACTTCTCTATAAACAAACAAGATAAATATCCTCCATGATGAATTTGTAAAATGAAAAATCATTTGGAGAAATACTCATGGTATCACGGAAAGCCACAATATAGGCACTGTAGAAATCTAGACACATGGAGAAGAACCGTTTCTACAAAAATAAGCATCAAGAAAATTTCAGTGAAGAGACTAATCATGAGCTGCATCAAAATGATTGCGATCAGCATCTTTTTTTTTTGCTACCCAAGACTCCAGTGATGTACATGGTGGAAACTAGTACTTAGATAGCGATTGTACAATTCACATGGCCAAAGATAGAAAAATCTGCAAAGATATTGATCACTATGTCAGAGTGAAAGTACAACAAGGAAATGACACTGTTGTAGAATTGAAAGGCAAAGGTACTGTTATGGTAGAAACAAAGAAAGGTACGGGATTTATTGTAAAGACCCAAAAGTTGGCCTTCGAAAATCAGCACCCGTACTCCACTTGTACTCAAAATGCCGTAGATTCAAATGCCAAATCTGGTTCTCCGGAGCTTATAACAACATTAAGTAAATAACACAGCGGAATAAAGAGAATATAGGTATACAACATCTGATACAATATCCAGATACAATGATGATACAATGAATATCTATATACATCAGAGATATGATACAACAAATAGCAGCGGAAAAGAAAACGATAACACCAGCAGCGGATAGAATATCTCCAATAGAGTGCTCCAATCCATAGCTAGCTCCAGATAATCTACTCAACCTGAATATCTGAAAGAACCCAACTCTAGACTGCTCGTGTGGAAAATTATGAGCACCCAGAGTTTAGGAAGGGAACAATAAACTCCGGATCAGTCATGGGACTGGTGTGAGCAACAAAAACAGTTTATCTTTAAACAATCAACAAAAGATTTTAAACATTGGAATCCGCAATGCTTTTGGAAAATGAAACTACCATAAGACCTCCCGCCACACACACAATGCAAACGCAGAATTGGAGGAGATTTCTTCTTATGATAGTCAAAGATGCTTACTACGCAAAATCAATTTGATATTATTATTAGTGCATAGTGCAAAAACAATTTGAAAGTATAATATTAATCTTAGCCAGCATAGGTACCATTATACTATGCCTACTATAGCTACCATATTAGATGGTAGGTTCTACAACTAAAACCGTACAAGTTCCGTATTGGAGAAATGGATTTCCAACAAATGGTCAGGCTAAGGAACTTCCTTCCGCCGCATGGGATCGCCTCTGGCGGGACGTCCCGAGAGACAAACTGCTCTCTGCCAAACAAGGCCGGGTTACCCCTGTAACAGGTAACTCACGAATATGCCATCACCCGGTCCTTTGGGACCTTTATCCGAGCTCGGTATCCAACATCACACATCATAAAGAAAGTGTATCCACATGAGTAAGTATCAGGGCTCCATACCATAATACCACCCCTTTCCAGAAGGAAATGACATACCCTAAAGGGCGCGACCCTCATAACCTTGCCGCAACGATCCTGTTTCGACCATTTCCGGGTAGTGAGGCTCGACGAAGTCTCGTCCACAAAGCTACGCTTTGTCACAAAGCCATGCTTCGGGTCAACGAATGATCAACCTATGATCACAAAGATATAAGATCAAACAAATGATCATATCACAAATGATCAAACACTGATCATCACACAGCAACACTCAGCATGTCACATTACCAAATTGGGATATATCGCTGATAAATTTCAACTACATAACCTCTGAGCTCGTACGTCTCAGAGAAGGGTGTTAAGCTAAGAGAATAAATTCTCCGCCACCAACAGATATGTATTTGAAAGAAATCAGCTTTATATCTCAAAGTGTAATGTCAGACATGTATCCATACAAGTCTGTTCCGGGTTCGAACAAAACCGAAGGCACTTCTCACGAAGCCCTTGCAATTCCGGATAATTTCCAATCACGTCCGGACTTCCCGTCACAAAAGAGTGATATAAATCTCTATACCGGCGCGACTCAGTGCAGAGACATTCGACAGGTTGTCCTTTCATTTTCGAAAAATATCCGGTCTTCAACACCGGTCTTCAAATGCTATCCATATACGACGTTTCATTATTCAGAATGGGTTATATGACACTAAGGTCCTCTCCCGGCTAAACCGAATAACGAGCGCAATCTTTAAAAACATATGGATATTGGGATTTCAATTAAGTCACAACTTATTACCCAAAATCTTTCTTCAAATGGTTTAAACAAATTACCATTTTAATCTTTTAAACAAAAAGATTCATTTCAACAACCCTCAATGGTTTAAAACGATTTCCACATTTTAATCTTTTAAATAAAAGATTTAATTCATAAAGTTCACCCAGTTTCACAAAGATTCATTTACAGATTTTCCAAATCAATTTCCATTTCAATTTGATTAACTCGTTAAATCTTTAAATCAAAGATTTACTCGTAGCTTTCAAAACAATTTCATTTCGAATGTTTTAAACAAATCATCACTTTAAATCTGTTAAAAATAGACAGATTTAATTCATAGCTTTCAAAAAGAATTCATTCATAACTTGGAAAATCCATTTTTCAATTCACTTGAAATTCCTTTAATTTAAACTGAAATTTCTTTTCTTATCTAAAAGCTTTTATCATTTGAAAACAACAGTTTTCAATTTGGAAATCTGATTCATTCATACGAGTTGAAATCCTTAGTTTTAAATTCAAATTCCCAACTTATACTTTTAAATGGTTTAACTTCATATAAACACATTTATATCATCTTTTATTCCTAGTTTCCAAATCATAGATTTAACTTCAAACCTGAATTCAAATTTAAATCTAATTATTTAAATTTTCAAAAACTCGGTTAAGTTATTCAAAATAGCTTTTATCTTTGAAATTCTATTTCAAAAGCTTTTCACTTTAAACCCCAAATTTCAAATTTCAAAATCAATTGAAATTAAAATTTCAATTTCAAAAACATCAAATTTAAATTATCTGTGACTTAACCGATTTCCACGTAAAATCCATATTGGTGTGTGTAAAAGTGTAGTCCAGGGGTTTAACACAATAGTGCAACACGATGAATCATCACAGATCAAAATACAGAGATATAATTTGATAAGCGGTATTAACTATCCCGCTTATCGTTCATTCACAGATCACAAATGTAAATTACAGATCACAACATAAATCAGGATGTATCACAAAACATCATATATCAGGGATATCAAACAATCAAATCATCCAATAGAATCCAAATATTCATAAGTAAGATCAGCTAATTATCTGATTTATTCAAACTATTTGAAATAAATTCCCTTTCGAATTCATTTGTTAGTTAACTTTTACTATCAACTAATCAATCTCAATTAATGAATCAATTAATCTTTAATTATTAAATTTAATCACAATCTTTAATTAATTCTTTAATTATTAACAAATAATTATACTTAAACTTCAAATTATCATTCAAATTATTACATCCAATGATTATTTATTAATTTCTTTTCTAAGTAATTATATTTTCCAAATTGTTAAATGATTGTTCTAGATTAATTAACTTAAGTAATTAACTTAAACTAATCTGATTAACTCAATTAATTACACTGAACAATTCATTCCTCAATTACTTAACACTTATATAATTGATTATCTAAATTTATTGTTAAAATAAATCACATTGATTAATTTATTGTTTAAATAATTTTAGTTAATTACCTTCATTAACTATTGAATTTCTTTAGTTATTTTTCTAAAGAAATTTACTCACATTAATCATTATTGATTGTAATTGATTAACCATTGAGAACTCGTTTATTTAATGAATCATAAATCATTAATCTTCATTAATTAAAGTCAACCCACCCATATCTATACTTTGATTATCATTCACAATTTGTTTTGAAAACATTGATTTCAAGTTTTCCTTTTAAATTTCAAATTTCTTGAAAATACCCTTCTTAATTTCTTAAACACTTTTATTCAAACAATTCAAATTTAAACTTTGTTTTGTTTCTTACTTTACAAATTTCAACTTCCATTTAAATTCACTTAATTGTTTAAATTTTTAGTCATCAAATAATCTAAATTTTAAAACTTTATTCCGAAACTAAGCTTCAACTAAATCTGAATTCATCCTTAACTTTGATTCAGCAACTCGGTTTAAACTTGCTTTGAATTTTAAATTCAATTCTAAATTTTCAGAAATACAACATAACAGGCTCTGTTTTAAAACCTGGGCAAGCTTCTACCCAAGTCACGAAAATTTGCTTCGAGCTGAAACTAAATTTCCTCAAGTAAATTCTCGAGTAAACTCGCGAACAACCCAGCTCCATCCCCAATTACATAACCATGTTTCCAGATTACCAGACAATGCACGGTGCACGTGCACGTCACCGCGCCGCCTCTCCGGTCGCCTGCGGCACTCTCTACACGTCGACCATCGTCGAAGCACCCAACTCCGATCGCCTGAACCACGTCCCCATTCGAAACGAAAAACAACCCAAACTCAGACCCAAAAACAAAACAGCGCCACTTCACCATCGAACCTGAAAACGTCTCGTCCTCGCCTTCCTGACCACCATCGACTCTCAAAATCCGGCCTCAATCTCGTCTACTACCCCGCTACCACCTCCCTGAGACTCGCTACACTCGATCGCCTACATAAGTCGTGGGGATCGAAACATTAACCACTGCAAAATCTAGGGTTCTAGAAGAAAACCCACTGCCGCATCTTCCTTGGTGAACTTCATCACCATCACCCATTTTTCCCAGCATCTACGATCACTCCTCCATCAATAAGAAGAACCACGATCTCTCCAGTCACTCAGGTCATCAAAATTTGACCAAAGACTAAATTCCAGGCAACTCAAAGATTCTCCTCCAATACTCCACTTAAAATTTCGATTTTGATTTTAAAAATCATAACTTTCCAGGCCAAATCATGTTACATACTTGAATCAGAGAATGGTATCAAATGAATTTTAACATATTTAAAAGTTTTACTGTAAAAAAGTCTGGGTTCCAGGCACTATATAGATATACACATCAATATTAACATACATATACACATGTAGTCTTCTCTGGGCAAAGGTGTAAAGCATACTACTCAACAAAATTTCAAGTGTTATCATATGCAACTGGTCAAACAAATCTTAGGCTTTATAGAAAAGGTTTACTCACAGTTTAAATGTTGGACAGAGTGTTAAAGTGGCTTGACTGGAAACAGAGCAACTTAGACATACCAGACATACCAACTTAAATCCATTCATATACACAGAGCTACTACTTATATATACACATGCAGAGAAATCACCATCACAGAACTTCACAAGCAAGCAGACTTGGTTTTTAAATTTTAAAATGTTACTCACCTTGTTTTTCCAGAGGAAGAAGAAAAAACAAAGCTCTTTTTCTTGAACCGGGTTTTGAAAATTGCAAGCTGAAACCTTTCTTTGATTCTCTTGTTTTCTTTGATTGCTTTGATTGTTTTCAAGCTGTTGTTTACTTCCATTTTACTTAGTTGTTTATACACGAACAAAGACTAAAATAGATGTATATGCAAAGAGAGATAGTGTTTACAGAGGGGAGGTGTTTACTGGTTATACAATTTTGTACAGGGTATCATATTATATTTCATGTTTGTACAACAAGCATTGCTGAGATATCTTGCATTTAATGCATGAGCTATGTTGCATTAATTACCTAGGGTACATATTTTCTTTTGCTTTATTTTAGCTCGGCTGAGTGGTTTGTTGTATTTTGTACTTGCTTTTATTTGTTTGTACTTATTGATTCTTTTACTTGCCTACATTCTCTCTAACTCGGCTGATAAAACAGGTTATGGTGGCTGAGAGATATGTATTTTGTGTGCTAGAGAAGAAAGCATTTAATGTTTGTGTTCCCATTTTTGTTTACAAGCTATTCTCATGTACATTTGTTTACTTTCTTAAAAGTATTTTGTTTTGTTCCTATTTCTTTACCATACTTACTTCGGCTGATAGGTATCATATTGTGTACTTTGTTTTATTTTGGTTTCACATTTATATGTATTTTATTTACTTTGTTCATTTGCAAAAAGATATTGGTGACTTGCATTTATGACTTGTACAAAAAGATATATTTTGTTTTCTTTCTTTTGCAAGCTTTAATACTTCGGCTGAGATGATGGTGTTTGGTACATAGATATGTTTATTTTTATTACTTTGCCATGTTATACATTGTTATGTTGTCTTGTATTATTTTATAAACTCAATTATTTAACTTACTTTAATATTTAATGTCTTTTATTAAATTTATAAATTCAAATCATTATCATTATTATTAGCCATTTATTTACAATTTAAATTCAAGTCAAATATATATCTATATATATTTATATTTTTCAAACTCACTCATACATGCCCAAATACATATATACACATATATACAATATTTTGATCTCAAATGATTTATACAGAATATACTTGGATATCGGGGAAACTCGCTCCATTTAATCAACTTAATTTCACAATTTTTATTCAAAAATTTATTTAATCATAAATTTAACTCAAAATTTCATTTAATTATTAATTTAAATAAATTTAAATTTCGGGGTCGTTACAAACTTTCCCCCTTAAAAGAATTTCGTCCTCGAAATTACCAAGGAGACAAAAAGATAGATGAAGAATATTTCATCAAATCAAACTGAACATTTATTCTGCATTTGGCTTACCAAATCAGAATATCAATAACAGATACACGAACGAATCTGTTTAACACTTCAGAAGATACTCGGGTTATCCAGATATACGAAATATGGAGTGGCATCGGTCAGTCCGAAGGGATAACTAACCATTCGTAGAACATATCGAGACCCAAAGATAGATAGACATATGGATACAATTTCAAAATTTTCAGTTCAGAACTAAAGTATACCTACCAACCATAGCAACCAAAGAAAATAATTCATCCAAACAAACAATTTTGAACAACCCGGAGTTTACGTCCCATATTGATATATCGAATTCCTTCCTGGATTTACCAGAAACTATCAAAGAATTTAGAAAAAATGCTGAACAAAAGAGATTGATAGAGAAAAGATTGCTTCCTCGTTGTTACAGAGTATCGACCATTTATAGTCGTATTCCCTCTGTCCCCTATCTCATCCTCTTCTTGCACTCATACTCACAATCAGTGGATAGTAAGAGAATTTACTGAGACGTTCAGACGGATATCTTAAGGATTACTCATTCTAGAGTTTACTTCACTCTATCTCTAATGAGCTACTTAACGTGTTATACTCCTGAGCTAAAGTTCAACCTTAGCTCTGATACCAAATGTAAAGACCCAAAAGTTGGCCTTCGAAAATCAGCACCCGTACTCCACTTGTACTCAAAATGCCGTAGATTCAAATGCCAAATCTGGTTCTCCGGAGCTTATAACAACATTAAGTAAATAACACAGCGGAATAAAGAGAATATAGGTATACAACATCTGATACAATATCCAGATACAATGATGATACAATGAATATCTATATACATCAGAGATATGATACAACAAATAGCAGCGGAAAAGAAAACGATAACACCAGCAGCGGATAGAATATCTCCAATAGAGTGCTCCAATCCATAGCTAGCTCCAGATAATCTACTCAACCTGAATATCTGAAAGAACCCAACTCTAGACTGCTCGTGTGGAAAATTATGAGCACCCAGAGTTTAGGAAGGGAACAATAAACTCCGGATCAGTCATGGGACTGGTGTGAGCAACAAAAACAGTTTATCTTTAAACAATCAACAAAAGATTTTAAACATTGGAATCCGCAATGCTTTTGGAAAATGAAACTACCATAAGACCTCCCGCCACACACACAATGCAAACGCAGAATTGGAGGAGATTTCTTCTTATGATAGTCAAAGATGCTTACTACGCAAAATCAATTTGATATTATTATTAGTGCATAGTGCAAAAACAATTTGAAAGTATAATATTAATCTTAGCCAGCATAGGTACCATTATACTATGCCTACTATAGCTACCATATTAGATGGTAGGTTCTACAACTAAAACCGTACAAGTTCCGTATTGGAGAAATGGATTTCCAACAAATGGTCAGGCTAAGGAACTTCCTTCCGCCGCATGGGATCGCCTCTGGCGGGACGTCCCGAGAGACAAACTGCTCTCTGCCAAACAAGGCCGGGTTACCCCTGTAACAGGTAACTCACGAATATGCCATCACCCGGTCCTTTGGGACCTTTATCCGAGCTCGGTATCCAACATCACACATCATAAAGAAAGTGTATCCACATGAGTAAGTATCAGGGCTCCATACCATAATACCACCCCTTTCCAGAAGGAAATGACATACCCTAAAGGGCGCGACCCTCATAACCTTGCCGCAACGATCCTGTTTCGACCATTTCCGGGTAGTGAGGCTCGACGAAGTCTCATCCACAAAGCTACGCTTTGTCACAAAGCCATGCTTCGGGTCAACGAATGATCAACCTATGATCACAAAGATATAAGATCAAACAAATGATCATATCACAAATGATCAAACACTGATCATCACACAGCAACACTCAGCATGTCACATTACCAAATTGGGATATATCGCTGATAAATTTCAACTACATAACCTCTGAGCTCGTACGTCTCAGAGAAGGGTGTTAAGCTAAGAGAATAAATTCTCCGCCACCAACAGATATGTATTTGAAAGAAATCAGCTTTATATCTCAAAGTGTAATGTCAGACATGTATCCATACAAGTCTGTTCCGGGTTCGAACAGAACCGAAGGCACTTCTCACGAAGCCCTTGCAATTCCGGATAATTTCCAATCACGTCCGGACTTCCCGTCACAAAAGAGTGATATAAATCTCTATACCGGCGCGACTCAGTGCAGAGACATTCGACAGGTTGTCCTTTCATTTTCGAAAAATATCCGGTCTTCAACACCGGTCTTCAAATGCTATCCATATACGACGTTTCATTATTCGGAATGGGTTATATGACACTAAGGTCCTCTCCCGGCTAAACCGAATAACGAGCGCAATCTTTAAAAACATATGGATATTGGGATTTCAATTAAGTCACAACTTATTACCCAAAATCTTTCTTCAAATGGTTTAAACAAATTACCATTTTAATCTTTTAAACAAAAAGATTCATTTCAACAACCCTCAATGGTTTAAAACGATTTCCACATTTTAATCTTTTAAATAAAAGATTTAATTCATAAAGTTCACCCAGTTTCACAAAGATTCATTTACAGATTTTCCAAATCAATTTCCATTTCAATTTGATTAACTCGTTAAATCTTTAAATCAAAGATTTACTCGTAGCTTTCAAAACAATTTCATTTCGAATGTTTTAAACAAATCATCACTTTAAATCTGTTAAAAATAGACAGATTTAATTCATAGCTTTCAAAAAGAATTCATTCATAACTTGGAAAATCCATTTTTCAATTCACTTGAAATTCCTTTAATTTAAACTGAAATTTCTTTTCTTATCTAAAAGCTTTTATCATTTGAAAACAACAGTTTTCAATTTGGAAATCTGATTCATTCATACGAGTTGAAATCCTTAGTTTTAAATTCAAATTCCCAACTTATACTTTTAAATGGTTTAACTTCATATAAACACATTTATATCATCTTTTATTCCTAGTTTCCAAATCATAGATTTAACTTCAAACCTGAATTCAAATTTAAATCTAATTATTTAAATTTTCAAAAACTCGGTTAAGTTATTCAAAATAGCTTTTATCTTTGAAATTCTATTTCAAAAGCTTTTCACTTTAAACCCCAAATTTCAAATTTCAAAATCAATTGAAATTAAAATTTCAATTTCAAAAACATCAAATTTAAATTATCTGTGACTTAACCGATTTCCACGTAAAATCCATATTGGTGTGTGTAAAAGTGTAGTCCAGGGGTTTAACACAATAGTGCAACACGATGAATCATCACAGATCAAAATACAGAGATATAATTTGATAAGCGGTATTAACTATCCCGCTTATCGTTCATTCACAGATCACAAATGTAAATTACAGATCACAACATAAATCAGGATGTATCACAAAACATCATATATCAGGGATATCAAACAATCAAATCATCCAATAGAATCCAAATATTCATAAGTAAGATCAGCTAATTATCTGATTTATTCAAACTATTTGAAATAAATTCCCTTTCGAATTCATTTGTTAGTTAACTTTTACTATCAACTAATCAATCTCAATTAATGAATCAATTAATCTTTAATTATTAAATTTAGTCACAATCTTTAATTAATTCTTTAATTATTAACAAATAATTATACTTAAACTTCAAATTATCATTCAAATTATTACATCCAATGATTATTTATTAATTTCTTTTCTAAGTAATTATATTTTCCAAATTGTTAAATGATTGTTCTAGATTAATTAACTTAAGTAATTAACTTAAACTAATCTGATTAACTCAATTAATTACACTGAACAATTCATTCCTCAATTACTTAACACTTATATAATTGATTATCTAAATTTATTGTTAAAATAAATCACATTGATTAATTTATTGTTTAAATAATTTTAGTTAATTACCTTCATTAACTATTGAATTTCTTTAGTTATTTTTCTAAAGAAATTTACTCACATTAATCATTATTGATTGTAATTGATTAACCATTGAGAACTCGTTTATTTAATGAATCATAAATCATTAATCTTCATTAATTAAAGTCAACCCACCCATATCTATACTTTGATTATCATTCACAATTTGTTTTGAAAACATTGATTTCAAGTTTTCCTTTTAAATTTCAAATTTCTTGAAAATACCCTTCTTAATTTCTTAAACACTTTTATTCAAACAATTCAAATTTAAACTTTGTTTTGTTTCTTACTTTACAAATTTCAACTTCCATTTAAATTCACTTAATTGTTTAAATTTTTAGTCATCAAATAATCTAAATTTTAAAACTTTATTCCGAAACTAAGCTTCAACTAAATCTGAATTCATCCTTAACTTTGATTCAGCAACTCGGTTTAAACTTGCTTTGAATTTTAAATTCAATTCTAAATTTTCAGAAATACAACATAACAGGCTCTGTTTTAAAACCTGGGCAAGCTTCTACCCAAGTCACGAAAATTTGCTTCGAGCTGAAACTAAATTTCCTCAAGTAAATTCTCGAGTAAACTCGCGAACAACCCAGCTCCATCCCCAATTACATAACCATGTTTCCAGATTACCAGACAATGCACGGTGCACGTGCACGTCACCGCGCCGCCTCTCCGGTCGCCTGCGGCACTCTCTACACGTCGACCATCGTCGAAGCACCCAACTCCGATCGCCTGAACCACGTCCCCATTCGAAACGAAAAACAACCCAAACTCAGACCCAAAAACAAAACAGCGCCACTTCACCATCGAACCTGAAAACGTCTCGTCCTCGCCTTCCTGACCACCATCGACTCTCAAAATCCGGCCTCAATCTCGTCTACTACCCCGCTACCACCTCCCTGAGACTCGCTACACTCGATCGCCTACATAAGTCATGGGGATCGAAACATTAACCACTGCAAAATCTAGGGTTCTAGAAGAAAACCCACTGCCGCATCTTCCTTGGTGAACTTCATCACCATCACCCATTTTTCCCAGCATCTACGATCACTCCTCCATCAATAAGAAGAACCACGATCTCTCCAGTCACTCAGGTCATCAAAATTTGACCAAAGACTAAATTCCAGGCAACTCAAAGATTCTCCTCCAATACTCCACTTAAAATTTCGATTTTGATTTTAAAAATCATAACTTTCCAGGCCAAATCATGTTACATACTTGAATCAGAGAATGGTATCAAATGAATTTTAACATATTTAAAAGTTTTACTGTAAAAAAGTCTGGGTTCCAGGCACTATATAGATATACACATCAATATTAACATACATATACACATGTAGTCTTCTCTGGGCAAAGGTGTAAAGCATACTACTCAACAAAATTTCAAGTGTTATCATATGCAACTGGTCAAACAAATCTTAGGCTTTATAGAAAAGGTTTACTCACAGTTTAAATGTTGGACAGAGTGTTAAAGTGGCTTGACTGGAAACAGAGCAACTTAGACATACCAGACATACCAACTTAAATCCATTCATATACACAGAGCTACTACTTATATATACACATGTAGAGAAATCACCATCACAGAACTTCACAAGCAAGCAGACTTGGTTTTTAAATTTTAAAATGTTACTCACCTTGTTTTTCCAGAGGAAGAAGAAAAAACAGAGCTCTTTTTCTTGAACCGGGTTTTGAAAATTGCAAGCTGAAACATTTCTTTGATTCTCTTGTTTTCTTTGATTGCTTTGATTGTTTTCAAGCTGTTGTTTACTTCCATTTTACTTAGTTGTTTATACACGAACAAAGACTAAAATAGATGTATATGCAAAGAGAGATAGTGTTTACAGAGGGGAGGTGTTTACTGGTTATACAATTTTGTACAGGGTATCATATTATATTTCATGTTTGTACAACAAGCATTGCTGAGATATCTTGCATTTAATGCATGAGCTATGTTGCATTAATTACCTAGGGTACATATTTTCTTTTGCTTTATTTTAGCTCGGCTGAGTGGTTTGTTGTATTTTGTACTTGCTTTTATTTGTTTGTACTTATTGATTCTTTTACTTGCCTACATTCTCTCTAACTCGGCTGATAAAACAGGTTATGGTGGCTGAGAGATATGTATTTTGTGTGCTAGAGAAGAAAGCATTTAATGTTTGTGTTCCCATTTTTGTTTACAAGCTATTCTCATGTACATTTGTTTACTTTCTTAAAAGTATTTTGTTTTGTTCCTATTTCTTTACCATACTTACTTCGGCTGATAGGTATCATATTGTGTACTTTGTTTTATTTTGGTTTCACATTTATATGTATTTTATTTACTTTGTTCATTTGCAAAAAGATATTGGTGACTTGCATTTATGACTTGTACAAAAAGATATATTTTGTTTTCTTTCTTTTGCAAGCTTTAATACTTCGGCTGAGATGATGGTGTTTGGTACATAGATATGTTTATTTTTATTACTTTGCCATGTTATACATTGTTATGTTGTCTTGTATTATTTTATAAACTCAATTATTTAACTTACTTTAATATTTAATGTCTTTTATTAAATTTATAAATTCAAATCATTATCATTATTATTAGCCATTTATTTACAATTTAAATTCAAGTCAAATATATATCTATATATATTTATATTTTTCAAACTCACTCATACATGCCCAAATACATATATACACATATATACAATATTTTGATCTCAAATGATTTATACAGAATATACTTGGATATCGGGGAAACTCGCTCCATTTAATCAACTTAATTTCACAATTTTTATTCAAAAATTTATTTAATCATAAATTTAACTCAAAATTTCATTTAATTATTAATTTAAATAAATTTAAATTTCGGGGTCGTTACATTTATAAACGATGTTTTACTAGTTCTGAATCTTAAAGAAAATATGTTAAGCTTGTCCAAATGATGGAGAAATGTTATGTTCTTCACTTTGAAATAGATATTGCAAAATATATGATAAAAATAACGAGAGACTAGAGATAGCCTAAGTAAAAATGGAGAAGATAAATAGAAGTTTTCCATTAAGCTTTAAATATACTACTAACATCGCCATGAAAGTTCAAGTTGATGACTCATAGCTATGGCATCGAAGATTTGACCACTTCAATATTCAAGCTTTGAAGTTGTTATATCAAAAGAACATAATGCGAGATCTCCTAAGCCTGAAAAAAAATAATGAAGTGTAAAGGATGTCTTCTCGGGAAGCAATACCGATCGTCGTTTTCAATAGAAAACACATGGAGAGTAAAAGACTTGTTGAAATTGATCCACATTGATTTTTGCGAACCAATAAGGACACCATCGCTCCATAATGACAAGTATTTCATCCTATTCATTGATGACTTTTCTAAAATGAATGGGTCTATTTTATCAAAGAAAAACCCAAAGTTTTAGGAATATTCAAAAAGTTTAAGGCTCTAGTTGAAAATCAAAGAGGAAAACGTATAAAGAGGCTTATAAATGATCGTGGCAAAGAGTACAACTTCCACGAATTTGATAGATTTTGTGATGGTGAAGGTATTGAGCGATAACTTATAGTTGCATATACTCCACAACAAAATGGAGTATTTGAAAGGAAAAACCACATAGTTATGGAGATTACGAGATTAATGTTGAAGAAGAAGGGCTTGCACAATAATTTTTGGGCGGAAGCAGTTTACACTGTCGTTTATATACTCAACAGATGTCGAAGTAGATTTGTCCAAGATAAGATGCCCATAGAAACATGGAGTGGATGAAAATCGGCTAAGCATCTAAGAGTTTTTGGTTCGATTTTCTACATACACGTTCTAGATGAAAAGAGACACAAATTAAAAGACAAAACTACATGAGGAATCTTCTTAGGGTATAGCTCACAATCTAAAGGCTATAGAGTTTATAATTTGCAATCAAAGAAGCTCATATTAGTCGAGATGTCAAAGTTGACGAGAATGCTGCTTGGAATTAGGATGAAGAAAAGTTGAGAGAAAAAATATTTCTATGCTAGTACAACAACCTCAAGTAGAAGTGGAAGAAGTAATAGAAGAGCCAGATATGCCACGTTCACCTCCTCAACAACAAGCTTCTTCACCAAATTCTACACCTAGAAGAGTTATATTTTTATTAGATATATATGAAACTTGCAATTTAGCTATACTTGAGCCCGAAAGGTATAAAGTAGCATCAAAGTAAGAAGTAAGGGCCAAGGCAAAGAAAGAAGAGAATAAAACGATTGAGAAGAATAATACTTGGAAGTTAGTAGAGTTCTCTAAAGATAAAGATATATTTTGAAAAATGATATAAAGAAAAAGCGAGTCTATAAAAATCTACAATGACAATAAATCGGCAATAGAAATGATGAACAATTTAGTCCATCATAGTCGAACAAAACGTATAAAATATCACTTCATTAGAGAAGCGAAAGCTACTGAACAAATGGAACTTAAGTATTGCACGACAGAGGATCAAGTTGCGGATATATTCACAAAGGCATTACCAAGAGCAAGATTTGAGCAGTTGCAAACTATGCTTGGAGTTTTCAAATGTATCAAGGAGGAGTGTTGAAGAGTGATACAAATTTCTAGAAAGGTTGAGAACATTCTCTTAGATTTCTTTAGAAAGATAGAGAAATTTATTTATGTAAAAACCAATTACTAAATCCCTATATTATCTAGACTATTCTAACTAGAGTATTATATCTAGCATGTTCTATCTAGAAACTTCTATCTAGAACTTTCTACTATAAAATAAAGCCTATAAATATACGCTTATATGCATATTGTAACTGGTAATGAGAAGTAATAAAATTTCTACATTTCTAAAAGTGGAAAATAGGCATAAGGACAAACTTTGAAAAAAAATTAGGCTGAAGGACAACAAGTTTCGTTTTTAGGCTGAAGGACAAACTTTGAAAAAAATTAGGTTGAAGGACAATGCTAAATATAGTTAGCATTTTGTACAGTGTAAAACTGAATATAATGCTAGTTATAATAGCATTTTCTATACTGTAAAAACTGAATATAATGCTAGTTATAACTAGCATTGTCCTTCAGACTAAATTTTTTTCAAAGTTTGTCCTTCAGCCCAAAATAGAAATTTGTGTCCTTCAACCTAAATTTTTTCAAAGTTTGTCCTTGTGCCTAATTCCCTCATCTTGAATTCTAATAATCATTTCTTTATTAAATCTCTTACTCTACTATTTCAACTATTCAACTATTTCATTAGTATTTCTCTTCTATTCCTACCATCTATCACCTTCGCTGCATACATATATACAAATTTATGTGTGTGTATACCATTGACAGTTCTCTATAATAAAAAGAATAAACAATTTTAATTTTTAAATGATGCTACTATTTATCCTTCTACAAAATGCTAAATATGTTAGTCCATTAGTCATTCTTTTACCCGTTTGTATATTCATGTTTTTTATATGAATAACTAAACAGTTTTGACATTACATGTGTAATATATAGGAAAGTAGGAAGGAGAAGAAAGTTGAGTGACTTTTTTAAAGAAGGACGCAACCAAAGAAATTAGGTTGAAGGAAAAAGTTGAGATGCATAGGCAAGGGAGACAGCGCAAAAATAGGAGACGTCAACCTAAGTGAAGGCGGGCTCGTGCAGACGAAGGTGGTGGAGTGTAGGCGCTGGCAACAACTTTAAAGGCGTTTGGCGAATTCGACAACGATTTCAATGACGAATGTAACTTCAGCGACGACCTCAAAATGAATTAAAAATTCAAGTTCAAATGTTTAACTTTATCCATTTACTCCTCTCTAACAAAACAGCGGTGCATCAAAGGAAAAAACACATGTAGAAATAAAAGAAGTAGAATGCATAGAACAAAAAGGAATCGGGTAGAACATTAATGAAGTAGAACTAGAAGATCGATGGATTTTACAATTTGAATGGAATCATCATTCTTCATCAGACCATCTAATTTTTCTTCTTTAAGAGTAAGAAATCATAAATCGTTATCTTATTAAAATATGTTTATTTTCTAAATGAGATTTGAACTTTTTTATTTCGATAGGTTTGCATTATAGCTTTTTAATTTTAAAAATAGTTATTATTTATTAATTAGCATCTTTAATTTTGAGACTAAAAATTTTGATAAATGGTGTATTGGTTTTCCTCTAATTAAAGGATTTAGAGAAAAAGAGGTTTCCATCATTAAATTGATGGAAATTCTAAGTGTTAATTTTGCTAAAAGAAGCTACAATTATTATTCATGTTTATAGTTTTTTTTGTGTAGTAAAGTCTAAAATCTTTCAACCAAACAAATTATTGTTTACATTTAAAGTGGTTAAAAAAATTGTTTGCTTTATTATACTGTAAATTTAAAAAAAAAATTGCATAGAAACATGTTTTCAAATTGAGATTTAAAGTTGTACAACAGTAAAAGTTAATTACAACAGAGCCATATTTAGTTTTCACAATGTTTACGAGAAAAAAATCATCGGAAGTTCTAATGTAAAAGACAACAAAATAAGAGATAATAGAATCACTAAGGGTGTCTCTTAATCAATAATAAAATTTATTATTATTGAATTTTTTGCATCACGTTTTTGAATTTTGAATCTTAATTTTGTTAGCAATGTTGGTTCATAAAAGTATTAGGTACTTATTGATATGTAAGTTATATAATAACCAAACTATATTAATCTAAGAGTTTAATCCACTTTTTTTTATTAAGTTCCCAAAAAAATTATGATTCTACAAAATATGAGTTTGTTTGCTAGTTCTTTTAGCGAACTTATAACACGTAAGAAAATTGCACTGGATATCATAATTCTCAGAACCGGCTCTGCTTTTAATATGAAAAGCTAAATGATTTTATCTTTATATATGTATTACAAATTTTATTCTTTTAATTTCCTGAGCATCAAAACTTGTTCACTTATCCGCAAAAGGATATTGTAGATATCTTTTAATGTTAATAGCTAACAAATTTTATCTCTATAAGTAAAATATAAATGTTAAATTTTAGCTTCAGTTTTATAAATGTAATATAAATGCTATATTTATTGCAATATCCTAAACTTCAAATTTTTGTTCTCAACAATGTAAAAAAACCACACACACACACACACACACACACACAGATATATATATATATATTAGGTTCAAATATAGTCAAAATTATATTTTAATACATAAAATTATATTATGATAGTTCAAATGTAATTTAAATACTTCTTTTTTATTAAATCCTAAACGTCAAAACATGTTCTCATTTATGTAAAAATATAATCTAAATTGCTCTTTTTTGAAGTTTAAAACATTCAATTCAAACTATATTAGGTAAAATAGGTTAGCTCTTTACCTTGTTTGAATTTGCGACCTAAATCGGGACAACTTTTATTAATTTTCAGATTAATCTTCATTGAATCATAGGGAAATCGACAAAATTTAATGGTTTCTCTATTGAAATCAGGTTGTAGGTTCCAGAGTGATAAAAAATTTAAGCGATTAGATTGCTATAGTGATGGAAAAAGGGATTGCATTGTTGGATTTAGTACCCATAAGGATAGTGTTAGTGGTATAATTTTATTGTTTTTGTCCTTAAACTTATTAGTTCTTTGTTGAATTTAGTACCATTAAATTTTATTTCATTTAACCTGCCTTTTCGTACATTTGTGCGTGTGTGTATATGTATATGTATATGTATATGCATATGTATGTGTATATGTATATTTATATGTATTTTTTTATTAATTAAACATTTTTCAAATATAATATTTATATTTATGTAAAATTTAAAGCAATTTCAAATTAGCATTTTATAACTCTTTTATAAAATTTGTAATATTTTATTTAAATTTAAAACAATTTTAAATTTTATTTAACAAAGAATATGCTTATTTGAATTAGTTTAAGATGTAAAACAATTTTGAGCCTACTAGGACATACCCATGAAACGAACCACTTTGACGAGCGAGGTGAAGGTCGAGAGATCGGAAGGTTTTCTGTTCATAAGAACATTATTTAGTTAGAGTAACATTCTCCTTAGTTAAACACATTTTCCTTAGACGCCCGTCTAATTGGATTTTCCAAGTGGATACGCTAAGAGTTGGTTAATTATTCATGTATACACAATATGGACTCTATAACAAAACGGTTTGAAAAACCCTCGAATGTCGACACTAAATACATCCACGATATTCGTGTGCCGAGCACCCAAGTGCCAAAAAGACAGAATGTTAGGGTAAAATAAAAAAAGAATAGAACAATAAAAGAAGAACACAACATCAGAATCAGCATCTGAACATAAACATGAGCAACATGAACCAAATACCATCAACTCCTACCGACAAAAAATTGATAAGTATCTCTAGATATGGAGTTGGTAATACCCTGACATGGGTTGATAACCCCAGTTTGTGCATCCTACTCTGTTTTATTCATTTCCAATGTGGAGGTTACGTTCGGCATCTTTTACACAAGTCTTCATCACTCAAACAAAACATGAATCCCCATATGGATTCCAACATGTCGAATAGATCACGAATCATTACATGGATTAGAGCATCTCGAACCTTCACATGGGTTCCTCGCATAAGTCCTCCAACGAATGCTAACGCTGACCTCTCTTTTGGAATACTCCTCAAGATAAACAGTCTCACACGATAGCATTGTCTAAAATGTTAACGATGGCCTCTCCCTTGGACTTAATCTTAGAATTGATAGTTCAACTCTATAATATTTCACTTCACAATTGCTTCCAAACAAAAAACTCATATACTAGTTTTGAAGTGGTATTCGATAAGTAAAACACTTACCGATCCCGGTCAATTCAAAACCTATTCGATGAATTTAATGTAAACCCAATTTCGATTCTTTTAAAAGTAAGCAAAAGCTTGAGATGTTCCTTACCAATACTCCTTTCCGGGGGGTTCTTATTAGTATAAAATCATGAAGCCTTTCGGTAAATTCTTAAGTCAATATTAGATCAAGTACGATAATCGACTAATCGATTATCTAGTCAAAATAATTCTTTATACAAATCACAATTCGTACGCATAACTCATTTCCGACATTCCAACTTAACTATTCCTCGTTCAAGAGTGAAGCCGGATAAGTTAGAGCACTGGTTGCGTCAAAGGCTTGCCTAGACACTTCATTCACGAATCTCAAAATAGATAATTCTACCTCATCAGCTTTTAGTGTTAAGTATAGTATTAATGATTTCCATAAACAATAAGGAATCAATGCAATTAACACGTTTCTGACATTTTCCGACTTACTATTCCTCGGTCAAGTGGGTAGCCCAGTAGGTTAGAGCTCTATTGCTCCATGCCTACTCAAATAGATAGGCCATACTTCGTCGGCTTTTATTGTTAAGCATAGTTAATTACTTTTCAAACAAGTAATTAATCAATAAACCATATGGCTATTTAGTAATTCAAACCCCTTTCTAAATCTTTTATTTATACTTTTAAAATACTTGAAAATACTTCTAATAGGTTTTAATACATTTATCTAAAATATTACTTGAAAATAACAACTTTACAATTTTCCTTAAAACTTCAAAACCACGTTTTTTTCGCAAAATATCTCTTCTTTAAAAATTCACAACTAATTATTAAAAATTCATAAAGGTCTCAAACCACTTTTTAAATACTCTAATATAAGTTAGTAAACACCTGTAAAAAGAACGAAATAAAATACGTAAATTTAAATATCTTTTCAAATCTTTTAAAGTCCAAAATTAAGGCTAAACCATGCAGTTTTGCACTAGTGATATTTTAGCCACTTTTCGAGATGTTACTTAACTTTTTACTATTCCAGATTTTAATAGAAACAAACATATATATAAGATATTATAAATATAGCGAGAAACCCCTAAGGATCTCTGTAACATCCCACCTTTTTGTATGCTTAAGCAGACACACATGCCGACTTCAACCATACCGAAGGGTGGATTGTTATGGGGTAATTAAGAAAAAGTGGAGAAATAAAAGAAACAAAATAGAATCTTGCAGCGGAACGATAAAATATAATAATCAAATAACAGTTCATGAAGCTGTTTTACAAAACATTTGGTTATACTTATACAATACATATCAGAGTTACACATACCAGAGAATGATAATTATGCAGTGGAATACAATGGTGTAGTGGAATATATAACAAATAGTAATAATAAAATCTTCATCTTCATCCTTCAGAAATAGGGCCTTCAAATCCTGAAATGCTCAGGCTGACCCGAGCGAATTGAAAAGACAAAACACTCGAGTCAGAACTAAAAGATCTTATGTAAGTTAAATCAATGAAATAAATATGAGTGTAAACGGCGTCAGAGATGTTTATGGGGTTTGACATCTCCTATCCAGTGTCTAACGTGAGTGCAGTAACTTAAGAAATGTTAGGGATTCACATCTCTTAAGGATCCTTTAAACTATCTACTATGTAGTAATATTCGCTATTATAATAATGTCTAATATAAAATAAACATACTTTTTAATAGCGTCAAGGGGTTACCCATATAGCCCTTAACATGTAATAGTCCCAGTAGTCTATCTAGTATTAGCATACTCCCAAAATGGGGGCTACCCTCGATACTCCACAGGCTACGGGAGAAATCACAAATCGTAGTAAAGCTCGATATGGTAGGTGACACGGCACACAAGGCAATGCCAGGGTAGATATACCAATTACGCACACGGACTGATGGAGTGCATAGCAGCCACTACCGTCCACCTCGAACAACACTCCCAAATCGAAGGGTGGCCACCAAAAATCACAAAGTAATAGAATGGGATCGAAGAAGTGCGTCCGATAAGAGGTGCTACCTCACTGGTCCGAGATCGCTCCTGTTTTAGCCACCTTATGCCAACTCACGGGAGTTGGGTCCACGTATATACCTTAGGATCGTCGCCACCATCCTACTTCATTCTGGAAACTCCACCGCGTACACAGTTGTCAAAGTGGTTTTCGGTATCGACAGAGAGTATGTCCATATCCGATCCCGGTCTCTTTAACAACCAAACGTTATTATAACACCGTGGTCATTTAAAAATATATATACTTTTAAAAACACAATCATTGCCCTTTCAAAACATATTCTTTATTTCAAAATAGTATATACTTCAAAACCCAAGATATTATTGCCATTTCAAACCATATCCTTTACTTTAAAATAGTATATACTTTAAAATCAAAATATTTTTTTTGTCATTTCAAAACATATCCTTTACTTCAAAATAGTATATACTTTAAAACCAAAATATTATTGCTATTTCAAACCTAAATTATCAATGTATTATTTCCATTTCAAAACGCAATTCAATAATATATCATTTCCATTTCCAAAAAAATTCAATAATATATTATTTAAATAAAACCCAATTTCCAATCACTAATCCTCTTTAATTTAGATAACTTGAAATATTCTTTTAAATCATCTTAAACCCAAACCACATTTTGAAGTCATATTCTAAATTTTCAATTTCAATAAGTTTCCAATCAATATATTCACAAATAATTCTTAAATAAATTCTATTTCAAATAAATTCATTTTCAAACCATATTACTTTCAAAGTTATAACAATTTCGAAAACCAACACTTTGAAAACAATAATACCTTAATTTAAATAAAACATTTCAATTTTGATATATATTTCAAATCTTTAAATATTCCAAAAACTTCCAAACCAAATCTGATAATCTCATATATTTCTTAATTCAATTTACTATTATTTAGTTTTTAAATTATTTATTAAATAAATTCAATAGCATTTACATAAAGCACAAACTTGAAATATTCGTAAATCAACTTAAAACATCATCAAGTTATACATAGCTTAAATTTTAAAATTTAACTATATATAAAATAATATTTATATAATATCAAAATTTAATATTTATTAAACCGTATATTTCTTTCCAAACCATAGAAAATCACTTTAAAATATTTTATATATAGACCACGGTGCATGTATATAATTTTCTATCCTATGGTCAAGTGATACGGATATTTATCATTTCAATCCAAAATTTTAAAAATAAAAGTTTACGGTTATATATCATTTCAAACCGCAATCCCAAATGAAATGAAAATGCATAATAACTTGCAGTTTATACAATATAAAATATAGCATCCATTCATCCAAATATCAATAAACAACCATTTATTACAATCATCATCCAATTTAAACGAAACATCAGCATATAAAATATAACAGGCATCAACGAATAGTTTATATTCAATAAAAATTAATAACTGTTTAACTGTTAGTTTATATGCAATAATAAATAAATTTAACTGTATATGCAATAATAAAATTAAATAACAATTTAATTTAAATAAATGCTATCTAACTGAGATGATGATTAAATATATGCCCAAACAATCATAGATAAATTTTAAATCACATCAAAATTGAATTTAACAAACATAAGAAATCTTAAAAGTTGTGAGTGGGTTAAAACACTCACCTTTTGAATTTAAATTGAATTTTAAATTCAATTCAAACCCAAAAATTTTACAGTCTCAGAATTCGTCCAAACCAGTGTCATCAGGTCCGGAATTTCAATATGATCCTAACAAAAGAAACCGCGTCCAAATCCGAGTCCGTATGCAAAAGTTATGAAAATTTGAAGATTGGAAAATTCTGGTCCTGAGTCGACTTCGAGTTCAACCCGGTCTGCCGCCTCAAATACCCGATGCTTGCTCTGAGTTTTTGCCAAAACGACCCGGAGATCTGAGTCATTTTCTTCGTGACCCGAAGTAGCTCCAGGGTTTTTCCCCCTGAAACCCAAAGCGCGACCCGAAGCGCGTAAATCTCGAAAAAAAAAATTATTATTTTTTATTTGAAATTAGATTTTGAAATTTGGGAATTAGGTTGTCTGCCATTGGAATGAGGAGCTAAGAAGAAGATGAATTGTATGTACAGACAAATGAAGATTAGGGAGGCTAGGGTTTATAACAGGATATATATAGGCAGGGTTGACATTTGAATGGATGGATAAGATAGATTTACGCGCTAACGCCAAAGTGGTCCAAAAAGCCCGTTCTGTCTTCGAAACGAAATTGGGTAAACCCATATATCAAAATAGGTGTTTTAAAATATTTTAAACGCAATGGAAAAGGTTTCAAGTCCAAATTCCATCGTATGAAGAAGTTATGCTAAAATAAAAAATTTCAAATTGATTTCAATTGATTACAATTGCATTTATTTCAAGGCGTTTCGAGTCTGTACGATCAAATGACAAATCTGATTGTTAGGAAACTTGAAACACTATTATAATTCACCGTTATGGATCTGATGAAACTTGTTTCATCGAAATCCGAGTCAGTGGCCAAAATGACTATTTTTCCATCAATTAAATAAATTAAAAATAAATTAATAAAATCCAACTATTAATTTAAATCTTAAAATTTACCAATTTTAACCCTTTTTATTTCTCAGTAAATTACAATGTTTTAACCAAATTAAAAGTAAATTTAAAAATTGATAAATTTATCAATTTCAGTGTTTATCTCAAATTCATAAAATTTAGAAATTGTAAATTAAATTTTCAAAATTTCATTTAATTACCTTTCATTCTATTATTCAGTCTATTATTATCAAAAAGATGCAATTTACATTGGCTCACTATTGTTTACATTTATTTTCTTAGATTTCCTCTACACTTCCTTCAACGTAAAATTTAACTGTTATATTTCATTTATTCACAATAATTTCAAAGAAAGTAATTAAATTTTCCAATTAAATAAATAAATATAGCTTCCTATTCTGTAGATTAGCCAACTGACATAATCTAAATAGGGTTAGTATTAATTTCATCTTATAAAATTTACTAATTTCAATAAATTAGAACTTCACAATTTGCTTACATAAATTTGGATTGTACTACACTTATTATATATATTTCTGCCAAATAGATACATTAATTCCAATTAAATATTCTCTGTAACTATTTCTTGGTTTCATACTTTTTTTTAATTTCCCTAAATTACTATCTTGTATTAAGTTTACATTTCTATTTTACTTTATATTCAATTATAACCTAACAGTCGTTACAATCAATTGGATTGTATTGAATTTGGTTATCCATCAACTGCCATTTACACTGCTGCCTAAATTTACACGGTCACTATTAGAAAATCTTATTGCATTGGTAAATTAAATGTTTGCTTTAAATTACTTATTTAAATTTTTATGCTCAAGAGCAACAATTAACACTTTCCATTATTATACAAATTTGAATCCCATTCTAGTTATTCTTTGTTAATAATTCACACAATATTATAACTTCGTACAGGACACCCAATTACTATTTATTCTCATAACTTTACAATCTATATAAATTCATTGATTGATTTACTATTTGCCTTTGTTTCCTTATATTCAATTCTTAGCTTAGTATGACAATTTATAGTACTCCATTTAAACGACATTTCATTTCACTTGTTAATACTTGGCTTAAGTTTCTACGGTTGCATTTCATTTACTCCTCCGTTACTAATTAGTAACGCTTATTATCAATAATAACATCATAATTACTTAATATTTATATGAACTTTAATTCCAAATAAAATCATTGACCAATTAATTTGGAAATTTGTAATAGTTGTTATTCTACCCTTAAATTTATTTCAAATAACGTACTACCTTATTATCTAAATTTACGAACAAATACCGTTACAATGTTTTATTGCATCAATCAATTTAATCCTTTCCTTTATCTCTCATATTCAATTACAACTACATGTTGGCATTTATCTCCATACTACCAATTGCATTCTCTTATGTTCTATCCAAATATTCATTTAGATTTTATTTCCATAAATTTATTCAATATTGACATCCACTTAATCAAATTTACTTCCATTTATATAATTGCAATTCAATTCAGTTACTATTTCATTAATACTATTTCAAATTTATTTCTTCCAGTATTAATTACACAATCAAACTTAATTAACCAATTATAATGGTTCCTACTATTCCTTCAATTGGATTTCATTAAAATTTGTCAAGCATTTATTATATTTACCAATGCAACATTTAATTTCTAACATACGCTCCAATATATATTATAAAATTTTCATTTCTTTTTACATTAAATTACAAAAATCAATTTAAATCAACATATTCAAATGGTCGAAATTTACGGGTCGTTACACTCTCCCCCACTCAAAACTTTTCGTCCCCGAAAAGGAAAAAGAAGGGGAAAAAGAATTTAAGAAATCTATATATCTTATTCAAAACATTAACTTTATAAACAATTAAATTTACAACATTTGTTACTTATATTAGAATATACAAATTACAATCATTAAATCTTTTCTTTTTTTTATACTTAAATTGTTGAAGTTTGGAAAAACATTTTCAAAATATTTTCTAAGTTCAAAATTTACGGAAAATTTTGGGCAGAGTCTCCTTTGTTCGGAGAGGCTCGGGAAAATATAATATAAATATAATAATATATAACATATAATTTCCAAAATAATATATATCCCAACACGGGAAAATGATATAATAGCGCTATAAAACGTAATCCGAAAACGTACCTATTTGTCGGGCAATAACGCTTAAATTATGAACCCAAAAGCAGTAGCAATTGCTTCCATAACCTACATTTCACTTATATAATCTAAAAGAGTTAACAATTTATATAAAATGAAATATTTAAGGTTGTTTCAGCCACAACAACAATCAATACAACAACAACATTTGCACAAGACATACAACCGTAAAGTCAATCATTCATTCATATCAAACAAAACAAATAGTTGTTCGGGTTCATAACTTAAATTGTACAGAATGGAAAATAAACTATTTAGCGCACCTTTTTACTCAACAGTCTTTGATGAAACTAAATAGCTTATTTATTCATCCAACCAACTTTAAGGTATCCTTACCCAACAACCATAAACAAACAAAACAAACAACAAATTCAATCAATAAATTAAGTTCATTCTTTTTAATTTCATATCATACATTAGTTGCTTGATTTCCTTTGCATTACATTCATTTATTTAATGCTTACATTTCTATTTAATTATAGTAACATTTTAATTATACTCAAATTTATGACACTACACATCAATTCTTATTCATTAAAGAATTCCATTAATTACTTTCATTATCCAATGTTAATTATATTTGTATAATTTCTATAACATTTTCTTATTAACATTTTCAACTTTTATATCTTTTGGTAAGTTATATATATGCCTTTAAGAATGTAATTGAAAGTTATACAAATTTTTCTCAATTCTTCTAATTGATTAATGGTTCAATAATTACATCTTTGTTTTATAAGTTACAATTTCAAATTTTCTTTTTATTTAATTTATAACTTATCATTAAATATCTTATTCCATTTAGAGGTTTCAACTATTAATTACTTACAATAATTGAAACTTATTAATTAACGGAAACTTAAGAATTAAATACCGGGTTAAATTTCAAATCATTTTAAAATAATAGATAAATGTATATACTTACCGTTTATATATCAAATTATATTTAAAACAACAGGAAATTATTGCCAAGGACAAAATTTCTCGGCGTTTTTGCCTCAAGGACAGACCTTCAATATTTTATCCTGAAGGACAACTTTTTTTAGGTATCAGTTTTTAGTCATTGATAGCAGTTTTTAGGTATCAGTTTGTAGTTATCGGTAGCAGTTTTTAGGTATCAGTTTTAGCTTGGTAGCAGTTTTGTTGTCCTTATGAATAATTTTGAAAAATGTTTGTCCTTATGAATAAATTTTAGAAGAATGTTTGTCCTTATGGTAAAAATATTATGGTTGTGTCCTTGAGGCAAAAAATATACAAATCTTTGTTCTTTAAATTAATTCTCCCTTAAAACAATTTAAAATATTTATTTGTCTATTAAAATAATCTTGTAGTAAAACTACTACAGTGGCCTTCCCACTTTGAAACTCGAAAATGAATGTCGATGATGCGGCCGCCATCACCGAAATTATTTTCCAGCGACAAAGAGAGGAGTACAGAACTTATTTTTTTCTTTCAAAATTTTCTTTAAAACAATTCTTCCAAATTATATTGAAATTTTTATATCAGAAAATACTTTTAAAATATTATTATTATATTCCAAACTTATTTGAAAGAAATTTTCAAAACCCCGGAACTTAAGTTCTAAAATTGCCAATTTTTATTCATTTTGTTTTCAATCTTATTTCAACTATTATTAATATTTTCATTACCTAACACCCAATCTATAGCAACCAAATATATATCTATATAAAATATTTTACTTTATATATAGAAAATATAATAGGCAAAATTATTTCATTCACCTATATTAAAAAAAATATTATGTCGGTCTGTCCTATTAAGTGTTTAGAAATCCCTATTGATGTCATAGCGTCCCATGCACCAACCAGAATTTATAAATACAAAACGGAACAGATTAACACAATATTAAAACCTTTTTATAACACTAACAAATACGCTCTCTCATATATATACACTCAGCGACTCCCATAGGGTATTACTACCCTATTAGTAAAGAGTCAAACCCCACAAGGCTAAGGTTTATCGCTAAACCAAAGCTCTGATACCAACTGTAACGGACCGCGTCAGTGGGGTAACGCCCACCGTAGCATACAGCAGTACCTGTGTTCTGCCTTTACAGCCAGCCTCTCGACTGCACCAACCCCGCAGGGACATGTAGGAGTAAGAGTCATCCGCTCGCTACCAAACCAAATGCGAGAACCCCCTATCATGCTGCACCCGCCAAGTGCATAGGCAGACACACATGCCGACTTCAACCATACCGAAGAGTGGATTGTTATGGGGTAATTAAGAAAAATTGGAGAAATAAAAGAAACAAAATAGAATCTTGCAGCGGAACGATAAAATATAATAATCAAATAACAGTTCATGAAGCTGTTTTACAAAACATTTGATTATACTTATACAATACATATCAGAGTTACACATACCAGAGAATGATAATTATGCAGCGGAATACAATGGTGTAGTGGAATATATAACAAATAGTAATAATAAAATCTTTGTCTTCGTCCTTCAGAAATAGGGCCTTCAAATCCTGAAATGCTCAGGCTGACCCGAGCGAATTGAAAAGACAAAACACTCGAGTCAGAACTAAAAGATCTTATGTAAGTTAAATCAATGAAATATGAGTGTAAACGGCGTTAGAGATGTTTACGGGGTTTGACATCTCCTATCCAGTGTCTAACGTGAGTGCGGTAACTTAAGAAATGTTCCGGATTCACATCTCTTAAGGATCCGTTAAGCTATCTACTATGTAGTAATATTCGCTATTATAATAATGTCTAATATAAAATAAACATACTTTTTAATAGCGTAAAGGGTTACCCATATAGCCCTTAACATGTAATAGTCCCAGTAGTCTATCTAGTATTAGCATACTCCCAAAATGGGGGCTACCCTCGATACTCCACAGGCTATGGGAGAAAACACAAATCGTAGTAAAGCTCGATATGGTAGGTGACACGGCACACAAGGCAATGCCAAGGTAGATATACCAAATACGCACACGGACTGATGGAGCGCATAGCAGCCACTACCGTCAACCTCGAACAACACTCCCAAATCGAAGGGTGGCCACCGAAAATCACAAAGTAATAGAATGGGATCGAAGAAGTGCGTCCGATAAGAGGTGCTACCTCACTGGTCTGAGATCGCTCCTGTTTTAGCCACCTTATGCCAACTCACTGGAGTTGGGTCCACGTATATACCTTAGGATCGTCGCCACCATCCTACTTCATTCTGGAAACTCCACCGCGTACACAGTTGTCAAAGTGGTTTTCGGTATCGACAGAGAGTATGTCCATATCCGATCTCGGTCTCTTTAACAACCAAACGTTATTATAACACCGTGGTCATTTAAAAATATATATACTTTTAAAAACACAATCATTGCCCTTTCAAAACATATTCTTTATTTCCAAATAGTATATACTTCAAAACCCAAGATATTATTGCCATTTCAAACCATATCCTTTACTTCAAAATAGTATATACTTTAAAATCAAAATATTTTTTTTGTCATTTCAAAACATATCCTTTACTTCAAAATAGTATATACTTTAAAACCAAAATATTATTGCTATTTCAAACCTAAATTATCAATGTATTATTTCCATTTCAAAACCCAATTCAATAATATATCATTTCCATTTCCAAAACAATTCAATAATATATTATTTAAATAAATCCCAATTTCCAATCACTAATCCTCTTTAATTTAGATAACTTGAAATATTCTTTTAAATCATCTTAAACCCAAACCACATTTTGAAGTCATATTCTAAATTTTCAATTTCAATAAGTTTCCAATCAATATATTCACAGATAATTCTTAAATAAATTCTATTTCAAATAAATTCATTTTCAAACCATATTACTTTCAAAGTTATAACAATTTCGAAAACCAACACTTTGAAAACAATAATACCTTAATTTAAATAAAACATTTCAATTTTGATATATATTTCAAATCTTTAAATATTCCAAAAACTTCCAAACCAAATCTGATAATCTCATATATTTCTTAATTCAATTTACTATTATTTAGTTTTTAAATTATTTATTAAATAAATTCAATAGCATTTACATAAAGCTCAAACTTGAAATATTTGTAAATCAACTTAAAACATCATCAAGTTACACATAGCTTAAATTTTAAAATTTAACTATATATAAAATAATATTTATATAATATTAAAATTTAATATTTATTAAACCGTATATTTCTTTCCAAACCATAGAAAATCACTTTGAAATATTTTATATATAGACCACGGTGCATGTATATAATTTTCTATCCTATGGTCAAGTGATACGGATATTTATCATTTCAATCCGAAATTTTAAAAATAAAAGTTTACGGTTATATATCATTTCAAACCGCAATCCCAAATGTAATGAAAATGCATAATAACTTGCAGTTTATACAATATAAAATATAGCATCCATTCATCCAAATATCAATAAACAACCATTTATTACAATCATCATCCAATTTAAACGAAACATCAGCATATAAAATATAACAGGCATCAACGAATAGTTTATATTCAATAAAAATTAATAACTGTTTAACTGGCAGTTTATATGCAATAATAAATAAATTTAATTGTCAAATTATATTCAATAATAAAATTAAATAACAATTTAATTTAAATAAATGCTATCTAACTGAGATGATGATTAAATATATGCCCAAACAATCATAGATAAATTTTAAATCACATCAAAATTGAATTTAACATACATAAGAAATCTTAAAAGTTGTGAGTGGGTTAAAACACTCACCTTTTGAATTTAAATTGAATTTTAAATTCAATTTAAACCCAAAAATTTGACAGTCTCAGAATTCGTCCAAACCAGCGTCATCAGTTCCGGAATTTTAATACGATCCTAACAAAAGAAACCGCGTCCAAATCCGAGTCCGTATGCAAAAGTTATGAAAATTTGAAGATTGGAAAATTCTAGTCCTGAGTCGACTTCGAGTTCAACCCGGTCCGCCGCCTCAAATACCCGATGCTTGCTCTGAGTTTTTGCCAAAATGACCCGGAGATCCGAGTCATTTTCTTCGTGACCCGAAGTAGCTCCAGGGTTTTTCCGCCTGAAACCCGAAGCGCGTAAATCTCGAAAAAAAAATTATTATTTTTTATTTGAAATTAGATTTTGGAATTTGGGAATTAGGTTGTCTGCCATTGGAATGAGGAGCTAAGAAGAAGATGAATTGTACGTACAGACAAATGAAGATTAGGGAGCCTAGGGTTTATAACAGGATATATATAGGCAGGGTTGACATTTGAATGGATGGATAAGATAGATTTACGCGCTAACGCCAAAGTGGTCCAAAAAGCCCGTTCTGTCTCCGAAACGAAATTGGGTAAACCCATATATCAAAATAGGTGTTTTAAAATATTTTAAACGCAATGGAAAAGGTTTCAAGTCCAAACTCAATCGTATGAAGAAGTTATGCTAAAATAAAAATTTTCAAATTGATTTCAATTGATTACAATTGCATTTATTTCAAGGCGTTTCGAGTCTGTACGATCAAATGACAAATCCGATTGTTACGAAACTTGAAACACTATTATAATTCACCGTTACGGATCTGATGAAACTTGTTTCATCGAAATCCGAGTATGTGGCCAAAATGACTATTTTTCCATCAATTAAATAAATTAAAAATAAATTAATAAAATCCAACTTTTAATTTAAATCTTAAAATTTACCAATTTTAACCCTTTTTATTTCTCAGTAAATTACAATGTTTTAACCAAATTAAAAGTAAATTTAAAAATTGATAAATTTATCAATTTCAGTGTTTATCTTAAATTCATTGAATTTAGAAATTGTAAATTAAATTTTCAAAATTTCATTTAATTACCTTTCATTCTATTATTCAGTCTATTATTATCAAAAAGATGCAATTTACATTGGCTCACTATTGTTTACATTTATTTTCTTAGATTTCCTCTACACTTCCTTCAACGTAAAATTTAACTGTTATATTTCATTTATTCACAATAATTTCAAAGAAAGTAATTAAATTTTCCAATTAAATAAATAAATATAGCTTCCTATTCTGTAGATTAGCCAACTGACATAATCTAAATAGGGTTAGTATTAATTTCATCTTATAAAATTTACTAATTTCAATAAATTAGAACTTCACAATTTGCTTACATAAATTTGGATTGTACTACACTTATTATATATATTTCTGCCAAATAGATACATTAATTCCAATTAAATATTCTCTGTAACTATTTCTTGGTTTCATACTTTTTTTAATTTCCCTAAATTACTATCTTGTATTAAGTTTACATTTCTATTTTACTTTATATTCAATTATAACCTAACAGTCGTTACAATCAATTGGATTGTATTGAATTTGGTTATCCATCAACTGCCATTTACACTGCTACCTAAATTTACACGGTCACTATTAGAAAATCTTATTGCATTGGTAAATTAAATGTTTGCTTTAAATTACTTATTTAAATTTTTATGCTCAAGAGCAACAATTAACACTTTCCATTATTATACAAATTTGAATCCCATTCTAGTTATTCTTTGTTAATAATTCACACAATATTATAACTTCGTACAGGACACCCAATTACTATTTATTCTCATAACTTTACAATCTATAAAAATTCATTGATTGATTTACTATTTACCTTTGTTTCCTTATATTCAATTCTTAGCTTAGTATGACAATTTATAGTACTCCATTTAAACGACATTTCATTTCACTTGTTAATACTTGGCTTAAGTTTCTACGGTTGCATTTCATTTACTCCTCCTTTACTAATTAGTAACGCTTATTATCAATAATAACATCATAATTACTTAATATTTATATGAACTTTAATTCCAAATAAATTCATTGACCAATTAATTTGGAAATTTGTAATAGTTGTTATTCTACCCTTAAATTTATTTCAAATAACGTACTACCTTATTATCTAAATTTACGAACAAATACCGTTACAATGTTTTATTGCATCAATCAATTTAATCCTTTCCTTTATCTCTCATATTCAATTACAACTACATGTTGGCATTTATCTCCATACTACCAATTGCATTCTCTTATGTTCTATCCAAATATTCATTTAGATTTTATTTCCATAAATTTATTCAATATTGACATCCACTTAATCAAATTTACTTCCATTTATATAATTGCAATTCAATTCAGTTATTATTTCATTAATACTATTTCAAATTTATTTCTTCCAGTATTAATTACACAATCAAACCGAATTAACCAATTATAATGGTTCCTACTATTCCTTCAATTGGATTTCATTAAAATTTGTCAAGCATTTATTATATTTACGAATGCAACATTTAATTTCTAACATACGCTCCAATATAAATTATAAAATTTTCATTTCTTTTTACATTAAATTACAAAAATCAATTTAAATCAACATATTCAAATGGTCGAAATTTACGGGTCGTTACACTCTCCCCCACTCAAAACTTTTCGTCCCCGAAAAGGAAAAAAAAGGGGAAAAAGAATTTAAGAAATCTATATATCTTATTCAAAACATTAACTTTATAAACAATTAAATTTACAACATTTGTTACTTATATTAGAATATACAAATTACAATCATTAAATCTTTTCTTTTTTTTATACTTAAATTGTTGAAGTTTGGAAAAACATTTTCAAAATATTTTCTAAGTTCAAAATTTACGGAAAATTTTGGGCAGAGTCTCCTTTGTTCGGAGAGGCTCGGGAAAATATAATATAAATATAATAATATATAACATATAATTTCCAAAATAATATATATCCCAACACGGGAAAATGATATAATAGCGCTATAAAACGTAATCCGAAAACGTACCTATTTGTCGGGCAATAATGCTTAAATTATGAACCCAAAAGCAGTAGCAATTGCTTCCATAACCTGCATTTCACTTATATAATCTAAAAGAGTTAACAATTTATATAAGATGAAATATTTAAGGTTGTTTCAGCCACAACAACAATCAATACAACAACAACATTTGCACAAGGCATACAACCATAAAGCCAATCATTCATTCATATCAAACAAAACAAATAGTTGTTCGGGTTCATAACTTAAATTGTACGGAATGGAAAATAAACTATTTAGCGCACCTTTTTACTCAACAGTCTTTGATGAAACTAAATAGCTTATTTATTCATCCAACCAACTTTAAGGTATCCTTACCCAACAACCATAAACAAACAAAACAAACAACAAATTCAATCAATAAATTAAGTTCATTCTTTTTAATTTCATATCATACATTAGTTGCTTGATTTCCTTTGCATTACATTCATTTATTTAATGCTTACATTTCTATTTAATTATAGTAACATTTTAATTATACTCAAATTTATGACACTACACATCAATTCTTATTCATTAAAGAATTCCATTAATTACTTTCATTATCCCATGTTAATTATATTTGTATAATTTCTATTACATTTTCTTATTAACATTTTCAACTTTTATATCTTTTGGTAAGTTATATATAAGCCTTTAAGAATGTAATTGAAAGTTATACAAATTTTTCTCAATTCTTCTAATTGATTAATGGTTCAATAATTACATCTTTGTTTTATAAGTTACAATTTCAAATTTTCTTTTTATTTAATTTATAACTTATCATTAAATATCTTATTCCATTTAGAGGTTTCAACTATTAATTACTTACAATAATTGAAACTTATTAATTAACGGAAACTTAAGAATTAAATACCGGGTTAAATTTCAAATCATTTTAAAATAATAGATAAATGTATATACTTACCGTTTATTTATCAAACTATATTTAAAACAATTTAAAATATTTATTTGTCTATTGAAATAATCTTGTAGTAAAACTACTATAGTGGCCTTCCTACTTTGAAACTCGAAAATGAATGTCGATGATGCGGCAGCCATCACCGAAATTATTTTCCAGCAACAAAGAGAGGAGTACAGAACTTATTTTTTTCTTTCAAAATTTTCTTTAAAACAATTCTTCCAAATTATATTGAAATTTTTATATCAGAAAATACTTTTAAAATATTATTATTATATTCCAAACTTATTTGAAAGAAATTTTCAAAACCCTGGAAATTAAGTTCTAAAATTGACAATTTTTATTCATTTTGTTTTCAATCTTATTTCAACTATTATTAATATTTTCATTACCTAACACCCAATCTATAGCAACCAAATATATATCTATATAAAATATTTTACTTTATTTATAGAAAATATAATAGGCAAAATTATTTCATTCACCTATATTAAAACAAATATTATGTCGGTCTGTCCTATTAAGTGTTTAGAAATCCTTATTGATGTCATAGCGTCCCATGCACCAACCAGAATTTATAAATACAAAACGGAACAGATTAACACAATATTAAAACCTTTTTATAACACTAACAAATACGCTCTCTCATATATATACACTCAGCGACTCCCATAGGGTATTACTACCCTATTAGTAAAGAGTCAAACCCCACAAGGCTAAGGTTTATCGCTAAACCAAAGCTCTGATACCAACTGTAACGGACCGCGTCAGTGGGGTAACGCCCACCGTAGCATACAGCAGTACCTGTATTCTGTCTTTACAGCCAGCCTCTCGACTGCACCAACCCCGCAGGGACATGTAGGAGTAAGAGTCATCCGCTCGCTACCAAACCAAATGCGAGAACCCCCTATCATGCTGCACCCGCCAAGTGCATAGGCAGACACACATGCCGACTTCAACCATACCGAAGGGTGGATTGTTATGGGGTAATTAAGAAAAAGTGGAGAAATAAAAGAAACAAAATAGAATCTTGCAGCGGAATGATAAAATATAATAATCAAATAACAGTTCATGAAGCTGTTTTACAAAACATTTGATTATACTTATACAATACATATCAGAGTTACACATACCAGAGAATGATAATTATGCAGCGGAATACAATGGTGTAGTGGAATATATAACAAATAGTAATAATAAAATCTTTGTCTTCGTCCTTCAGAAATAGGGCCTTCAAATCCTGAAATGCTCAGGCTGACCCGAGCGAATTGAAAAGACAAAACACTCGAGTCAGAACTAAAAGATCTTATGTAAGTTAAATCAATGAAATAAATATGAGTGTAAACGGCGTCAGAGATGTTTACGGGGTTTGACATCTCCTATCCAGTGTCTAACGTGAGTGCAGTAACTTAAGAAATGTTCGGGATTCACATCTCTTAAGGATCCGTTAAACTATCTACTATGTAGTAATATTCGCTATTATAATAATGTCTAATATAAAATTAACATACTTTTTAATAGCGTCAAGGGGTTACCCATATAGCCCTTAACACATAATAGTCCCAGTAGTCTATCCAGTATTAGCATACTCCCAAAATGGGGGCTACCCTCGATACTCCACAGGCTACGGGAGAAATCACAAATCGTAGTAAAGCTCGATATGGTAGGTGACATGGCACATAAGGCAATGCCAGGGTAGATATACCAATTACGCACACGGACTGATGGAGCTCATAGCAGCCACTACCGTCCACCTCGAACAACACTCCCAAATCGAAGGGTGGCCACCAAAAATCACAAAGTAATAGAATGGGATCGAAGAAGTGCGTCCGATAAGAGGTGCTACATCACTGGTCTGAGATCGCTCCTGTTTTAGCCACCTTATGCCAACTCACGGGAGTTGAGTCCACGTATATACCTTAGGATCGTTGCCACCATCCTACTTCATTCTGGAAACTCCACCGCGTACACAGTTGTCAAAGTGGTTTTCGGTATCGACAGAGAGTATGTCCATATCCGATCTCGGTCTCTTTAACAACCAAACGTTATTATAACACCGTGGTCATTTAAAAATATATATACTTTTAAAAACACAATCATTGCCCTTTCAAAACATATTCTTTATTTCCAAATAGTATATACTTCAACACCCAAGATATTATTGCCATTTCAAACCATATCCTTTACTTCAAAATAGTATATACTTTAAAATCAAAATATATTTTTTTGTCATTTCAAAACATATCCTTTACTTCAAAATAGTATATACTTTAAAACCAAAATATTATTGCTATTTCAAACCTAAATTATCAATGTATTATTTCCATTTCAAAACCTAATTCAATAATATATCATTTCCATTTCCAAAACAATTCAATAATATATTATTTAAATAAAACCCAATTTCCAATCACTAATCCTCTTTAATTTAGATAACTTGAAATATTCTTTTAAATCATCTTAAACCCAAACCACATTTTGAAGTCATATTCTAAATTTTCAATTTCAATAAGTTTCCAATCAATATATTCACAGATAATTCTTAAATAAATTCTATTTCAAATAAATTCATTTTCAAACCATATTACTTTCAAAGTTATAACAATTTCGAAAACCAACACTTTGAAAACAATAATACCTTAATTTAAATAAAACATTTCAATTTTGGTATATATTTCAAATCTTTTAATATTCCAAAAACTTCCAAACCAAATCTGATAATCTCATATATTTCTTAATTTAATTTACTATTATTTAGTTTCTAAATTATTTATTAAATAAATTCAATAGCATTTACATAAAGCTCAAACTTGAAATATTCGTAAATCAACTTAAAACATCATCAAGTTATACATAGCTTAAATTTTAAACTTTAAGTATATATAAAATAATATTTATATAATATCAAAATTTAATATTTATTAAACCGTATATTTCTTTCCAAACCATAGTAAATCACTTTAAAATATTTTATATATAGACCACGGTGCATGTATATAATTTTCTATCCTATGGTCAAGTGATACGGATATTTATCATTTCAATCCGAAATTTTAAAAATAAAAGTTTACGGTTATATATCATTTCAAACCGCAATCCCAAATGAAATGAAAATGCATAATAACTTGCAGTTTATACAATATAAAATATAGCATCCATTCATCCAAATATCAATAAACAACCATTTATTACAATCATCATCCAATTTAAACGAAACATCAGCATATAAAATATAACAGGCATCAACGAATAGTTTATATTCAATAAAAATTAATAACTGTTTAACTGGCTGTCAAGACCCGTAAATCCGTACTCCTTGATTAAACACTAATCTCCATTGATTAACTCAAGGGGCATGGAAATACGAACCCTGAGGGGTTTTAAGAACAAGAAAAGGGAGAAGAAGAAGAAAAGTAGAAGAAAAAGAAAAGAAGAAGAAGAAAGAAGAGAAGAAAGAAGAGAAGAAAGAAGAGAAGAAAGAAGAACAACAGAACAACATCAGAACAGAAAACAATATCAGAATCTTACACATCGCAGCGGAACAATATATAATAGATAATCACTAGTCTTTTAAAACAAAGAACTATATCAGTTTATTCATACATCAATCAGAGTCGATATACAACAATGGACAGTTATATAAACTTGTCCTCATACAGAATACACAGCGGAATAATACAAAATATAGGTGATACGTTTCGCCATCCAGCTTGCTTCCAAAGTTCCAGAATATCCAGAATATCCTGATAACATAACTCTAGGCTGCCCGTGTGGAAAATTAGTGGGCACCCAGAGTTTAGAAGGGAACAATAAACTCCGAGTCAGTCATGGTGACTGGTGTGAGATCGTAAAACAGTTATTTTTAAAACAAACAAGAAATTATTTTAAAATAGATTCGCAATGCTTTTGGAAAATGAAACTACCATAAGACCTCCCGCCACACACACAATGCAAACGCAGAATTGGAGGAGATTTCTTCTTATGATAGACAAAGATGCTTACTACGCAAAATCAAATCATTTTTTGATATTATTATTAGTGCATAGTGTAGAAAACATTTCGAAAGTAGAATATAAATCTTAGCCAGCATAGACATTTCGAACTATGCCTACTATAGCTACCATCCAAACGGTGGGGCACCACCATAAGTGAATGATAGGTTCTACAACTAAAACCGTAAAAGGCTCGTATTGTTTCTTTGCATTTCCAACAAATGGTCAGGCTAAGGAACTTCCTATGCCACGAAGGAACGCCTCTGGAATGACGTCCCGAGAACCTAACCGGATCTCTGCCAACACAAGGTCGGGTTACCTCTGCAAAAATAGGTAACTACTAACACGCGTATGCCATCCCCCGATCGTAACCGATCTTCCCGAGGATCCCCGATTTCCAACAAACCACATAATAAGCAGTATCAACATAGGTTAAGTATCTGGGCTCCATACCATGATACCACCTCTATCCAGAAGGAATGACATACACTAAGGGGCGCTACTCCCTAGAACCTTGCTGCATCCTTCCTGTTTTGACCATTTCCGGGGTGTGAGGCTCGACGAAGTCTCGTCCACAAAGCTACGCTTTGTCACAAAGCCATGCTTCGGGTCAACAAATGATCATAGAATTGATCACAAAGATAAATGATCAAACAAACGATCATATCATAAATGATCAAACAACGATCATTTCACAGCAACACTCAGTATGCCACGTTACCAAATTGGGAGTATATCGCTGATAAATTTCAACTACATAACCTCTGAGCTCGTACGTCTCAGAGAAGGGTGTTAAGCTAAGAGAATAAATTCTCCGCCACCAACAGAAATGTATTTGAAAGAAATCAGCTTTATATCTCAATTTGTAACGTCGGACATACAATCCATACAAGTTTGTTCCGGGATCGAATAGAACCGAAGGCACTTCTCACGAAGCCCTTGCATATCCGGATAATTTTCTTATCATGTCCGGACTTCCCGTCACTAAGGGTGATAAAACCTCTAAATCGGAGATCAGCCGATGTAGAGTAACTCAACGGTAATCCTTCCGTTTTCAAAAATATCTGGTCTTCAACACCGGTCATCAAATGCAATTCATTTACGACGTATCACATATTCGGAATGGGTTATACGACCCCATGGTCCTTTCCCGGCTAACCCGAATAGTGAGCGCTTATTCAAAAAATAAGTGTGGCATTCAAATTCATCCAATTCACAACAAATACCATTCAAGGTAATTATTGATAGTCGGTTATTTAACTATCAATAAAGATGCGCAACATCATCAGATTCCAAATAATTTTCCCAAATTATTTATTTTCCAAAATATCTTTACTAGATATATAATTTCCACACTTCAAAAATAAATCGATATTTATTTTTCTAAACAGTTTCCATTTCCTTTATAAATTCCATAGTGAATTTATATTTTTCGAATATCTATTGATATTCGATTTTCAAATCGATTTTAAATACTCAATTTCGATTTATCTTTAAGAAGATAAATTCTTAAAAACATTCATTTCATATTGGAAAAGCAATTCCATACTTATTTAATCATAAGTAATTCACAAATCTATTTATTTCCAACATTTGAAAATATTCGATATACTTAAATAAATGTTAAGTATAATTTCATTCTTTAAGGAAATCATTTGCTATAACAACATCTGTTTGAGTCAAAACGAATGTTACGTAAAACATCGTTACGA
Source organism: Allium fistulosum (assembly GCA_030737815.1). NCBI lineage: Eukaryota > Viridiplantae > Streptophyta > Magnoliopsida > Asparagales > Amaryllidaceae > Allium > Allium fistulosum. Next base: position 456,612,859 of record CM060902.1, read on the forward strand.
CGACTCAAAATCACTAGTATAGGGATTCGGAATTAAGATAGATATATAAATCCCAATACTAAATAAAAAAACATTTCCTTTCGGAAATCATTTACTATAACAACAGTGTTATAGTCCACCATTTCCTTATTTCCTCGAAAACGTCTATTTCAACAATGAATGTTGAAATCTATGGTTTCGATTCATAATACATTTTTAAAACATCTTTAAAACGTTTAACTTCATTTTTAATATCACTTCTCCAAAACAATATCCATTTTATTCAATAATATATTCACTGTCCAAAATCGTGAATATACTTCATAAAAAAAATTTCAATCATCTCTACACATTTTATTTCAATAATAATTCGCTATCCAAAATCGCGAATATATCTCCTTAATAATCTTCTATATTTAATTTATCAAATCCAATTGATTTCGAATTTATAAAACAACGTTTATAAATTCTATTTCTATTTTGTAACAACTTTGATTTATAAATCTTCTTTATTAACAATTCGATCAATATTCCATTTAAAGGCAAAAATCCAATTTATAAGTAAATTTCTTATAAATCTTTTATTCTACAATTTCGTTCATTTTATAACTTCACAATTTATAAATCTATAAATTTCATATCTTCACAATTTATAATTATTTCATTTTTAACACTTATAAAAACTCGTTTTATAATTCCAATATTTTAAATTTATCAATATCAACTTTTTAAATCCTTTAAATAAACCGTTTATAATACTTTAAAAATCTCAACTTAAACCCTTTTATAAATTGCTTTAACTATTTATTTCAAAAATCACCTTTTGGTTATAATTCACAAAAATCTTAACTTTTATAACTTTAAAGTTTTAACGTTTATTTATTTAAAATAAATCAATTCAACAAATTAAATAAAGTGTATACCTTTCAAAGATCACTTCAAAAATCTCTTTTAAAATCAACATCGTTATTTTTAAATTTCAAAGATGAATCCGATGATGCAACAGCACCAATTAGTCAATCACGACAACAAACATCATATATCAACATATGATAACAGAATACATCACAATATCTGTAAATCAATAAATACTGGTGAGGAATCCAGTTGGATCCCTCCAACCTGTTTCCCTGCATCCACAGACGTTAGCACAATACCCATTCCACTTCGAGGTGGAATATCGCGGTATATGGGTTTTATAAAAATCATCTGCTTACTAACGGCGCAATAGGGTCTCATCCGCTATATAGTGCGGGAAATCAATCAATCCAATATATACATATGCCAATATGTATATATTGCTATATATATATATATATATATCCTACTATATCTAATATCACATCAAACAACAATCAATCAGTCAATAACTGTAATATCAAATTTTATTTGAGTGAGAAAAATCTCACCTTCGCTTTTAATTTGCCATCCATTTCCATTCCAGATTGTTTTCTCCATTTTATTTGACCTTGTATAGACAATTTTATACAATCGATTAATATTCGAAATAAATCGAATAATTAAATCTGCCATTTTAAAATTTTAATCTAACTAAGATTTTCAGTTAAACTGATAATTTAATTTTATCGAATGATTTATTTTAAACAAATTTTCTATTAACTATAAACTTGAGTGTTAATTAACTTTATACTTAACTTAAATTAATTGTTAAATTAAAATAATTAAGGGTTTAAGAACATTGTTAAGCTTAAAAAAATAATTTAAAACTTGAATTAAGTCTTAACTTAACTGTTAAACATCTTCTAAGTTTTCATTTGAATTTGTTTATAAACAAAATTCTTGCTACCAGGTTTTACAAGCCTGGGACAAACACTGACCAACTCAACCCAAAATTACTTCGAGTCGCATACCCCTCTGCCTCGGGTCGAGCATACGAATAACCCGAGACCACAGTATTATCCCCGAGCAAATCCCTAGTTCACTTTGAGTCCCACACTCGAATCACTCGAATCACTCGAGCAACCTCAAGTAAACGCGAATGCCTTGATACGAGATTATCCTCGTGCACGTGCACGCCACCACGCCGCCGCTTCTCTGGCCACCGCGACCTCCTGCAAACCACGAATCATCCCCTCGTTTGAAATCAAAACCCAGATCTTCACAAAAAGGACGAAATCAAATTTTTTGTAGTTTTCGAAAAAAACTGCTCTTAACCACCTTCAGAGAATCGTCTCGCCGCCACGTCTCAGTTCACCAGAAAAATTCATGCTTCCGGCCATAGCACGTCGGCAACCTAAGCTAACCTCCCCCTCGACCTCGATGAACTCGATCACTCCTAGGTGATAAAATCATCCCGTGTTCTACCTATTACAAAACCCAGTGTTAAAACCCTATCTTCAATTCGTTCGAACCATTCTAGTGTTTGAAAATTAATTCGACAATTTTCCCAACATTCTAGACATTCAAGGATGCTTTAGTACAAGTTTCAGAATTTATGAATGAATCGATTACCCGGAATTTAGAAAAATGCACATTGACAAAATTCCAAACTGCTCTTGAAACACCACTAAAAATCTTCATTTTTGTTTTAAAAATCATAAATTTAACTAAGCATCCAAGTTAGATAATCGAATCCAGTAATTTAAATACTTGAATTTGATCAAAGTTTTGAAATTTTTCTTCTCCCCTGTTTTATTGGCACTGCCTTTTAAAATTTTATTTGAGAAAATTTCTTAAGCTTAATCTTGCTTATACAAACAGATTTCATTTAATTTGTAAAGTCTAAAATCAATCATTTTAAGAAGGATTTGAGGTTGATAGATTATTTTTCAAATTCCAGAAACCTGGAACAAGAAATATGCATGTTCAACAGACCTGTATAGTATGACTACGTCCACTTTTATATATGTATCCAACATTTTTTTCTTAAAGTATATCACAGCCACTCCAACATCCAGACATTTTAAAGAAGTCAGATCAATTTTAAAGGTTTACTCACAAATAAATATTCAACAGGATCATACTTTTAAGTTTTTAAAGGTAAATGTTACTCACCTATCCCCTGAATAACAGAGCCAAATTTTGTTCGAAACAGGCTTGAAGTTGCAAACTAAATATTCTTCTTTGATCTCTGGTTTTTATTTACTTTGAACTTGAATGATGTTAAGTTTGTAGATGGTGATGTTTGCATTTTCCTTTCTCTTGTTTGCTTAACTTTCTCACTGAACGAACAGAGAAATGAATATGGATGGGTATGTACATATAAAGGAGATGGTTTGTACAAATAGGCCATACTGGTATAGGCTTACTTTAATTGTTGACTAAGATATTTGTTTTCCATTTGTTTACTGATAAAATATTATCCTACTTCGGCTGAGAAGATACTAAGTCGTGCTTGCATTTATTATGTTGTACAATATACTTAAAAAAAACTTTTCATTTCGGCTGTGATGATAATATGTTGGTGGCTGGTACATATCTCTTGTGTACTAGAGATGATTATCATGTACAAACCTACCTTTGTTTGCTTTATTTTATTTTGTACCTTGCTTTGTCTTCCTTTGCAAGCCATTTCATATGTATATGTTTGTTTTCTTTTCTCAGCCTTATACTTTGTAATATGAAAATTTTCTATTTTAACTTGTTGTTAAAACTATAGCAATTGTATTTACCTTATACTTCATATACATACATATATACAATATTTATTAAATTTAAATGATTTATACAAAATATATTTGAATATTGGGGAAACTCGCATCACTTTATAAATAAATTTTACAAATTTTTTTCTCAAAAATTTATTAAATTATCAATTTACATTAAATCAAAATCTTGGGTCGTTACAAACTTCCCCCCTTAAAAGAATTTCGTCCCGAAATTACAAGTTAGAAAAAAAATGGTCCTTAACTTGTCTACTCTTTTTCACAATTTATATATTCACAATTTTATTCATATATGAATTTATTTCCTTATCTTCTTAATTCATATTTATAAATTTCATTTGTCAAATGAATTTATTTTCAAATCTTTGGTTGTTATTTTAATTTCTTATACAATTTCAATATAACAATGATAATAATTCAATATTATTACTTCCTAACAACCAAACATCCACATACTATGATAATTCATAGAAAATGATTTCTTTTCTATTCAAAAATAGTTTTGGGCAAAATTATCTCATTTACCCTATTTAAAACATACTGTGTCGAATTGTTCTATTCAAGTGTTTAGAAACCCCTTCGATCCAGTTGCGCAGACTGTGCCGACGAAGGTTCATATGCCACTCAATAAACCAATCATCACAATATAAAACAATTTTTTATATTAACTAACAAATACGTGCTCGTATCTATTATTACACTCAACTCATTCTAGAGTACTACTGACTCTATCTCTAATGAGTAACACCCAACAGAGCAGGGTTGTCGCTTAACCATATGCTCTGATACCACGCTGTCATGACCCGTAAATCCGTACTCCTTGATTAAACACTAATCTCCATTGATTAACTCAAGGGGCATGGAAATACTAACCCTGAGGGGTTTTAAGAACAAGAAAAGGGAGAAGAAGAAGAAAAATAGAAGAAAAATAAAAGAAGAAGAAGAAAGAAGAGAAGAAAGAAGAACAACAGAACAACATCAGAACAGAAAACAATATCAGAATCTTACACATCGCAGCGGAACAATATATAATAGATAATCACTAGTCTTTTAAAACAAAGAACTATATCAGTTTATTCATACATCAATCAGAGTCGATATACAACAATGGACAGTTATATAAACTTGTCCTCATACAGAATACACAGCGGAATAATACAAAATATAGGTGATACGTTTCGCCATCCAGCTTGCTTCCAAAGCTCCAGAATATCCTGATAACATAACTCTAGGCTGCCCGTGTGGAAAATTAGTGGGCACCCAGAGTTTAGAAGGGAACAATAAACTCCGAGTCAGTCATGGTGACTGGTGTGAGATCGTAAAATAGTTATTTTTAAAACAAACAAGGAATTATTTTAAAATAGATTCGCAATGCTTTTAGAAAATGAAACTACCATAAGACCTCCCGCCACACACACAATGCAAACGCAGAATTGGAGGAGATTTCTTCTTATGATAGTCAAAGATGCTTACTACGCAAAATCAAATCATTTTTGATATTATTATTAGTGCATAGTGTAGAAAACATTTCGAAAGTAGAATATAAATCTTAGCCAGCATAGACATTTCGAACTATGCCTACTATAGCTACCATCCAAACGGTGGGGCGCCACCATAAGTGAATGATAGGTTCTACAACTAAAACCGTAAAAGGCTCGTATTGTTTCTTTGGATTTCCAACAAATGGTCAGGCTAAGGAACTTCCTATGCCACGAAGGAACGCCTCTGGAATGACGTCCCGAGAACCTAACCGGATCTCTGCCAACACAAGGCCGGGTTACCTCTGCAAAAATAGGTAACTACTGACACGCGTATGCCATCCCCCGATCGTAACCGATCTTCCCGAGGATCCCCGAGTTCCAACAAACCACATAATAAGCAGTATCAACATAGGTTAAGTATATGGGCTCCATACCATGATACCACCTCTATCCAGAAGGAATGACATACACTAAGGGGCGCTACTCCCTAGAACCTTGATGCATCCTTCCTGTTTTGACCATTTCCGGGGTATGAGGCTCGACGAAGTCTCGTCCACAAAGCTACGCTTTGTCACAAAGCCATGCTTCGGGTCAACAAATGATCATAGAATTGATCACAAAGATAAATGATCAAACAAACGATCATATCATAAATGATCAAACAACGATCATTTCACAGCAACACTCAGTATGCCACGTTACCAAATTGGGAGTATATCGCTGATAAATTTCAACTACATAACCTCTGAGCTCGTACGTCTCAGAGAAGGGTGTTAAGCTAAGAGAATAAATTCTCCGCCACCAACAGAAATGTATTTGAAAGAAATCAGCTTTATATCTCAATTTGTAACGTCGGACATACAATCCATACAAGTCTGTTCCGGGAACGAACAGAACCGAAGGCACTTCTCACGAAGCCCTTGCATATCCGGATAATTTTCTAATCACGTCCGGACTTCTCGTCACTAAGGGTGATAAAACCTCTAAATCGGAGATCAGCCGATGTAGAGTAACTCGACGGTAATCCTTCCGTTTTCAAAAATATCCGGTCTTCAACACCGGTCATCAAATGCAATTCATTTACGACGTATCACATATTCGGAATGGGTTATACGACCCCATGGTCCTTTCCCGGCTAACCCGAATAGTGAGCGCTTATTCAAAAAATAAGTGTGGCATTCAAATTCATCCAATTCACAACAAATACCATTCAAGGTAATTATTGATAGTCGGTTATTTAACTATCAATAAAGATGCGCAACATCATCAGATTCCAAATAATTTTCCCAAATTATTTATTTTCCAAAATATCTTTACTAGATATATAATTTCCACACTTCAAAAATAAATCGATATTTATTTTTCTAAACAGTTTCCATTTCCTTTATAAATTCCATAGTGAATTTATATTTTTCGAATATCTATTGATATTCGATTTTCAAATCGATTTTAAATACTCAATTTCGATTTATCTTTAAGAAGATAAATTCTTAAAAACATTCATTTCATATTGGAAAAGCAATTCCATACTTATTTAATCATAAGTAATTCACAAATCTATTTATTTCCAACATTTGAAAATATTCGATACTTAAATAAATGTTAAGTATAATTTCATTCTTTAAGGAAATCATTTGCTATAACAACATCTGTTTGAGTCAAAACGAATGTTACGTAAAACATCGTTACGACGACTCAAAATCACTAGTATAGGGATTCGGAATTAAGATAGATATATAAATCCCAATACTAAATAAAAAAACATTTCCTTTCGGAAATCATTTACTATAACAACAGTGTTATAGTCCACCATTTCCTTATTTCCTCGAAAACGTCTATTTCAACAATGAATGTTGAAATCTATGGTTTCGATTCATAATACATTTTTAAAACATCTTTAAAACGTTTAACTTCATTTTTAATATCACTTCTCCAAAAAAATATCCATTTTATTCAATAATATATTCACTGTCCAAAATCGTGAATATACATCACAAAAAAAATTTCAATCATCTCTACACATTTTATTTCAATAATAATTCGCTATCCAAAATCGCGAATATATCTCCTTAATAATCTTCTATATTTAATTTATCAAATCCAATTGATTTCGAATTTATAAAACAACGTTTATAAATTCTATTTCTATTTTGTAACAACTTTGATTTATAAATCTTCTTTATTAACAATTCGATCAATATTCCATTTAAAGGCAAAAATCCAATTTATATGTAAATTTCTTATAAATCTTTTATTCTACAATTTCGTTCATTTTATAACTTCACAATTTATAAATCTATAAATTTCATATCTTCACAATTTATAATTATTTCATTTTTAACACTTATAAAAACTCGTTTTATAATTCCAATATTTTAAATTTATCAATATCAACTTTTTAAATCCTTTAAATAAACCGTTTATAATACTTTAAAAATCTCAACTTAAACCCTTTTATAAATTGCTTTAACTATTTATTTCAAAAATCACCTTTTGGTTATAATTCACAAAAATCTTAACTTTTATAACTTTAAAGTTTTAACGTTTATTTATTTAAAATAAATCAATTCAACAAATTAAATAAAGTGTATACCTTTCAAAGATCACTTCAAAAATCTCTTTTAAAATCAACATCGTTATTTTTAAATTTCAAAGATGAATCCGATGATGCAACAGCACCAATTAGTCAATCACGACAACAAACATCATATATCAACATATGATAACAGAATACATCACAATATCTGTAAATCAATAAATACTGGTGAGGAATCCAGTTGGATCCCTCCAACCTGTTTCCCTGCAACCACAGACGTTAGCATAATACCCATTCCACTTCGAGGTGGAATATCGCGGTATATGGGTTTTATAAAAATCATCCGCTTACTAACGGCGCAATAGGGTCTCATCCGCTATATAGTGCGGGAAATCAATCAATCCAATATATACATATGCAAAATGTATATATTGTTATATATATATATATAGATATATCCTACTATATCTAATATCACATCAAACAACAATCAATCAGTTAATAACTGTAATATCAAATTTCATTTGAGTGAGAAAAATCTCACCTTTGCTTTTAATTTGCCATCCATTTCCATTCCAGTTTGTTTTCTCCATTTTATTTGACCTTGTATAGACAATTTTATACAATCGATTAATATTCGAAATAAATCGAATAATTAAATCTGCCATTTTAAAATTTTAATCTAACTAAGATTTTCAGTTAAACTAATAATTTAATTTTATCGAATGATTTATTTTAAACAAATTTTCTATTAACTATAAACTTGAGTGTTAATTAACTTTATACTTAACTTAAATTAATTGTTAAATTAAAATAATTAAGGGTTTAAGAACATTGTTAAGCTTAAAAAAATAATTTAAAACTTGAATTAAGTCTTAACTTAACTGTTAAACATCTTCTAAGTTTTAATTTGAATTTGTTTATAAACAAAATTCTTGCTACCAGGTTTTACAAGCCTGGGAGAAACACTGACCAACTCAACCCAAAATTACTTCGAGTCACATACCCCTCTGCCTCGGGTCGAGCATACGAATAACCCAAGACCACAGTATTTTCCCCGAGCAAATCCCTAGTTCACTTCGAGTCCCACACTCGAATCACTCGAATCACTCGAGCAACCTCAAGTAAACGCGAATGCCCGGATACGAGATTATCCTCGTGCACGTGCACGCCACCGCGCCGCCGCTTCTCTGGCCACCGCGACCTCCAGCAAACCACGAATCATCCCCTCGTTTGAAATCAAAACCCAGATCTTCACAAAAAGGACGAAATCAAATTTTTTGTAGTTTTCGAAAAAAACTGCTCTTAACCACCTTCAGAGAATCGTCTCGCTGCCACGTCTCAGTTCACCAGAAATATTCATGCTTTCGGCCATAGCACGTCGGCAACCTAAGCTAACCTCCCCCTCGACCTCGATGAACTCGATCACTCCTAGGTGATAAAATCATCCCGTGTTCTACCCATTACAAAACCCAGTGTTAAAACCCTATCTTCAATTCGTTCGAACCATTCTAGTGTTTGAAAATTAATTCGACAATTTTCCCAACATTCTAGACATTCAAGGATGCTTTAGTACAAGTTTCAGAATTTATGAATGAATCGATTACCCGGAATTTAGAAAAATGCACATTGACAAAATTCCAAACTGCTCTTGAAACACTCCACTAAAAATCTTCATTTTTGTTTTAAAAATCATAAATTTAACTAAGCATCCAAGTTAGATAATCGAATCCAGTAATTTAAATACTTGAATTTGATCAAAGTTTTGAAATTTTTCTTCTCCACTGTTTTACTGGCACTGCCTTTTAAAATTTTATTTGAGAAAATTTCTTAAGCTTAATCTTGCTTATACAAACAGATTTCATTTAATTTGTATTCTGAAATCAATCATTTTAAGAAGGATTTGAGGTTGATAGATTATTTTTTAAATTCCAGAAACCTGGAACAAGAAATATGCATGTTCAACAGACCTGTATAGTATGACTACATCCACTTTTATATATGTATCCAACATTTTTTTCTTAAAGTATATCACAGCCACTCAAACATCCAGACATTTTAAAGAAGTCAGATCAATTTTAAAGGTTTACTCACAAATAAATATTCAACAGGATCATACTTTTAAGTTTTTAAAGGTAAATGTTACTCACCTATCCCCTGAATAACAGAGCCACATTTTGTTCGAAACAGGCTTGAAGTTGCAAACCAAATATTCTTCTTTGATCTCTGGTTTTTATTTACTTTGAACTTGAATGATGTTAAGTTTGTAGATGGTGATGTTTGCATTTTCCTTTCTCTTGTTTGCTTAACTTTCTCACTGAACGAACAGAGAAATGAATATGGATGGGTATGTACATATAAAGGAGATGGTTTGTACAAATAGGCCATACTGGTATAGGCTTACTTTAATTGTTGGCTAAGATATTTGTTTTCCATTTGTTTACTGATAAAATATTATCCTACTTCGGCTGAGAAGATACTAAGTCGTGCTTGCATTTATTATGTTGTACAATATACTTAAAAAAAACTTTTCATTTCGGCTGAGATGATAATATGTTGGTGGCTGGTACATATCTCTTGTGTACTAGAGATGATTATCATGTACAAACCTACCTTTGTTTGCTTTATTTTATTTTGTACCTTGCTTTGTCTTCCTTTGCAAGCCATTTCATATGTATATGTTTGTTTTCTTTTCTCAGCCTTATACTTTGTAATATGAAAATTTTCTATTTTAACTTGTTGTTAAAACTATAGCAATTGTATTTACCTTATACTTCATATACATACATATATACAATATTTATTAAATTTAAATGATTTATACAAAATATATTTGAATATTGGGGAAACTCGCATCACTTTATAAATAAATTTTACAAATTTTTTTCTCAAAAATTTACTAAATTATCAATTTACATTAAATCAAAATCTTGGGTCGTTACACTGGCAGTTTATATGCAATAATAAATAAATTTAACTTTCAAATTATATGCAATAATAAAATTAAATAACAATTTAATTTAAATAAATGCTATCTAACTGAGATGATGATTAAATATATGCCCAAACAATCATAGATAAATTTTAAATCACATCAAAATTGAATTTAACAAACATAAGAAATCTTAAAAGTTGTGAGTGGGTTAAAACACTCACCTTTTGAATTTAAATTGAATTTTAAATTCAATTTAAACCCAAAAATTTGTCAGTCTCAGAATTAGGCCAAACTAGCGTCATCAGGTCCAGAATTTCAATACGATCCTAACAAAAGAAACCGCGTCCAAATCCGAGTCCGTACGCAAAAGTTATGAAAATTTGAAGATTGGAAAATTTTGGTCCTGAGTCGACTTCGAGTTCAACCCGGTCCGCCGCCTCAAATACCCGATGCTTGCTCAGAGTTTTTGCCAAAATGACCCGGAGACCCGAGTCATTTTCTTCGTGACCCGAAGTAGCTCCAGGGTTTTTCCCCCTGAAACCCGAAGCGCGACCCGAAGAGCGTAAATCTCGAAGAAAAAAATTTATTTGAAATTAGATTTTGGAATTTGGGAATTAGGTTGTCTGCCATTGGAATGAGGAGCTAAGAAGAAGATGAATTGTACGTACAGACAAATGAAGATTAGGGAGGCTAGGGTTTATAACAGGATATATATAGGCAGGGTTGACATTTGAATGGATGGATAAGATAGATTTACGCGCTAACGCCAAAGTGGTCCAAAAAGCCCGTTCTGTCTCCGAAACGAAATTGGGTAAACCCATATATCAAAATAGGTGTTTTAAAATATTTTAAACGCAATGGAAAAGGTTTCAAGTCCAACTTCCATCGTATGAAGAAGCTATGCTAAAATCAAAATTTTCAAATTGATTTCAATTGATTACAATTGCATTTATTTCAACGCGTTTCGAGTCCGTACGATCAAATGACAAATCCGATTGTTACGAAACTTGAAACACTATTATAATTCACCATTACGGATCTGATGAAACTTGTTTCATCGAAATCCGAGTCAGTGGCCAAAATGACTATTTTTCCATCAATTAAATAAATTAAAAATAAATTAATAAAATCCAACTTTTAATTTAAATCTTAAAATTTACCAATTTTAACCCTTTTTATTTCTCAGTAAATTACAATGTTTTAACCAAATTAAAAGTAAATTTAAAAATTGATAAATTTATCAATTTCAGTGTTTATCTCAAATTCATTGAATTTAGAAATTGTAAATTAAATTTTCAAAATTTCATTTAAGTACCTTTCATTCTATTATTCTGTCTATTATTATCAAAAAGATGCAATTTACATTGGCTCACTATTGTTTACATTTATTTTCTTAGATTTCCTCTACACTTCCTTCAATGTAAAATTTAACTGTTATATTTCATTTATTCACAATAATTTCAAAGAAAGTAATTAAATTTTCCAATTAAATAAATAAATATAGCTTCCTATTCTGTAGATTAGCCAACTGACATAATCTAAATAGGGTTAGTATTAATTTCATCTTATAAAATTTACTAATTTCAATAAATTAGAACTTCCCAATTTGCTTACATAAATTTGGATTGTACTACACTTATTATATATATTTCTGCCAAATAGATACATTAATTCCAATTAAATATTCTCTGTAACTATTTCTTGGTTTCATACTTTTTTTTATTTCCCTAAATTACTATCTTGTATTAAGTTTACGTTTCTATTTTACTTTATATTCAATTATAACCTAACAGTCGTTACAATCAATTGGATTGTATTGAATTTGGTTATCCATCAACTGCCATTTACACTGCTACCTAAATTTACACGGTCACTATTAGAAAATCTTATTGCATTGGTAAATTAAATGTTTGCTTTAAATTACTTATTTAAATTTTTATGCTCAAGAGCAACAATTAACACTGTCCATTATTATACAAATTTGAATCCCATTCTAGTTATTCTTTGTTAATAATTCACACAATATTATAACTTCGTACAGGACACCCAATTACTATTTATTCTCATAACTTTACAATCTATATAAATTCATTGATTGATTTACTATTTGCCTTTGTTTTCTTATATTCAATTCTTAGCTTAGTATGACAATTTATAGTACTCCATTTAAACGACATTTCATTTCACTTGTTAATACTTGGCTTAAGTTTCTACGGTTGCATTTCATTTAATCCTCCGTTACTATATTAATAATTAGTAACGCTTATTATCAATAATAACATCATAATTACTTAATATTTATATGAACTTTAATTCCAAATAAATTCATTGACCAATTAATTTGGAAATTTGTAATAGTTGTTATTCTACTCTTAAATTTATTTCAAATAACGTACTACCTTATTATCTAAATTTACAAACAAATACCGTTACAATGTTTTATTGCATCAATCAATTTAATCCTTTCCTTAATCTCTCATATTTAATTACAACTACATGTTGGCATTTATCTCCATACTACCAATTGCATTCTCTTATGTTCTATCCAAATATTCATTTAGATTTTATTTCCATAAATTTATTCAATATTGACATCCACTTAATCAAATTTACTTCCATTTATATAATTGCAATTCAATTCAGTTATTATTTCATTAATACTATTTCAAATTTATTTCTTCCAGTATTAATTACACAATCAAACTTAATTAACCAATTATAATGGTTCCTACTTTTCCTTCAGTTCGATTTCATTAAAATTTGTCAAGCATTTATTATATTTACCAATGCAACATTTAATTTCTAACATACGCTCCAATATAATTATAAAATTTTCTTTTCTTTTTACATTAAATTACAAAAATCAATTTAAATCAACATATTCAAATGGTCGAAATTTACGGGTCGTTACACTCTCCCCCACTCAAAACTTTTCGTCTCCGAAAAGGAAAAAGAAGGGGAAAAAGAATTTAAGAAATCTATATATCTTATTCAAAACATTAACTTTATAAACAATTAAATTTACAACATTTGTTACTTATATTAGAATATACAAATTTACAATCATTAAATCTTTTCTTTTTTTATACTTAAATTGTTGAAGTTTGGAAAAATATTTTTAAAATATTTTCTAAGTTCAAAATTTACGGAAAATTTTGGCCAGAGTCTCCTTTGTTCGGAGAGGCTCGGGAAAATATAATATAAATATAATAATATATAACATATAATTTCCAAAATAATATATATCCCAACATGGGAAAATGATAAAATAGCGCTATAAAAGGTAATCCGAAAACTTACCTATTTGTCGGGCAATAACGATTAAATTACGAACCCAAAAGCAGTAGCAATTGCTTCCATAACCTGCATTTCACTTATATAATCTAAAAGAGTTAACAATTTATATAAGATGAAATATTTAAGGTTGTTTCAGCCACAACAACAATCAATACAACAACAACATTTGCACAAGGCATACAACCATAAAGTCAATCATTCATTCATATCAAACAAAACAAATAGTTGTTCGGGTTCATAACTTAAATTGTACAGAATGGAAAATAAACTATTTAGCGCACCTTTTTACTCAACAGTCTTTGATGAAACTAAATAGCTTATTTATTCATCCAACCAACTTTAAGGTATCCTTACCCAACAACCATAAACAAACAAAACAAACAACAAATTCAATCAATAAATTAAGTTCATTCTTTTTAATTTCATATCATACATTAGTTGCTTGATTTCCTTTGCATTACATTCATTTATTTAATGCTTACATTTCTATTTAATTATAGTAACATTTTAATTATACTCAAATTTATGACACTACACATCAATTCTTATTCATTAAAGAATTCCATTAATTACTTTCATTATCCCAAGTTAATTATATTTGTATAATTTCTATTACATTTTCTTATTAACATTTTCAACTTTTATATCTTTTGGTAAGTTATATATATGCCTTTAAGAATGTAATTGAAAGTTATACAAATTTTTCTCAATTCTTCTAATTGATTAATGGTTCAATAATTACATCTTTGTTTTATAAGTTACAATTTCAAATTTTCTTTTTATTTAATTTATAACTTATCATTAAATATCTTATTCCATTTAGAGGTTTCAACTATTAATTACTTACAATAATTGAAACTTATTAATTAACGGAAACTTAAGAATTAAATACCGGGTTAAATTTCAAATCATTTTAAAATAATAGATAAATGTATATACTTATCGTTTATATATCAAATTATATTTAAAACAATTTAAAATATTTATTTGTCTATTAAAATAATCTTGTAGTAAAACTACTACAATGGCCTTCCCACTTTGAAACTCGAAAATGAATGTCGATGATGCGGCCGCCATCACCGAAATTATTTTCCAGCGACAAAGAGAGGAGTGCAGAACTTATTTTTTTCTTTCAAAATTTTCTTTAAAACAATTCTTCCAAATTATATTGAAATTTTTATATCAGAAAATACTTTTAAAATATTATTATTATATTCCAAACTTATTTGAAAGAAATTTTCAAAACCCCAGAACTTAAGTTCTAAAATTGCCAATTTTTATTCATTTTGTTTTCAATCTTATTTCAACTATTATTAATATTTTCATTACCTAACACCCAATCTATAGCAACCAAATATATATCTATATAAAATATTTTACTTTATATATAGAAAATATAATAGGCAAAATTATTTCATTCACCTATATTAAAACAAATATTATGTCGGTCTGTCCTATTAAGTGTTTAGAAATCCCTATTGATGTCATAGCGTCCCATGCACCAACCAGAATTTATAAATACAAAACGGAACAGATTAACACAATATTAAAACTTTTTTATAACACTAACAAATACGCTCTCTCATATATATACACTCAGCGACTCCCATAGGGTATTACTACCCTATTAGTAAAGAGTCAAACCCCACAAGGCTAAGGTTTATCGCTAAACCAAAGCTCTGATACCAACTGTAACGGACCGCGTCAGTGGGGTAACGCCCACCGTAGCATACAACAGTACATGTGTTCTGCCTTTACAGCCAGCCTCTCGACTGCACCAACCCCGCAGGGACATGTAGGAGTAAGAGTCATCCGCTCGCTACCAAACCAAATGCGAGAACCCCCTATCATGCTGCACCCGCCAAGTGCATAGGCAGACACACATGCCGACTTCAACCATACCGAAGGGTGGATTGTTATGGGGTAATTAAGAAAAAGTGGAGAAACAAAAGAAACAAAATAGAATCTTGCAACGGAACGATAAAATATAATAATCAAATAACAGTTCATGAAGCTGTTTTACAAAACATTTGATTATACTTATACAATACATATCAGAGTTACACATACCAGAGAATGATAATTATGCAGCGGAATACAATGGTGTAGTGGAATATATAACAAATAGTAATAATAAAATCTTCATCTTCGTCCTTCAGAAATAGGGCCTTCAAATCCTGAAATGCTCAGGCTAACCCGAGCGAATTGAAAAGACAAAACACTCGAGTCAGAACTAAAAGATCTTATGTAAGTTAAATCAATGAAATAAATATGAGTGTAAACGGCGTCAGAGATGTTTACGGGGTTTGACATCTCCTATCCAGTGTCTAACGTGAGTGCAGTAACTTAAGAAATGTTCGGGATTCACATCTCTAAAGGATCCGTTAAACTATCTACTATGTAGTAATATTCGCTATTATAATAATGCCTAATATAAAATAAACATACTTTTTAATAGCGTCAAGTGGTTACCCATATAGCCCTTAACACATAATAGTCCCAGTAGTCTATCCAGTATTAGCATACTCCCAAAATGGGGGCTACCCTCGATACTCCACAGGCTACGGGAGAAATCACAAATCGTAGTAAAGCTCGATATGGTAGGTGACACGGCACACAAGGCAATGCCAGGGTAGATATACCAATTACGCACACGGACTGATGGAGCGCATAGCAGCCACTACCGTCCATCTCGAACAACACTCCCAAATCGAAGGGTGGCCACCGAAAATCACAAAGTAATAGAATGGGATCGAAGAAGTGCGTCCGATAAGAGGTGCTACCTCACTGGTCCGAGATCGCTCCTGTTTTAGCCACCTTATGCCAACTCACGGGAGTTGGGTCCACGTATATACCTTAGGATCGTCGCCACCATCCTACTTCATTCTGGAAACTCCACCGCGTACACCGTTGTCAAAGTGGTTTTCGGTATCGACAGAGAGTATGTCCATATCCGATCCCGGTCTCTTTAACAACCAAACGTTATTATAACACCGTGGTCATTTAAAAATATATATACTTTTAAAAACACAATCATTGCCCTTTCAAAACATATTCTTTATTTCAAAATAGTATATACTTCAAAACCCAAGATATTATTGCCATTTCAAACCATATCCTTTACTTTAAAATAGTATATACTTTAAAATCAAAATATTTTATTTTGTCATTTCAAAACATATCCTTTACTTCAAAATAGTATATACTTTAAAACCAAAATATTATTGCTATTTCAAACCTAAATTATCAATGTATTATTTCCATTTCAAAACCCAATTCAATAATATATCATTTCCATTTCCAAAACAATTCAATAATATATTATTTAAATAAATCCCAATTTCCAATCACTAATCCTCTTTAATTTAGATAACTTGAAATATTCTTTTAAATCATCTTAAACCCAAATCACATTTTGAAGTCATATTCTAAATTTTCAATTTCAATAAGTTTCCAATCAATATATTCACAGATAATTCTTAAATAAATTATATTTCAAATAAATTCATTTTCAAACCATATTACTTTCAAAGTTATAACAATTTCGAAAACCAACACTTTGAAAACAATAATACCTTAATTTAAATAAAACATTTCAATTTTGATATATATTTCAAATCTTTAAATATTCCACAAACTCCCAAACCAAATCTGATAATCTCATAGATTTCTTAATTCAATTTACTATTATTTAGTTTTTAAATTATTTATTAAATAAATTCAATAGCATTTACATAAAGCTCAAACTTGAAATATTCGTAAATCAACTTAAAACATCATCAAGTTATACATAGCTTAAATTTTAAAATTTAACTATATATAAAATAATATTTATATAATATCAAAATTTAATATTTATTAAACCGTATATTTCTTTCCAAACCATAGAAAATCACTTTGAAATATTTTATATATAGACCATGGTGTATGTATATAATTTTCTATCCTATGGTCAAGTGATACGGATATTTATCATTTCAATCCGAAATTTTAAAAATAAAAGTTTACGGTTATATATCATTTCAATCCGCAATCCCAAATGAAATGAAAATGCATAATAACTTGCAGTTTATACAATATAAAATATAGCATCCATTCATCCAAATATCAGTAAACAACCATTTATTACAATCATCATCCAATTTAAACGAAACATCAGCATATAAAATATAACAGGCATCAACGAATAGTTTATATTCAATAAAAATTAATAACTGTTTAACTGGCAGTTTATATGCAATAATAAATAAATTTAACTGTCAAATTATATGCAATAATAAAATTAATAACAATTTAATTTAAATAAATGCTATCTAACTGAGATGATGATTAAATATATGCCCAAACAATCATAGATAAATTTTAAATCACATCAAAATTGAATTTAACAAACATAAGAAATCTTATAAGTTGTGAGTGGGTTAAAACACTCACCTTTTGAATTTAAATTCAATTTTAAATTCAATTTAAACCCAAAAATTTGACAGTCTCAAAATTCATCCAAACCAGCGTCATCAGGTCCAGAATTTCAATACGATCCTAAAAAAAGAAACCGCATCCAAATCCGAGTCCGTATGCAAAAGTTATGAAAATTTGAAGATTGGAAAATTCTGGTCCTGAGTCGACTTCGAGTTCAACCCGGTCCGCCGCCTCAAATACCCGATGCTTGCTCTGAGTTTTTGCTAAAACGACCCGGAGACCCGAGTCATTTTCTTCGTGACTCGAAGTAGCTCCAGGGTTTTTCCCCCTGAAACCCGAAGTGCGTAAATCTCGAGAAAAAAAAATTTATTTGAAATTAGATTTTGGAATTTGGGAATTAGGTTGTCTGCCATTGGAATGAGGAGCTAAGAAGAAGATGAATTGTACGTACAGACTAATGAAGATTAGGGAGGCTAGGGTTTATAACATGATATATATAGGCAGGGTTGACATTTGAATGGATGGATAAGATAGATTTACGCGCTAATGCCAAAGTGGTCCAAAAAGCCCGTTCTGTCTCCGAAACAAAATTGGGTAAACCCATATATCAAAATAGGTGTTTTAAAATATTTTAAACGCAATGGAAAAGGTTTCAAATCCAAATTCCATCGTATGAAGAAGTTATGCTAAAATCAAAATTTTCAAATTGATTTCAATTGATTACAATTGCATTTATTTCAAGGCGTTTCGAGTCCGTACGATCAAATGACAAATCCGATTGTTACGAAACTTGAAACACTATTATAATTCACCGTTACGGATCTGATGAAACTTGTTTCATCGAAATCCGAGTCAGTGGCCAAAATGACTATTTTTCCATCAATTAAATAAATTAAAAATAAATTAATAAAATCCAACTTTTAATTTAAATCTTAAAATTTACCAATTTTAACCCTTTTTATTTCTCAGTAAATTACAATGTTTTAACCAAATTAAAAGTAAATTTAAAAATTGATAAATTTATCAATTTCAGTGTTTATCTCAAATTCATTGAATTTAGAAATTGTAAATTAAAATTTCAAAATTTCATTTAAGTACCTTTCATTCTATTATTCAGTATATTATTATCAAAAAGATGCAATTTACATCGGCTCACTATTGTTTACATTTATTTTCTTAGATTTCCTCTACACTTCCTTCAACGTAAAATTTAACTGTTATATTTCATTTATTCACAATAATTTCAAAGAAAGTAATTAAATTTTCCAATTAAATAAATAAATATAGCTTCCTATTCTGTAGATTAGCCAACTGACATAATCTAAATAGGGTTAGTATTAATTTCATCTTATAAAATTTACCAATTTCAATAAATTAGAACTTCACAATTTGCTTACATAAATTTGGATTGTACTACACTTATTATATATATTTCTGCCAAATAGATACATTAATTCCAATTAAATATTCTCTGTAACTATTTCTTGGTTTCATACTTTTTTTTATTTCCCTAAATTACTATCTTGTATTAAGTTTACATTTCTATTTTACTTTATATTCAATTATAACCTAACAGTCGTTACAATCAATTGGATTGTATTGAATTTGGTTATCCATTTACACTACTACCTAAATTTACACGGTCACTATTAGAAAATCTTATTGCATTGGTAAATTAAATGTTTGCTTTAAATTACTTATTTAAATTTTTATGCTCAAGAGCAACAATTAACACTGTCCATTATTATACAAATTTGAATCCCATTCTAGTTATTCTTTGTTAATAATTCACACAATATTATAACTTCGTACAAGACACCCAATTACTATTTATTCTCATAACTTTACAATCTATATAAATTCATTGATTGATTTACTATTTGCCTTTGTTTCCTTATATTCAATTCTTAGCTTAGTATGACAATTTATAGTACTCCATTTAAACGACATTTCATTTCACTTGTTAATACTTGGCTTAAGTTTCTATGGTTGCATTTCATTTACTCCTCCGTTACTATATTAATAATTAGTAACGCTTATTATCAATAATAACATCATAATTACTTAATATTTATATGAACTTTAATTCCAAATAAATTCATTGACCAATTAATTTGGAAATTTGTAATAGTTGTTATTCTACCCTTAAATTTATTTCAAATAACGTACTACCTTATTATCTAAATTTACGAACAAATACCGTTACAATGTTTTATTGCATCAATCAATTTAATCCTCTCCTTTTTCTCTCATATTCAATTACAACTACATGTTGGCATTTATCTCCATACTACCAATTGCATTCTCTTATGTTCTATCCAAATATCCATTTAGATTTTATTTCCATAAATTTATTCAATATTGACATCCACTTAATCAAATTTAGTTCCATTTATATAATTGCAATTCAATTCAGTTATTATTTCATTAATACTATTTCAAATTTATTTCTTCCAGTATTAATTACACAATCAAACTTAATTAACCAATTATAATGGTTCCTACTATTCCTTCAATTGGATTTCATTAAAAATTTGTCAAGCATTTATTATATTTACCAATGCAACATTTAATATCTAACATACGCTCCAATATAAATTATAAAATTTTCATTTCTTTTTACATTAAATTACAAAAATCAATTTAAATCAACATATTCAAATGGTCGAAATTTACGAGTCGTTACAATCTCTCTACAAAGTTCTATAAACATTACCAAAACAAGGCAATTCTAAACTGCATCTATAGTGACTATGCTATAAGTGCACTTTCAAATCCGAGTCCGATCTAAACCAAAGTCCATCTATAGCCTATATGCTTTGTTCAAGATCTTGTCACAAGTCTTACAAATCCATTCAAGTCTGTTCAAGTTCGTTCAAGTCCATACACATGGATCATATATGTCACTTACTTTTAAAGTAAGAATCCAACTAATGTTTTAACATAAGTTAACAACAATTCAAACAACATATATATACAACCAACACAACTTAGTAAATGTTATATTTTCATTCAAAATAAGATGTTAACTCACCTTTATCCCAATAACAACCAAGATCTAAACTAACAGAGACCAAACCCAAGCTAGCAACCTCCTTTCCTTCCTCCTTTCTGCCTTGCTTTTGCCTTGCCTTGCCTCCGAATCTCTATGATGCTCATGGCCTAATGGGATTGTGGGAGTTTGACTTCACTTCTTCAACTTTTGACTTAGTGGAAGGTGTTATAATATTATACTAAGCCTTGTGGAAAAGTTTGCAGTGACTTGGAGTTGATTTGTAACAATTTTCCTTAGAACATAAGAGATGAAGAAGATGAAGAAGCCACTGATTTTTCTCACTTAAGCTTTGTGAATTTATGGTTCTAACTCTATGGTATGCCTCTCCTTATATAGGCACAAGAATGATACTCTTTAAGCTTGCATTCACCCCCCCCCCCCTCTCACCATGCCATGGAAGCTTCACCTCCCATCACTTCTCCTTTAAGTCACTTCTCCTTTATGCGAATTACCGTTATACCCCTCTCATGATAATATCTCTTATCCATTAGAAGCTTCTAGAACATTCCAAGCTTTATGAAGAGGAGAGTGTGTTAGCTAGTTTCTAATGTGTTCATCTGATCATTAGTAAAGTGCATAAGGGTTCGAATAACTTACATTGATCAAAAAGCTGTTACCAATAAACCGATTTTCGGTCACATTATCGATTTGTTTTCGAAAAATATATTTTCGTAAACAAATTTAAAAACAAGTTTCTCATCATTATTTATTAATTAAATGATGTTTATCAAGGTTATAAAATCATATTTATAACACTTAATTATATATCAAAATGTTTTGATATTCGAAATCGAAGTGTTCAAATTTCTGGGTCGCTACATTCTCCTTCACTTAGAACATTTCATCCTCGAAATTCAAACAAGAATGATAATCAAAGAAGATAAAAGAATAAGGTATATGTATATATATAGTATACTGCTGAAATTGTAATTAAACTAAACTGTAAGCCAAAATGTATACTGGGTGACCACCTCAAGTGATGAGTACACTACAATAGATATGCGATACTAAGATAAGAAGGAACCCTTAGTCTATAAGCACTCTGGGTAAAACTCCTTCAAACTATCCTCTGTCTTCTTTGTGCCATTCCGAGCATCCTTGCCCCATGGCATTTCTAACCTTAACAAAGGAATAAGCACACAAATAATAAAATACATTCACAACACTAGTAACCAATGCTCATGGTTTGCTTAGGTTTAAAACTCTAGCATCGTCTAAGGACGATAAATAATATACTAAGCATACCTTACACTCAACAGCCTCAGGTCATTACTTAGATAACTATTCATGCTACCTCATAATGAATCAAAGAGTCATTCCTTATACTCTTCATAAGCCAACAAACAGAGTATACAAATGTACTAAAGCATGTACGATGCACACGAACCATCCGTACGCAATATTAGATCTAATCACTTGTTTGATCACATAAATTTCACTTCCAAAGTAGTATATATCACTTGACCTTTCTATTGCAGACTCTGAGTTTGGTTCCTTGATTAGAAACCTCTGTTCTCCTTGCATAGCTATATACTATGATAGAAAACATCAAGATCGTATCATGAATCCATATCAAGTGTTTGTCGTTAAGAATCGAGTAAAAAAATCCTTGTTCGGAGCGGTGTAAACACCTTGAAAACATGTATTCGAATACTAGATCAAGAATAGTCATGCAAATAAAACAATCTACGTACAACTTATTCATTTATCCTATTGGTTTCTTAACTACACCAATTCTTTTTTAATCACATTCATTTATACAATTAGTATGTCCTTCAATTCTATAACCATTTATGAATCTTTTCATAAATCATAACTTCAAGTTTATCCACATTTTATAACTTAAGTTCATTCTTGTATAATACTCCACTACATTCTAAGAGTATAACCAAAACATCAAACTTGTAACAAGTACGATTAATAAATTTAAAACTTGTTTTAACTTGTCGTATTCTCAATTTAAGTGTTATATAAACTCAACTTTATATATTCAAAACGCTTAGTTCAAGTTCTATAACAATTTAGAAGTTCTCGACTATCCAAAATTGTCGAAAATTCCATTTTATTTTAACAAATGAAAATTGCCAAACAACATATCATAACCCAAAAAAGTTCCAATTTCTTCATAGAAAACTTAAGAACCAAACACCGGGTTTTCATTTAAAATCATTTTGAAATAATATATACATATAACTTTTGTATATCAAATCATATTTTCAGAATTTAAATCTAAATCTGTTTTATCAAAATAACTTTGTAGCATCTCACACTTAGAAACTCGAAAATGAACGCTGATGATGCTGCAGTCATCACCGAAATGATTTTCAAGCGATAGAAGTGAGTTCAATACATCCACACTTTTGGTCTTTAACCAAAATCATTTCAAAGTGGTATCAAATATTTCGTATAATAATACTAAGCATCATGATCTTAATTTTCTAAACCAACTTCCCTAAATATTTACTTTCAAATAATATTATTATTGTTATTTTCACTAAATTCTTGAAAAACATTTTCAAAGACACCGGGATTTAAGTTCTCAAATTCTTTATTTAAATCCTTTTCGTTTATAAACCATACTTATATAGAATTCTTTCTTATATAAATCTTATCACAAATATTTATTTCCAAAATATTCGATCTTTCTTTCTTTTTTGATTGTACAAACATCTTTTACTAAATTTTAACTTTTAAGCGACATAATGACCGAATGCCTTATCGTCAGACCATGAAACTTAATTCATAAGGTGTTCGTTTAAATGTACCCATAATTACAATCTACCCACCCCATGATGTAGAAAGATAAAGCTATTCACTGTGCAGTTAGTGCCTCGCTATTACCCCGTTATAACCTTGCTATATCTCATAGCGGATTTCAACCACTACGATTTTTCCATATAGCCCCAAATATAGCTTTTCCGCTTTAAGCCTCACCATTTCCGCTATATCCCGTTATTCCCGCTATATTCTGCTATTTCCGCTATATCTTCTTTAAAAGAAATGAATTGAAAAATGACATTTATACATTATAAAAATTAAGAGATTAATTTATTTAATTGAATTTTTAATATATATTTAGAAATGAAAATACTCTAATATTCAATTATGTTATATAACAGTTTTACATTTATTTATAATATATTCGCGCATGTTTTTATTTAAAATTATTTATGTATTAATTATAATTCAGTTGAATGTTAATTTTTCATTTAATTACCATTTATATATTTGTAAAAACATTAAGTACGAGTTTCATATGCTATTTTAGAGTCATTCGCTATATCCTTGTTGTATCTCCACTTTGAATTTTTGCACCTCCGCCGCATTGAATCTGCCGAGCGTTTTAACTGCACAGGCTACTCATAAACTGGTGGAGCACAAATCAGTAACAAATATTACCCAGTGTTCCTAACATGCCGAGCATGATTAAACAATCCAAGGTAAGGGATATTAAACTATGAGAAGTACTAATATCAAATCAAACACGAATAGGTAGCCATAAACAGATAGTATACCCTCAAGAATATGTTTTCCCTTCACTTCCGTAGAAGTGGGAGGTGCTGAAGTAAGTGAAAAAACTCTAGGTTGTTGTCCTATCTGAAGCATCGGACAACTCTTAACTATATGACCGGGTTGATGGCAGTTATAGCAAGTCCTCGATCCCAACTGTGCCTTTGCCATTAGCGACTCAAACTTTGGTACCTTAGCAATCGATTCCTCGGCTACTTGTCCTCCTTTCCACCTTACAATCTTTACCAAAGTGGCCCTTCTGCCCACACCGATGGCAGGCAAGGTTAGGCATGTACTTCAACTGTTAAAACTTTCGCTTATTGCCTTTGGTCAACACAAATATAGACGGCCTTAGAGCGGAATCCTCAAAACGAAAAGCCGTAATTATAATATCCTTAAATACTCATTGGATATGATCCCTTACATACCATGTTGCACAAGCTAATCCAAGCTTGGACTTCGATGATAGTCTCGGTTCCCTTGATCCTCTTTCTGCCCAACACCTCAAACTCTTGCTATACCAAAGCAAAGTCTTTCTGTGGTCGAACCTGCACCACTTCTTCTACTACATCCCTCTCGGCATTAGAATCTCTAGCATCCATAGTTCTTACTACCTAATCAAAGCAGAACAGCTTTAGGAAACTAAAGGATAGAGTTATTCAAGGGAAGATACTAAGTGTGATATCCCGGAAATTTAGCAATATCAATTTAATAATCATTATTAATAATTAAATTGATTTGTTGATTTATTTTATAAATTGACAAGTTTATTCATTTTAAAAAGCTAATGTTAATATTTTCCATTTAGAATATATATATTTGTATATATTGGAATGGAAAGAATATTGAATTTGAATTTAATAAAGTATTTTCAAACTTTAATATATATATATATATATAAATATATATAATTTGTAATTTGGAAATTTTTAATTTGGTTTAATACTTTTAAAAATGATATTTGAGATTTAGAATCAAAAGTTCATTGTTTAATGATCTTTCATTTTAATTTTATCATAAGATAAATTGTTTTAAAATTTTACATAAGAAGATAAATTAAGTTAAAATCAATTTCTCAAATTTTATAAACATTTGATTTGATCAAAATTATAAGTAAGTGTTCATATGAAATCACTTTTACATTTATATGAAAACTAAAAGCTTATTTATATAAGATAAAAACATTTTATAACCATGTAAACATTACATACATATACATATTACATGCTTATAGTTTAAATAAGTTTAAATAAGATAACAACATTTGTAAATATAAATCTAACACTTAAAAAAAACAATCCTTAAATTACACTTGTTAACTTTTTAAATATATGTTAAGACATTTGTAAACTTAGGAGCATAGGTGTAAGTTAACTAAAACATCTTTGGGACAAATGTCAAATTCTCATAATAATTAAGTTTCAAAATTTAATTGTAAAATAAAGAGGAGTTATTTTCTTCAGCTCTAAACTTTCTTCATGTCTTTCTTAACTAAAAAATTCGAATCAAAAGAAAAATGGAAAACTGGAAATCAAAGAAGAATGAAAACCTGGAAACTGAAATTCAAAATCAAAAGAAGATGGAGGCAATTCAAATAGCAGTTTAAAATCTTTAAACAACTTGAAGTTCAGAAAAAGGAAATCAAGCAAGTAATCAAAGATCAAACAACAAGATTCAAATCCAACAAAGCAAAAGAAATTCAAAAACCAAACATGCAAAGCCTGGAAACAGATCATGTTATCTGTTCTCTGTTTAAAAATGACAGGTGAGTAATCATATTTTTAAAAACAGTTGTGATTCTGAAATTCAACTTTAATATGTATGAAACTTTGGTTGCTTGTCTGAATACCTAAATTAAATGATGCATGCACGTATACAAGTATTTATTTCCTGTGAATAACTAGTATATGTATGCATATAGGCTCTGGTGTGTTTACAGAGTTTGATTTCTTTTTAAAATTTATACCTCATCATTTAATCTCTGTTAGTTTATGATTTGTAAATAGAAATTGTTTGAATCCATACAATATCTATACTAAAAATCATTGGAGGAATTTATATTCAGAATTGACCTCGAATTTTATAATATACAGTGAAATTGGTAATTTGGGTCAAAACTGATTAATTCAATTTTAAGATTAAAGTGTATGGTTGGATTTGTGATGGGAAATCATGAATTTTAGTATGTAAATCACGATTTTGAGTTTTGAAATGGTTGAGTATTGTCGAGATGAACGTTTGGGTTGTTTTGGTCGATTCCCATAGATCAACGTCGAACTGGAAGTCGTGGTTGGGTTTGAAGGTAGAGGGGATGATGGGGTTCATCGGAAAAATGGTATGGTAATTTATCATTGACCGTGATAGTCGGAGATCATTGGAATAGGGTTTGTCACTGTGTTTTTATCGTTGATATTCGAATGGGTTTCTCGTTTACGTGATGAAGTCGAGATCGATCGCGAGGTGATTGATGGATGCTGGAAGGCTAGGCGACGCTACGGTGGAGTTGGCATGGTGTTTCAATCAGGGGATCATCGGTGATGTCGAATTTTCTGGTGATGCTTCGTTCCAGGAATGGGTTCGAAATGGTCAAAGTGAAATCTCGATCGAATCGAGAAGTTTGGGGTGGACGATAGGGTTGCCGTGACCGAAGGTGACTTGTTGGAGGTCGAAATAGTGATCGTCGATGATCAGCGTAGTCGTGCACGTGCACGAGCATGTTTGTGCATCTGGAAACGTGGGATTGGGGAAGAAAGCTTTTTGCTTGGGTTTTTGTTCGGGAATATTCGTGTTTTTCTCGAAGCAGGGAAGTAGTGGGGATACGCGAGTGTTGCTTCGAGTCTCCAGGGGTTTTACTCGGGTTTGGGAATTAGCTGGTATTAAGAATTGAACAAGAAATGTTTTGAAGTTTTAAAAGCAAAAGAAATTTATATTGTAGTATTTTTGACTTTTAAAATAAAGGTAAACAAGATTTTTACCTATTAAACTAAATTATTTTCTAAGAAAATTGTTTTAACAAGTTTAAAGTAATTTAATTAAATAAGTTTTAAAAGAAGAATAGGAAGATGGATTTTCAAAATGTTATTTGTCTTAGAATTTATTTAATAACTTAGAAAAGTTTTAAAGATTTAAAAGTCAAATTTGAATGTTTAAATTGTTTAATTATAATTGATTTCTAAAGTGTTTAATTTAAATAAAGTTTAAAGATAAGGATTTGGTAATCAATTATAATAAGGATTTATCTTAAGTAATTAAGAGTTTGATTTGTTAAGATAATTAATATGTGAAGATAATTAAATTGTTGGTCAATTTAATTAATTTAATTAAGATAATGATTTTTTTTAATTAAGATCTTTAAGAATAAATAGTTAAGAAATTATTTAATTCAATTTAAATAATTAGTTAAATAAATTAACTAAGTAATTAATTAGTGATTAACTAAAGATAATCACTTATAAATTAATTAAATATAATTACTTGATGAAGTAATTAAGGAATAATTACTTGATGTAATTAAGTAAAAGGGAAATTATTTAATAAAGTAATTAAAGGATAATTATTTATGATAGTAATTAAATAAGAAGTGATTAAGGTTAATTACCTAGTGTTATTAATTAAATAATTTATTTAATTAAAGGATTAAGGTTAATTAATAAGGTAATTAATTATTTGTTAAGGTAATTAATTAAAAAGAAATTAATTAATGGAAGTAATTAAGGGAAGTTAATTACTGGATTAGATTAATCAAAGATGATTAATAATTGTGGTTTAATTAAGATTAATTATTTAATTAATTTAAATATAATAAATAATTAAAGATGTAATTAGAGATCATTAGTTTATAATTAATTAATGATGTAATTAAGGATTGATTAATCAATGATAAGTGATTATAGATAATTAATTAATTGTGATTAATTAAAGATTAAAGTAATTGATTATAATTAATTGATTAATGAAGTAATTAAAGGTTAATTACTGTATTTAATTAAGGATAATTAATTTGTGAAATTAATTAAAGATAATTACTTAAATGTAATTAAAGTATAATTAATCAAGGTGATTAATTAAGTGGATAATTAGAGAATGATTAATTAAATTATTTGTAATTAATTAATGATTATATAAGTAAGATTTATAATGAAGTAATTAATTTAATTTATTTTAAATTAATTAAGAGATGAAGTAATTAATTTAATTCGCTTTAAATTAATTAAAGATAGAGATAGTTAATTTAATTCATTTTAAATTAATTATGTTGTGATTAAATAAATCATTGCTTATATAAGAATGGATGACATTGATTGTCTTGAATGGATGTAATCTCAGAAATGAGATAAGAAATGTTGTGTAGTATGAATGCTTGGTTGCATTATGATGGTAATATAGATTAACTATTGTGATGTTGATATGGATGACCTATTTGGTTATGAATCATCTGTTTAAATGGTAATGTGATTATCAATTGTAACTTGTGAATTATCTATCTGTATGAATATAGATAAGTTAAATTGTTTAAACCTTTAAACAACTTGGCCTTAAAAGATACGTTTTGGATTTCGATGAGACCGGGATCGGGTTTCCGTATACCGGTATTCCAGGTCTGGAGACCCGAATACCACATCGATCCAAATTAACGATAGGTCGTGAATCTCAAGTGAAGATGAAGATTTAGAGTGCAAGGGTTATTGTCGTTAACTCTGAGGGTGATTCCAAAACGAGTGTAACGAGATAATGCCTTCGGTTTCGTTCGAACCCGGAACGAACTTGTATGGATTGAATGCTTTCAGCACATCGTCAGGCGGACGATGAGCATTCTAAGTGATATGTTCTGATTAAAGGTAATCGTAACCTCAAGCCTCATCAACCGGGAATGGCTAAAACAGGGGAGGTGCAGCAAGGTTTCGTGGGTAGCACCCACTGAGAGCAAGATAGATCCCTGTCTAGAGGTCCCTTTTCTTTTTATTCGGCTTAGTGTGTGGTTGGTCGTGCCAACCACGGGATTGTCTTGTTCGGGATTATCCAGTAAGGGATGGTTCCGGCTTTGTGTTGCAGGGGAGCGGGCGTACTCCTCGGTACGGTGATCTAGGCCACGTACTGTGACGGGCGGTACCCCAGTAGCCCTGCCATTGTATGGAATCCAAACTCCAATAAGTGCCGTACGTATTAGTTGTGCCCAACTATGTTGGAATGTGAGATGTAAGCATTTCAGCTATTTCTGTATTTTACTTGGAAACCCTAGACCCTATTATAATATAACTGGATTTCATATCAAATGTTTTAGTTAGCGTAAGGTAAAAACTTACCCATGTTTATGTGTGGGGAGTCTTACGTGATACTTTTGTTTTCAAAGGTTTTCAAAGTTAAGCAATTTAAACCGTTTACTCACACCAGACCCATGTCTGACCCAAGTGTTTATTTTCTGTTTTATTAAACTCTTGGGTACTCAATATTGTATTGAGTAGTCGAGGGATTCAGGTTAGTCTTGACGAATACTGGAGGAGCTGAGGAGCAGGAGGCTTCAGCGAGTAGATATATAGAGTTTCCGCTGTGTTTGTATTAGTCTGTATTGTACTGATGTACTTGTGTTGTATAATAGACAGAAGTTTATAACTGTCTATTCTGTGATGTATAAGTTGTGTAACTCTGATGTAATATGATACTATGTAATATTTTATGTGATATATTATATTTTATTCGTTCCGCTGTGAGATTCTGATGTGTTGTTCTTTCTTCTTTTCTATCTTTTCTTCTTCTATCCCTTTCTTTCTTAATTAACGATGCGACTTTCTATGGAGAAAAAGTCGGGTTGTTACACTAAGAAAGGATTACGAAGGAAGATATACTCCTAAAAATCTAGTTTTCAAAATTACAAATACGCTCTCATATGTATAGTACACTCAACTCCTTCTAGGGTGTCGCTTACCCTATCTCTAATGGGCCATACCCAACCAAAGCCAAGGTGTTCGCTCAACCATAAACTCTGATACCAAATGTAATGACCTGACTTTTCAACCTTCAAATGTCGACACTAAATACTTCCACAGTATTCGTGTAATGAGTACCCAAGTGTTGAAAATATATAAAGTTAGGGAAAAATAAAAAAAATAAGAAGAATAGAATAAGAAAAGAAGAACATAACATCAGAATCTCACAACGAAACGATAATATATAATTTCAAAGGAGCGGTACAAAGGGTTATTCTAAATACAGAAATAGCAAAGTTACTACAACCTAAGTACTATCATCAGCTTAGACAGTTATAACTGACTGTCCTTACAACGCTGATATATACGATACAGAAATGTAGCTGTAAGGACCCGATTCTTCGACTTCCGAAAATCGACATCGATACGTCCACTGTATCAACTGCCGAGCAAACGAATGCCGGAAAACCGAATTCTTAGGGTTTAAAAGAAGAGGTAGAAGAAAGGATAGAAGAAAATGAAAAGAAGAACAACAGAACAACATCAGAAACAGAAACAATATCAGAATCTCACATATCGCAGCGGAACAATATATAATAGGTAATCACTAGTCTTTTAAAACAAAGAGCTATATCAGTTTATACATACATCAATGAGAGTCAATATACAACAATGGACAGTTATATAAACTTGTCCTCATACAAAATACACAGTGGAATAAATAATATCATATACAAATACTACGTCTCGCCAACCAGCTTGCTTCTAAAGCTCCAGAATATCCAGAATATCCTGATAACATAACTCTAGGCTGCCCGTGTGGAAATTGGTGGGCACCCAGAGTTTAGAAGGGAACAATAAACTCCGAGTCAGTCATGGTGACTGGTGTGAGATCGTAAAACAGTTATTTTTCACAAAGAAAATAAAATAGATTCGCAATGCTTTTGGAAAATGAAACTACCATAAGACCTCCCGCCACATACACAATGCAAACGCAGAATTGGAGGAGATTTCTTCTTATGATAGTCAAAGATGCTTACTACGCAAATCATTGGATTATTATTACTAATGTCTAGTGTAGAAAACATTTCGAAAGTATAATATTAATCTTAGCCAACATACGACCAGTATCGTATGCCTACTATAGCTACTATGTTCAATAGCAGGTTACCGCCACATTCCATAGCAGGTAATACAATTGCAATCGTAAGGGTTCGTATTGTTTCTTTGGATTTTCCAACAAATGGTCAGGCTAAGGAACTTCCTTTCCTCCTGCCGAATAGGATCGCCTTTGGCTGGACGTCCCGAGAGACAAACTGCTCTCTGCCAAACAAGGCCGGGTTACCCCTGTAACAGGTAACTCACGAATATGTCATCACCCGGTCCTTTGGGACCTTTATCCGAGCGCTCGGTAACCAACATCACACATCATAAATAAAGTGTACCCACATGAGTAAGTATCTGGGCTCCATACCATGATACCACCCCTTTCCAGAAGGAAATGACATACCCTAAAGGGCGCGACCCTCATAACCTTGCCGCAACATTCCTGTTTTGACCATTTCCGGGTTATTGAGGCCCTGACGAAGTCTCGTCCACAAAGCTACGCTTTTTCAAAAAGCCATGCTTTGGGTCAACAGATGATCAACCTATGATCACAAAGATAAATGATCAAACAAATGATCATATCACAAATGATCAAACACTGATCATCACACAGCAACACTCAGCATGCCACATTACCAAATTGGGAATATATTGCTGATAACTTCAACTACATAACCTCTGAGCTCGTACGTCTCAGAGATGGGTGTTAAGCTAAGAGAATAAATTCTCCGCCACCAATAGAAATGTATTTGAAAGAAGTCAGCTTTATATCTCAAAGTGTAATGTCAGACACACAATCCATACAAGTCTGTTCCGGGATCGAACAGAACCGAAGGCACTTCTCACGAAGCCCTTGCAAATCCGGATAATTTCCAATCACGTCCGGACTTCCCATCACTAAGGGTGATAAAACCTCTAAATCGGAGATCAACCGATGTAGAGTAACTCGACGGTAATCCTTCCGTTTTCAAAAATATCCGGTCTTCAACACCGGTCATCAAATGCAATTCATAACGACGTATCACATATTCAGAATGGGTTATACGACCCCATGGTCCTTTCCCGGCTAACCCGAATAGTGAGCGCTTATTCAAAAATAAGTGTGGCATTCAAATTCATCCAATTCACAACAAATACCTATTTAAAGGTAAATATTGATAGTCGGTTATTTAACTATCAATAAAGATGCGCAACATCATCAGATTCCAAATAATTTTCCAAAATATTTATTTTCCAAAATATCTTTACTAGATATAAAATCTCCACACTTCAAAAATAAATCAACGTTTATTTGTCTAAACAATTTCCCTTTCCTTTATAAATTCCATAGTGAATTTATATTTCCAAATATCTACTGATATACGATTTTCAATCGATTTCAAACATTCACTTTCGATTTATCTCTATAAAGACAAATTCTCAAAAACGTTTCATTTCATTTTGGAAAAGCATTCCCATACTTATTCAAAAATAAGTAATTCACAAATCTATTTATTTTCAACATTTGAAAATATTCGATATACTTAAATCAAAATTAAGTATATATTCATTCTTTAAGGAAATCATTTACTATAACATCTATTTGAGTCAAAACGAATGTTACGTAAAACATCGTTACGACGACTCAAAATCACTAGTATAGGGATTCGAAATTTAGATAGATATATAAATCCCAATACTATATAAAAACATTTCCTTTCGGGAATCATTTACTATAACTACTATGTTATAGTCCACCATTTCCTTCTTTCTCGAAAACGTCTATTTCAACAATAAATGTTGAAATCTATGATTTCGATATTTGACACATTTTAAAACATCTTTTAAAACAATTAACTTCAATTTTAATGTCACTTTCCAAAACATATCCATTTCACTTAATAATATATTCACTGTCCAAAATCGTGAATATACTTCACTAACCAAATTTCACTATTTTCTACACATTTTATTTCAAGAATTATCCACTATCCAAAATCGTGGATAAAATTCCCAACCAAACTCTTATTTTTACAACATTCAACTTAAAGGATAATTCGCTGTCCAAAATCACGAATATATCTCCTTTAATAACTTCTACGTTTAAAATTACCAAATTCAATTGGTTTCGGATTTATAAAACAACGTTTATAAATTCCATTCCTATTTATAATAACTTCAACTTATAAATCTCCTTATTAACCAATTCCATTCTTATCTCAATTAAATGCCAAAATCCCATTTATAAGATTATTACTTATAAATATTTGGTTTTACAAAATCTATTCATTTTGTAACTCCACAATTTATAAATCTGTAAATTTCATTCACTTACGAATTCCATAAATATTTCATTTTTAACACTTATAAAAACTCGTTTTATAATTCCAATACTTTTAATTTCATAGATATCAACTTTATAAATCTTTTATATAGACCGTTTACAATATTCAAAAATCCCAACTTAAACCATTTTATAAATAAATCAACTTTTATTTCAAAAATCACACTTTGGTTATATTTCACCAAAAATCTAAACTTTAAAATTTCAAACGTTTATTTATTTGAAATAAATCAATTCAAAAATTCAATAAAACGTCTACTTTCAAAAATCACTTTAAAATCCTTTTAAAGTAAAAGTCGTTATTTTTAAATTTCAAAACCGAATCCGATGATGCAACAGCACCAACTAGTCAATCACAACAACTAACATCATATATCAATATGATAACAGAATATACATCAATATCTGTAAATAAATAAATACTGGTGAGGAATCCAGTTGGATCCCTCCAACCTGTTTCCCTGCATCCACAGACGTTAGCACAATACCAATTCCACTTCGAGGTGGAATATCGCGGTATATGGGTTTTATAAAAATCATCCGATTACTAACGGTGCAATAGGGTCTCATCCGCTATACGGGGCGGGAAATCAATCAATCCAATATATACATATGCCAATATGTATATATTGCTATATATATATAGATATATCCAACTATATCTAATATCACAAATCCAAACAGTCAATCATCAATCAATAACTGTAAAATCCACTTTTCAATCGAGTGAGAAAAATCTCACCTTTGCTTTTAAATTTGCCATCCATTTTCCATTTGATCATTTCTTCATTGTTTAGACCTTGAATAAATATTTGTTCCATCTTATCGAATCGAATCCCTAGCTGCCGACCTTGTTCACGCAAACGAGCTTCCCCACTTCGAACATCACCTCGAATAACTCAAGTCCTCCTACCATCGCACAGCCTCCGATCCCCTACGTCACACGCGAACTCCCCCCATTATGTATCGCGACATCACCCACAATGCTCAGATCGAGATCGCGATCCCTACCCGTTCGAACCCACAACTCTCGAGCTCACCGACATCGACTTTCCCCCATGCCGCCTCACGTTCGCACGTACTACCCCCATCTGCCCCATTTGAATGAGCGAGCTTCCCTCACCGCGAAGCCCTCCATCACGCGAGCGCAAGCGCACGCGTGCTCCTTCCCCTTCGTCGACTTCGACTCCAGCCTCACGCGAGACCATAGCGACCCCAAAAATCTCGACTTGTCTTCACGCGATTTGAATTAATTTTAAACTGGAACGGGGAGATGAAGATAAAATAGAAATGGGATATCTCGGTTGCCATTTAAAATTTGAACGAGAGTTTTTATTTTATTTTTTTCTCTTCGAAACTGATTTAGAACGGAGTTATTTAAAATGGATGGAGGCATGGGTTACGTGATGGGTTGCCTTATTTTTGTTCGGGATCTTAGGCGTGATTTTAGGGGAGAAAACATGTGATATTTATAAATTTTAAATTTTAAAATTAAACTGAATTTAATTTCATTTCAACGCGTTTACTCTCCGTACGGTTACATAACAACTCTGATCGATACGAAATTTGAAATCCGATAATAATTCAATATTACGGACCCAATGGAACTGGTTTCGTCGAATTCCGAGACTGTGCCCCTGAACACTATTTTTAAATATCGATTCGAACAATATAATTTCAAAACTGAACAAACACTTTCAAATTCGATTCTGAAACTTCAATTACCTTCAGTATTATCAATACGAATTTTTCAAGCTTTTGAAATATTTTAAATCGGCTTAAAATTGAAGATTCAAATTTTGTTCAACATTAAATAGATTAAATTTTATAATTTAATCGCAAATTTCAAAGTTATATCGGGGATTCAAATTAAATCATCGTTCAAATATTTAAAATTAATTAAATATTTTCAATTTAATTTGTTCAAAATTCTGGGTCGTTACAAACTTCCCTCCTTAAAAGAATTTCGTCCCGAAATTACAAGTTAGGAAAATTGCTCTGTAACGACCCGTAAATTTCAACTGTTTTAATAACGTAATTAGTTGAAATTTTGTGAAATTTTAAACGATAAAATTTTGAAATATAAATTTGATATTTGGAATGCGTTTAGTTAAACATAGCAACTGGTAAATTTTCGTCCGAAAATATGAAAGTTTATTTCGCACGTAAATTTACTTCAATTTAATCAGTTAAAAAACGATGAAAATAAAATGTTTCCGTAACCTAAATATTTTACATAGGAAAATTCTAAACCATCTTCTGAGCAAGATGTTAGTTTGTCGTTTTTCCAAATTCGGACATCTTTGGCTCCGTCGATCTTATTTTTCAGTGTTTTTCTTGCATTTTCCACTGGTAGAAAATTCGAAATTTTATAATTCAAATCGTACCACTAATATTTGTATACCGTTTTGATCGTCTCATCGTGCTGATCTCTACGGTATATTTATTTCTGTGCTTTGAAGTCCGGTTCGTAGTAGAATCCGCGAAAAAACGATTTCGTATCGGTACCGTTGTGAAATCTTTGATTGGTTACTACCCTTTCATTCTTACTGGGCAAACTACTAGCTGTCAACCATTAATATCTTCAGCCTTTCCTATTCTCCATAATTTAATATTGATCGTTGCTTTTCCCAGGATTGATTATTATCTCCTGGTTCACTTTCTTTCTCTGGCCTTTGATATTGTTATCTTCTTTAAACTAAAGTTGTACTTTGCCAGAGAATTTTTGCTTGCCCCTTCGTTTCCAACCCACAACCGAGATCTCTGCCTCCACCCCATCCCTTCTCCTTTGCTCCGACCACCATCAAAACCCTCAACCTATGCGCGTCTCCTCTTCCACTCCTCCTTCCCTTTGTCTCCACCACCACTGACCAAGCCACCTCACCTGAAACCCGCCTCTACCCTCACCATTGCCTGCCCCACGTCCAAACAAAAGCCACTCGCCCACCCTCTCACGCAGTCAAGCTCCGCCCTAGGCCTCCCTCCTCCACCGCCTATCGACCAGCCTTCCCAACCGACTTCGACTTCACCGTGCTCACACCATGGCAAAGCTTTGCCATTCCCCTACATCCCACTACCGAGCAACCCTCACACACGAAGCCTCACCACATGCCGCGTGCAAAACCCTGCCGAACGCCTGGACAAGCACTTCCCTCGCCGCTTCGAGCTCCGCCTCACACGCAAGCATCATCACCACGTCACCCGCCTCAGATCTCTCCCCACGCCCTCCGCCAGTAACCACCGTGCCGCACCACACTCTTGCGCCTCGCCTTATCTACCCAGATCCAGGTGGTATTCTCCTCGCCTTGAACCACCACGTTTTCCGTTCGTTTTCTCTCGATGCCAGCTTATATAGGTTAGTTTATATTCATATTCGTTTTCAAATGTAATATATACTGAAGTCTTGGTCCATTGTTTATCACTTATACATTATATATATATTGTTTAATAAATATTTGAACAAGGTTTGTTTGCATTAGCTGTAGTATTGGCTTTTATAAAAATATGTACGTTCGTCGATTTCAAAGTTTGGGATTTAACAGTGGTTGTATATGAAATGTGTTTTGGTTTTTGTAGAACTTTGCCACAAGTTATGTATTTATATTGTTTACAGATTTGATTTTTGTATCTGGCTGTACATCTATGTTATATCATATATTATATATAAGTTTTGTTGTTTTCCAAGTTGGCATGTATGTTTATACGTATATATTTATAAGTAAGCTTGCTTATAAGTTAAGATCTGTTAGTTATATAACAACATGTATTTATACATATATTTTTGTACAAATGATTTCTAGAAACTTTTTGAAAGTTGTTTATATAGTTTATAAACTCTTGATTTGTTGATTTATTGTATAGGTAGATAAATTTATATATATTTTATATTCTGTTGGAATATATATAGTTGTAAGTTGGTCAAGTTATATTTGATTATCATACATAAGTTATATCAAATCCGTCGTTCTGTATATATTGTTTTAAATGTATGTTGCATATAAAAATATTCTATATATACAGATTTTACAATTTTTGGTTGTATTCAATTTGATCAGTTTATATTACAGTTTGTTTAGTTTAAGAGGCATGGTTGCCGTATATATTATTTCAGGTTGCATTAAATTTCGACTTTATAGTATATATATTGTTTTAAATATGTATGTAAACTGTATAATGTAAAAGTCATATTAAAATATATGTAGTTTACATGAGAAGCTTTGGCAGTTTATATATTATAAAGTATACAAAATTATAAAGGTTTATATAAGTTGCATAAGTTGTATATTATCTGTTTTAGTTTATATACATATAATTTTATATATATATGTGTGTATATAAGGGCACGTTACCTACTTTATATATGTTATAAAGTAGTTGTGTCTAAATAATTCTTTGGCAACTTTTTGAAGGAAAATTGGTGATTTATAAATTTTAATTTGAAGTAAATAAATTTATTCCAATTTTGTTTCCACTTATATCAGGAAATTTGATTGTTTTGCCAATACCAAGTCATCAACTTCGTTTCCATCAATCTATAGCTTATTTGATTTGTTTCCATCGATTCCAGCTGTAATTCGCTTTGCCTTGCTCGTGTCAGTATCCATGTGCATGTCTGTGCCACTATCTCAGTTATCATTGTCTCCATAGCCTCGGAAGGTGAGCACTCACTCACGATTAACATTCTTTTATTTATTAAATTTGATTTCAATTGAAACGACAATTGAAATATGTTGTTGTTAGTTAATTACATTGTTATATATGCTATTACCTGTATCAGTTCACCTGTGACATCTGACACCATTTTCTGTTAATTATTTATGCGATGATAATACTGTTTGGCTGATAATTGATTGATTGTTGATGTTTATATTGGACGTTAAACTGTTAATGTAAATTGATAAATAGTATGAAATTGAACTCGATATAGAATAGTTAAATGTTTAAAAACTGATTAGTTAAGTTGTATAATATGACCCCTTTTACTGTTGAATTTATTGACACGTAGGATTTGTTAATTACACTTTGAAACACTGAATGTATGTTGTTAAAATGATGATGTATGAAATTGTAAATAGATGACAAGTGAAGAACCGTAATGTAATAATCTTTAATCTACATGAAATGATAGTGTAGATTCTAGAAATAATTATATTAATTCGCACAAACAACAATGCAAATTAATACGATTATTTCGGGATTATTGATTTGATTTTTTTGATTGATATTGGTTGTTGTTATTGCTTGTTTATTTACTTTGACACCATCCCAGTTATCACACTGCAAGTTCCCTTTGTTATGCTTTGTTTTTGAATTGAATTGGAATCGGGTTGAAATGATAAATACCCAAATTTAAACTTTGACCTAGGATAGAAAATTAAATAAAACCCGATTGGTCAATAATTTGATTTAAAAATAAAATGAAGATTTTATTTGAAAATAATATGGTTTTGAAATGAAGTTGAAATTTGAATTTTAATGAAAGGAAAATGTTAATATGTAATAATCTGAAACAAAAGATTAACAATGTAATTAATGAAAGAATGTTGTTTAATTTGAGAAATGATTGAATTAAGTTTGAAATGATTTAATAATTAAGTTTGAAATTATAATTAAGTTTGAAATTATTAAACTTTGAAATTATTTAATAATTAAGTTTTGAATTATTTAATAATTAAATAAGATTGAATTATTTAATAATTAAATAAGATTGAATTATTTAATGATTAAATTGAATTGAATTCTTTAATAAGAAAAAAATTGAACTTTTGAAATAAGTGAAGTTTACTTCGTAAATAATTGAAATTGAGTTTTCTTTATTAAGTAAGTTTTTGGAAAATTATTTAAGTAAGTAAATAAGTGAAATTGAATTTCTTTAACAAGAAATGAAAATGTGATATTTTTGGAGTTAATGTAAGACTTGT
This sequence comes from Allium fistulosum, assembly GCA_030737815.1. NCBI lineage: Eukaryota > Viridiplantae > Streptophyta > Magnoliopsida > Asparagales > Amaryllidaceae > Allium > Allium fistulosum. The sequence goes on from CM060902.1 coordinate 456,652,972, forward strand.
AATTTAAAGAATCTGTTTTGATGAATTTAATTTAATTCAAATTGTAAGTTTTGAAATAAGGAAGTTGAATTTGAATAATGGATTTAATGAATTGGAAATTTAATAGAAATTGTTTTGAATGGAAAATTTACTTAATGAATATTGAATGAAATCGATAAATGAATTTAAGTTTGATTTGAATGTTAATTAAATTAATTTAAATGTTTTCGAAATGAAACTTATACACGAACTTGAATCAATATTTGAATGGTTTTAAATAAAGATTGAAATTGAATTATAAGGTTTTGAAATGATAATTTGGAAGTTTTGAAACGTAAATTATTGGAAATTGGTTTTGAAAGACAAATGAAATGTTGATTTACGAATTCTATTTGAAATTGAATTGATTTGGTTTTGAAATATATAAACGACCAATCGGTGTAATAATTACGAAAGTTATTAAAGAGACCGGGATCGGTAATGGATATACTCTCTATCTGAACCGAAACCACTTTAATAACTATACGTGGAGTCATGATCCAGAATGAAGTGGTTGGAATGATGTACGTGATGACTGAAGAAAGAGAACGATAATGGATAGCCTTGACACTTGTGTCAAATTGGAAATGACTAAAACAGGAGCTGTGCCGGGCCAATGGAGGATTAGCTACCTCAAGTGGACACACTTCTTCGAACTACTTATACTTGTTGTCGATTGGTGCACCCTTGATTTTGGGACTGTTGTTTCACGATGTTGCGGGCGCTGCGGCGTTGCGTTCTCACCAGTCCGGATCAGGCGAACGGTAGTATCACTACCTTAGGTATTGCCTCATGTGCCTTGTCATACTTGTATTCCATTTATGCGCGACCACTACGATTTTGATTTGTACCTTTAGTATATGGATTGCCCTCTAGTGACTTCCGGTTTTGGGGAAACTACGGTCTTGTATATGCTTTTGGGAATAAAAATGTGTTAAGGGTGGAATGGGCCATGACTTAACACTATTTTGATATCTTTTATATTACTGATAGACATTATCTACTTAGCGTATATTACTACCTAGTAGATAGTTTAACGGATCCTTAAAGGATGGTTATTCGAAACATCCTTTGAGTTACTTGTATTTCAATTGCTATTTCACTTGAGTTGGATTTATTAATATAAGAATGTTAATCCTGACTCGAGTGTTTTGTGTTTTGCTTTACGCTCGGGTCAGACTGAGTGTACCAGTATTCGATGCTCACCTTTGGAGTTGGAGCTTTGCTTGAAGATCCAGCCATCTATTCTGCTTTCAGTATTTGATGATTCCAGTGATGTATTCTGATTTGTATCTGATGTATCGTGTTACTCTTCCGTTGTATCTGGTTTAACTCTGATGTATCGTATTACTCTTCTGTTGTAAACTCTGATATATTTTATATATTCATATAGTAGCTTCATGAACTACTATCTCTTTTATTTCCGCTGCAACTATTACTCTGTGTCTGTGATCTGTGATTATTTATTTATTGTATATGTTCAGTTTTGCCAAATTTAAATTAACAACGTGGTATTTTGAGCAATTCAATTCCGGCATGAGTGTCTACCTATACACTTATAATGGATGCGAATGGTCCAAAATTCCAGATCGTTACATGCTCCTTAACTCGTCTACTATTTTTCACAATCTAAATAGTTTTATCAATTTGTCAAAACAAATCTTTCTACTAAAGATTCATTATTATTTCAACTAAATTTCCAACTTTAATTATAAGTTTCAAACAGCACTGTTTACTTCAAAGTTCAAATTTAAATTCAAATTCAAATTTTAAACTTTCAAAATTTTCCCAAAAATTTTCTAACACTCGAAATTTTCGAAAAATTTCGCCAGCGTCTCCTTTGCGCGGCTAATACGGCACGACTACAAAACGTCCCTACGGACTCTCAGATTTCAAAAAGAAAAGAAAAAGCCAAGCGGCTAGACAAGAAATCAGCAAATCTCATATCGAAATTTAAATACTTGCCTTTTCGAGCAAACTCAAATTTATCTTTGAAATCAAATCCAATTCCTTTAATACACCTGTATATCCTACTAGCCATAATATCTAGTTACAACATTCAAATCATTTTGCAAATTCTATTACAAAATTTTCAACACTTACTTCTTATACCATTTTTACTTCACTATTGAAGTTATATCCATTATCATTCAATTTTACATTTCAAATTTTCATTTGAATTCAATTTACCATTTCAATTCCATTTGGATTCAGTTTAACTTCTGAATATTGAATTTCTATCAATTTACTTTCATTCACAACTACACTATTTTAAATTAGTTCCAATTACTAATTCATTACAAATTCTAATCCACTTACTCAAATTTGTTTTCAACATTTAGTTTCAATTCCAGTTTTATTTTTTTCGTTCATTCCCACAATTTATTTTCAATTCACTATTTTTGGTTTATAACCACTTATATTAAACTGGATTTCCAATTTTGTATGAATTTTAATTCATCTTTCATTTATAACAATTCAATTCATTTCTATTGCTTACAACTTCAAAATGAATCTCAACTTTCAATTTCACTTTCATTTATTCAAATTTATTCACTTATACTTCTTTAATTTAACTCTATCTTTTAAGTTAAATTTATTCTATCAGAATTCAAATTGTATAAGTTATCAACTTAATAATATTTCATAAATATTTTTATATAATATTCCAGGGTCTTACCAACATTCAAAAATCATTTTGAAAACAATTCAAATTATCCTTTGAATTTCCAAAACAAAACCCAAATTTTCCAAACAACTTCCATTTAAAACAATTTGGCAGCAATTCCTCTTTTGGAAACCAGAAAATGAACATCGATGATGCTGCAGTCATTACCGAGGTTATTTTCCAGCGACCGAAAAGAGTTTAGAACTTTTATCTCTCCAAAATACTTTTCAAACCTTTGAAATTCATTTCCAACTCCAAAAAGAATTTAAACTTTCTAAATCTCCAAACTTTTCAAATTCTTTTCAAAACATTTCCAAAAACTTCTCTGGAATTCCGTTTCATTTATAAATTCATTTACAATTTACATTCTTAAATTTCATTTGTATGTGAATTTATTTCTTAACTTTGGAGTTATGATTTCAATTTCTTATTTAATTTCGATGATAATAACTTAATACTATCACTTCCAACAACCATGCAACCATATACTGTAATAATTTACAGAAAAGCATTTATTTTATATACAAAAATAGTTTTGGGCAAAAATTATTTCATTTACCCTATTTTAAAACAATACTATGTCGGTTTATCTTGTTTAAGAGTTTAGAAACTCCTATCAACACAGTTAGCTAGACTGCATCGACCAGAATTCATAAACAATCAACCGATAAGTCAACACAATACAAAACAATTTCATATTCACTAACAAATACGCACTCGTATCTATTATTACACTCAACTCATTCTAGAGTACTACTGACTCTATCTCTAATGAGTAACACCCAACAGAGCAGGGTTGTCGCTTAACCATATGCTCTGATACCACGCTGTAAGGACCCGATTCTTCGACTTCCGAAAATCGACATCGATACGTCCACTGTATCAACTGCCGAGCAAACGAATGCTGGAAAACCGAATTCTTAGGGTTTAAAAGAAGAGGTAGAAGAAAAGATAGAAGAAAAAGAAAAGAAGAACAACAGAACAACATCAGAAACAGAAACAATATCAGAATCTCACATATCGCAGCGGAACAATATATAATAGGTAATCACTAGTCTTTTAAAACAAAGAGCTATATCAGTTTATACATACATCAATGAGAGTCAATATACAACAATGGACAGTTATATAAACTTGTTCTCATACAGAATACACAGCGGAATAAATAATATCAGATACAAATACTACATCTCGCCAACCAGCTTGCTTCTAAAGCTCCAGAATATCCAGAATATCCTGATAACATAACTCTAGGCTGCCCGTGTGGAAATTGGTGGGCATCCAGAGTTTAAAAGGGAACAATAAACTCCAAGTCAGTCATGGTGACTGGTGTGAGATCGTAAAACAGTTATTTTTCACAAAGATAATAAAATAGATTCGCAATTCTTTTGGAAAATGAAACTACCATAAGACCTCCCGCCACACACACAATGCAAACGCAGAATTGGAGGAGATTTCTTCTTATGATAGTCAAAGATGCTTACTACACAAATCATTGGATTATTATTACTAATGTCTAGTGTAGAAAACATTTCGAAAGTATAATATTAATCTTAGCCAACATACGAGTATCGTATGCCTACTATAGCTACTATGTTCAATAGCAGGTTACCGCCACATTCCATAGCAGGTAATACAATTGCAATTGTAAGGGTTCGTATTGTTTCTTTGGATTTTCCAACAAATGGTCAGGCTAAGGAACTTCCTTCCTCCTGCCGAATAGGATCGCCTCTGGCTGGACGTCCAGAGAGACAAACTGCTCTCTGCCAAACAAGGCCGGGTTACCCCTGTAACAGGTAACTCACGAATATGTCATCACTCGGTCCTTTGGGACCTTTATCCGAGCGCTCGGTAACCAACATCACACATCATAAATAAAGTGTATCCACATGAGTAAGTATCTGGGCTCCATACCATGATACCACCCCTTTCCAGAAGGAAATGACATACCCTAAAGGGTGCGACCCTCATAACCTTGCCGCAACATTCCTGTTTCGACCATTTCCGGGTTGTTGAGGCCCTGACGAAGTCTCGTCCACAAAGCTATGCTTTTTCAAAAAGCCACGCTTTGGGTAAATAGATGATCAACCTTTGATCACGAAGATAAATGATCAAACAAATGATCATATCACAAATGATCAAACACTAATCATCACACAGCAACACTCAGCATGCCACATTACCAAATTGGGAATATATTGTTGATAACTTCAACTACATAACCTCTGAGCTCGTACGTCTCAGAGAAGGGTGTTAAGCTAAGAGAATAAATTCTCCGCCACCAACAGAAATGTATTTGAAAGAAGTCAGCTTTATATCTCAAAGTGTAATGTCAGACACACAATCCATACAAGTCTGTTCCGGGATCGAACAGAACCGAAGGCACTTCTCACGAAGCCCTTGCAAATCCGGATAATTTCCAATCACGTCCGGACTTCCCGTCACTAAGGGTGATAAAACCTCTAAATCGGAGATCAACCGATGTAGAGTAACTCGACGGTAATCCTTCCGTTTTCAAAAATATCCGGTCTTCAACACCGGTCATCAAATGCAATTCATAACGACGTATCACATATTCGGAATGGGTTATACGACCCCATGGTCCTTTCCCGGCTAACCCGAATAGTGAGCGCTTATTCAAAAATAAGTGTGGCATTCAAATTCATCCAATTCACAACAAATACCTATTTAAAGGTAAATATTGATAGTCGGTTATTAACTATCAATAAAGATGTGCAACATCATCAGATTCCAAATAATTTTCAAAAATATTTATTTTCCAAAATATCTTTACTAGATATAAAATCTCCACACTTCAAAAATAAATCAACGTTTATTTGTCTAAACAATTTCCCTTTCCTTTATAAATTCCATAGTGAATTTATATTTCCAAATATCTACTGATATACGATTCTCAATCGATTTCAAACATTCACTTTCGATTTATCTCTATAAAGACAAATTCTCAAAAACGTTTCATTTCATTTTGGAAAAGCATTCCCATACTTATTCAAAAATAAGTAATTCACAAATCTATTTATTTTCAACATTTGAAAATATTCGATATACTTAAATCAAAATTAAGTATATATTCATTCTTTAAGGAAATCATTTACTATAACATCTATTTGAGTCAAAACGAATGTTACGTAAAACATCGTTACGACGACTCAAAATCACTAGTATAGGGATTCGAAATTTAGATAGATATATAAATCCCAATACTATATAAAAACATTTCCTTTCGGGAATCATTTACTATAACTACTATGTTATAGTCCACCATTTCCTTCTTTCTCGAAAACGTCTATTTCAACAATAAATGTTGAAATCTATGATTTCGATATTTGACACATTTTAAAACATCTTTTAAAACAATTAACTTCAATTTTAATGTCACTTTCCAAAACATATCCATTTCACTTAATAATATATTTACTGTCCAAAATCGTGAATATACTTCACTAACCGAATTTCACTATTTTCTACACATTTTATTTCAAGAATTATCCACTATCCAAAATCGTGGATAAAATTCCCAACCAAACTCTTATTTTTACAACATTCAACTTAAAGGATAATTCGCTGTCCAAAATCACGAATATATCTCCTTTAATAACTTCTACGTTTAAAATTACCAAATTCAATTGGTTTCGGATTTATAAAACAACGTTTATAAATTCCATTCCTATTTATAAAAAATTCAACTTATAAATCTCCTTATTAACCAATTCCATTCTTATCTCAATTAAATGCCAAAATCCCATTTATAAGATTATTACTTATAAATATTTGGTTTTACAAAATCTATTCATTTTGTAACTCCACAATTTATAAATCTGTAAATTTCATTCACTTACGAATTCCATAAATATTTCATTTTTAACACTTATAAAAACTCGTTTTATAATTCCAATACTTTTAATTTCATAGATATCAACTTTATAAATCTTTTATATAGACCGTTTACAATATTCAAAAATCCCAACTTAAACCATTTTATAAATAAATCAACTTTTATTTCAAAAATCACACTTTGGTTATATTTCACCAAAAATCTAAACTTTAAAATTTCAAACGTTTATTTATTTGAAATAAATCAATTCAAAAATTCAATAAAACGTCTACTTTCAAAAATCACTTTAAAATCCTTTTAAAGTAAAAGTCGTTATTTTTAAATTTCAAAACCGAATCCGATGATGCAACAGCACCAACTAGTCAATCACAACAACTAACATCATATATCAATATGATAACAGAATATACATCAATATCTGTAAATAAATAAATACTGGTGAGGAATCCAGTTGGATCCCTCCAACCTGTTTCCCTGCATCCACAGACGTTAGCACAATACCAATTCCACTTCGAGGTGGAATATCGCGGTATATGGGTTTTATAAAAATCATCCGCTTACTAACGGTGCAATAGGGTCTCATCCGCTATACGGGGCGGGAAATCAATCAATCCAATGTATACATATGCCAATATGTATATATTGCTATATATATATATAGATATATCCAACTATATCTAATATCACAAATCCAAACAGTCAATCATCAATCAATAACTGTAAAATCCACTTTTCAATCGAGTGAGAAAAATCTCACCTTTGCTTTTAAATTTGCCATCCATTTTCCATTTGATCATTTCTTCATTGTTTAGACCTTGAATAAATATTTGTTCCATCTTATCGAATCGAATCCCTAGCTGCCGACCTTGTTCACGCAAACGAGCTTCCCCACTTCGAACATCACCTCGAATAACTCAAGTCCTCCTACCATCGCACAGCCTCCGATCCCCTACGTCACACGCGAACTCCCCCCATTATGTATCGTGACATCACCCACAATGCTCAGATCGAGATCGCGATCCCTACCCGTTCGAACCCACAACTCTCGAGCTCACCGACATCGACTTTCCCCCATGCCGCCTCACGTTCGCACGTACTACCCCCATCTGCCCCATTTGAACGAGCGCGCTTCCCTCACCGCGAAGCCCTCCATCACGCGAGCGCAAGCGCACGTGTGCTCCTTCCCCTTCGTCGACTTCGACTCCAGCCTCACGCGAGACCATCGCGATCCCAAAAATCTCGACTTGTCTTCACGCGATTTGAATTAATTTTAAACTGGAACGGGGAGATGAAGATAAAATAGAAATGGGATATCTCGGTTGCCATTTAAAATTTGAACGAGAGTTTTTATTTTATTTTTTTCTCTTCGAAACTGATTTAGAACGGAGTTATTTAAAATGGATGGAGGCATGGGTTACGTGATGGGTTGCCTGATTTTTGTTCAGGATCTTAGGCGTGATTTTAGGGGAGAAAACGTGTGAAATTTATAAATTTTAAATTTTAAAATTAAACTGAATTTAATTTCATTTCAACGCGTTTACTCTCCGTACGGTTACATAACAACTCTGATCGATACGAAATTTGAAATCCGATAATAATTCAATATTACGGACCCAATGGAACTGGTTTCGTCGAATTCCGAGACTGTGCCCCCGAACACTATTTTTAAATATCGATTCGAACAATATAATTTCAAAACTGAACAAACACTTTCAAATTCGATTCTGAAACTTCAATTACCTTCAGTATTATCAATACGAATTTTTCAAGCTTTTGAAATATTTTAAATCGGCTTAAAATTGAAGATTCAAATTTTTGTTCAACATTAAATAGATTAAATTTTATAATTTAATCGCAAATTTCAAAGTTATATCGGGGATTCAAATTAAATCATCATTCAAATATTTAAAATTAATTAAATATTTTCAATTTAATTTGTTCAAAATTCTGGGTCGTTACATAGCGATATTAAGAATATTACAAATGGTAATCATCCAGCTCTTCTCCATAAGCTCCAAAGCATCCGTAGCTAAATCTGGAAAAGTACATTGGGCTGACCCAAGCATTATAAGAAAATAACACCCGGATCAGTCTGGTAAACCAATGTGAGAAAACTTATGAAACATGAAATAAGTAACAATAACCATTGAGACCGTACAGATTCCAGTAACGGTTTTTCGCTCAAAGAAACCAACCATTCATTTAGTTTAATATGGTGATATGATAGATAAAGTCTATAGTGCAGAATATAAATCATATCAAATAGTCGTGATGCTTACATTGGTCACACCAGAACATATTTAGGGTACAATCAAAACCATCAAGGTTCATCCGCATAATCGATTTTCCATTGAGATCTCTTCGGTCAACGCCGAATCCAATCTCATGCATAAGGGTCAGAAAGTACTTTTGAGCGACATATATCTCCAGATAAAATATACCTTTAGGTAAAACACAAGTTGCCCAGCGTCCAAACATAAACACATAAACAATGTGAACCAAATACCATCAACTCCTACAGCCAACAATCGATAAGTATCTCTAGATATGGAGTTGATAACATGCTCACATGGGTTGTTGACTCCAGGTTTTGCATCCTACTCTGTTTTTAGTCATTTTCGATGTCAAGGTTACATTTAACATCTTTCACAAGAGTCTTCATCACTTGAAGAAAACATGAATCCCCATATGGATTCCCACATCTCGAACAGATCACGAATCACTACATGGATTCGTGCATCTTGAATAGATCTCGAACCTCCACATGGGTTCCCCTCATAAGTCCTCCGATGAAAGCTAACATTGTCTTGTCTCTTGTAACACTCCTTAAGATAGACAGTCTCACACAATAGCATCGTTTGAAACGTTAACCCTGACCTCTCCCTTGGACTTAACCTTTCTCTATTACATTTCACTTTACAACCACTTCTAAAACATAGGACTCGTATACTAGTTTTGAAGTGGTATTTGATAAGTAAAACACTTATCAATCCCGGTCTCTTCAAAACTAATTCGATGAAACTTTCAAAAGTAAGCGAAAGCTAGAGATGTTTCATACCAATACTCCTCCCCGTGGGCTCTTATTGGTATAAATCATTAAGCCTTTCGATAATGTAACGACCCATATTTTTACGGATCGAAACATCGTAAATCAGTTGTCATTTGGTCGCATTGTTGATAAGTCATCCATAGTCTAAGTCTTAGGTCGTATAGAAGATAGGTCGTATTATGGTTAGGTCGTAGTAGACGACCTAAGGAAGTGGAGTGACCTGTAGGGAGTTGGCGACCTAAGGAGTGAAATGACTTAAGGAGTTAGGTCGTGTGATAGTTAAGTCGTATAGGAGTTAAGTCGTATGGTGGCTTAGGTCGTGGGGTAGGATTAGGTCGGAGGAGCGACTTAAGAGGTTGGAGCGACCTAAGAGAATTGGCGACTTATAGGATTGGCGACTTAAGATAGTGGCGACTTAAGAGTTAGCGACCTATAGGAGTTAGCGACCTAAGGGTTAGTAACCTACAGTAGTTAGCGACCTAGTGGTTAGCGACCTAAGAGTTAGCGAGTTAGCGTAGTTAGGTCGTAGACGACCTAAGATGTTAAGTCGTATCCTAGCTAAGAGTTAGGTCGTGAGTTTTGTGTTGAGTTAGGTCGTAGGCGATCTAAGATAGTTAGGTCGCGTGTGTGTTAGGTCGCAGGTTTGTTAGGTCGTAGGTCGCGTATATGCGCAGATCTGGGTTAGGTCGTAAGTCGCGTAAGTTGTTAGGTCGCGTGAGTTTTTAAGTCATGGCATTTTAGGTCGCGACTTATGGTAAGTCGATAGGTCGAAGACGACTTATGATAGGTCGCGTAGGGGTTGATCTGTTAGGTCGCGCGCATATGCTATCTGTTAGGTCGCGCGCATATGATATTTGTTAAGTCGTAGGATGGGTTGTCTCACTAAGTCGTAAGTCGAGGTATCTCTTAAGTCGTAGGTCGTGATGGTCTATAAGTCGTGGACGACTTAAGGAGGCAGACGACTTAGGGATTTCAGCTATAAATACACGTCCATATCTTCATTTTTGGGATTCGGATTTCGAAGCGACGAAGTGCTGCCATTTTGAGAGCTCGACTTCTACACTTCTTCACTTCTTTTCTCCACTTTAATCTTGTGATTCCTTCCATCCAAGAGCTTAGATTGAAGATCTTCATCCATCGAAGAGAGATTTCATCGTTTGAAGCGAATTTGTGATAGATCGAGTTAGATCCTTCGCTGTCCAGATCTGAAGTGTGTTGCTTTTGGGTTGTTTAGGTGATTTGGTGAGTGGTGATTATCTCTCACACGGATCCAAAGGAGTAGATCAGATCGTTGGCTTGATTTGATGTTAAAATAGTGATTTCCATGCATTTTCCTAATCCTAAGTATAGATCCATATAGATCCATTGTTCATAATGATTTGGCATCCATTTTACTACATGTTAACCTATGCAAGTTCATTCATCAAGATTATAGAGATATTGCTCATGTTTTCATGCTTGTTGGACTTTTGACTCTTTAATTACGAAATTGCCATTTTTGTTATAATTATCTATTTAGATCATATTTGAATGCTTGATTTCTTGGATTAATGTTTGACTTGATTGATTGCTATGAATTAGATGATTGATGACTTGATTTAGACCGAAGATGATTCAAAAGCTAAGAGAAAGGCTCTTGAATTGGGAAAGGTGCTCGTGGCATATGTAGCGGATGATGAAGCTCTTATGCATAGATTCGATGATGATGATGTTGAGATGAAGCTTTGCGAGGATGTGATGAAGCGAGGCATGATATGAGATAGTCTTGGTCTAATCCAGACGGGATCATTCCAAGCATGTTGATAACTCGGTGATATGGTTCGAGTTGAGGATAATGGTTGGCTCGAGAGGCGCTTGAGCTAGTATGAAAATAGTCGTCGAGGAGGATGACTAGAAGGCTGATATCTCATCATTGTTGAAGGTTCTAGCATGCTCAAAGCACGAGTACGTTGGGCAGATTCGATAGTCCCTGAAGACTACTGATTGGTAGTCAAGTACTCTGGGCAGATTCGATAGTCCTAGGCACGGGTCACAACGACGTGCGGGAGTAATGTCTAGAACCGGGGTTTCCATTAGCCCTTGACGGACGGCTGAAAGAATGTGCCGGTCATTCAATTAACGATGATATCGAAGCAATGATAACAGTGATAGCCAGAGTCATGGATGTTTGGTTGTATCGTCATTCGGTCTCAAGAGCGGTATTTTCTGGGTGCTTATCTGATCTTGGTTTAGGCCTTGGGGGTTTGTACTTGGAAAACATCGCCCTTGACTCGAGTGATAATTGCTTTACTTTAAATTGTATGCTCTTCTATGTTTGCTTCTGCTTAGTGTGTGTCTGGGGGCTATCACTGTAGAAAGAGGTGGAGTGGGAGGGTTGTATTCCTATTCCTTTTCCTTTATGCTCTTTTGGTATGTTGTTAGTTAATTTACCGCTCACTAAGACTGTTGTCTGACTCAAGGCTTTATGTTTTAACTCTTATTGCCTTGGGCTGTTCGTCCATTTTGGGACGGGCAGACTAAGTAGCAGGTGACAGGTGCTGTTCTTGCTTCCCACGATGCTGATGTCGAAGACGAGTTGGAGGCTTGCATATTATCTTCTTACTATATGTACTGGAAGTTCCGCTGCTTTGTATAATTCTCTGAGTGATATGTAGTGAGGCTTGATGTATTGACTATTCAGATGTTGTATTCAACTATTATGAAGTTTTATTGATGAGATTCTATTTCTGTGAAGCTTCACTATATATATATATTCTATTGTATTTTGTCCATGCGCTGTGAGTAATACGATAGATTCTGCTGTTTTAATTTACCCTGACAATCGTCCATGGTCGCCTGGCACACTTTATAGCGCACTTTCTCAAGGCTCAGTGCAGGGGTCATGGGCGGTCGTCACATTTGGTATCAGAGCTTTGGTTAATCGATTTTACCCAACGCTCGCTGACGTAACTACGTATGAGAGACGTAGTTGTATTTTGATGGATGATTACTATATATAATATAGTAGCTTAGTAGAGTTTGAGTCCTTTATGTAGTTGTTTCTCATGGTGTGCTAATCATTCCTTTTTATAGATATTAAGGATGAGTCGAAGAGGGAGACCAGCTGCTAGGGAAGGTCGTGCTACTGAAGGGGCCATTGATTATGCTGCTATGTTCGAAGCTATGATGACTTCGATCATGAGAAGGATGCCAGCTCCGGGGCCATCGGTGGATGTTGGAGTTCAAGTTCAAACTCCAAAGCCGGTGGATTTTGCTAAGTTGTGTAAGGACTTTACTGCTCTTGGAGGGAAGGTTTTCTTGGGGACAGAATCAACCATTGAAGTCCAGAGGTGGATAGATGCTTGTAGAAGGATCTTTGGTGATTTGGGAATCGATGATACAACTAAAAGGAAACTTGCATCAAGAAAGCTTCAAGGGAGAGCTTCTGATTGGTGGAACTCTATCACCATTGATACTCCGGAGGAAGAGATTACTTGGGAGCAATTTCAAGTCAGATTTGAAGCTAAGTTCATTTCTACAGCTCAGAAGTCTGTTCTGTTCAAGAAGTTTGTGGAGCTCAAGCAAGGTGGAAGACCAGTTCCTGAGTATGTTTCTGAGTTTGAAGCTTTGTCCAAGTATGCCCGGTCGTATATTGAATCCGCATATCAGAAGAATGAGAAGTTTGTGACAGGCTTGGGCAGTTATCTTGGGAGGCAGTTGGTGGATCATTTGGACGATCCATTTGAGAAGCTTGTGGAGAAAGCTCTCAAGCACGAGAATCTGTTTCCTAAAGAGGGATCTGTTGTTACTGTGACCAAGGAAGAGTCTAGACCACAGCAGGGTGGAAACAAGAAGAGAAAGCAGCAGTAGAAGGGTAAGGATGGCCAGAAGAAGCCGAAGGGCGAAGTGACCTGCTACAATTGTCAGCAGAAGGGCCATTTCTCTAGGGATTGCAAGAATCCGAAGGTGCCAGTGAAGTGCCACAACTGTGACAAGCTGGGGCATTTCAAGAAGAATTGTCCAGAACCGTGAAGGGACAAGCAAATTGTGCAGGCTTATGCTTTGGGAGCTGTTCCATCGTCTTCGAAAGCTCCTACCGCTGAAGAGAAGGGAAAGAGTGTGGTGGTTCAAGGTACTCTTTTCCTATGTGGTGTTCCAGTCAGAGTGTTGTTTGATACTGGGGCGTCGCATTCGTTTGTTTGTAATGAACTTGTAGGCCGGTTAGGTTTGGAACCGGATATTGTTGATAGGCCATTGGTTGTGACTAATCCAGTTGGGGGTTCGTCTTGTTTGTGTATGTTATGCCGTGGTCTGATTGTGTCGAGTCATGGTTACTCTTTTGTTTGTGATTGTTTTGTTCTGAACTTTGCGGGGTTCGGAATTATTTTGGGTATGGACTGGCTTAGGAAGTATGCGGCAAAGGTTGATTGTGAAAGGTTGGAGGTGACAGTCGAGAATGTGGAGGGGCGAAAGATTGTGATACGATGTAAGCATGAAGAAGGCATCTTCATGAGCTTCATGTATTCGCTGGTTGTTCCACGGGATGGACTGTCATCTGTGCCAATCGCTAATGGATTTGAGGATGTCTTTGATGAGGTCAAAGGGTTACCGCCGCATAGAGAGTCGAGTTTCGTATAGATCTAGTTGAAGGAGCCAGACCTGTTGTGATGCCCCTTAGGCAGATGGCGCCTAGGGAACAGCAGGAGTTGAGGGTGCAGGTTGATGACCTTTTACATAAAGGATTCATTCGGCGTAGTGTGTCCGAATGGGGTGCACCAGTTGTGTTTGCAACCAAGGCAGATGGGTCATTGAGATTGTGTGTGGATTATCGTGAGCTGAATAAAGTGACTAAGAAGAACAAGTATCCATTGCCGAGGATAGATGACTTGTTTGATCAGCTTCACGAAGCTAAGGTGTTTTCTCAGATGGATTTGGCAACGGGATTTCACCAGTTGAGAGTGGCTAAGGATAGTGTGCCGAAGACTGCTTTTCGAACACCATCCGGTTTCTTTGAGTGGCTGGTAATGCCGTTTGGATTAACTAATGCACCAGCATATTGTGTGGATCTTATGAATAGAGTGTTCAGAGATCAGTTGAGCAAGTTCGTACTTGTGTTCGTGGATGATATTCTGATTTATTCCAGAACTGAAGAAGAGCACAAGACGCACTTGTGTATTGTTTTGGAAATCTTACGAAAACATCAGCTGAAGGCTAAGTTTTCGAAGTGTCACTTCTGGAAGAGTGAAGTGAGGTTCTTAGGCCATGTTATCTCTGGAAATGGAATAGCGGTTGATCCCGCTAAGGTAGCAGCAATCCAGGATTGGGTTAGACCTAAGAATGCATCTGATGTGAGAAGTTTTCTTGGATTAGCAGGATATTATCGACGGTTTATCAAAGACTTCTCCAAGGTAGCTGCACCATTAACAGGATTGACGAAGAAGAACCAAGTGTTCAGATGGGATGCTAAGTGTAAGCAAGCTTTCGGAATCCTGAAAGAGCGATTGACAAGTGCTCCTATTTTGACTATTCCAAGTGGGAATGATGAGATGGTGGTTTACACCGACGCATGTGGTACTGGACTTGGAGCAGTGCTGATGCAGAGGAGTAAAGTTGTTGCGTATGCAAGTCGACAATTGAAGCTGCATGAGAGGAATTATCTGACTCATGACTTGGAGTTAGCAGCGATTGTATTTGCTCTGAAGATGTGGAGACATTATCTATTAGGAGTTCGATTCGAGTTGTTTACAGATCATAAGTCATTGAAGTATCTTTTCTCCCAAAAGGATTTGAATCTTCGGCAGCAACGATGGCTCGATTTTTTGGCATCATATGACTTTGGTATAGCTTATACTCCGGGAAAGGGTAACGCAGTAGCAGATGCGTTGAGTCGAAGACATGCAGGATTGGGAGCCATGTTTTCAGAATGGAAGAATCTCGAGTATTTAGCTAGATTTGACTTCAGGCCTAGATGTGAATTGGAACCTGAGATGTTGGCAAACTTATCGATAAGACCCACTCTTGTGAAAAGGATTGGCGAGAGCCAAAAGCGAGACGGTAAGATTGTCAAGATTATCCGTGATTTGGAATCTGGATTAGACCTAGAAAAGGATAAAGGTTTCGAGGTCGATCGAGAGGGTTGGCTTCGGAAGCAAGGACGACTAGTTGTTCCCGATATAGATGAATTGAGAGATGAAGTTCTGAAGGAAAGTCATCACTCGAAGCTGACAATTCATCCAGGTGGAAATAAGATGTATCGGGATATGAAGAGAACCTATTACTGGGAAGGTATGAAGAAGGATGTTGGAAATTTTATTTCCAAGTGTATGAACTGCCAGTTGGTAAAAGCCGAACAGAAGAAGCCAAGTGGATTGCTTCAGCCATTAGAAGTTCCTACATGGAAGTGGGAGCAAGTATCGATGGATTTTATTGATGGGTTACCTAGAACAAGAGCGGGAAATGAAGGGATTTGGGTCATCGTAGATCGTTTGACTAAGAGTGCAAGATTCATTCCTGTTCGATCGACTAGGACTGCATCAAAGTTGGCCGAGTTATATGTTAAGTGGATAGTTCGATTCCATGGTATTCCGAAGAGTATAGTGAGCGATCGAGATCCATTGTTCACTAGTGGATTTTGGAAGAGCTTCCAGGAAGTTTTGGGAACTGAGTTGTGTTTGAGTACAGCTTATCACCCTCAAACAGATGGTCAGACCGAGAGAGTCAACCGAGTTTTGGAAGATCTTCTTAGAGCTTGTGTCTTGGATTTCGGAGGATCATGGGAAGATCACCTTCATTTGGTGGAATTTTCATATAACAACAATTACCAGTCAAGCATTGGTATGGCACCGTATGAAGCATTGTATGGAAGACCGTGTAACTCTCCGACATGTTGGTTAGAGACAGGATAAAAACTGATACTTGGGCCAGAGATGATTCGACAGACTTCAGATTGTATAGAGATCATTCGGCAACGAATGAAGGCAGCCCAAGACCGTCAGAAAAGTTATGCCGATAAGCGTCGTAAGGATTTGGAGTTCGACGTAGGTGATATGGTTTTTGTGAAGATTTCTCCACTGAAGAATGTTATTCGATTCGGGAAGAAAGGAAAATTGACTCCAAGATTTGTTGGACCATTCCCGATCATCGAGCGAATTGGAAAGCTCGCCTACAGATTGGAGTTACCAGAGAAGATGTCGAGTGTGCACAATGTTTTTCACGTATCGTATCTACGGAAGTATGTGCACGACTCGAATACAGTGGTTTCTGCTGATAGCTGTGAAGATTTCGAAGTTGATCCAGTCGATAAGAGAACTCGTAAGCCGCTTCGTGTTGTGGAAACTGACACGAAACAGCTTAGGAGGAAGGTAGTTAAGTTGCTCAAGATACAATAGAGTGATGATGATAACGACTGTACATGGGAGGTGAAAGAGAGGATGAAAGCAGCTCATCCTGAACTCTTCAAGGTATGGCCCTAAGGTGTCGTGTCATCTCACGATATTATAACTTGTTCTAGTTTTAGAATTCTGCATGCTAAGCTAGAATTGGATGCATGGTTTGTTGATTGCTATGGATGGTAGGCGTGCAGAATAGTCTTTGATTGCTCTGTTTGTTTGGTATTTCGGGGGCGAAATTCCTAAGGGGGAGAGAATGTAACGACCCGTATTTTTACGGATCGAAACATCGTAAATCAGTTGTCATTTGGTCGCATTGTTGATAAGTCATCCATAGTCTAAGTCTTAGGTCATATAGAAGATAGGTCGTATTATGGTTAGGTCGTAGTAGACGACCTAAGGAAGTGGAGCGACCTATAGGGAGTTGGCGACCTAAGGAGTGAAACGACTTAAGGAGTTAGGTCGTGTGATAGTTAAGTCGTATAGGAGTTAAGTCGTATGGTGGCTTAGGTCGTGGGGTAGGATTAGGTCGGAGGAGCGACTTAAGAGGTTGGAGCGACCTAAGAGAATTGGCGACTTATAGGATTGGCGACTTAAGATAGTGGCGACTTAAGAGTTAGCGACCTATAGGAGTTAGCGACCTAAGGGTTAGTAACCTACAGTAGTTAGCGACCTAGTGGTTAGTGACCTAAGAGTTAGCGAGTTAGCGTAGTTAGGTCGTAGACGACCTAAGATGTTAAGTCGTATCCTAGCTAAGAGTTAGGTCGTGAGTTCTGTGTTGAGTTAGGTCGTAGGCGACCTAAGATAGTTAGGTCGCGTGTGTGTTAGGTCGCAGGTTTGTTAGGTCGTAGGTCGTGTATATGCACAGATCTGGGTTAGGTTGTAAGTCGCGTAAGTTGTTAGGTCGTGTGAGTTTTTAAGTCGTGGCATTTTAGGTCGCGACTTATGGTAAGTCGATAGGTCGAAGACGACTTATGATAGGTCGCGTAGGGGTTGATCTGTTAGGTCGCGCGCATATGCTACCTGTTAGGTCGCGCGCATATGATATCTGTTAAGTCGTAGGATGGGTTGTCTCACTAAGTCGTAAGTCGAGGTATCTCTTAAGTCGTAGGTCGTGATGGTCTATAAGTCGTGGACGACTTAAGGAGGCAGACGACTTAGGGATTTCAGCTATAAATACACGTCCATATCTTCATTTTTGGGATCCGGATTTCGAAGCGACGAAGTGCTGCCATTTTGAGAGCTCGACTTCTACACTTCTTCACTTCTTTTCTCCACTTTAATCTTGTGATTCCTTCCATCCAAATCGAAGATCAAATCGAAGATCCAAGAGCTTAGATTGAAGATCTTCATCCATCGAAGAGAGATTTCATCGTTTGAAGCGAATTTGTGATAGATCGAGTTAGATCCTTCGCTGTCCAAATCTGAAGTGTGTTGCTTTTGGGTTGTTTAGGTGATTTGGTGAGTGGTGATTTGGTGAGTGGTGATTATCTCTCACACGGATCCAAAGGAGTAGATCGGATCGTTGGCTTGATTTGATGTTAAAATAGTGATTTCCATGCATTTTCCTAATCCTAAGTATAGATCCATATAGATCCATTGTTCATAATGATTTGGCATCCATTTTACTACATGTTAACTTATGCAAGTTCATTCATCAAGATTATAGAGATATTGCTCATGTTTTCATGCTTGTTAGACTTTTGACTCTTTAATTACGAAATTGCCATTTTTGTTATAATTATCTATTTAGATCATATTTGAATGCTTGATTTCTTGGATTAATGTTTGACTTGATTGATTGCTATGAATTAGATGATTGATGACTTGATTTAGATCGAAGATGATTCAAAAGCTAAGAGAAAGGCTCTTGAATTGGGAAAGCTGCTCGTGGCATATGTAGCGGATGATGAAGCTCTTATGCATAGATTCGATGATGATGATGTTGAGATGAAGCTTTGCGAGGATGTGATGAAGCGAGGCATGATATGAGATAGTCTTGGTCTAATCCAGACGGGATCATTCCAAGCATGTTGATAACTCGGTGATATGGTTCGAGTTGAGGATAATGGTTGGCTCGAGAGGCGCTTGAGCTAGTATGAAAATAGTCATCGAGGAGGATGACTAGAAGGCTGAGATCTCATCGTTGTTGAAGGTTCTAGCATGCTCAAAGCAAGAGTACGTTGGGCAGATTCGATAGTCCCTGAAGACTACTGATTGGTAGTCAAGTACTCTGGGCAGATTCGATAGTCCTAGGCACGGGTCACGATGACGTGCGGGAGTAATGTCTAGAACCGGGGTTTCCATTAGCCCTTGACGGACGGCTGAAAGAATGTGCCGGTCATTCAATTAACGATGATATCGAAGCAATGATAACAGTGATAGCCAGAGTCATGGATGTTTGGTTGTATCGTCATTCGGTCTCAAGAGCGGTATTTTCTAGGTGCTTATCTGATCTTGGTTTAGGCCTTGGGGGTTTGTACTTGGAAAACATCGCCCTTGACTCGAGTGATAATTGCTTTACTTTAAATTATATGCTCTGCTATGTTTGCTTCTGCTTAGTGTGTGTCTGGGGGCTATCACTGTAGAAAGAGGTGGAGTGGGAGGGTTGTATTCCTATTCCTTTTCATTTATGCTCTTTTGGTATGTTGTTAGTTAATTTACCGCTCACTAAGACTGTTGTCTGACTCAAGGCTTTATGTTTTAACTCTTATTGCCTTGGGCTGTTCGTCCATTTTGGGACGGGCAGACTAGGTAGCAGGTGACAGGTGTTGTTCTTGCTTCCCACGATGCTGATGTCGAAGACGAGCTGGAGGCTTGCATATTATCTTCTTACTATATGTACTGGAAGTTCCGCTGCTTTGTATAATTCTCTGAGTGATATGTAGTGAGGCTTGATGTATTGACTATTCAGATGTTGTATTCAACTATTATGAAGTTTTATTGATGAGATTCTATTTCTGTAAAGCTTCACTATATATATATTCTATTGTATTTTGTCCATGCGCTGTGAGTAATACGATAGATTCTGCTGTTTTAATTTACCC
The DNA here is from genome assembly GCA_030737815.1 of Allium fistulosum. Classification (NCBI taxonomy): domain Eukaryota; kingdom Viridiplantae; phylum Streptophyta; class Magnoliopsida; order Asparagales; family Amaryllidaceae; genus Allium; species Allium fistulosum. The sequence continues at coordinate 456,672,977 of CM060902.1, forward strand.
TGACAATCGTCCATGGTCGCCTGGCACACTTTACAGCGCACTTTCTCTAGGCTCAGTGCAGGGGTCATGGGCGGTCGTCACAGATAACTTCTTAAGTCACTATTAGATCAAGTTTGATAATCGACTAATTGATTATCTAGTCAAAACAATTGTTTATGCAAATCATGATTCGTATGCTTAACTCGTTTCCGACATTCCAACTTAACTATTCCTCATTCGAGAGTGAAGCTAGGTAAGTTAGAGCCCTGGTTATATCAAAGCCTTGCCTAGACACTTCATTTTTGGATCTTACAAATAGATAAGTCTAAATCGTTGGCTTTTAGTGTTAAGTATAGTATTAATGGTTTCTATAAACAATAAGGAATCAACACAATGTTCCGATATTTTCTGACTTATTATTCTTTGATCAAGAAGGAAGCCCGGTAGGTTAGAGCTCTATTTCTCCATCGCTACTTGACATCAATTTTAACTCTCATAGATAGATAAGCCTTACTACATCGGCTTTTAGTGTTAAGCATAGTTAATTACTTTTCAAACAAGTAATCAATCAATTAACCAGTTGGCCATTTAGTAATTCTAACCCCTTTCTAAACCATTTGTTTAGACTTTTAAAATTCTTGAAAATACTTATAATAGGGTTTAAAACATTTAATTAAAATATTTCTTGAAAATAACAACTTTACAATTTTCCTTAAGACTTGAAAACTACATGTTTTCCCACAAAATATCTCTTCTTTAAAAATTCACAACTAATTCTTAAAATTCACAAAGATCTCAAACCACTTCTGAAATACTCTAATATGAGTTTGTAAACACCTGTAAAAAGATTGAAATGAAATATGTAGATTTAAATATCTTATCAAACCTTTTAAAGTCCAAAATCAAGGCTAAACGGGGCAGTTTTGCACTAGTGATGTTTTGGCCACTTTTCGAGATGTTACTTAACTTTTTACTATTCAAGCTTTTAATAGCAACAAATATATATATATATATATACAATATTATAAATATGGCGAGAAACTCCTAAGGATCTCTCTATAAAGTTCCATAAACATTGCCAAAAATAAGGCAATTCCGAACTGCATCTATAACGACTATCGCTATAAGTACACTTTCAAATCCTAGTCCGATCTAAACCGAAGTCCATCTATAACCTATGTGCTTTGTTCAAGGTCCTGTCACAAGTCATACAAGTCCATTCAAGTTCGTTCAAGTCCATACACATGGATCACATATGTCACTTACTTTTAAAGTAAGAATCCAACCAATGTATAATGTAAGTTGATAGTAATTCAAACAACATATATACAATCAATGCAACTTATCTATGTGTTATATTTTCATTCAAAATGAGGTGTTAACTCACCTTTATCTCAATGACAACCAAGATCCAAGCTAACAAAGACCAAACACAAGCTAGCAACCTCCTTTCCACCTTGATTTTGCCTTACCTTGCCTCCAAACCCCTATGATGCTCACGGCCTAATGGGATTGTGGGAGTTTGGCTTCACTTCTTCAACTATTGGCTTGGTGGGAGGTGGTATAATATTTTACTAAGTCTTGTGGTAAATTTTGAAGTGATTTGGAGTTGATTTGCGATAATTTTCTTTAGAACAGATGAGATAAAGCAGTTGAAGAAGCCATTGATTTTTCTCACTTAAGATTTGAAATTTGTGATACTAACTCTATGGTATGCTCTCCTTATATAGGCACAAGAATGGTGCTCTTTAAGCTTGCATTCACCCCCTTCCCCCTAACCATGTCATGGAAACTTCACCTCCCATCACTTCTCCTTTAAGTCACTTCTCCTTTATGCTAATTGCCATTATACCCCTCTCATGATAGTATCTCTTATACTTTAGAAGCTTCTAGAATATCCCAAGCTTTATAAAGAGAAGAGTGTGTTAATTAGTTGCTAATTTGTTCATTTGATCAATAGTCAAGTGTACAAGAGTTAAAATAACTTATATCGATCGAAAAGCTATTTACCGATAAATCGATTTTCAGTCACATTATCGATTTTTCTTCGAGAATATATTTTTGTAAAAAAAATTTCAAAGCAAATTTTTCATCATTATTTATTAATTAAATGATGTTTAACAAGGTTATAAAATCATATTTATAACATTTAATTTTATTTCAAAACGTCTCTATATTTGAAGACGAAGTGTTCGAATTTCCGGGTCGCTATAGACTCTAATGTCATTATTGGATCAAGTGCATTGGGAGTATGTAAAGTTGGAAAATTAAAATAGGAATCATTTTATTGGTTTGCACTAGATTTTATTTGTGTTTACATGAACAATCTACTTGCCCTAAATCATATCTAGTGATTGTTATGAGTTTGGTATTTTTAATTTAATTTAATCAATTTATATTAAAATAATGTATTATGATTTATCTTTACTAAATATAATTTATATTTTATTTATTTTAATTTAATTTTTTTTATATTTTTATTTGTGACATGCTCGCATTCACAATGCAATTTTATAACTATGATAAATATGGTAAACTAACCTAGTGTATACATAAATAAACATAACCATTGGGATTTATGGTTATTAAATAGGGTATAATGTTAAAGGATGATACTTTAATCAGATGTTCACATACATACATACATATAAACAATATTAACATCATCATTATTATTTCCACCACTAGATATTTTGTTAACGTATATATGTTTATATATAAAACATTTTTTAATCTCAACAAAGAATTTTTCTCTTTCGGGATGTGTGTGTATATATGTATATGCATGCATGCATGCATATATGTGTATATGTATGTATTAAGGACCAAATTATATACACATTCAATTATATTTAAATAAATGTGTATATATATTCATATTTATTTAAAATTTGAATTTTAGATCTATTTTGACCTTTTCAATTATTTAAAATTAAAAGATTTTTTGGCGGAGAAGGGACAAATCGATTTTTTATTTTTTATTTTGAAAACCGTGACTAAATGTAAATCAATAATTTATATGTATATGTATATGTATGTATGTATGTTTGTATGTGTGTGTGTATATATAAAATTAAACTATAAGCAAAATATATTATTTATTTTTACATCTGAGAGTAAACATTTTTATCTAATATTAAAAAACCAAAAACAAAATTGTGTATTATGTATATTTTTTATTTAGACCATGAGAAGAAAAATGAATATTTTATCGTGTGATATATATAATTTGAATTTAATATGTGTGTGTGTGTGTTTGTATGTGTGTGTGTATATGTATATATATATTTATATATATATATATATATTGTTTGAATTTAATATATATATATTTATATATTGTTTGAATTTAATATATATATATTAAAACATACGTTGATTGTTATTTTTTTCGAACTTCTTTCTATAGGTGAAATGAAATATGAACAAAACATACATATAGATTATTTTATTAAAAGAAATATACATATACATTTTATTTTGATCTTATAGGTTATTGACACATCGGTGGTTTGCCATATCCTCTCCAAACTCTTACTTCTTTGTCCTTAACTACGTTGTGCAAATCCTATCTTTTAGTCTTCACCAATTTGTTTGTATTCAAACAAGGGTTTCTCTATGTCTTTATAACAATAGAGAAATGGCTATTTATAGCCATTTGGATATTAAAATATCCAACTCCTTTCTCCTAATATCTGATGACCAAGCCATTTGCTCCTCATATCGCCTTGTAGCCTGGTAGACCACCCCTTGGAAGGTTCATGGGTTTCGGTCTTAATTAATTAATCACATAAATTAATTATTTAATTAATTTATTTAAGCACATATTTAATAAAATCAATATATAATAAGTATATCATTGTAAATAGTTTTAAGGCTTCAAATAAATAATTAAAATGTCATAATTCAATACAACATTTGTATTAATTTATTATCAATTTACAACATTTTTAAATTAATGTCAAATTGGTTAAAATCAGAAATTAGCTAATAACATGGTTTTGTTGACTTGTTGGTGTGAACTTGGTCCTAAGTCAATATTTAAATAGTTTAAATATTGGAGCATGTACGAACTTGACTGAAGTACAATATCAGACATAAGTTCAGTTGCTTGTAGATCATTTAACCAAAATCCAATTTTTAAACTTTATTAAGCAACACCTTGTTACGATATTTTATCCATGTTTTCTTTTCGTCATTACTGTACCACTGAGATAAATTTTGTCAATTGTCAAAACTCTAACAATATTCGTAGTTAATTGCGTAGACCAATTTAAAGTCTTTGGTTTAATTCAATAATATTTATCAATTAATCGACCCACTCTGGCTAAAGATTTTAACTGTAAGTTGATTACTAATTATGATGATACTAACCTTCTATGACAAAGGAGATGGATCCCCTCTTAGGTAATATATACTGAATTATGATCGTAATATGATCGCGATGTCATGTGATTGACCCTAATCAAAGTATAGTCTGGTTATTTATGCTTCACAGGATCCTAAGTCTGAAGACTACTGCACATCATTACATGAGAGTTTCTATTTTGACTTAGTTGTATAAAACTTGGAAGACTCTCGTTGAGTCGTTCTATGATTATTTCAAACAACCATAAGTACGTAACTCATTGGTGTCTCCAACAGTCATGAGTAAATCACCGTTTATTGTATGGAGAGCGTTACGTATACTAGTCTCATCGGATGTATTAATATCATTTTCTAGATACATCTTGACTAGGAACATTTAAGAAACAAATATATAAATATAGATTCAAAACTCATGGTTCCGAATACATTCGCAACTACAATCGATAAAATACTTCTCATAAGGATTTTCTATATATACATATTTAATGTATTAATATCATTACTTATGTATCTATATATAACAATACATACAAAGAAAGTAAAATAAAAAACATACTTTATTTCGAATAAGATTCTTTACAAGAGTTACGTTTCCATAACTATCTACATAATTTCCCTTAGGACACACTTTGAACCCTATTAACTCGGCCTTAAATAAAGGAAAATTGTTCATCGTCACAACATGGAAGCCATCTTTTGGAACTACTCAAGCACAAATCAAACGCTTCCCTATATGGGTTCCTTAAACTCTGGTAGAAATATAAGTAACTAATTAGGATTATTTTGTGTTGATTATGTTGCAAAATTTGAATTTTCTTTATGATGTCTGATTTGGATCCATTAGGATTGGAAATTATTATTTTTAACTAATGAAAATTTTCCATTTAAGGTGGAACGGAAATGAGGAAATATATCAAGCCATACAATTTTTTTAGGAAATGAACATAAAATAGAGCAAAATAATAATCATGAAAGAGATTGGTAAACACTAAATTAAGAAACAAAAAAGGATTACTTGTTTCTAACTCAAACTAAAAATGTAGTGGAAGAAAAAAAAGTGCAGGTTATTTCAGGTCCAAAAAGTGCTTTGCTCAATCGACCCTCCTAAGTCGATGCCTACTTTATCTTCTCGTAAGTCTATGACAAGTGGGAGAGACAGGACTCGAACCTAAGTAGAAAACCTAAAAATAAAGAGATAGATCGTCGTTCCATAAACAAATACACAAAAGAAGAATCACAAGTTGTTAACGAAGAGAATGACGTTGGATCAATTCTTATTTTGTAAAAAAAACTGATTTTATTTAGGATACTTATATTTAGTTTATCATGCAAAAAATTCGTGAAAAGTAGTGATGAAAGGAAGATTGAAATAAGAATAATAAAGACTAAAAAACAAGAGTTCAACACAAATAAGAAATGAAAGACCAAGAATAGATTTATCCATCGTGGAAACAAAAATTCATAACACTTGAGTTAGCTTTATATTAACTTTTTTACTTGGAAAAAGAAGAAGCTTGAAAAAGAATCTTTTGAACATTGTGAAACTTAGATTATTTTGAAATTGTACATAAATTTAAAAATTAGAGTAGATTTAAATATATAATGTTGTATTATATTAGTTTAGTCAACTTTATATTTTTTATATTTGATAGATATAAATTAAAAATAGGGTTCGCTATATAAATTGGGTGAGTGCAAATCTTTTCTTATGTATTAGAAAAATGATATCAATATTTGAATTTATATCTTTTGAAAATAGAGTGAATTAAGAAAAGAGTTTAATATTAAAATTATTACTTCAATCTAATTAGTTTGCAGTTTTCATGATCGTTATGTTTTGGAGCTAATATTTATTGCTTTTTATGCTATAATTTACTTAGAACTAATGAATTCAAACATAGATCATGCTTGATTATTTAAAATAACTATATAAAATAAGGTTTTGTCATCTATTGGATATTGTAAAATTGAGGGTGTATATTATTTTTATATTATTATTTTCTGATAGTAAGAATGCTACGTCATGGAAATGCAATAAAACTGTAGCTGGGTTTGGCGTAGCATTTTCAAGCTCAGACCCATTATGCTGCCCCACATTAGAACTCTGGCTGCTTTGGATGGTAAGGCAAAAAAATTTGATGATACATGGGCTTGACAAGGTCTAATTTTAAAGAATGTCATGACTTATCAGCAAAGAGTTCAGTCTGGAATAAACCATAACGCCCTCGCCAAAGAATTTATTTTCAGTGGTGTTATCTCCCTTCCTTACTCCAGCAACTAGTTCATTAGAAGTTTATGGAACACTTTGCAACAGTCCCCGTATCATGCTTCTAACATGGAAAAGGTAGCCCGGTCTCCTTTGCTTAAAGAGCACTCAATTGCAATTGTATTTCCAGACATAATAAACTACCCACTTTTGCTTGGAACAAGAGAGTTTAGAATAGTTTTTGTAGAGAAGGTGATAACATGCTGCTGTGGAAAGTCCTGAAAAATGCCATTCACACTAAATCAAATCTCATCTCCAAAGGCTTGCTTGTTGATGGCGGTAGCTTGTTTTGTAAGGATGAAATGGAAGACAATCTCCACATATTCTTTAGTTGTCTGAAAGCTTTCCTTTATGAAGTAGGTTATTGCTGAAATTTCGTAGAAGTAGTATCAATAGAAATAGTGCGATTGATTGGGTCTTAATTTATAAGGCAATGGGACGGAGAAATTCTAAATCTCTTTCTCTATTACTTGTTTTGAAAAAGTTCGTTTCTGCAATCTGGAGGAAAAGGAATGAGAGGTTATTTACAGGCAAATCTAAATCTAAGGCCCAGCTTTTGGATTGAAATATGCAATCAAATATGGCTTATTTTCTAGCCCATTTGATTTTGATGACTCCACATCCTTGTGTTGGAGTTATATGTTGTTTTCTTTTGTTTTTCTTTTCTTGTTGTTCCTTTGTTTTTTCTTGATTTTTCTTTTCCTTTTTCTTTTAGGACCATTACTGTTATGATCCCTTTTATTAGTTTCAATAGCTGGTGGAGGACCAGTCAACCCCGCTGGCCTTGCTAAAAAAAATTGCTACGTCATTCAAACAAAGCACTCATTTTAATATCTTGAAGGCACGAACTCAAGACATCTAGAACCTCATCCTAAAGCATCGTACCACTTGCCACTGGAGCTAGTAGTCCTGTACATATTTCTTATAGTAAAATCAATGGTTGAATAAATAAAAATTCTTAAGATAAAACTATATATATATATATATATATTCTAATTTAGTGTTATTCATTTTACATTTTTTTACATTAAGTGTATAACTTATGATTCTAATAAATTTAAGTCTCAAATATATATATATAATGAAATTCGATCAAAGTTTTCTAAACGATCATAGGATTCGATCATGGATTTTGATAAAAATTTATAAATAAGAAGGAAATTAATAGGGAGAAATAAAGTTTTCTAAAATGAAACGAGTTTTATTCCATTTGAACTCGAATAGCTAAATATAAAGTCAATCAAGATAAATGAATTTGTTCTAAAATATATTAGATATAAATATTATAAATGGAATTTAAAGAAGACGCCAAATCAAGAAGAGTTGAGTAATTAAATTCTAAATTATAGAAAAATAGAAAGAAAAATATCGAATGAGATACAACATTAACACACATAGTATAAGATTACTGACTGAGGTAGCTAATCACATATATTAAATCCTAATATATAAAATTTAACTTACATCATAATCTTGCATAGTAGCACTAAGCTTTGTCCGTGGAGAAATGGAATCTACATGAATAGGATAAATTTTTGATTCGAGCCAATTTTGCAAACAAATTGAAACTTTAGGCCAAATTCTAAACTAATTACAATAGGAGGCCACTTCTGGCCACGTTGGATGCCACGTGTACTGGCAGCATTTCAAATGCCGCCAGTACACGTATAATTTGTAAAAATATACTGGCGGCATTTGAGATGCCGCTTGTATGCGCTATCTCAAATGCCACCAGTATCTACTGCTTTATTAGGCAGCCACCTTTTTATATTTGCCTTTTTCCAAAGTTTTCTTAGATTTACAAAATTCCTATACTTCAAATTGTGAAAATATTTGTGAATAGTTTAATGTTGATTGGATTTAGCTATAGACGAGGAGCAACATCTAATTCTTCCTCTTGAACAAGGAATTAGCTGTAGAATGTATGTTTTTTTGGGAACCCTAGTTCAATTAGATTTTGTTTCTCATTTGTTGTTTGGTAACAAATGATAATATGCAATGAGTTGACTAAATAATTTTCAGAATGGCTCCCAAGTGTGTACCAACGATCTGTTATTTCGATGGCGAATTGGTTGTTGACGAACTTAATTGTGGAAAATATGTCGGTGGCTCGTGTAAGCCAGCTAAAGTGTTGAAAGGTTGTAATTTGGTGCAACTGAAAGAATCCATTTATAAAGCGACCAAGATAAATTTTTAAGAATTTGACATAGAATTAGTGTGTAACTGGCCGACGGACTCAGGATCGAACGCCATTAAAATAGCCGATGATGACGATGTGGAGCTAATGTTTTCAGCGACATCGAAATCAATGGAGTTGTTTGTTGGGAAAATTAGGCGCTTGCAAGTAGAAGAACCCGTACGAGAACAAGAAGTTAACAGTGTTATTGAGGAGCACCGAAGAACGGTTGAGGCAGTAAGTATCAGTCGCGGAAACGCGTCTCCAAGTTTCATTAATCCGACTATGACAGCGATGTACAGTCAACAACAAGGCCTATATGGATATCCTCCGTGTATGACTTATCCACAGGGCGTTCAGTATACGTACCCCTATCCAAGTCAAGGCAGCTTTACGCGTTTGTTCGGAAGGTGAAACATTTATTTATGAAATTTAGGTCGTGTTAATTTGATAGTTGTGCGCTACTTAATAGTTTTTTTCGATGTATATGCAGTTATCTTCCTTGTCGACCAACACCGCCTAGTCCTGCTGGACCATCAAACTGCCATATGTCTCAATTTATGTATCCAACTCCGTCTGAGTTATATGATCTTAGTCAGAGGCATGTATCATGAAGAATCAAAATTTGGTTGGTAGTAATTACAGTACTGATTTTAAAGTAATACGTATGTTTGAATAGCAGATTCCCCGTGCACGATATTGATACGCAATCTAATGCTGATTTGGAGAATGTAAACGTAAACGCAAACAACGAAGATGTTGATACTGCGATGGACAGGGATGAAGGTGAAGATTTCAATGATGAACCCCCTGTAAATAGTATGGATTTAGTGAACATGGCGGAGAACGACATGTCGTGGATAGGTAGTATGCAAGTGAACAATGATCCTTTGAACTATGATTTTTCGGTTGAAGACAATATTTCCGAAGACAGTGACGAAGTGGAAATGGAAGTACCTTTGGATGATGATTTGTGCAACGCACAAATTATGGCAAGGTCAATCGTTGCAAATCTTGAGTTCAACAATGAGCTGTTTTCAACCGTAAGCATTCAGAATGGATTCAAAGTTGGTTTGATTTTCGAGACGAAAGCCAAGTTGTTACAACAGTTGAGCGAATGGTCGATTTTGCATGCCGTTTCTTTTAAAGCAATAAAATCAAATAAAACCAAATACACCGCCGTTTGTAATATAGATGCAAACTGTCCATGGAGAATTCATGCTATTGTCTCAAAAAAATCAGAGCATAACTGGTGGATTGTAAGGAAATATCCTAGCGAACACAATTGTGTTAAACCAACGGTGAACTCCACTCACAAGCAGGCGACGTCCAATTTTGTAGAGACAAAAATATTACCTTTTGTGAAAGCCGATCAGAACATTACAGCCAGGACAGTACAAGTTTTGATGGAAGAACAGTTGTTCGTGAAAATTAGTTATATGAAGACTTGGAGAGCTATGAGTAAGGCGGTGGAAAGAATTTATGGCGATTGGGCGGAGTCATATAGCAATCTAAGGCAATATTTTGCTGAAATAACTAGATCGAACTGGGGAAGTGTTGGACACGTTACGACTGATGATTATGGAGTCTTCGATCGAGCTTTTTTGGGCCTTTGGACCTTGTATTGAAGGATTTGTTCATTGTTGTCCGTTGTTATGTATTGACGGGACACATTTGTACGAGAAATATAAAGGGACACTACTTGTGGCCACTGCTGTTGATGCGGATGATCACCTATACCCTTTAGCGTACACAATTGTAGAGTTCGAATCCGGGGATAGTTGGGGGTGGTTTTTTGCCTGCATGCAGCGGTTCATTCACAGTGTTAACAATCGATGAACTACCTTCATTTCGGATCGAATGAAAGAAATACCATCAGCCTTGGAATCGAAATGGTGTTTGCTACATAAACACAAATTTTGTGCTAGACATCTTAAAACTAATTTTCAAGCTGCAGGGTTTAGAGAAAAACGATTAACTGGACTTTTTTATGCTGCAGCTTGCGCTGCGGAAGAAGCCGAGTACATCAGAATACATGAAGAAATCAAAACTATAAGCATCAGCGCTCACAATTGGATAGAAAGGAGTTTGGAAGTGCACGAGGAGAATTGGGCATTGTGTAAAGATGATGGCGGTTGATTTCATGTCATGACCACTAACTGCGCAGAAAGTTTCAACGGTGTTCTTAAAGGAGCTAGGTCTTTACCTGTCAAAGCTTTAGTTGCACGCACCTTTTTCAAGTCGGTTGATTATTTTTGTCAACGAAGAGAAGCGGCAGCAAAAATGACTTCCCGTCTTACTCCGAAGTGGGAAGCCAAGATTGCCGAAAGAGCTAACGAAGCTAGGCATACAAGAATAATTCGATTTAGTCAATCTGAGTGGCAAGTTGTGCACTATTTTGGTGACAAGTTCAAAGTACTAATCAATGGTAACAGTTGCTCTTGTACGTGCAACATCCCTCTTTTAGAGCACCTACCGTGTATGCATGTTATGGCCGCTTGCTCAATGGTTTCTAATGAAGCAAATAGAGCCCATCATGACTTCGCCTCAACATGGTATTCCGCAGCGAAATACCCGGTCGCTTACACCCCCGAGTTTCACCCGATACAAGATAAACACTATTGGAGTTCAAGTGACAGTTAATTGGTCCTACCTTCAGTAGCTAAAAGACAACCAGGACGCCCATGTTCAACTAGAATTAAAGGTACAATGGACGAGATGCAGACCCCTAAAGGAAATAGGTGCAGCAAATGTGGTGTTCTTGGTCATAAAAAAATCGTTGTAATACAGCAACTTAATGTTTTCGTTTTATTTTGTTTGTAATCCTAATTCGAATGCATTCTAGTTTGTTCAAGAACAATTGTTTATGTAATCTGATGTTGTACGCAAAGTTTATTCGATACTTATTTATTTGTCGTTAACATTCTAACGCATAGTGTATTCAAAGTTTATTGTGGACTTATTCAAAAATTTGAATACATTGGTGGGTAATTAACAGAGCGACATTTCTAATGCCGCTTATGTGCGTCATTTGAAATGTCGCGTGTGGCGGCATTTGTAATGCCGCTTTGAGCGTCATTTGAGATGTCGCACGTTGGCGGCATTTAAAAAGTCGCTCTGTTGCCTATATTTTTGCTAAGTTTTTGCAACTAATCCACCCATACCCTAACTTTACCAAATCTATTTCATCTAAAGCTCCAGGTTTCATATTGCTATACTATTCTCGTTCAATTTCAACAATTTGAAACTACCCCACCCCATATTCCAATTCAACATTGCTGCGTCAAAGGTAAGTATTATACTATTCTCGTTCAATTTCAACAATTGTTTTCTCGATTTATTATTCGATTATATTCATAGGCGTATAATGGACAATTGGAAAATTGATGATGAAGATGTACAACGAATTCGAATAAAATAGAGGAAATGGGATTTCAAGTGGCGCCGACCTTGAAGTTGATTTTGTACCAGAGACACAATTCGAAGAAGAACCTCCAGTTGTGGATAGTGGAACATCATGTGGAGAAGCCGCAGTTGATAGACCAATCCAACAATCGCTCCATGCACGTCTTTTAGGTGTCCTTGGTCAGCAAAATCGTGCAAGCTCAAGCTCCCATGCTCCATGTGCAGTTTGTGACTGTGGAGAGGAATGCGAAGTAGTCGTTTGCAGAAACGATAGGAACGTTGGACGTCGTTTCTACCGCTGCGCGGATACAACGATCACAAGATTCGGCCGCATCAGGTTGAATGCTGCAATTTTTTTAAGTGGCTCGATCCACCACTGTGTCCTAGAGGGGTGGAATATGCTTTAGAGATGCAAGCAGAGGTTAGTCGTTTGGAAAAGTTGAACCTTGAATACCGAAACAATTTTTGGTTCACGGGTACAAGTATTCAGCGTTGTGGCCACGTAGATCGTTGAAGGATAATTGAAATGTAACGTAATGATATTAGAAACTTGTTGTATGATGAATAAATATCTAAAACAATTGCGCTAACTTATTGAAGCATTATTCGAAATAATATTTATATGTTCGAAGTATGTTATGCTTGGTTGAACTTTGTTGTTTTGAAAAGTCAGTCTACATGCTTGTCAAACCTACAACAGATGCACACCACACTGCGGCATCTAAAATGACGCTTAGGAAAACCAGAGCGCGGCATCCGAAATGCCGCAGGTAGCGACATTTCAAATGCCGCCTCATGCGGCATTTCAAATGCCGCACGTAGGCGGCAATTGAAATTCCACGCTGTTACTTACTCAGAGAAACTGCAAATTGGAAAATATGGCGTCAATATTTTGACACCAATGTAAACAAATTTATGAACATTGACTACTACAAATTTCTGAGCTCATGACTACATTCACCATCAACAAATACAAGTCTACAATCAATAACATTCACACCAACATCGAAATACTAGAGTCACTTCTACAATCACAGCGACAAACAATAGTCTACAGTAGTTAACAACCAAACATCCCAAACGAACAAATAGAAACCATGATCAATCAACACTATAGTCAACATCCCACACAAACGATCAATCAACACTACAGTCAACCGATACTACAGTCAACAAATAGAAACCACGGTCCACTACAATTAGTCTAAAATTTCATCTCAAAATTTTTAATTCCCAAGGAGTTTTCTTCTTCGATCTTCTCGGCTTGAGCCTGAATTCCTCCTCTTCCGATGACAGCTCTTCATTGCCCTCCTCTTACGTCCTTTCCATTGGGGGTTGCGATGGCCCGACGGATTGTGTATGTTGGGAAGATATCGCTCTGGAACTATTGCCCTCCATTTTCTTCCTTCTTCCATACTTTCTCTTCGGTGAGGGGGCGGTGGGACTGCAGCTATGTCCTCATACGATGCGGGAGGGGCAATATCCTCGATAAGTGGTGGTACGGCAGGAGGAGGAGGCGGAGGTGGGATGGGCCTTGACATCTTGTTCTTCGACAAACAAGATAGTAGAATTCGTTTGATAGAGAAGCATTTCGTCTTGCTCTTTTCAGGAACCTCCTCCGCAAGCTCGTCGACTATGTCCAACACATGATACATACCATCCACCTGCATATAACATAAACCATTATGAGTTTCATAAGTACTATACAAGTTGCCAATATTAATACGTACCACATTCCGTTCTAGCAGAGCTCGTGGAGTGTAAGGTGCCACCTCTTGCTCGCGTTCTTCCGCCCGTTTTCGTAGCACATAACGACGAGTGATATTCCAATACCAGCTAAGATACTCCTCATCGGTCAGAGTGACTTCGTGTTCGTCTTCCCCAGCTATGAAACGGTTTTTCCATAACTCAATCATCGTTTCAAACTCATCTTCGCCGTATGGAAGCGTGTAATATGGAGCAGGATGCGGTAAGTGCTGTCGAAGACCAAACTGTCTCATGACTCTGTCTGGCAGATGGTATGCTAAATCTCCGAAACAAAAAATCATAAGTCTTGCCCGCCATAACGGCCTATCCACTGTACAAAGAGCCGGAAGAGCCTGAAGGTCTGCCTCGGAATACGTTCCATGTCACTGCATTGTAATCTAAGACATCAAACTCGTTCCAATATAAGGCTAGATTGCGTTTGGGGGTCATTTTTGTATTCTTTGGGCCAATCCACATGTAATAGCAACATGTTATAGGAAGTATTCAAATTTACCGTGTCGATATAACAACACTAACAACACTGTTTTACCTCGCTCCATATGGCTTTGAATTGTCAATTATTTGTGTCTTCATAGAAATACGACCAACCGGAAGGTAGGTCCATGACCAAAGCTGCAAGTGTGAAACTTATTTTTAGTTACGGTTTTACGACAAACTCAAATATGCAACAATGAATGACTATGTCTGTACCTGAAGTAGAGTCATACACCCTCCGGTGGACCGTTGTTGGACCAAAGCAACTCTCGTAAGCTCCGTATAGGAGAAAGCTAGCACCGCACTACCCCATGAGTATTGCCGACATGAATCGAAGTCTTCTAACAATGGAAGTCATTGAAGGGTCACTCTTGTCTTCAATCGATCGCAAAAAAGACGTTGCGTGATGATGTGCAACATAATAGCGCGGACGCGCTGGGCAATCTGCAAAAGAGAGGCACGACAGGGAATATCACCGGCCAACTGCTCCCTAAACCACGTGGCCACTATCGACTCATTTCCCCACCTCACGTCTTCTGGAGGAGACAATCCGAGCAAGGGCTCACACAATTCCATACAATTTCTTAGAAAATCCGGTTTCAGGATGGGATTCCCGTTAATCGGCAATCCGAGCAATACAACTACGTCTTTCAAAGTGATTGTCATCTCACCTACTCTGAGATGAAATGTAGACGTCTCCGGTTGCCATCTATCGATCAAAGCCGTCAAAAGATTCCGGTCGAGCTGTGTATATACCAACTTATTGACAACACCAAATCCAGCTGTCTAACAGTTCCAACACGCTTGGATGCGCTGACGTGACGAGCTTTAAAGTGGATGAATGGTCAATGAAGCCGTCCGGCTCAACCCTTGTCGATAAATAATAACAAATGAAAGCAATTATGGTAATTACCAACACTTTACAAAAGTAATGACAAATTATATGAGCTTGTACCTCCATCATATCGATGTTGTTTGTGCGGTGTTGAGGTTGGAGGTAAAGCACACTAGGATCGATCGGTTCGGGCGCCATTTCGTCATATTCTACCACAATAACATTACATAATCATAGTCATACCATAATATATCCTTATATCAACTCAAGAAACAATTAAACATGTGCTCTAAATGACTACTCAACTTCATTGTAGTATACAACCATAGATTTGCAATTATAGAACAATTTTAGCCCTAAACCCTAAATTGAAAAAATGACAATTAGAGACAAAATCGATAGATAGAATGTGCTTGAGACGATGAGGAAGCCATAGTTCAAATTCTAGCTAGATTTAAGTAGTTTTTATTTGAAAATTTGATTTTTGGTGAATTGGTGGGGTGGGTTCGGGTTTTTTGTGAAGAGAGATTGAGAGAAGGAAGAGCGTGAGTGTATGGATGAATGGGCTGCAAATTTACAGAGAACAAAGAAATAGGCGGCATTTGTGATGCCGCATACTAGCGGCATCTCAAATGCCGCCGATGTTTTCCATATTACACGTGTACTGGCGGCATTTGAAATGCCGCCGACACACGTAACGTCCAACGTGGCCAAAACTGACCTATCTGTGTAGTAAGTTTTGATATTGGTCTGATATTATTATTTGTTTTGAAATTTGGCCTATACAGAAAATTTATCCAAATGAATAATATAAGTTGCCTGGTGGAAAATATATGAACTAAACTGTCTGAAGTCTGGAACCGAACTTCCCATGTTACAACTCGAGTGAGGAATACGTTACACTTTTACATAGATGAATCAAATACACCCAAATAAAATAAAGTAAAACTACTCATACACAGAAACTTCTGAACCTAGAAAGGTAAATTATGGGCATTTGGTGAAAACGTAGAGCTGGCAACAAATGAAGGCGGATTATTGCTTCTATCATTGGTAGGCCGAAACCTCTTTGGAGTCCCAGGCACAACTGCACTTATCGGATTTATAGATCTAGACTCGATGCTCCTTCCATGATTGCGATGACCACTAGTTCTTCTAGGTCCTTTTTCAGCCCATATGAGTTCCTGCTGTTTCACTGTGCTTGGATATCTTCTAAAGCAACCTACTTGACCTGCTCTTTTTATGTACCTGTTGCATAAATAATTTCAAAACATCAGTAATTTATATAGATTCAGTTTGTTGGAAATGTTGATGAAAAACCTATGTATCTTGGTAAAGGAGGTATGCGACAGTGTGATAAGTGATTGTTTTATATCTATATTGTTGCCATAATAATACTTCATATATTGAATTTTGAGCCGAGTGAATAAGTTATATGCTTATTCTAGCAACCTAGGCTATAAACTATTGTATTCCCTTTATAATAAATCAGTAATAGCATTATATTTAGAAGAACTGAAATGCTTCATGATACTGATAAGTGGTATATCAGATTATAATTTGTGAAGTTTGGAGTAAAACATTAGATATAGTGATATAATGGATTGATACTGCTTCCTTCAAATTTTATGAAAGTTTCATGGGGAAATACCAGAGTAGCTACTGCAGCTAAGTGAAATAGGACCACTTCAGATCAAGCGAAAATATGTTTTCTTTTACTGTAATCCGGTTTTGAATAGCTTTGAAAGTAAATATATAATTTATTTTCAATTAGTTTGGAAGATGTGGATAGATCAATGTGTACGCCTCCAGAGTTTAGATTTAGAGATATTGGGTTCAAATCTCTTCTAAATATCAATCATCAATTTTCAAAAATGTGGCTCAACAATGAGAACAAAATGGACACAATGACCATTCATCCATTCATATAGTGCACAGGTCCAATCCAATTGATCCATAACATCATTGATTTTTCATTTATTTATTCATTTATTTATATTTTGTGAAGTTTGATCACTATGAAAGATCACATCAGTTCTTCACCAGTTCGGGACATGTAACTATAGCACTTTGAAGCTCTCAACAAAAAAGAATAATAAAATGGATAAAGGGACCAACCCACTCAGCATTGCAGCCGTTTAAGGGTAATAGAGATATTATACAAGGCAGAAAGGAACAAAAATCAATGACAAAAAATAGCAGATACCTTGGGCTGAATCTGCTTCCTAAGCAGTCAACACATTTTCTTCCTTCTGACATTTCTCCCATGCCCACTCCTAAGCACTTCCTGCAGTATACTCTTCCACAAACCTGAATATGACAATTATCGAAACAGACATTAAACGAAGGAGATACTTACCGAAAGAACTTTTCTCAAAATTGAATTTAGTTGTCAGTTTTTCAATACTTGTGATATAGGTTGCAGTAGTTCAAATTAATTCTACATTATAAGCTCATACATAGGTGTAAAAAATAAAAACACTTTGTGCTGATGATATATAGAACTCACCAAGCATCGTGTTCGAAAGATATAAACATGTTCACTGCACAAAGCACAAATATTGGAGTGAGGAATCCCAGGACGAATCCTTGATTCTTTTTCCACCACAGGAGAAAGTACTTTCAACTCATTGCCGTTCTTCTTTACATTGTTCCGAGCCAAGTGTTCTCTATACAGTTCATCTTCTTTAATTTTACGCTCGCGATTTTTTGTTGCTTCTAATGCCTTTGAGAAGTCCAGGCTTGGGGACTTTGCTAAGTTGTTTGTTGAAATTTCTTCTGTTCTGTTAGTCTTCCTTTCTGCTGCACTCTCTTGTTGAAAATTGTTGCTAGCAAAATCTTTGAAAGTTAAATTTACAGATTCATCCGGAACTCCAAGATAAATAGCTTCAAGTTCTTTCTTTGCCCTTGCAATGGAATCTTTTCTATCCATCAAAAGAGAAGAGAGCTCGAATAAGTATTCAATGTGTGTTGGCAAGTTATAATGTGGCAGGGTTAGGATATTTAACAAGAATTGAATAAATGAAATACATTCAATAATAACTTTGGTTTAATCTGTAATATGACGGAATAAATTTATTTCCAAAAGCTGTAATAACAACCTTTTATTTTTAAAATAGTGAATAAATGAGTTGTTTACATAACATTGTTTTGAGAGAGACAGATATCATGAACCGAATTTTGTACGTGCTAATAGTGACAGCTAATTAAAAAAGAAGAAGCTAAATATATGTACTTGAGCCTAATTATTTTCGACCTTTTTGATTGGTTAAGATAAAACAATAAAATATGAGACAGATATGGAAATAATAGTGTTTCAAATGATATTTGATGATAGCACTAGAATATAATTTTAAATTGACCCTTGAATAAGTCTACACTTTACATAGTAACCTCAGCCGGCTTACAAAATGTAAAAGCCGGCACAATTAATACATCCACCTTGCCGTTTGGCAATCAAGGAACGATACCAGTTTTGATAGATAAGATAAAACAAATATAGATAGATAGATTCCATGTACTATAGATAAGGACTTCCCAAAAGAAACATGTTTACTTTTGTGTAGTCATATGTTCTAAATAAGTTCAGAACTGAAACACACTTTATCCAAAAGTATAGCATGGTGCATAGTGGGAACTTCTTGAATATTGATTAGTTTTGAATAATATAAACAAACACAAAATACACCTGACAATATAATAACATAAGACGTAACTGTGTGAAAGAAAAAGGATATAGAATGATCAGCCGGACTTGGATTTGATCATGATCAGCAAAACTTGGATTTTGAACCCTTTGAACAACTGTGATAGAAATGTCTAATCAACTGTGAAATACAAGTGGTCTACTGACATATTAGTTGATGATATACATAAGAAAAGAAGCAATAGAAGTATAAAACCTGACTGTAACAATGGCTTGCATATATAGCTGATGATTGCATTGTCAGTGGAGGCATGCAAGAAAGTGAACAGAAAATGAACACAATTCCGTTAACAATTATTTATTGCAAAGAAATAGGAAATAGCAACACGATCAAACATTAAACAAAGTCAGCAAACAGATTATCCTAAAAAAGAGCAAATGAACAAATTGGCGTATACAATCTATATACCCATTTGAGAATATATCGAACACACATTGGAAAAGATTTGGTAAATCTAAAAATTTCATATTTCTATTAAGTGGAACAAAGTTGACGAACTGAAAATGGTACCAAATTTATATTGTCGAATGCCTTGCTGAAGTGCACTTCTTCAATTTTTGAGTACTCATAGAGTCATAGGTAGACAAATTTTATAATTCTCGGTTACTTTCATCCATTATCAAATGGTACCGGAGAAGAATTTCAACAATGCATGTATTCTACATTATTTGGGAATTGTGGAGATAAAATATTTGGTGAAAGAGCTTATTGTATAGATCATAATGGAAAAACTGAATCAATGGTATATATTTTGATTTACTTGAACTTTATTATTAAATTTATAAGAAATCGCAATTGCATATATTAGAAGTGAATTGACAGTAAAGCAAGAATGAAAATATGTATGTATCGTGACATCTATGAATCAAGACCGATAGACATATGTTACAAAACTGAGATATGCATGTTTCACAAGTGATAAAAATTGTGTATCTTCTACAATGAACAAATTCTTATTATAAGTAGCTTGGAAATTATTGAAATTTGGATAATATAGAAATGTATGTATCAAAACTAAGACATATTATATCAGAACTGATACATGTACTTTCAAAACAGATACAAACATGTACGAGAATTGATACAAACATGTACCGCAACTGATACATATATCGAAATTGTCATGTAATAGTTGAATTCTGATTCAATGTAGATTTTAAATTAATTTAATACTCGTAGATGATAAATACTTCTATTTTTGAGTGTGGGACCCATTTCTGATTCGGATGATGATATTGTTACATCGTCGAAAACCGATTCATCGACTAGTGGATCATAGAAAAATAGTAAAAATAAGGGGAAAAAACTTCAATGATGAAGAAAGCTATATTTTTGGGAAAAGCGAGGTAATAGAAAATGTGATCGGTAAAGAAAAAGTGGGTTATACATATAGATTATCGATGTATTCAATGTTTAAAATAATGAAGATAATTTAGAAGAAACAACAATTTAAATAAAATAATTGCTGATCATTTTTCTTCACCATCATCTTGGAGATCTGCACGATCATTTTTTAAAGGAAGATTCTTTCAAATGAACAAAAAAAAAAGTGCAAATAATATCGATGATTTGGTGAGATTCTACTCGGTGTAAATAAGGAAAGATATTATTTTATTCCATTTCTCGAATGCATTATTTTCTTAAACATCGTCATTCTTCTTCTTTTGCATATCTAATTCTCAGAAGCAATTTTTTTAAAAAGAAAAAAAAATGTCTCCAGTTTTCTTTTGGGATCTATTCACATTTCATTTCTAGATAAGAAAATGAAATTCTTTCAGTTTTCAATTAATTCTGTTCATATCAATCACATTGACAATATGCAATATGTTTTGTAGAATTAACTGAAAACTCGTATAATTTTCATTACCTTCCCCCAATAATAAAATTTGAATAGACTGTAAGAGGAAAACGGAGATTTTTCATAATGTTTTTTAAAAAAACTTTCAAGAATAAGATACACAAGAGAAAAATGATTCCATTCGAGAATTAGATACACGAGAAGAAGAATGATTATGTTCTACGCAGAAGAGGAATGAAGATGTTTAACAAAATAATACGGTTGAGGAATGGAATAAATGATAAATAATATCTTTCCTTATTTGCACTGAGTAACATTTCATCAAATCATCGATATTACTTGCACACTTTTTGTATTCATTTGGAAGAATCTTTTCTTCAAAGAATGGTCATGCATATCTCCAAAATATTGTTGAAGAAAAACTACCATCAATTGTTATACTTAAATCGTTGTTTTTTTAAAATTATTTTGAATCCATCAATGATCTATATCCATAAGACCATTTTTTCTTCACCGACCTCATTCTCTATTACCTCTCTTTTCTGAAAAATCTAGATTTCTTCACAGTTAAGCGGTTGAGTTTTTTCTCTCACTTCTACGATTTATATGTGATGCGCTGGTCGATGAATTAGTTTTTGGTGGAGGTGTAACAAAATCATCATCTAAATTAGAAATAGTCTCATATACAAAAATAACAATATATATCAGCTATAAGTATTATATGAATTTAAAATCTGCATAGAATAAGATTTTGATCCTTACACTACACAATTTTAATTTCTAAAACTATGTATCAGTTGTGGTGCATGTTTGCATTAGTTCTCATACATACATGTATATCTCAATTTTGATACATGCATTTCTACATAATTCATAATTCAAAATTCATTAATTTACATGCCTTACAATCAGAATTTGTTCACTATAAAAGAGATGCAATTTTTATCACTTTTGAAACATGCATCTGTTTTGATACATAAGTGTATCAGTTCTGATATATAAATATCACAGTTTCGATACATACATGTTTCCATTCTTGTTTTATCATCCATTCATTTTTTATAACAAGAGTGATACTTAATTTTAAGCAGAGCACCCATGTCATATATTCATTTTTTATACATGTAGTTGTTCTCATATTAAATCTGTAAATGATAAACATAACTATAAATATTATTGCCAATTTTGTCTTCTTTGGTTTGTCGACCAATATACTAACAAAGTTAAGGAAAATTCCACTTTGGGACAAATTAAGCAAAACTTGAGAAATCTAAATGCATTAAATTAATAAACATGCAAATATAGAAGTTATTGCAAGTAATTTGTTTGCAAAAACATAAATCTAATTTGTTATTCAAACTATACACATCTTCATGACAAGTTATACATATTGTTATCCTTGCGGCTTGATTAATTATATCATGCCAATGTCTTCCATTTATCAAAACATCATATGTATTGGACAAAAAAAAGGAGTTTCAATTTGGTTGAAGTTTTCATCATATCATGCACTCATCAACTGCAAATCACTGTATTAATGCTTTGAAATTTTACATGAGATGCTTGAATAAGATTACAAATTATACTGGACTGTGCATGCTTAATTCTATATTTTTCAATCATGAAGGAAATAGTCTCTTCACTAGTTTGCAATATTGTTAAGAATACTGGATGATTAAAATATTATTTAATTGACTAATAAAAGAATGTAGGGGTTTTGTCATCACTAATTGTTTGAAGTTTTTACAAGCAAAAGTGGTGTTTCCCCAAGCTTGTGTGGTCTCTCTCTCGCGTGCGCGCACACAAGTATCGCAAAACCTGAAAATGATAAATATAACTATCAATATTATTTTCAATTTATTCATTGAATGAGAATCAATATTGTAACAAAAGTTAGAATTCCACTTTGTAACAGATTAAGCAAAATTTAACAAAATATCAACGCATCAAATTAAACATGCAATAAATCTTTATTACAAATTGCAATTTAGATACTCATTTCTATTATTAAAAAACAATTGAAAACATTTAAAATGTATACTTAAACAACTACATGATAAAGCAAAATAGAGATAATGATGTGGTAGCAAAATTTATCGAAGTCATATTTTGCAACAAATTAATCAAAATATAGTTAATGATGTGGTTACAAAATTTATCGAAGTCATATGTTGCAACAAATCTAGCAAAATTTAGCTAAATTCAGCAAAATTGGACGATTTGCACTTGAGAAACCGATGAATGATAGCGTGAAATTCCCTTAAAGAGATATTAGTAAACTGAATTTTACAAAGCAAATATTAGATGACGGGCATTTTGGAAATTAGTCGAACAAACTTTAAGTGAAATATATTAATTGTTGGTCATAAATGTAAAATGGGTACTCAGTAAATTTCTTCAATACATGGCCTGAATTTATTAAATTTAAAAAGCAGGACTTAAAAATTAAAACTAAGATTAATAGGTCCCATTACCTTAAAAACACTTTTAAAGAGGAGAGTGCGCTTAGTATAGCTCACTTTAGCATGCATAATAAGCTTCCTTATACCATTTGCTTTCAGAACAACAGACATGTCAATGGATACTTTCAAATGCGGATAGTATCATATCCGCATCCGAAATCATTTTCGAATATCCACATCCGTGAATACGGATGGATATAGAATAATTATCCTATCGTTGTCAAAAATCCTAAAATCCCACGATTTAAATCCCGATTCGGATCGGATCTCTCCCTTAACGATTCGATTTACATTCCAATCCAAACTTAGTCAAAACCGCAAATAAAAAAACATTCTACTTATATACTAACATACTTAGTATGTTTATTTGGATTCAAAATACAATGTTTTCAAAATAAAATAAAAATATAATAAGAGAGGAAATTGAGTTTTATGTTTAATTGTAGAAGTTCAAACATCAAAATCAATTTCAAATTGTGTGCAAACCTTCAAATACGAACCTTTTGAATCTATGATTTACGATTTGAATCTCGTTTCGATTTAAAGTTTGAACTTTACGATTTAAATCCCGTTTTGAAAACATTGATCTTACCCACTAAAGATCGATAAACCAAGAAACATAAATATAAAATTTAGTTTAACTTTTTTTTCAATCTTATTGATTAATAAAATATGAAAAATAAACAGATATGTTGATAATAAATAGTTTTGAGCGATTAATAACTTAATATGTAGTAGATGCATATAATATAAACTATTAACTTATAAATATCTTTTACTGTACTAAAATGCACATAATATAAACTATAATCTTAACAAAAACTGAATGGATAATTTTCGGATGCCTTCGTATCCCCATATGTATCCTTGTTCCAGATATCAGACATTTATCCACTTTCCAGATATGGATGCGGATTGATTTCGGATCTTTCGGGTATCCATTGACAGACAAAACAATTTAGGGTGTTATTTCTGGAGGAAAAAAAAAGTCCATTACAAGTATATAATGTTACAGTTATAGTGGAGTTTCAAGTTGTGAAATGAAATGTGAGAGAACAGTGAATATCTACAATTTGTTGAATGAGGATCTTACCATCTGGAGTTAAGCTCTAAAATGCGTACCTAGAAATTAGAAAATTACTTTTATGCTTTTCAAAATAAAAGATGATGATTGGTACCTGGTCACTTGAGCTATATCCTTCAACTGTCCAATTCAAAGTGGACAATTGCAAACCAGAGCCTTCCCATGGTTACAAAGTTGTGAGCTGAGCTGGGTCAACCCAATGTGCAGACCAAGGCCTCGGGGTCAACATGTTGTGAGCTGGGTCAGCGCAACCCAGGCCACTTGCGAAAATTATTTGTCACATAACATTAACTGGTGTGAACCTAAAATATCTTACACATCTCAGTCTCAGAAATGATTACTACATACGTGTTAAATCTAAGATCCTGAGCATAATATATATTCACTGCATATTTAAGGTAGTTTTGTTGAGTGACTTACCGACTTCACATTACTAAAGAATCAAACTCGAGCATCTAGTCAAATGCAAGTAACACGGTGTATGGTACGATTACTTCAAATTACTCTAAACATGAACAGATGAAGAGTACGTCATTTTGCAGTTCATTATAGACTGAAGGAAAGATATTAATAGGGTATCAATGTTTATTTACTAAGAACTACAAGTTACAGGGGATGCAATTTAATAACTTTCTTACCTCCAACCCACATGATCGGAATAAAAAAATTAATGTTGACAGGCTTCTTCACAGTTCATACCTCAAACGCTCTGGCCTTGACCTCACACTTTATGGGCTTCACTATATTTTCTGTTATCGTCTACTTTTCGCTTAAACAAACATATATACATTCTTTTGATCCATGTAAACTGAAGTTTGTAACATACATGAAGCGCTCTACAAATATATTTAGCTTCAAAGGAGAATATAACTTTTCTCACTCAGACGAATCTCTTATGTCCTTCCTTTGTGTTCACTTTATTCCTACTTTAGCCTTTGCCGATGTCCGGATCATCTATGGTTTCGACTTTTTCATGGAAGTTATCGAACGCTTTACTTCCATCAGTTTTTTTTCCTTGGAATCTTTTTTAAACTTACCCCCATCTTAATTGCAATTCCATGCACATCAAGTGCTTCCAGTACTCTTCCTTGTCTCTTGAATTCCTCAAGCAATACAGTAAAAGAAAACCTACTAGGAAATGTACCATTTTCAATCATGATAACTAATACGTTGTATGCATCATTGATTCTACCTTCTTCACAAAGAACACGAAGAACAATGTTATATGTTATCAGCCTTGGACTGTAACCGTTCTTAATCATTGCAAGTAAGCTATCCAATGCCTCGTCAATCTCTCCTCCTTTAGCAAGAGCTTGCACAACTAAGCAAGAAGTATAAGGTGAAGCAACATGTCCCTTTTCGACAATCCGTTGGTATATTCGCTTGGCTTCTTTAAGCAAATCACGATCTATTGATGTCATAGATCGTCTGCATAGACCCCTAAGGAGTGTGTTCATTGCACGCTCTTCAACCTCAATCCCTTCCTTAATCATTCTTTTATAAATTTTTAAAGCTTCTACACTGTCACTGCACATCAACAAGCCTCGTAACAATGTAGTATATGTAATAAAGTCAGGTTTTATTGCTTCTTTATCCATACTCCTTAAAAGCTCAACACCTTCCAAAGGTCTCCCTTCTTTGCAATACCCATTGAGAATTGAATTGTATGTTATGACATTTGGTTTCAAACCCATTTTTAAAGCTTCTTCTAACAATTGCACAGCTTCATCAGTTCTTCCAACTTTACAATACCCATCTATGATTAAAGTGAATGTGTAAATATCTGGCGATAGTTTTGATATTTTTATTTTATTTAAGAGCTCATTTGCTTCCTCTAATCTGCCCACATAGCACATGCCATTAATCAGACCATTGTACGTGCGGATAGTTGGCTCAACACCAACTTTACTCATTGTCTCCAAAACCTCAAAGGCTTTTTTTAATCTACCTTTTTTACAAAAACAATCAACCAAAATAGTGAATGTCACAGCATTTGGATACAAATCTTTTCCGACCATTTCATGCAAAACCTCTTTCCCCTTTTCAGGCTCGTTATTCTTACAGTAACATCTGATCATTAATGAATAAGACCACGAATCCAGGCACAAGCCACGGGCATATAATTCACCAAACAGGCTTATAACAGATTCATATTCACCAGCTTTAAGAAGAGCCAAAAGCACGTCATTGTAATCCGAGATTGTAAGATTTGCATCGTTATATTCGAATAAATCAAGAACTTTAACTCGTTCTTCGATAGGCAAACTCAATATTCTCTGAACTAAGTCGCTCACAAGCAGTTTACTACTGGCATTTGACGTAATTTTCTCAAGCGGTTTCACTGGTGCTGTCTTATTAGTCAGGAAGGTTTCCAGAAAGGGGAGAGATGATGAATATATGCATGAAGATGACGGAGGAGAAAATTTACCTTGTTCTGATAGGAGATAGAAGGAAGTTTTCTTCTTTTTGGTATTTTGTGAGTAATAATCCCGAGCAAAAAGGGAGGAATTGGTGTATGAGTTGTAATGAAGATAAGAAGAGAATTGAAGTAGAGAAGTCATGAAGCATATTATTTGGGGTTTTGAGGTTTATGGTGTGAAGAAGAAGGGAGAGGATAGGTTGAAATCGATGCGGTCTGGTCATCGAGGATGAGAATAAATTAGGGTATTTTGCTACTTTGGGCCACCCTTCAAACAAATTACAAAATTAGTCCCGTTTTAAACTCATATACGGATATAAGGACGGGCTATTACGTGTTAGTCATTTTTGAGAAATCACCAACGCTTATCGGCCTATTTGTAGTTGGCGATTTTTTGAAAATTGCCAACTGGCGGTTTTTTGAAAAATCGCTTTGGCTACAATAAATTCAATCAACAAGCCCTTCTTTTCCCTCACTTCTACCTCTATCAAATCTAAACCCGAAAGATTGTAAATTCCTCCATTGCACTGAAATTTGATTTTGTATCTTTAAATCGTTGATTTAGTGCTAAATTGTAGATCTTGACTGTAACACCTCATTATTTAGGATATTTAATTAGTTGAATTGAATAAAATAATGTGTTGATTGGAGGATTGAGATTTGATTTTAATTAAGGTATAGCCGTGTCATTTAACCATGAATTATAATAAGAGTTAACTTGAAATAGAGGATGGGTAAAATAGAAAAGAGGTCATTCCTATATCCTCCAATCCTTGGCCGTGTATAATTTTACACGTTCATTTCATTTTCAAAATTTTAAAAGAGGACGGTCACCGTTAACAAGGAAGGGAAGAAGAAAAGCTAGGGAGATGCTAATTCAAATCAAATCTATTCACATCTCAATCTCAAAATCTCTAAAGTTAAGGTGAATAATGTTTACATCTCATTTTTGATTATGTTTTCGGTTTTAATATGAATTCCGAATATTTTGCAATGGTGTGTCATGTTTTTGAATGATGGAATGAATATATATATTTGTTGATAAATTATGGTTATTCATATTGAATTTATGATATGTTTTAAGATGAAAACCCTATAAAATGACATCCAATTGCCTTGCGAATTTTTATAAAGATCATAAATATTATTTTGGAGATGGGTTTCAATTTTCAGATTTTTTTTCTAAATTTTCGTGGAACTAATATGAATTTTCTAGTAAAGAAAATGATATTTTGGGTTATAAATTAACTACGAGTAAGTAATTAATTATTTGGGTTTGAAATTTTTATATGTTGGAAAACATATTAAAATAGATTTTCTGAAATTTTTGTAGATTTTTCCTAAGTGTTTAAGAGTTTATAAAATTATTTAAGGTATGGGACTTAAATATTTTATAAAATTAAAAGAGAAGAATGGGCTATTTATAAAATGATTTAAATTATTAACTCTAAAATGTCAGCAGCCTTTTTTATAAAGTGTAGTACTTTTTATTGGTAAAGAAAGAGTCAACCAATCACAATTAGACACGTGAGGCAGGTTAGGTGAAAAGAACTATTTGCTACAAGTTTTTCACTGTTTCGACACCGTCGGCACCTGGTTCCGCCTCCTCATCTTCGCTTCCGACACAGTCAAAATCAATGCATATGGTATCAGGCAACTGATACGTAATGAATTGGATGATGACGGAAGGTAGGGAGTTGAAACCAGGGGTTGAGGCAACCCTTTGTTTTTAAATAAAAGAAATACACCTGCTTGCTTTCGACTAAATGGCTTTCGACTAACTAGCTTTCGACCAAGTCAAATGATTTAAAGGAAATGGTTTCGATTGGGTTACACCTCTGTTTTTAAATAATTGTTTTCGACTAGGTCGAAACCTTTTATTGCTGCCTTTCTACCTTTCGACCCAGATGGTTTCAAAAGGATTGTTTTGTTTTCTAAAACCTGGCTACCTCTCCAATGCTTTCGAAAGGATGGTTTCGATACCATCACTTCATTACTTAGGAAATGGTTTCGAAGCAGTAGCTTTTGACTTAATGTTTTAAAGACCCTTTTTCTTTAAGTAAAGTAAAACCCAAATGGTTTCGAAAGAGATAGTTTTAAGTGATTTCAAAACAGATGCTTTCGACTTTAATGGGTTTCTGATCCATTTGCTCTACTTGAAGGTAGAATCCAAATAGTTTCGACCAAGACATTTTCAAAGGGTTTCGAAGGAGTTAACTTTGAATGGTTTCGAAAGGTTTCCACATGTTTTAAATTGAACCCAAAGTGCTTTCGAAAAGATTGAGTTTTGACTATTTCGAAAGGTTTTAATGAATGGTTTCGAAAGGGGTGGTTCGGAGGGTTTCAACAAAGTTGAAAAGGAAGGTTTTTCCTAGGTTTTCGAAAGGCAATATTGAAAAGGTTTTAAAGGGATGTCTGCTATATTGAAGCTTTCAGAGAAAAGAAAGGAAAGGTTTTTCCAATGTATTCGAAAGGCTATATTTAATGATGTCGAAAGGGTCTTTCAATGGGTTTCGAAGGGGTTACCTTCAACGGTTTCGAAAGGGTTGTTTAAAGGTTTTAAACAAAGGTTTCGAATGTATTGAATGGACAATATAGCCTAAGTACTTCAAGTTAAATAGGACTTTAACTTATTTTAGAAGGATAGTTAATCCTCATTAAAATTCATCAACATTATTTTGAGTAAAGTGTATATAACATGGAAAAATAGCTTAAAATAAAGCTAAAGATATATTTTCCTTATATATATATATATGGTTTGAAGGACTAAACCATTTTGAAATGGTTTTCAAGAAAAATTTAAATGGTAGTTAACCCTAATGAAAATGATTCGGACAGTTAGTCTATTTTTGCAGGCAGTCGGCCTAGATTTCGGACAGTTAGTCCAGTTTGTGGGCAGTTAGCCCAGTTGTATGGACAGATAGTTCATTTGTAGCGTAACAGGCCTTGCTATTATATGTGGGCAGATAGTTCACATATTACTTGTTTTACAGACAAATAGTCCATTTATTAGCATAAAGGATATTGCTATTTTGATATAATCAGTTTGATTAACCAGTTTGGTCGTTTGAAAGGATTTGTAAAATATATGTTTTAAAGAGGATATTAGTGAGAGGAAACCCATTCCGCTAAACGGCGTGGTCTTACTTAATATCAGTAAACCGAGATGTAACAGAATTATTCACACCAGGTTTTATGTCTGACTCGAAGTTTTTGTTCCCCTTAAACTCTCGGGTACTCAAAATTGATTTGAGTAGACTAAGGGTTGAGGTTTTCAGGTTTTAGTCTTTTGGCGAATAAAGCTTCCGGAGACGAGCAGGTGGCTGACGGATAGCTAATTAGGAATTACAGTTGCGTTTTGATTCTGCTGTGTATATGAGTTTGATATGACTATATTGCTTGATCAACTAAGGGGGCATCGTTATATGTCGCTCTTGGCGTATTTTGTAATGATATATTTAATCATCGCCTAGGAAACATTAAGGGATTATGTAACATGGACATGAATTATTATTTTGAAATGTAATCAACAAAGGTTAGTTTTTGAAATCTGTGATTTTGTTCATATTCATGTGCTTCTGATATTATGGATACCAATATCATTATCGTATTTCGTCACCAGAAGTTAATAATATGGATGACTACAGCATCTGTAGCGCTTAGCTTTTGGCCTCCAGATACGGGATGTTACAACTTGGTATCGAGCATGGTTTATGAAAAACTTTAAATTAAAAATGGGTTTTTTAAAACATAATCCTAAGGAATTAGAGTAAGATTGGGGGCATGGATAATGCTATAATAACATACTTGTGTTTGTTATATATAAGTATGCACTTTATCTTTAGTCTCATATCATTGTTAAGTTCTTTTTCTGTATATCATAAGGTTTGAATACATATATGGAAGGAAGAAGAGGAAGAGTTAACCAAGGAGGGGAGGGCACCGAAGGAAATGCCAGGCCTAATGTGAGAAGAGGTCAAGGTTAGGCACAAGCCGAGAATATAGGTGCTGGAGTGCCGCAAGTGGACATGGGGCTATGTATCAGTTTTTTGTGAATATGATGCAAGTTGGAGTTGCAGTTGGAATGGTAGAAGCAAATGCTACTGGGGCAGGAGTTTCGGAAGCTCCGGTAGTTAATCACTATGCTAAGTTGAGTGGAGATTACACCAAGCTTGGAGGAAAGCCGTTTGTTAGAACGGAGGATGCCATTGAGGTAGAGAATTGGCAGTTGCACTGCGAAGGGATTTTTGTAGATTTGGGGCTCATTGATAAGCAGAAAAGTAGGTTGGCATCTAGACAGCTTCAGAGGGCAGCTCCATTCTAGTGGAATTGTGTGACTGCGGCGGTGGATGAGGAAACCATGACCTTGGAAGATTTCAAGGGAATATTCCAGGAGAGGTTTATGTCAGCAATGGCACAGTCAGCTCTGATCAGGAAGTTTGCTGAATTAGAGTAGGGAGAGAGGTCAGTTCTAGAGTATGCAAGGAACTTCGAGGAGTTGGCCCGATATGGGTATACTTTAGTGGACACAATCATGAAGAGGAATGAAAAATTCATCAGAGGATTGAAGCCTGAGTTGGCCAGGGCTACATTACCTCATATTAGAGATCCTTCTGAATTTGTTGTAGATATAGCCTTAAGGCATGAGGAGTTGCTTGATTCTCTAGAGAGGAGTAAGGCTAAAGAAGTCCAGGTTGGGCAGAATCAGAAGAGGAAGTTCTTTCCGAAGAAAGGTGCTCAAAAGGGTGGAGCAGCTAAGAAGGGGAAGTTGGAGATTGTCTGTTTCAAGTGTGATAAGAAGGGGCATTATGCTAATGAGTGTCGTGCTAGAAAGGCTAAGGAAGTGGCTTGGAGGAAGATTGTTAGGTGCTACAACTGTGACCAGATAGGCCACTACAAGAGCCAGTGCAAGGAGCCCGCTAAAGATGGAAAGGGCAAGGTGTACGCATTGGAGCCTGCTACTTCTAAACTGACGGACCAGGAAAAAGGAAAGGCAGTCTTGTGAGGTACGCTTCAGATTCATGGTATGACTATTAGTGTTTTATTTGATACTGGTGTATCGCATTCTTTTATATATAGATCTTTGATAGAAAAGCTTAACCTAAAACCCACTTATTTAGTTACTTCCTTATGGGTTGCGAATCCAATAGGAGGGTATGCAACTCTAGGGATGAGATATGATCAGTTAGAGTTTGACCTGTTAGGTCATACTTTTGCTTACAGTTTGCATGTGTTTGATTTGATGGGGTTCGGAATTATTCTTGGTATGGATTAGTTAAGTGAGTATGATGCTAGGATATTTTGCCTGGATATGGAAATATCTCTTAGACACCCAGATTGTGGTGATCGGATAGTTCATACCATAGAAAGTTCTTGCGTTGAGATGTATGCTTTGTTGGGTGCTATGGAATTGGATGATGAGTTGAGTCAAGTTTTCGTGGTTAGAGAATTCGCGGATGTTTTTGAGCCTATAGTTGGATTGCTACCAAAACGGGCCATTAAGTTTCAGATAGATTTGGTTTCGGGAGCAGAACCAGTGAGTAGACCGCCAAGCAGGATGACCCCTACAGAGATGAGGGATTTGAAGGTGCAGTTGGGGGATTTAGAAGGCAAGAATTTTAATACGCCGAGTAGTTCGCCATGGGGAGCAGCTGTAGTGTTCGCTAAGAAGCTGGATGGATCGCTAAGGCCATGTATCGATTATCGCAAGTTGAATGAGAGGACGATAGAGAATCGATATCCATTGCTAAGGATTGATGATTTGTTCGACTAGTTGAGTGGAGCTAAGGTATTTTCGCAGTTAGATTTGGCGACAGGTTTCTATCAGCCCAGGGTAGCAGAGGACAGTATACCTTTGATGGCGTTTAGGACCAGATATGGGTCATACGAATGGTTAGTTATGCCATTCGGATTAACTAACGCGCCAGCTTTCTTTGTGGATTTGATGAACCGGGTTTTCTAAGAGCACTTGGATAGGTTCGTATTAGTTTTCATAGATGACATTTTGATTTACTCTAAGGATGAAAAGGAGCATGAAATTCATCTTAGAGTGGTGCTTGAGACGCTGAGGCCGCATCAGTTGAAGGCGAAGTTTTCAAAGTGTCATTTCTGGAAAAAAGAAGTGAAGTTTCTTGGTCATGTAGTCTTAGAGGAAGGGTTGTCAACAGATCTGACTAAGATTAAGGCAGTAAATAATTGGAAGAGACCCGAGACAGTAACCGAGTTAAAGAGTTTCCTTTGGTTGGTTGGTTATTATCGGAGATTTATTAAGGATTTTTTGCGGATAGCGGCACCAATGACCAAGCTGACGAGAAAAGATGTTAAGTTTGTATGGACCGATAAGTGTGAGGAAGCATTCCAAAGTTTTTCAACCCATGCACCTGTGTTGGTTGTTCCAGAAGGGAATCAAGATTTGGTGGTTTATACCGATGCGTGTGGAACAGGATTAGGAGCTGTGCTGATGTAGCGGGGTAAAGTGATTGCCTACGCTTCTAGCTAGCTTAGACCACATGAGGTCGGATATCCGACACATGACTTAGAATTGGTTGTGGTTATTTTTCTTTGAAGGTATAAAGACATTACCTTTTGGGAGAAAGGTTTGAGCTACATACAGATAATAAGTCGTTGAAGTATTTGTTCTCTCAAAAGGAGTTGAACATGAGGCGGCAGAGATGGTTAGAGTTTATAGCCGCTTATGATTTTGGGATTGAGTACACACCAAGGAAAGGCAACAAGGTTGCATATGCACTTAGCAGGAAACATTAGAATGCAGTTTTGGCAATGATTGCTGAGTTGAAGGACTTTGAAGCATTAGCATATTGAAGGGTGCAGTGGAGATCCGAGCTTGGGTCTAGTGGAGATTCGATTGTATTATCTTGTTTGGAAGTTCGACCAGTGTTGATCGAAAAGATTGCTTATAA
Organism: Allium fistulosum; assembly: GCA_030737815.1. Taxonomy (NCBI): domain Eukaryota; kingdom Viridiplantae; phylum Streptophyta; class Magnoliopsida; order Asparagales; family Amaryllidaceae; genus Allium; species Allium fistulosum. The sequence goes on from CM060902.1 coordinate 456,706,637, forward strand.
ATAGATGGAGGATCCGGTGTTAGCCGAACATATCAAAAAGCTTAGAGATGGAACAAAGAACGATAACTTGAAAGATTTCAGTCTTGACCAGAATGGGAGATTGAGAGAGAAAGGAAGATTATGTGTTTCGAGTGTAGGAAACATAAGGAAAGAAGTCTTAAAAGAATGCCATTGTTCAAAGTTCTTTATTCATCCAGGAGGTACCAAGATGTATCAGGATATGAAGCAAAGTTTTTTTTGGGAAGGTATGAAGCGGGATATTGGGTTGTGTGTGAAGCAATGCATGATTTGCCAACAGGCAAAGGTCGAACACTAGAAACCATATGAGTTGCTTCAGCCATTAGATATTCCAGTATAGAAGTGGATTCTATCTCTATGGATTTTATTAACGGGTTGCCAATATCAAATAAAGAAAATGATAGTATATGAGTCATAGTGGACAGATTGACCAAAAGTGCCCATTTCATTCCAGTTAGGTCAACCAGAACGGCACCTGTTTTGGCAAGATTATTCCTGAAGAATGTAGTTAGACTGCATTGAGTTCCTAGTAGCATAGTTATTGATAGAAATCCTTTGTTCACTAGTGAATTCTGGAAGAGTCTACAGGAAGTTTTAGAACCAAGCTCAAGATGAGTACCGCTTACCATCCGTAGACTGATGGGAAAACTGAGAGAGTTAACAAGATCTTAGAAGATTTGTTAAGAGCTTATGTTCTGGATTTCGGGAGATCTTAGGAAGACCATCTGCATTTAGTCGAGTTTTCATATAGTAACAGTTATTAGACTAGTTTTGGGATGGTACCGTTTGAAGCTTTGTACGGAAGGCCATGCAAATCTCCCGTTTGTTAGCAAGAGACCGGGGATAGGTTGGTTCTTGGTCCTGATTTAGTCCGAGAAGCTGCAAATAAGATTGAGGTCATTCGGACCAGAATGAAGGAGGCTCAGTCTAGGTAGAAAAGTTATGCAGATAAGAGACGGAAAGATCTACAGTTCTCAGTTGGAGACCAGGTTTTTGTTAAAGTGTCACCAATGAAGGGTGTGATTAGGTTTGGAGAATCGGGGAAGTTAGCACCGATATTCGTTGGACCTTTTCCTATTGTTGAGAGGATCGGGAAGCTCGCATATAGAGTGGGGTTACCAAGCAGTTTGGCAGGAGTTCACGATGTTTTTCATGTTTCTCATCCAGAAAGTGTGTTAAGGACCCGGAGACTGCTATTGCACCGACTATGCTAGATGATTTAGTGGTAGAGCTGGATTTGACCATAGTAAGGAAGCCAGTTTGCATAATTGCGAGAGATGAGAAGAGGCTTAGAACTAAGATAGTCAGATTAGTCAAATTCCAGTGAACCGACGATGATAGGGACTGTACTTGGGAGATTGAGAGCAGGATTAGAGATACCTATCCTGACTTGTTTGATGGTAAGTTTTATCTTCTTGTCTGATTTGTTGTGTACCTTATCACAATTTCGAGGACGAAATTCTTTAAGGAGGGGAGTCTATAACATCCCAGATTTTTGGTAACATTATTTAGGATATTTAATTAGTTGAATTGAATAAAATAATGTGTTGATTAGGGGATTGAGATTTGATATTAATTAAGGTGTAGCCGTGCCATTTAACCATGAATTAAAATAAGAGTTAACTTGAAATAGAGGAGGGGTAAAATAGAAAAGAGGTCATTCCTATATCCTCCAACCCTTGGCCGTGTATAATTTTACACGTTCATTTCATTTTCAAAATTTTAAAAAAGGCTGACCACCATTAACAAGAAGGGAAGAAGAAAAGCTAGGGAGAAGCAAATTCAAATCAAATTTATTCATATCTCAATCTCCAGAATCTCTAAGGCTAAGTTGAATAATGTTTACATCTCATTTTTGATTATGTTTTCAGTTTTAATATGAATTCTGAATATTTTGCAATGGTTTGCCATGTTTTTGAATGATGGAATGAATATATATAATTGTTGATAAATTATGGTTATTCATAGTGAATTTATGATATGTTTTAAGATGAAAACCCTATAAAATGACATCCAATTGCCTTGCGAATTTTTATAAAGATCGTAAATATTATTTTGGAGATGGTTTCAATTTTCAGATTTTTTCTAAATTTTCATGGAATTAATATGAATTTTCTAGTAAAGAAAATGGTATTTTGTGTTACAAATTAACTAGAATAAATAATCAATTATTTGGGTATGAAATTTTTATATGTTGCAAAACATATTAAAATAGATTTTCTGGAATTTTGTAGATTTTTCCTAAGTGTTTTAAGGGTTATATAAATTTTTTTAAGGTATGGGATTTAAATGTTTTATATAATTAAAAGAGGAGAAGGGCTCTTTATAAAACGATTTAAATTAGTAACTCTGAAAAATTGGTAGCCCTTTTTACAAAGTGTAGTACTTTTATTGGTAAAGAAAGAGGCAACCAATCACAACTAGACACGTGAGGCAGGTTACGTGAAAAGAACTATTTGCTACAAGTTTTTCACTGTTTCGACATCGTCGGCACCTGGTTCCGCCTCCTCATCTTCGCTTCCGACACAGTCAAAATCAATGCATATGGTATCAGGCAACTGATACGTAATGAATTGGATGATGGCAGAAGGTAGGGAGTTGAAACCAGGGGTTTCGAAGGGGTTGAGGCAACCCTTTGTTTTTAAATAAAAGAAATACACCTGCTTGCTTTCGACTAAATGGCTTTCGACAAAGTAGCTTTCGACCAAGTCAAATGATTTAAAGGAAATGGTTTCGATTGGATTATGCCTCTGTATTTAAATAATTGCTTTCGACTAAGTCGAAACCTTTTGTTGCCGCCTTTGTGCCTTTCGACCTAGATGTGGTTTCAAAAGGATTGTTTTGTTTTCTAAAACTTGACCGCTTCTCCATTGCTTTCAAAGGGATGGTTTCGACACCATCACTTCATTACTTAGGAAATGGTTTCGAAGCAGTAGCTTTCGACTTAAATGTTTTAAGGACCCTTTTTCTTTAAGTAAAGTAAAACCCAAATGGTTTCGAAAGAGATAGTTTTAAATGATTTCGAAACTAATGCTTTTGACTTTAATGGGTTTCTGATCCTTTTGCTCTACTTGAAGGCAGAATCCAAATGGTTTCGACCAAGATGTTTTCAAAAGGTTTCGAAGGGGTTAACTTTGAATGGTTTCGAAAGGTTTCCACATGTTTTAAATTGAACCCAAAGTGCTTTCGAAAGGATTGAGTTTTCACTGTTTCGAAAGGTTTTAATGAATGGTTGCGAAAGGGGTGGTTCCCCAGGGTTTCGACAAAGTTTAAAAGGAAGGTTTTTCCTAGGTTTTCGAAAGGAAATAGTTAAAAGATTTTAAAGGGGATGTCTGTCGTATTGAATCTTTCAGAGAAAAGAAAGGAAAGGTTTTTCCAATGTATTCGAAAGGCTATATTTAATGATTTCAAAAGGGTCTTTCAATGGGTTTCGAAGGGGTTACCTTCAACGGTTTCGAAAGGGTTGTTTAAAGGTTTTAAACAGAGGTTTCGAATGTATTGAATAGGCAATATAACCTAAGTACTTCAAGTTAAAAAGGAATTTAAATTGTTTTAGAAGGATAGTTAATCCTCATTAAAATTCATCAATATTATTTTGGGTAAAGTGTGTATAACATGGCAAAATGGCTTAAAATAAAGGTAAAGATATATTTTCCTTGTATATATATATATGATTTAAAGGACCAAATCATTTTGAAAAGGTTTTCAAGGAAAATTTAAAGAGTGGTTAACCCTAAGAAAATGATTGGGACAGTTAGTCTATTTTTCAGGCAGTCAGCCTAGATTTCAGACAGTTAGTCCAGTTTGCGGACAGTCAGCCCAATTGTATGGACGGATAGTTTATTTGTAGCATAACAGACCTTGCTATTATATGTGGGCAGGTGGTTCACATATTACGTTTTTTACGAATATGTAGTCCATTTATTAGCATAAAGAATATTGTTATTTTGATATAATCAGTTTGATTAACTAGTTTGGTTGCAGGAAAGGATTTGCAAAATATATGTTTTAAAGAGGATATTAGTGAGGGAAAACCTGTTCCACTAAGCGGCGTGGTCTCACTTAATATCAGTAAATCGAGATGTAACAGAATTATTCACACCAGGCTTTATGTTTGACTCGAAGTTTTTGTTCCCCTTAAACTCTTGGGTACTCAAAATTGATTTGAGTACGCTGAGGGTTGAGGTTTTCAGGTTTTAGTCATTTGGCGAATAAAGCTTCTGAAGACGAGTAGGTGGCTGACGAATAGCTAATTAGGAATTGTAGTTGTGTTTTGATTCCACTGTGTATATATAAGTCAGATATGACTATATTGCTTTGATCAACCAAGGGGGCATCGTCATATGTCGTTCTTGGTGTATTTTGTAATGATATATTTAATCATTGCCTGGAAAATGTTAATTGTTTTAAAATGTAATCAACAAAGGGTTGTTTTTGAAATCTATGATTTTGTTCATCTTCATGTGCTTCTGATATTATGGATACCATTATCATTACCGTATTTTTTCACTAGAAGTTAATACTATGGATGGTTGTAGCATCTGTAGCGCTTAGCTTTTGGCCTTTAGATACGGGATGTTACATTGACGATGGTGTTCAAAAAAGTTCGACAAATTGAAGGAACAATCATAAAACCCTATTTTTTATTTGTAATTTTTGAAATTTCCATTTGTTAATAGGTAAATGTAGATAAACTAAATAGGATGTTTGAGTAAGTTAATTATTTTGTACTTACGTATGTAGTGATAGAATTGTATATTGATTTGCAGAATGGTGAAAAATCTAATTCCTATACTTTGTTACTACGATGGCGAATTGAATGTCGATGATCAAAAAATTGGTAAATATGTTGGTGATATGTGTAAACCAGGAAGAGTGCGGAAAGGTTGCAAATTAACGGAATTAAAAGAATCTGTTTACAAAACAACGAAAATTAATCTAGAAGAATTTGAAATTGAATTAGTGGTTAATTGGCCAACGGACTCTGGTTCTAAAGCAATAGCATTAGTAGATGATGATGATGTTGAAGTAATGTTTTCTGCTGTTTCAAAATCGATTGAGTTATACGTAAGAAAAGTTGCAAAACGACAACCAAAATAGCAGTTGGCATCTCCTGTAGTAAGTATTGGAATTACATACTATACACAAATGCTAGAGAGGGCGAATCCATCTGCTGGCTACATTTCTCCTAGTTACAGTAATCCATATGTAAATGCTGGAAGATACGATCCTCCGTTTATGCAGTATGGGTTCATGCCGTACACAAACTCGCAACCTTCTACCAACAAAGCTTTCCTTATTACACACCACTTATGGATGCAATTATTAGTCCGAGGTAACATTGTTATGATGAATAGTTGGATATAATGGTATTTATTTAAATTTTCTTACACTTTGTTGTAATGTAATTAGTTTCCAGCAACAAATCAATCAACAAAACAAAAGTACTGAATCGTCAAATGCTCATCTGTCATAGTTAATGTATCCCTCTCCATCCAAACAATATGATATGAATCATAGGTATGTTTTTAGATATATTGTTCTTTTGGTCTCTTCTAGTATTGATTGTTGGTTAGTTGATTCCTATATTGTTAACATGTATATGACAGTCAATACTGCTGCATAATGGAGTGTTGCACCATCGCCTTATTCTACTGATGCAAATGTTGACAATGATATGGACTTTGATGGGGATGAAGTAGTTGGTGAAGAACCTCAAGTCGATAGCATGGTTGTTGCTTCTAGGAATGGTAATGAAGACTCTATGATGGAAAGAATGCAAGTTAACAACGACCCATTAAACTATAACTTTCCTATAGCAGATGACAATGATGGTGATGGTGATGAACCAGAGATGGAAGTAATTTTGGATAATGATCTTTGCACTGCGCAAATGTTAGCAAGATCTGGTGTTGCTAATCTTCAAATTGCAGGCGAACGATTTTCAACTGCTTGCGTTCAAAGTGGTTTCAGTGTTGGAATGGTTTTTGAAAAAAAAGATAAGTTTCTTCAACAATTAACTGAATGGTTTATTATACATGCAGTTTCATACAAGCCAAACAAGTGAAACAAACAAAATATACTGCTATATGTAATGTTGAAGGTAATTGTCCATAGAGGATACATGCGATAATTTCGAAAAAATCTCGGTCTGGATGGTGGAAAATTTGGAAGTATCCAAGCGAACATACCTGTGTTAACATAATAGTTAATTTCAATCATAAGCAAGCCACTTCGAAATTTCTTGTGATAAAAATCATGTCTTTTGTCAAAGCTGATTTGGATATTTCTGCTGGTACAGTGCAAGTGCTTGTACATGTTCGGTTGTTCATCAACATTAGTTACATGAAAGCATGGCGTGCATTAAGCAAAGCAATAGAGAGAATATATAGTGATTGGGCTGAATCATATGCGACATTACCATAGTTCTTTGAGGAGATACAGAGAACGAATATTGGCACTATAAGTCATGTGACACATGATGAAGTCGGAGTATTTGATCGTGTGTTTTGGGCATTTGGCCTTACATTACAGGTTTTCTGCATTGTCGGCCGTTGTTATGTATTGACGAGACGCATTTGTATGGTAGATACAAAGGCACATTGCTTGTTGCTACTGCGGTAGATGTAGATGATTGTCTTTTTCCTTTGCCTTATGAAGTTGTTGAATCTAAGTCATGTGATACTTGGGTTGGTTTTTTGTGCATGTTTGAATTCATACATAGTGTACGTAGTCGACGTATTATTCTCATATCAGATAGGATGAAAGGAACTCTGAAAGCTTTGCATGAAAAATGGCGAGAACCACACAAACATTGATACTGTGCAAGGCATATAAAAGCCAACTTTCAAGCGGCGGGATTCAGAGATAGACGATTAACCGGGTTATTTTATTCAGCAACTGCGCTTCTGAGATAGTTGAATACATGAAAATTAGAGAAGAGATCAAAGAAACAAATAGGTGTTCTTATGATTGGATTGAGAGGGGTTTGGGAAATTTCGAGGAAAACTAGGCATTATGCAAAGATGATGGAGGACGCATTCATGTTATGACCACTAATGCGTTTGAAAGTTTTAATGGTGTACTAAAAAGGGTTAGATCTTTACCTATAAAGGCTTTGGTTGCATGAACATTCTTTCTCTCGGTTGAATATTTTTATAAGCGACGTCAAATTGCTGATGAACTAACAACACGCTTGACTCCAAAGTGGGAAGCCAAAATAGTTGAAAGGGCTAGTGAAGCGAATCGCTATAAACTTGTATAATTTAGCCAAACCGCATGACAGGTTATTCACAATTTTGGGGATGAATACAAAGTAACAATCGATGACAACAATTGCTCGTGTACATGCAACGTTCCACTACTCCAGAAGATACCATATGCTCTTGTAATGGCAGCTTGTTCGGTACAAACAAGTGGGGAGCGCATATGTATGCAATATTGTTTATAAGAAATTACTAAATCCTTTTGAGTTATTGTTGATTTGTACACAAATGTATGCAATATTCAGACATAGATATAATCACAGAATCAAACACAGATGCATAAATAAAGTAAATGCAGTAAAGGAAAGAACACACTGGATTTTATACTGGTTCGGAGTTACCCAACATCCAGTCATGCACAACTAAGTACAGATTTCCTTTCAAAAGCAATTCAACAATTACAACCCTCGATTTCAAGGCCACGAGGTACACCCTCTAGAATCACAATCCTCTGGGTAGAGATACTTGATTTCCGGGCAACAAGTTCACCCAATTGATTTCTCAAGGCTACAATCACACCTTTTCTCACTTGATTGATTTCCAAGGCTACAATCACACCTTTTATTCTATTGATTACAAAGAAAGCCTATAACTCTGAATAGCACTGGGATCTTGTTGAGATAGTGATAGAGAATCAAACCAGAGATGATCTATTTAGATTCAATGTTGATTTCGGCAGAGTGATGATAGGATTTTGAATAAGAAAATGTGGAAGAAGAAGAGAAGTGAAAAACCAGAAAATCTGATATAAAATTCGTTGAAACCAACCCCTATTTATAGAAGAACAATAGCCATGTCTATTCATGAAAGGTTATGGCGAATAGACACTTCTTTTGAAATTCAAATTTTTGAATCTAACTATCACTATGTCGACATGGGGTACTAGGGCATGTCGACATCCCAAAGCATTTTTTGAAGATTTGATTTTCTTTGAAAATAACCTTTATCTTATATTAAAAACTATTTAAACTTTATAAATATACTTGACTATAGATAAAATACATAGATAAATATAGAGAATAATATATATATATAATTTTACTATAATTTTATATTTAAATCTAAGTATAAATATATTATAATTAAAAGATAGTTTAAAACAAACGAAGTTTAAAACAAGAGTTTATTAAAAACAAAAACAAAGAATATTTTAAGGCTAAAACATCTTTTTGAAAATCATTTGAAAAGATAATTTTTAAGGCTAAAACATTTTGAAAAGCAGTTTTGAAAATCATTTTTAAGTAGTTTTGCAAGCTTCTTCCTGCAGAATATCTCATCACATCAGGACTCGAGAACTTGTACAAAACCAGGATGTTCGTGGGTTTGTAAGCCACTTGTCGTAGGTTTGTAAGCTACTTGTCGTGGGTTTGTAAGCCACTAAAAAGGTAGAAATGGGTTCCATCCCAAAAGAAAAATGGAGTGAAGATTTCAGTGCTATTATGAAGTTTTAACATAATTCTAGACTCAATACTTATCTTGAAATCTTGAAATCTTGATAATCTTGATACTCATGAGTCTTCAATCTTGATATCTTGAATCTCTATAATGTACAGTCTTCATTCTTTATACCTGCATGGTTAAATCCTGCATATACATATATATATATCTAAACTATAATGTTAGTATTTATATTTTATAATCTTATTCTAAGGTTGTTGTCATCAAAACCATCATCTCAAGGACTAATAATCTCCCCCTTTTTGATGATGACAACCTTTGTTTATAAAATATTACTTCTTTCCTAATAACTCCCCTTAAATCTAATAACTTCCCCTTAATCTATGCCTAACTACCCTATTTTATATTTCTCCCCCTTTGTCATCAACAAAAACAAACAAACTCTAAACTATATAACTCCCCCTCATTCTTGTCTCAAGTACCTGCATTAATAAACTATATAATATAGTATATTAAGAAATAACTATACTTATAGACATGATATTCAATCAACAATTATAAATATATCAATGTATATTTATACATTCATCAATACACACCAAGTGTCAATCAAATCAATCAAAGCAAACAATTTCAATCAAAGCAATCAATTCAAACAAAGTAATCAAATTAAATAAAGCAATCAAATTAGACGTTACGAGGAACTTCCACCCATCCTTCTTCTCCGAAAATAGGGTCTACTTTGATGGCATTCCAATTTTCATTGTCATTTGTGAGAGAGACAGGAGGATGTGCTTCGTTATCATCATTGTGCAGTGAAGAAATCATCCATCACATTGCATCGAAATGCCTTTCTTGCTCCTTGATCATCTGCATTTGACTCAACTCTAAGTGTCGCTGGTTACGAAGAATGAACGAAAGAATATTCTTGAACGAATTAAGAGTCTCTTCAAGATTCTCGGATAAGTTATGAATTGGATTAGCCATTTTTGAAATTGTGAGAAGAATGAGAGATAGAATAGATAAGAAATAATATTCAGTAATGAATTCTGGAAGAAATGGGTATATATAGGTGTAGAAATTCGTTTGAAATGAATAGACATATGGTAGTTATTCAAATTTCAAATTCAAAATGAAGTGTCATTTCTGACCAGTACATGTCGACATGGTCATAGAGGGTATGTCGACATGAGGCAGTGAAATTTGATGGTAATTTTGATTTTGTGAATAATTGTGTATATATATATTTATATAATATACTAACATTTATTCAAGAGATAAGATAAGCTAGATAACAGAAAAGAAATTCAATTTCATTGCATAGAAGAGTGATACAATGATTAATCATAAACAACTACATAAACACTCAAATTAAAACAAACTTAAACTAATTCGACATGATATGAAAATATAGAACTAGTTAGAGGATGATGAAGATGAAGATAATCCAAGTTTCTTGCTGACTTTGGAGAAAAACTTATTCATCTTGGATGATATTTTGTCCAACTTCTTACTAACGGATCTTTTAAGAACCCGTTGATTCTCAACAATAATCTTTTGGTTTTTGAGAAGGGTTTTGTTGGTAGGATTGGAGGGATATTCAATACTTTCTAGGAATGTTTCACCTTCTTCTTCTTCCTCTATTTCCATTTCATCCCCTTCTTCTTCTTCTTCCTCTTCCTCCTCTTCCATTTCTTCATGAGCCAAACGCTCTTCCTTTTCGGCAAGAGTCTCGTAAGGTTGAAAAACATATGGGATTTTCATGAGAGAAATGTTTGAGATATTAAAAAATTTTCTTGAAATAAATTCTTCTCCTTTGAAATTTACTCCAAAATAGTTGAAAATCCGAGTAAGGTAAATTCCATGATATAAAGTGTTTTCTCCCATTTCAAAATTTTTAGGACGAAGTTCATCCAAAATAACTTGCGCCCAATTGATATCATAATTTCCGAAAATAGCAAAAAGTGCTTTACACACTTTTGAAGTAGGATTGTTAAAATTTCCCGATCTTGGGGTCAAAGTAAGTTGTAAAAGAAGATTGACAATTCTTGCTTTAGGATGAAAGTTTCGGTTTTTAAATTCAAAGTTTTCATCTCCTTCAAAAATATGATGAAATGTCTCACGATCATGTTCATCGATTTGAAAACTAGAAAGATCTATTCCCATGCTTTTGCAATTGAGAATGGTACCCAAAAGATCACAATTCAAAACAATTTTAGTGCTTTTGACACTACTCCAAATTTCATTATCATTTCCTTCATAAAATTCTCGATTGAGATTTGCATAGAAAATTTTAACAAGATTTGGGTAACAAACAAAATCATTTTGAGAAGAATCAACAAGACTAAGAATTTGATTGTTTGCAAAAAGAGTATCAATTTCATAAGAAGCAAAATCTTGAAAAATAGCAAACTTTCCGGGATGGACTTTTCCATAATTAGCATAATTGATGTATGCTTTTATGGCCTCCAGATTATTGAGGTGTTGCTCTTTCAGGTTTCTGCAAAGTCTCATGATGGAGGGGTTGCTTGAAGAAGCCATTAAAGTAGAGAGTAGAGAGCTTGGAGTTTTGAAGAGAGAGTTTGAATTTGAAAATGAAAGTGAAAGGTTGTGATAAAAGATAGTGAATAAATAGATTTTTGAAAGACATGTTCCTTTTCAGAGTATTGAATGAAGTGAAAAGGTGGAGGGAAATTCAAACATTTGAATTCAAATTTTGAATTTCAAATTCTGGTACCTATGTCAACATTAGGGTAGGGACCATGTCGACATATGCCTGTGAATTTCTATGATTTATTTTTCCTAAGTATTCTAATATATATATACTTATTATTTTAATGTCTATATATATATATCTGGAATATTATTAGAATTATAGTATATTCCAGAAAATATTATTATATTATTAAAAAATAATAAAAATAAAATAATAATAAAATAATAAAAAATAAATTTAAAATTCAATCAACACACCAATTCAAAATCAATCAATCATCTAATTCCAAGCATGCAATTTCAATCAATTGTATTGTAAATGTGTACCTTTTTCTGAGTCTGTTTCCTTGAATTTGTTGAAGTCGTGAACTACCATGAAACACAAATTTGAGTTATCTGTCTTCTTATCATTATCGCTTGAGGACGAGTCTGAGTCATCTAGAGTAGCAGTAAATGCACGCTTCCGTTTCTTTACTGAATCATTGTTTATAGGAGGATTCTGCCTATCTGGATACAGACAGCCTCTTTTCATATGGCCTGGTTCATCACAGTTGAAACATTTAACATTGTTTGGCACTGCATTCTGATTTCCAGAATTCTTATAGTTGTTTCTCTTGAGATTATTCATCTTTCTGTATTTCTGGAATTTCCGAAAATTCCTGGTCATAAATGCTATCTCTTCATCATTATCACTGTTTGAGTCTGATCCGTCGGTTAATGCATTGAATGCCATTGATTTCTTTTCAGATGCTTTGCTTTCTCTTCTCCCGATCATTTGGACTTCAAACGACATTAGATTTCCAATCAATTCTTCTATCTTTAAGGTACTGATGTCATTTGCCTCTTCAATTGCAAGTGTCTTTTGATCCCATTCTGGAGTGAGAGAATTTAAAATTTTCTGACTTGATCTTCTTCCGAAAATTCCTTTCCCAAGGATATTAAAGAATGCACAATATCCTAAAATTGACTATACATATCTGAAATAGACTCATTAGTATTCATTTTAAATAAATTTTGGTTAGTTTAACTTTGCTTGTTCCTTCGTGAGTCACTTGCAAAGTTTTCCAGATTTCATATGCAGACTTACAAACCAACACTCTATTAAATTCATTCCTATCAAGTGAACAAAATAGAATATTCATTGCTTTAGAATTATTTTGTGCAACAGTCTTTTGCTCAGCGGTCCACTGTGCAAAATCAGTTGTGGGTTCAGAATATTCAGTTTGTGTGATATTCCAAGTATTTAATCCTACAGATTGTAAATATATTTTCATCCTACATGCCCAATAAGCATAGTTACTGCCATTAAAAAGTAGCGGTCTGACAGTAGATTGACCTTCTACAAATGAACTAGTGACAGGGATACCAGTGTTAGTAACATTACCAGTGTTGGTAGCCATTTTGAAAACTTTTCAAAATTCAGATTATGAAACTTTTGAAAACCTTGCTCTGATACCAAATGTGAGGAATGCAGAATATGGATCTTAAGGCTAGAATGAAACCTAGAGGGGGGTGAATAGTGTTTATAAGAAATTACTAATTTTTTTGAGTTATTGTTGATTTGTACACAAATGTATGCAATATTCAGACATAGATATAATCAAAGAATCAAACACAGATGCAGAAATAAAGTAAATGCAGTAAAGGAAAGAACACACCGGATTTTATACTGGTTCGGAGTTACCCTACATCCAGTCCCGCACAACTAAGTACGGATTTCCTTTCAAAAGCAATTCAACAATTACAACCCTCGATTTCAAGGCCACGAGGTACACCCTCCAGAATCACAATCCTCTGGGTAGAGATACTTGATTTCCGGGCAACAAGTTCACCCAATTGATTTCTCAAGGCTACAATCACACTTTTTCTCACTTGATTGATTTCCAAGGCTACAATCACACCTTTTATTCTATTGATTACAAAGAAAGCCTATAACTCCGAATAGCACTGGGATCTTGTTGAGATAGTGATAGAGAATCAAACCAGAGATGATCTATTTAGATTCAATGTTGATTTCGGCAGAGTGATGATAGGATTTTGAATAAGAAAATGTGGAAGAAGAAGAGAAGTGAAAAACCAGAAAATCTGATATAAAATTCGTTGAAACCAACCCCTATTTATAGAAGAACAATAGCCATGTCTATTCATGAAAGGTTATGGCGAATAGACACTTCTTTTGAAATTCAAATTTTTGAATCTAACTGTCACTATGTCGACATGGGGTACTAGGGCATGTCGACATCCCAAAGCATTTTTTGAAGATTTGATTTTCTTTGAAAATAACCTTTATCTTATATTAAAAACTATTTAAACTTTATAAATATACTTGACTATAGATAAAATACATAGATAAATATAGAGAATAATATATATATAATTTTACTATAATTTTATATTTAAATCTAAGTATAAATATATTATAATTAAAAGATAGTTTAAAAAAACGAAGTTTAAAACAAGAGTTTATTAAAAACAAAAACAAAGAATATTTTAAGGCTAAAACATCTTTTTGAAAATCATTTGAAAAGATAATTTTTAAGGCTAAAACATTTTGAAAAGCAGTTTTGAAAATCATTTTTAAGTAGTTTTGCAAGCTTCTTCCTGCAGAATATCTCATCACATCAGGACTCGAGAACTTGTACAAAACCAGGATGTTCGTGGGTTTGTAAGCCACTTGTCGTAGGTTTGTAAGCTACTTGTCGTGGGTTTGTAAGCCACTAAAAAGGTAGAAATGGGTTCCATCCCAAAAGAAAAATGGAGTGAAGATTTCAATGCTATTATGAAGTTTTAACATAATTCTAGACTCAATAATTATCTTGAAATCTTGAACTCTTGATAATCTTGATACTCATGAGTCTTCAATCTTGATATCTTGAATCTCTATACTGTACAGTCTTCATTCTTTGTACCTGCATGGTTAAATCCTGCATATACATATTTATCTAAACTATAATGTTAGTATTTATATTTTATAATCTTATTCTAAGGTTGTTGTCATCAAAACCATCATCTCAAGGACTAACAGGTACATCTCTAGATAAAATGCCCTGGGGTCTGACAAGAACATCTTGTACCCATGCCACACAGGGTTGTCCTACCACTTGACTAATAATACCAAATATGATCACCCATTTTGTCAATGGGCCCCGAAGCATACAAGAGTAGATAGTAATCGATCTATATTTGGGATGATCATACCCTGATGGGAGCGACCTATATGGCCCTGCTGCACGCCCGATTTTTGTCATTTCCCGGTTGATGGGGCTTGAGACTACGTTTTACCTTTATATTGCACTTTACACTTGGAATGCTACATTGCCTTCTAATCGACGACACAATGTTAGCATTCATCCATACAAGTCATTCAGAAGATGAATGAATCGAAGGCACTACTTCTCTACATCCATTTTGGAATCACTCTTAGAATTAGTAGCAAGCAGCCCTTGCACTTCAAAGAGCTCCGTCTTCAAATTCCATCATCTTCAAGATGTCTTCACTTCGAAACGCTTGATATGGATCCAAGTGGTTTTCGGATAACATATTCGATCCCGGTCTCTTCGAAACAGCATTCGATGGTTTTCGGTAAAATCAACCTCGAATCTTCAGGAAATAAACTATCAAAGATAAGAACGGAGGTCACCTCCTAACTGTTAGTGGACGGATTTCCTTATCGTTTGTCCTAGGAGAACGAAACGAGATTTATACACACAGTATAACATCATCGGGATGATTGTGCCATATAACTCACGTGTTTCTCCTAGATAATTCTAAAGTTACGTTTTGGGTCCATATTTTGATAGTCAGTTATTTAACTATCCACAAACACATATCCAAATCAGGAATTTATTTCCAAAAGGAAAACCAGCATTGGTTTAGCACATAAGCAGCCACTAGCCTCCTTAATTAATCTTTTCATTAATTAAATTCATCTTGTAAATACTTGTATCAAAATACTTTTACAAAAATATATTCACAAACCCTAATATTTTCAATACTCAGAAAATATCCATATACTTATCTCAATGGTATAAGTATATTCACAAGACTGGGAAAGATTTCCATTTTTATACAATTCTAAAATCATTTATTAACTCCTTTATAAACCCCTAAAAATAATTTATAATCTCTTTTATAAATCTCAAAACATTTATAAACTCTTTTTATAAATTTCCAAAAATCATTTATAAACCCTTTATAAGTCTCTAAAATCATTGATAAACTATTTATAAATCTCTAAAACCATTTATAAACTCTTTGTAAATTATTTCTCAACTCTTTCATAAACTCTTTATAAATCCAAACAATCCCATTATAAAACTTCTCTTATAATTCTATGAATCCATTTCTAAAATTCATTTATAAACATCTAACCATTTATAAAACTCCTCTACCTTGTAAATAATCTCTTTTAAGTCTTCAAACCATTTTATAAAACTCCTCATATGAAACCCAAGTCCGTTTATAAAACCTTATTTATAGGTCACGAAAATATTTATAAATAACTAAAATCATTTCCTTCAAAACACTATTATATAATAATAATTATTAACAATAAACATTTTTAATAAATAATATGTATTAACTTCAACACATCTTAAACTAATAATTTATTATTTCAAAACATTAGTAAATAAAAAATAATAATAAATCTTTACCATGATTATAAATAGTAATAATTTGTTTCCAAAACATTATAAATAAATCCTTATTATTAATTTCAAACCATATTAATTTTTTTTAATTAACTTTTCAAAATATTAAATATTAATGAATAACTTTAAAATAACATAAAATGTAAATAAATAATCTTAAAAACAATATTAAATATAAATAAATAACTTAGAAAAGATAGATAAAAAGGTTAGAGTAAAATATAAATTAAATCCTTTAAAAACAAAATATTTCCAGAACCAAATTTTAGAGTTAAAATCATTTCCTATCTCAAAAACCAATTCCAATTAGTATTTTTAAAATACAAATTTGAGGCCAATAGCTACCCAACGTTTAACCAATATCAATATTGATTTTCTATCACTACAGGGTTTAAGTTTTGAACATATAACAATGTCCTAATCAATAGAGCCAACAATCAGATTTAATATCCAATAATCCATAGGACAGAAACATTATTGAAATTTAAAATCAATAATGGCGAGGAATCCTGTTGCATCCCTCCAACCTGTCCCCCTGCATCACAAACATTATATAATCATACAATATGGGTCATTCGCTAGCAGGCCGGTATATATAAAAGGTCATCTGCTCTAAGAGCGGGAATAAATCCAAACCAATGACAAAAACAGTAAATCATCCAAACATCCAATCATTAATTTTTATCAGCTATGTAACATTTTTGGTCAAACAAAAAAGTGAGTTTAACTCAACGAAATCTCTATTGTCGATAAGGTGTTTCGGTTTGGAACTAAAACCGAATGACGTCCGATTTTAGCCCAAATTTCAATGGTCTACAAATTCGTCCAAACCAGTTCCATTGCAAAGCTTTCACCATCACGAGTGCAACGCAAAAATCCATGCCTCGATTGGACCTCGTATGGGAGAGTTTCGCATATTTTTATTTATCGATATTATTAAATTTATAATTAAATAATAATTACATATATTTTAAGCTAATTACCATACTTATTATTAATCCTTCTTCCATCTCAAAACATGATTTCCACTTATAGTTTTTCCACCTTTCACCATTACCGTCCTCCTCCTCCTTATCATCCTCCCTCACCGACCATCTACCTGACCAACCGACACCACCATTCTCTTCTCCTCCGCGAGCACCACCCGACCATCGAGAACAAATCACGATAGAACCTCCCATCCAAAACCCGATAATGCATAGCCTCCTCCTCTATTACAGTGGACACAACCACTAATCCTCCAACGCAAGTCACCAAACTCCACCTCCGCATGCACTACGCCCCGCTAACCCCAAATCTGAGCTTCGTTTTGCTTACCTATGCCTAAATTGAACCAAATCTTGAACCCTAGTCCACCCAACACCTATGACCATCACTGCAAGGGTCTATCACCATCCCAAAACTTCATAGAACACCATTAAATCACCACCATACAAAGCCCTAGCTAACACGAACTCATAGAAACATGAATTGGAATTTTTCATTGAGAGACGAATTAGGTTTTAATTTTTGAACTTTGAATAGAAAAAAACTTCATTTCTTTTATTTTTTTAGTAAATTGAAAATTGAAGAGAGTGGTGCATTTTTATAATGGAGAGGAGGTATGGTTAAAGACGTGGAGAATATGGCCTGTATGGGCTAGTGGTATGGGCTAGGATAGGGTACCTATATATATTTAATTTAAAAATATTCATTCAAAGCACCTTAAAATTTCAAACTCCTGTTGAGGTGTGTCAATTGGAATTTAATACTAGATACCCCCATTCCAAACCCAATAGAACTAATTTCGAGACATAATTCGATCATATACAAAAGATAGCCTTTTAAATCGAATTATATTACTTTAAATTCCTTTAATTAATATCTACGCGTTTCGACCTCGCACGACCACAAGATACGTCTGATTGCCATGAAATTAGATGGCGTATAATAATTCACTATTCCGGATCTAATTGCACTAGTTACGTTGAATTCCTAGATAGTGTCCCGAAAGGCTATTTTCACACGTTACTTAAAACGAATTATTACAAAACCAAATAAACTACTTTTAATAATAATTTAAAAGTTACTATTATCATTCTTATTTTAAATAGAATTTAAATAAGCCTTCAAAATCATTTTTATTCGCAACAGATTTCATATTTTCAAATAATCCCTTATATTTAAATTTAAGCTGTTTGACTCATAAAATAATATTTTGATAATTTGAATTAATTAAATATTTCAAAATCGAATAACTAAAATTTTGGATCGTTATATTCTCCCACTTAAAAAGAATTTTTCCCTCGAAGTTTCCAAGGTAAGAAAAATGCCATGAGCCCTTTAACTTTCATAACTAATTAGTTGAAATAGATTATAAAATTTTTTGAGTCTTTAAAATTCATTCACAGATTCCAACTAATACCATTTAAAGTTATAACACAAAAATCAAATTTTAATTATCAAAATTTCTCAAAAATTTTCCAACTCTTTAGTTTATAGAAAATTTCGATAGCATCTCCTTTGCGCGGTTTGGTCGGAAAATTATATATATATATATATAATCATAAATATACATCTCATCTTTAATGATGAGGTAGCACGTAGGGAAAAATATAAAAATACAGTAATGTAATCCAAGATGTGTACCTTTTATTAGCATTAGCAAGCATATACAATTAATATAATGCAAGAGCGAGCTCCAAATGCAAAGCATATGCCATTCGTACCTACTAATCACTCAACAACTAATGGGAGTAAGTATATAGAAAGTAATATCAATATATAGCATAGACTATACAACAACCATATGCAAATGTAACAAATGTAACCAGAGAAACCATCAAACAAATAATATCCATCCAGTTAATGCATAACCATATCAATTTACATTTTCCAATGTCAACATCTAATTTATTAGAGCCCATACGATGTACATATACCATTCGTACGCATTATCAAATTTTATCGCTCGCTCGATCACACAATTTCACTTCCTAACTAGCATCATTCACATGACCACTCTAGTGTGGACTCTGATCCGGTTGCTTGATTAGCAACCACCATTTTCCTTACATAGCCATATACTATGATAAAGAACTCCAGAATTAATCAAAAATTCATATCCAGTGTTTGCCGTCAAGAATCGAGTGAAAAATCCTTGTTCGGACCGATGTAAATCATCTCGAAATCGTATATTTGAATCCAGATCAAACAATTATGCAATAAAATAATATACATACAACCTACGTATTTATTTCGATTGGTTTCTTATTATATCCCATTCTTTTTTTCTTTTTTTTCTATTTAGATTCTATTGTTTACATCCATTGATTACTTAATATATTTCTTTCAATACTAATATCACTTAAGAACCATTCCTTCAAAATTTTCTTAAGTTTATTATAAAATTTTTATACAACACTTCTCATGTTTATTATCACTTCATAACTTAAGTTCATATTCATTTTAAATCAAATTCAATTTCATTTAACTCGTTTCATTATTTAGTTTCATTAATTCATTTCAAATCATAATCAATTTAATTTCAAAAATCAATTCATTTAACGTAGGTTAAATTTCATTTCAAATTTGCTTTTCTTAACATTCATATTCAACAATTTTAAACTTTGTTTTAACTTACTATTCCTCAATCTATAAGTTACAAAAACTAATTTCTTATCATTTCAACAAAATACTTAGATAAATATTTTCAAAATTTAAACACTCTATTTTATTTCAACTCTATTTTGAAATGGTACATAATATAATATATATCTCTTTTTGTATAACAAATCATATTTGGGATTTAAATCAAAACTTATTTTACCAAACAAATCTCCTATGTAGCAATCTGTTCACTTAGAAACTCGAAAATGAATGCGATGATGCTGCTGTCATCATCGAAATTATTTTCCAGCGACCGAAGTAAGTTCAGTCTTTCTATCTTTTTTAAATTCCATTTTAAAATATTTCCACTCAAAAACATTTTCCAAATAATAATATTATTATTATTTTCCAAAACTTTTAAAAACAATTTTCAAAATCAACGAGATTTAAATTATCAAATTCTTAGCTTTTAATCCTTTTTATTTACAAATCATATTTATACATTTCCCTGGTATATAATTTCACTATAGTTATATAAAACCATTTCTTAATGGTTTATCTTTATTTACATTACAATAATAACAACTTTTTATTAGAACATAAACAACAAACAACCAATGATAGTAATCAATATTATCATTCACTAACAACCAAATACACCATATATACTACAATAATTTCTAGAAAATTATTCCTTTATATGTAAAATATAATCAAGGTAAAATTATTTCATTTACCTACTTTTAAAACAATACCATGTCGGATTGCTCTGTTCAAGTGTTTAGAGATCCCTATCAATAACGTTAATTACTCGTATTGATCAGAAACCATAAGCCACTCAACAGATCAATCAACACAATATGAAACATTTTTATATCACTGATAAACACACACACACACACTCAAATTTAGAATAAGGCATTCCATTACCTTATCTCTTAATGAGCTACACCACTAAAGCCAAGGTTCTCGTTTAACCTTATGCTCTAATACCACAATGTAACGACCCACTTTTCCATACAGTTCAAGCTAACAATAAACCACACACGTCCAACCGAAATTGAACAAAAAAGCAAATAGTTAGGGGAAAGAAAGAAGAAAGAAGAAGAGAAGAATAAGAGGAAAAGAAAACTAAAATAACACAGATGCTCACAACCACAGCGGAACAACATATAATTTAAACCAACGATCTTCACAAAGAGAAACTATAATATACATACATCAATCAGAGTATACTAACCTATTTCAACCTGGACAGTTATAACAGTCTGTCGTTACAATTGTCGATAAATACAACCAACAGACAACACTACAGAACACAAAGAAATACATAGATACATTTTGGACATCCAACTCGTCTCCTGAGCTTAAATGCATCCAAAGCAATCTGTAAATATGCTCGGTCTGACCCGAGCATTAAAAGGGAAGAATGCCTGGATCAGTCTAGTAAACCAATGTGAGAAAAACACACCCAAACAGAATTTAATGTTTATTAAAAACCTTTCAAATAAAGGTATCTCTTAAAACCAAGCCACACAAAACACGAACGATTTTTTACCTTATGATAACCAAAACATTTTCTATAGAAAATCTAGTGATATTATCATAATGTCTAAGGTTTTCAAGTAAATAATTAACATAGCCGAAATTGTTACATTAATTAAATTCTAGCATAATAGGTATACAACTAAAACCGTAAAGGCTCGTATTGGAGAATGGATTCCATACTATGACAAGGTAAGGAACTACCTTTCGATAGTACATCTCTAGATAAAGTGCACCAGGGTCTAACAAGAACATCTTTTACCCCTGCCATATAGGACTAGCCTACCACTTAACTAGTAGTACTAAATATGATCAACCCTTTTGTTAATGGGATCTGAAGCATACATGAGTTGATAGTATTCGATCTAGATTTGGGATGACCATATCCTGATAGGAGCGACCCATATGACCCTGCTGCATGCTCGATTTTTGTCATTTCCCGGTTGATGAGGCTTGAGGCTATGTTTTACCTTTATATAGAACTTTCCACTTAGAATGCTACATTGCCTTCCAGTCGATGACACAATGTCAAAATTCATTTTACAATAATGATTTATGTTATATAACATTTTTGGTTAACCAAAAAGGCGAGTTTAACTAATCGAAATCACTGTGGTCATCGAGGCGCTCCGGTTTGGAACTAAAATCGAACAACGTCCGATTTTAGCCCAAATTTCAGTAGTCTCCAAATTCATCCAAACCAATTCCATCACCAAGCATTCGACATTATTAGCGCAATGCAAAAATCCGCGCCTTGATTGCACCTCATATAGGAGAGTTTCACATATTTTAAGTTATCGATATTTTTAAATGTATAATTAAATAATAATTACATATATTTTAAGCGAATTACCTTCCTTCTCAAAACATGATTCCCGCTTATAGTTTTTCCACCTTTCACCATTTCCATCCTCCTCCCTCTCATCCTCTCTCACCGACAATCTACCCGACCAACCGACACCACCATGCTCTTCTCCTCCGCGAGCACCACCCGACCATCACCGACAAATCAAGATGGAATCTCCCATCAAAATCTAGATAATGAACAGCCTCCCCTTTTGCTATAGTGGACGCGACCACCAATCCTCCACCGTCAGTCACCAAACTCCA
Source organism: Allium fistulosum (assembly GCA_030737815.1). Taxonomy (NCBI): domain Eukaryota; kingdom Viridiplantae; phylum Streptophyta; class Magnoliopsida; order Asparagales; family Amaryllidaceae; genus Allium; species Allium fistulosum. Next base: position 456,728,928 of record CM060902.1, read on the forward strand.
CCTCCGCGTACACTACGCCCCCGCTAACCCCAAATCTGAGCTTCGTTTTGCTTAACTACGCCTAAATCGAACCAAATCTCGAACCCTAGTCCACCCAGCACCCACGACCATCACTGCAAAGGTCTATCACCGTCCTAAAACTTCACAGAACACCACCAAATCACCACCATACAAAGCCCTAGGTACCACAAACTCATAGAAATAAGAACTGAATTTTTCATTGAGAAACGAATTAGGTTTTAATTTTTAAAGTTTGAATAATTAAAAAAAGAAAAATTCATTTCTTTTATTTTTCTGTAAAGTGAAACTTGAAGAGAGGGGTGCGTTTTTATAGTGGGGAGGAGGTATGGTTAAAGACATGGAGAATATGGCCTGGTATGGGTTAGTGGTATGGGCTAGGATAGGGTGCATATATATATATATATATATATATATATATATATATATATTATTTAAAAATATTCATTCAAAGCACCTCAAAATTTCGAACTCCTATGGAGGTGTGCCCACTAGCATTCTGTACTAAATACCTCTTTTCCAATCCTAATAGAACTAGTTTCGAGACCTAATTCAATCATATACAAAAGATAACCTTTTGAATAGAATTATATTATTTTAAATTCCTTTAATTAATTTCTACACATTTCGACCTCGCACGACCACACGATATGTTCGATCCCCACGAAATTCGAATGCGTATAATAATTCACTATTATAGATCCAATGACACTAGTTTTATCGAAATCCGAGACAGTGTCCCGAAAGGCTATTTTCACATGTTAATTGAAAGGAATTATTATAAAACCTAATAAATCACTTTTAATTATAATTTAAAAGTTACTACCATCATTCCTATTTTAAACATAATTTAAACCAGCCTTGGAAATCATTTTTATTCACAACAAATTTCATAATTCACATTTTCAAATAATCCCTTGTATTTGAAATTTAAGCCGTTTGATTCATAGACTAATATTTCAATATTTTGAATTAAATAAATATTTCAAAATTGAATGACTAAAATTCTGGGTCGTTACAGTTAGTAAGAGAAAAGGAAATTCTTTTGGTTTTATATATACAACTTCTTATTAAAAGTTGGCTTTCCCAATTAATAATTTGCAATTATAAAAATTTTGCTTGAAATAAATTATATAGTTGTGCAAAGATTGGATTTTGTAGTTTTCATTTTTATGGAAAGCGAACTTTTGGAAATGAATATATAAAGATGGATGAAAAAATGATAAAATCTTATGTTGAAAGAATTTCTTAAATTAGAAAAATATTTGTACCATTTGGAAAAGCTCAAACCTTTTGAGAAAATTATTTGAAAGAAGATTTACCTAAGCTTGAAGTGTTTTGAATTTAAGAAAAGCATTACTAGCATTTTATTTTAAAAAAACTGATTTTAGTAAATTTGAGTTATCTCCAGAACAAGTTAATTATTGCTCAATATTAAGATTTTAAGATTAGAAGTTGATTGAAGAAATCAAATTCTTGGAAAGCGGTTTAGAAGGAAAGAAGATTTATAAATCATTATACATCCATATTTTATAGGAAAGATATGCAGGTTAAATGTTTTATTCTTTTGGAAAAGTAATTCAAAGATTTTATAAGGCTAAGTGCTAAAGTTTATTATGAATAATTGTATTGTTCTATTGTTGGATGTTGGATTCTGGAGTTACTAAAGTAAATTTTAGTAATATATATCTATTATAGACTTTTCTCTGTAATGGAATTGTAAAGATGCAATTTCTTTAAGGGGAAGTCTATGACAACCCTGATTTTTGTGTTACTCTAACAAAAGAAATAATGACTTAAGTTAGAGAATTAATTGATGAATTGATATTATTTTATAAAAGATAATGAATTCTTTTGGAATGAGAATCCTATAATTATCTAATGTTGGAAAATTAAAATATGGATGAATATTTTGGAATTTGTAAATAAATCTAATTTATAATGAAGAATTTATTTTGTCAAATTATTCGATCGTTGGCAAAAAGAGTCGGAGGAATAGTTATTTTGTTGATAATCAATTTAAAGTAGATATGGTAATTTGATTTAAGAATTTTACTAAAGTTTACGATTTAGCATTATAACATGAAGATAAATGAAAAAATTAATTAGCCAATAATCATTAGAGAATACGCTTTAGAAAAGAGTTAAACGCTTTGATTGGAACTGTAAATTTGGGGTAGAAGAATTAAAAGGAATGGAATGAATAGAAATAAAAAGACTTCTTTTCTTATTGTGTTTTATTACAACCCAAGGCCCAAGTGAAAATTTATGAAAAACAGAAAGCTTCCTTCTCATTCTCATTTTTCAATACATACAACTCTTTGACAATATAAATAAAATGAAGTCCTCTTTCTCTCATCAGACCCTAGAAGTAAATCTTCTAAACGAAATTCAAGTAAAATTCTAGAAAATCCGATAAATTAAAGGTAATGTTCTCAAACCATATTCTATAGGTTATACTGATTTATTTCAGTTTTTACAATGTTTAATTCTTATTGCTATTCGTTTTGGGTTGAAATATTTTTTAGGGTTTGTTGAAATACAATTACAGAGCTGAAATGGGAGCGTTTAGAAAGTCTATTGTTGATTTAAGGTGAGTAATCCTCACCACTTTCTCTGAAATTGCTTGCATGATTGTTTAGATTGATTCAGTTCATAATTTGGTTGTTAAATTGAATCAATTTGTTGTTGTTACGAAACCCTATGTGCTAGAAGTTCCATTATTGTTCAGTTAGAGAAATTGATGTTTAAATTGATCTTGTGATGCATTGTTTGGATTGCTATGGATGCTTGCATGTTCATGTGTAGTTTTCTTGTGCTGAAATAGATGAAGTGTCACCGAGGATCAACGAAGTGTTGTCAGTATTCGATGAAGTGTCGACAGGGTGATTTCCTGGAGCCAAATAGCTCCAAGAAGAGTTACCACTAGTCGACCAGTGGTGGGATGCCTGGAGCTTATCGGCTCTAGGTAATCCCCGTTTAGTTGTTGTCTGCTTGCATTACTTCCCCTTTGTTTGTTGCTTTGTTTCCCTTGCTTTTCTAAGCTTGTTTTCCGACTTGCAATGCCTTTTGATATCATGGAAATTTGTTCAATGAAAAGTTTTTACAAACATATTTTATACTAATTACCAAGCGATTTTTATGAAGAATTTCTTAAAAATAAGTTATACAAAAGATAAATTGTTTCAATCACTTTTATAAAGAAAATATAGTTTATATTTATAAAAGTATCTTCAAAGTAAGAGTTCAAATTATGTAAATAAAATCATAATTATAAATCTATTAAGACCAATATCTAAACGATTTTGAATGAGGTAATTTACGGTCATTAGACCAAATATCGAATGTTGCGAATGAAGTAATTTCAATATAAAACACTTATTTCTATTGGATCATAATTTTAATTAAACGATTTAGCAGTACAAGTGCTTTGGAACACTTGTATCACTTTATCGCTTAATTCTTTGACTCGTTTGATAGACTATTTTACTTAAGTGGAATCTACGATCTTTTGGTAAATATTCGAGTATCGTCAAGTGGTTGTGGGACATTGGGTCAACATTTGTTTGATTACTAATTGAAAGTATTTAACACTTCGGTTAGAGATGATCACTTTAGTGTGCGATGTGCTCATCTTTTGTGTTGGCTTGCGAAGTGCTTGCCTTTAGTTTTGACTTGCGATGTGCTCGTCTATTGTGTTGGCAAGCAAAGTGCTTGTCTTTAGTTATGACCTTTAAAGTTCTCGTCTATTGTGTTGACTCACGAAATGCTTGTCTGTTATTGTAGCTTTCGATGTGCTTGTCATTTTATTGACTTGCGAAGTGCTCGTCTTTATTTGTTGACTTTTAAAGTGCTCGTCTTTGGTTATCGACATGTGAAGTGCTCATCTATTGCTCTTTTTTCACACTTATGAATTAATATGATTTGAGGTAGTGTTATTATGATTTCGATATTGCCATTGATGGGCATAGTTTAACTTTGTAATGTGAAGTCTTTATAAGGAAGCCATATTATGTTTAGTGGAGCATGCTACATGGATATTACTATATCTTTTATGTTTATGCATGCTCATCATGTAATCTTACCTATGATGATATTTAGGGAAAGTCCAACCCATTTATTATTTCGATAATACTCGGGTTAGATCGAGACTTGATAGGTACAGGAACTCAATGACCTTAGATGTGGGCTAGCTTAAGAAGTTATATATTGTGTTACTCGTATGTTGTGTGCATCATTCGATTCTTATCTATATAATTTGTTGTATATTTGTATGTAGTGTAGACTTTTGTAGTCATGTATATTTTAAGATCTATTGTGGTCCATATGTTAAGTATGTATATGTGGGTTTAGTATTTCCTTTTTGTCGACTCACGCTACAAAGTGATAATCGATCTGTATTATATTTCCCTTGTGATATGTGATTCTATGTTGTATATTGTGTGATATATTGTTCTGTTCGGTGTAGCCAACGTGTTTATTGCTCTGTGCTGAGACTATTTACGTCTTTATATTGTGTTCTAAGGTAAAAGATAACGTGATAGTGTTAGCTCCACGGAATATACATGGTTGGTCACTCATATCCAGCCTTATTCTCCATATTACTTGATCATATTACTTGATCATATTACTTGTAATATTCTTGTGTAGTACAAGTATAAAGGTGAGGCATTACAGTGAAGGCATAAGGCCTTAGTGCCAACCGAATGCTTAGACGAAAACCTTGAACTTATGTAAAAAGTGTTAGGCATCGGTGGTAGCCTAGGATAGAATGTTTCAAGTTTTGGTTATAAAAGAAAATGATTACTACATGGCTTGCCAAGAGAAAAGGCTATTTATCTAGGTTATGGAAAATTTATAAGAATAAGACCTATGAGTAGAAACCATTGACTTGTGTTAAAGTTGTTAGAGTTAAATGTTTGTATGGTGAAGGGAAATCTATCCTATGCTTTAGCGACGTGGTCCCAATATCTTTCATGTTTATCATAATATATTATTTATACTGGACTTTACATCCGACCCGTGTTTTTTCATTGTTTTTCCTACAAACTCATAGGTACTCGTTCTAGTAGGATGAGTTTTTGGATTTAGATAGGATGCATTTGGATGGACACAAAAGGAGCAAAGACGAAGCATGAGGCTTGCGACTATTGTTTGTTATTTTGATTTTGTTGTACTAAGTATTTATACCATCATCTTCATATGTTGAGCAAAAAATTATTATCTATGTTATATTATATTTTTTGACCCCTGTTAGGCATGATCTTGGAATTGATTTATTAGTCTTGAATTATAATGATGTATCTTTTAGTTTTAGTTAATATCCTCTCTATTTATTTAAGACTATTAAATATAACCGATCTCATCCATATCGCCAAAATATAATTCTAAGGTGACTACAACACATTGGAGTTTCATCTTTGGATTTCGGAATGAAAATTGTCGTAACTGGTATCTGAGCATAGGTTATGGGATACCTAAGTAACACAGAGCTAAGGAAATGTTTAGGTAAAATTAGATAGTAGAAAACAAACACCTTGGGGAGAGCATATGCCACTACATAACATACTAGTGTTACACACACACACACACATGTGTGTGTGTGTATGGATATATCAATTCTTCTATTATTCTTTCATTCTATTTCTTTTTGTTTCTAACGAAGTCTTTCTTAGTTGAAATGGATTTGAGGAGTGAAAGAATAATGTTAGGAGGGGTTAATGTATGGCAGCACATGAATTGTTAAGGAAAATGGAAGGGAAGTGCCTCCAACAATCGAGAATGAGGTAGTCCCACCTGTTGTGCGTGTAACAACCCATACCTTAATGGGCCTAAATTTCGACAAAAATCAAAATCCAAGTCCATCAAAGCACAGAATGTTGGATTTGGTACCTGCAAATAAGCATGAGAATTATCAAAGATTGATAGAAATCTAAACTCACAACGGAAACAATAACAGGATAAGAATACTAATTATGACTACTACCTTGGAATAAATGGTATTCCTTGGATAATAGGTTGTCACATTAGCACCGAGCATGAGAGAAAAAAAGACTTCTCCAACAACTAAACAATCCAGCTTCAGTGATTTGTTCCTCTAAATCTATCCTATGGGTTGTAGTGAGGAAGGGGTCAGAACAATGTTCTGGTGACTGGAAAATATATAAACTATCCATAAAATAAATTTATACCGATTGGTTTCCATTTAATTGTTATATCTATTGAGGTTAGTAACTCTAGTCTAACCTTGTGTTGTATACACGATTACTTATCTACTCATTCCCAAGGTACAAAATACCGATGAAGCTTTATCAACCCCTAATACTTCCGAACCTATTTGCCACTTAATACTTCTAAATATGAAGCGTGCTTCTATAATCATCACAAAATACTTTTAAAAGAGAAACAAGTGTATTAGACAAGCACCTCCTACTAAAGTATTACCCAATACTTATTAGGCAAGCACCTGGCCATGAGTTATGGTATAGCTGGGGCTAATACCATCTATAAAGACAATAGCATATCACCCAATACTTAAATTAAATTAAATGGGCTTAAGAATGGTTTATAAGCTAATTAAATTACACAAGGGCATATTGGGGAATAGTCGCACCCTATTACCATAACCTTTATATATATTCTCGTTCCTTATAGTTTCATTTCCCATTTACGTCATTTTGCAAAAACAAAATAAAAATTTAAATCTAAGCAAGGCCAGCCACTATAAGGAAGAAAAGAAGAGAAAATTAAATTAAAGCTAAGGATCAAAGCTAGGGCAATTAATCTTCAACAAATCTCAGATTCCTTATCATATTCAAGGTGAATAATAATTTATACCATCTCTATTTTGTTTTATGATCATATGTTTTTGGATTTAAGATTAAATTCATTTTTATGATGTTTTGGATGATGATATGCTTGAATTATAATTTATTTGATTTAAACGAAATTGTTTAAATGGGGATTTACGCGGTTTTAGGGCAAAATCGATTGAAACTGATTCTTGAATGCCATGGAAAAAAAATTATATTATGTAAAACATGATTTTAGAGTTGGGTTTTAATTTTGATAATTTTCCAAGCTATGAAAAGATTATTATGAATTTTCAAAGAAAAATATGGTTAATTGGGTTTAGAAATTTATTTCAGAAACTATATTCAAAATATGGGTCCAAAATTTAGATATGTTAGATAACACATTAAAAGTGAATTTTTGTAGTTTTTTGGGATTTTTCTTAAGTGATTTGCTATGAGAATTAAATTATTTTGAAAGGAGGACCTAAATAATTTAATTGTTTTACTTAATGGAAGGGATTATTTGTTAAATTAGTCTTGGTTTAGATCTAAAATTATGCGACAGTTATTTTTTCCAGGGGAATTGAAAAGTTAAGGCAACCAATCATATGCTTACATATAGGCAGGTTAGTTAGAAAGTGTTTGCTTTAATTGACATTAAATTAGATTTACCTAGAATAGTGGGTTTCGCCTTTATTAGAAGCACCTTTCGACTCATAGCTTCCGCTTTCAATCAAGTCGAAACCCCACAAAGCGGAAACCAATACACAAGGTATCAACGTTGGTACGTAGTGGACTTAAGAAAGGCGAAAGGCATGGTGTCGAAAGCATAGCTTCCAAAGGGAACGAAACCTTTGTTTTGTTTTAAATGTTAAGCACCTGCCTTTGTTTAACTAGAGCTTTCGAAAGAGTCGAAACATATGCTATTGAATGGAGTTTTCTAAATAGCTTTTGAAGAAGGTTGCCATCTTTCATTTTTAAGTATAAGCTTTTGAATGAGTCCTTTGTTTATAAAACAATGCTTTCAAAAATGATGGTTTCGACCTAGTCGAAACCCTGCGCCGTTCTTTTGCCTTTCGAGAGTACTGAAGTCATCAATGCTTTTGAAGGATAGCTTTTGTTTAAAGATTTACTAAGCCTCTTCCTAGATGATTTCGAAAGGGTTCAAGGGTTTCGAAGGCAAGGAATTCGAAAGGGGGTTTCGATGCTAACCTTCAATGTTTTACTTAAATGTTTTTAAGCTTTCGAAAGGGTGGTATGGACGCCATCAAATTTTCTCCAAATGATTTTATATAAAGAATTAAGGTTTCGAAAGAGATACTTTCGTATATATTCACTTCGACCGAAAAGATGTTTTGAGTAAACCAAACGGTTTCGGAAGGGGCACTTTTATTGATTTCGAAGCTATGTTTCCAAGGATTACTAAGTACTGTTTTGATACTTTCAAAAGGTATATTTTGGTTTTGAAAGAGAAGATTTAAAGAGCTTCGAAAGGCTTATATGCAATGTTTTGAAAAGAAGCTTTCTACGCTTTCGAAGGAGGTTATCCAGGGGTTTCGAAAGTAATGTTTTAAGGTTTCGAAAACCTTAATTTTCAAAACAAATAACCCAATCTCATTTTTAAAGAAAATCATGGCATAAATAAAGTATTTTGAAATGGAGTTTTGAAGAAATTTTCCTTGATTAAAGGGATTAAACAAGTCATATATAAATTGATTTCAATGATATTAAACCACAGGGGTTGGTATTATTATGTATGCTTCTTCATATATGTATTTGAATATATTCACATTGTAATGGACCCATAACTGTAATTTAGGGAAGGGCAGAATAACCAGTTAGGTTGACCCAGTAGTGAGTATAAATTAAGTGGAAATTAGCCACAAGGGCCTCTTTATCAAGTGGAATTAGTTTCTAGGACACACAACTGAAATAATTATTTTCAAGGACAAAACGCAAAATAATTAGTTTCTAGGGCCTAAAAATCTATGAAATTATGTCCTTGAAAATAATTGGACTGCTGACTTTGTCCTTGAAAGTAATTATTCTGCTAACTTTGGCCTTGAAAGTAATTTCTTTGAATGGGTGTCCTAGAAACTAATTGGACTGCAAAGTTTGTCCTTCTGGTGAAATGCCCCTTAAATTAACTCCTTAATGGGTAGAATTGCATCCAGGAGGTCAGGAAGACCAGAGTATAGGATGCTAAAGTATCAAAAGAAGATATTGGCAGGGGCCAATAGATTCACAGTAAGCCTATGAAAACTGTGTATAGAAAAAGATGTTAGCAGGGGCCAATAGGTTCATAGTAAGCCCATGAAAACTATGTATAAAGGAAGATGTCAGGAAGACAGGTTCATAGTTAGCCCATGAAAATTATGATTTAATATTGACAAGGGCCAATAGGTTTGTAGTTAGCCCATGAAAACTGTATCTGGATTAAGAGATTGACAGAAGTCAATAGGTTCCTAGTCAACCCATGAAAATTAGGACGAGAGGAAAGATATTGGAGTTACCTATAGGTTTAGGGAGAACCCATGAAACAATGATGATATTGGCAGGGGCCAATAGGTTCTTAGTGATCCTATAAAAAACTATGAAATAGGACAGGGAGTCCATGAACATTTAACAGGTTATTAGTCAGCCCATGAAAACTATTAGGTTAACAGTGACCATGGAAACTGTAAATGAGACAGTTAGTTAGAAATGAATGGGGATGGGAAATCCAGAATTGATTTACTTGTTTGCGTATCATCATATTATTTTGAGATGTTTTAACCATTGTGGATGCAGGTGCTTAGTATATGGTTTTATAAAGCTTTTAGGATACTAGTGAGGGAAAAACCCATTTCGCTAAGCGGCATGGTCTCACTAGATATCTAAATGGTTTGAGATGGTAGATTATTATTCATACTAGGTTTTATGTCTGACTCAAAGTTTATGTTTTCCCCTTAAACTCTTGGGTACTCAATTGATTTTGAGTAGTTTGAGAGTTGAGGTTTTCAAGTACCTCTTTAGACGAATAAGCTTCTGGTGATGTGCAGGAGGCATGATAGCTATCTAGAGTTCCTTTTATTTTGATTCCATCGTGTTGTTGTTGTAAAGGCAAAGTTGTTTAAATGCATATATATATACACTCTGATCATCCAAGGGAGCATCTTCGTATGTCGCTCTTGGCGTATGTTGTAATAAATATATTTTTCTCTGAACGTGGTTCTCGTATTGGGATTATGTAATGAATTTGAAATGTTTTGGAATGGAATGTGGAACTTGTTTGATGTTTTAATTTTTTTTCCATATTCTTGTGTTTCTGTCATATCAATGTATCTAACATTACCGTATTTGGTCACCGAGGATTAATAACTATGGATGACTACAGCATCCGTAGTTATTAGTTTTGGGCCTCCAAGTGGGGGATGTTACAGTAACCACCGCATTAAACCCTGTTAAGAAATTTCGAAGGGAATCTGTTGTCCTTTGATTTAGTGTTGTCAACGTCATCATGCTGTTGGGTCTCATGATGTAGACCCGAAATTACCTTATGAATTTGTCTACCAACTCCATTCAAGTGCCAATAGAATCGTTCTCCATTTGCAAAAACTAAAGTTCTGCTATATCCATCAAGTACAAAGGGAACTATCATGCCATCACTTCCTTTGATGCCCCCAGTACTTCCATATGCCTCATATACATCATCGGATGAACAGTAGGATCTGTTTTTCCGTCATATGCCCACAGTGTAGGTAATATAAAATCCGTTGGATTCCTAGCACCCCTGATATTAGGAGTGAATGGACTCCTATTTACATCCTCCAGGTCTCTATTCACCAACCCTCCTCTCATAGCCCGCTTGATCATCTCTGTAAACCTGTCACTGCCATCCAAAGGTAGCCTCCATCATCATTTCCAAACAACCCCCTAACTCTGCGAGGCAATCCTGGAACGTACTCCTCCGGACGAGCATTCAAATTTCAATTCACACCAAACTCCATAGGATTGACCTCGGGCCCACCTCTGACCGACCAGACCCGGGGGCATGCTCCTGAGCCCTTGGGGATCAATGCTGACCTCTCTGAAGGGATTGACATCGATCCCTTCCAGTTGGCCAGGAACTACCCCCAGCTGCTTCACTTCATTCACCTGCCTATTTACTCCATTCCCATGATCCTGGTTCTAATTTCCCACAGCTCCTGCTGTTCCAACCCCTTGATCCAAATTTCCATTAGCTCCAAATTCTTGGTTTTGCACTTCAGCAACTCCTAATACTCCAGCCTGTTCAACCTGCTTGAGAAAATTCTACATCATCTCCTCTTGCCTCTTCACCATCCGTTCCTGCATAACGTTCACTGTTGTTTCCATCTCCTCCCTAGTGATGTAGGCAAAGGTATGGTTGGCTTCAACTCCTAAGGATGCATCCTGAATTCCTCTATGGTGACTCCTTTCTACCAGCACTCTCTTTGAAGATTGCCTAACCATTGTTCTAAATCCAAGATCCAAATCTTTTCCAAACTAGCGGGTGCTAGTATTCTCAGTGAAAAGCACCAAAATATTGACCGCAAAAACGACCACCAACACCCAAGTAATGTGAAAGCAACACCAATCTAATAACGATACCAATCAGAGAATAATGCAAGTCCACAGATCACAGATTCAGTGCAGAAAAGTAAATGAACGTGAAAATTTTATTTTGGTTTAGCAAACTTTGACCTACATCCACTCCAATAATCTTATGATTTTTACTGTAAGATTATAAGTACAGTTGTTCTTGCCTTAGAAAATTAATAAAGGAAGAAAAAAGAGTGATGAAGAATAGCCAGCCTAAAAGATCCATGAATGAATGCCAAGTCTGCTGTATTTATAAGAGAAGACGTACAAATATCTCACTTAAAATTCGGATCTGGAACCTTGAAGCCAAGACAACCTAACCGACAAAAATCTAGACCGATCGCACCTCTATAGAGGGATGGGCCCCGATCCCTTCTCCATCCCATGTGGTAGCGTGTGACCCCTCCTATGGGTCCCCTATGTTGCCTACTTTTGTTTCCAAAGTTGATTTTCGAGTTGTTGCATTGTTCATTGAGTTATTGAGTGCTCACCATTGAGTTGTGCTGCCAATCTGAGCAAACCATAGTAATATTAATCTGATCTGATCTCTTGCGTAGGGGAAGAATTCCAATCTGATCCCTTGCCTAAGGGAAGTGTCAATTCCATACTTAGCCAATTCCATAGTGTTCTTCGTTTGAATCCGCTCGACCATCGTCCATAGCCTTGTTTATAACCGATCTTTGATCCTAATAATCATCTCTCCTGTCTTCCTTCCTTAATGATCACGAAATCCGCTTGGCCAAATCCATGATATACTGCCTTGGCCAAAAAGCAGTATAACAAATATACTTGATTTGAACTGATATATGACATGGTTCATAACTGGATGATTAGTGCAGGCTATTATCCCTTTTATTTTATGTTTGACCAATGTTTTATTATTTTCCATAAACTCATGGGCACTCAATCGAGTAGGCCGAGTTTATGGACCAGACAGGTTACTTTTGAAGGACGTATAAAGCTTCTAAAAATGAAGCAGGAGGCTTTTTATAATAAAAGGTATTTTTAAATTCCACTGTGTAAAATTAGGATTTATAATTGGTTATTAGTTGTGCTGGCTTCCTCATATCTCGAACACAACACTACTCTATCTATGTTCTATTTATATTTACCCCTGCATGGGCAACAATTTGGGTTAAAATGATGTAATGGATTATGTAATTCAAATTGTTGTAATGAAAAATTTATTTAGCTGGTTTATTTACTTATGCTGTGCAAAATAATACTTAACTCACTTTATCATTAGAAAATGATTTTGATGATGATTGGAGCAACATCGGCGTCCATTTTTGAGTCTCGGAGTGGCGAATGTTATAATATGGTATTAAAGCTTAGGCTAGTGGAACACTTAAGTAAAATAGTGCTAAATATAAATTTATTAGTAGAAAATAAATACCTTGGGCAGGGTATACACTACATATATATTATGTACTTGTATTTTGAGATATATATATATATATATGACAATATATTTACCCCTCTACTAATGATCTCACTCTTTTTATTTCGTTTCTTACGAACACTTGCTTATGCAAATGTCCAGAATAGATCTACATAATAGATATTTAACCATAGGAAATACAAGGTTAAATGCTAGTACTCAAACTAATGGCCAAGTAAGGGAGGGGATCTGGAAGTTCGTACTGAATATGATACATAAGTGCCTGCCCGACTGAAGGAGAAATGGATGTGCTTGTTCTGCCAATTTATGACAGAGATGATGAGGCAACAACTAGCTGGAGTTGTTGAGCCAAGATAGGAGGTAGCTAGGGAAGCATACTTTTCAAAGATGAATAAGGATTTCAAGAGTTGTGGAAGAAAGGAGTTCACATGGAAGGAGTCTGCCTTGAAGGTGTTGAATTGGTTGAAAGTGTGTGAACGTATCTTTAAAGACTTGTGATACAACAATGCTCAGAAGAGGAAGTTGACTTCTCATCAGCTCTAGGTTGATGCATTAGACTGGTGGGAGGCTGTAATTACCGAGGTTCCAATGGAAGAGATAACCTGAGAGCAGTTTAAGGAGCAGTTCAAGGCTAAGTTTATCCCTAAATCTCAGAAAAGTTCTTTATGTAGGGAGTTCCTTGACTTGAAGTAGGGAAAGATGACTTTGGCAAAGTATATTCAACTCTTTAATGCTTTGTCAAAATATGGAAGGAAGTATATCTATACTCTGCTGTAGAAGAATGGGAGGTTCATAGAAGGTTCGAGGAAGGGGTTGAATCACAAGGTGATGGCTTATTTGTTAGCTCCATTTGATATGGTGGTGTAAATGGCGAGGAGGTAAGATTGTTGTTTTAGGAGGAGAAAAAAGCTGATGTTAGACTCGATGGTATGTAGAAGAAAAGACTCAAACCATATTAGAATGGTGGGAAGAATCGAAAGAGTGGAAAGACTTCTGGAGGAAGGACTCAGAAACTAGATATAGCTGATGTCATTTGCTTTTACCACAGGCAGAAGGGGCACTACTCCACTAAGTTTATATTGCCAGAGAACAAGGATAAGGCCAAGTGCTTTAACTATAATAGGTCAGGCTATAAGAAGAGGTATTGCTCGAAAGCTAAGCCGTCTTTGCTTTGGAAGGACCTTTGTCCACAATGATTGCTAAGGAGAAAGGAAAGGGTGTGCTTGGAGGGACGATTTTGATTTCCAGTATATCATTTAGAGTTTTATTTAACACCGATACTATTTACTTTTTCATTTCAAGAGATTTGGTTGATAGGTTAGAAATAGACACTACCTATTTGATTGCATCCTTATGTATGGTTAATTCAATTAGTGGGTATTCTACTCCTGGATTACAGTTCACTAAGCTTGAGTTTTATTTTATGGACATTTATTTGTTTACAACCCATATGTGTTTGACTTTGTAGCATATGAGGTGATTTTGGGTATGGACTGGTTAGTGTGTAACGATGCTAGGATTTATTGTGCGGATATTATTATCACTGTAATAAAGGAGAAGTCGGATTTGATGTTATGTGCTATGAGGATCAAGAAGATGAGATCGGTAGAGTCTGTATAGTTTTAGAATTTGTAGATATTAATGAACCTATAACGAGATTACCGCCAAGGAGGGCGATTGAAATTCGAATGGATTTGATGCTAGGGATGTCATCCGTCAGAAGAGTACCTAGTAGAATGCCTCCCAAGGATATGGAAGAACTGAAGAAGCAGCTAGTGGGACTCGAGGAAAAAAGTTTTATTAGGCCAAGTAGTTCACTTTGGGGAGAGTTCGTGGTATTCAAAAAGAAGTCGGATGGATCTTTACGAATGTGCATTGATTACTAGAAGCTGAATGAGTTAAAAGTGAATAATCATTATCCTTTGCCTAGGGTTGATTACTTGTTTGACCAGTTGAGTGGAGCTCGGGTGTTCTTGTAGCTAGACTTGGTAATGGGTTTCCATCAAATAAGAGTAGCAAAAGATAGTATCCCATCGGCCGCGTTCAAACAAGGTACGGTTCATATGAATGGTTAGTGATGCCGTTTGGATTGACCAAAGCCCATACATTCTTTGTTGATCTTATAAACCAAATCTTTCATGATCAATTGGATAGAGCCATGTCAGTCTTCATTAATGATATTATGGTGTGATCTAAGGATGAAAGCGGCCATGAAGTCTATCTGAGATTGGTGTTTGAGACGTTGAGACAACACAAGTTGAAGGCGAAGTTTTCGAAATGCCATTTTTGAAAATGAGAAGTGAAGTTTCTTGGGCAAGTGGTTTCGGAAAATGGATTGGCTATAGATCCATTGAAGATAAAGAATATTAATGGTTGGAGGAGGACAAAGATGGTTATGGAGATGAGAAGCTTCTTGGGATTGGCAAGCTATTATCATGGATTTATTAAGGATTTCTTACGTATAGCATCACCCTTGACTAAGTTGACTAGAAAGAATGAGAAATTCCTATGGACTAATAAGTGTGAAGGAACATTCCAGGAGTTGAAGAAGTTATTGACAAATGCTCTTTTATTGATTGTGCCTAAAGGGAACCAGGATCTGGTAGTGTATACCGATGCTTATGGAAAATGTTTGGGGGGCACTGTTGATGCAAAGAGGACGAGTGATAGCTTACACATCAAGACAGTTAAACCCATGTAAGGTTAGATGACCGACTCATGACCTAGAGTTGGCAACATTGGTGTTCGCACTGAAGATTTGGAGAGATTACTTGTTAGGAGAACGTTTTGAGTTGTATACGGACCATAAGTCCCTTAAATATACATTCTCTTAGAAGGAGTTAAATATGAGGCAGTAGAGATGGCTGAAATTCTTGGCAGCATATGATTTTAGGATAAAATATATGCTAGGAAAAAGGAATAAGGTTGTCGATTCTTTGAGTAGAAAGCACCAGAATGGAGTGTTAGCCATGATTGAAGAATTGAAGACATTAGAGATGTTAGCCTCTTGCGGAATGCATTATAGGTAGAATACTGGATCGAATAGAGTTCCGAACGTGTTACCAAGTTTGAAAAAGTACGTCCAGATGATGTGGATAAGATTGTTGCAAGGCAGAAGGAAGGCCCATTAGTTAAAGAAAGAATTAGGAAGTTAGAGATGGAGGCGAATGTTGAGGATCTAAAAGGATTCATGACAGATTCGAAGGGGTAGCTTAGAAAGAAAAGAAGTCTATGCATTCTGGATATAAGAATCTTCGAAAGGAATTCCTAGAGGAAAGTCATCAGTCAAAGTTCGCTATTCATCCTAGAGGCATGAAGATTTATCATGATATGAAGAGATTCTTCTTTTGGGAATGATGATTTAGGAGAATGCATGAAAAAGTGCTTCACTTGTCAGCAAGAGAAGGCTGAACATCAAAAGCCGAGCGATTTACTTCAACCGTTGGAACTACCAATTTGAAGTTAGATTCGATGTCTATGAATTTTGTTAATGGGTTTCCTAGGTTAAGGATGGGAAACGGTAGCATTTGGGTAATAGTCGATAGACTGACTAAAAGTGCCCACTTTATCCCGATGAAGTCGACAAGGACCGCAGCAAGCTTAGCGAAGCTATATGTGAAGAATCTAGCGAGACTACATGAGATACCGAGCATTATCATTACCGATAGAGACCCATTGTTTACCAGCGAGTTCTGGAGAAGTTTACAGAGTGCATTGGGTACAAAGTTGAATTTGAGCACGGCTTATCACATATAAAATTACTGGTCAAACTGAAGGGGTGAACCATATACTCGAGGATTTGCTGAAAGCACGTGTCTTGGATTTTAGAGAACCTTGAAAAGATCATTTGCATCATGTAGAATTTGCCTATAATAATAGTTACTAGTCAAGTATCGGGATGGCACTGTTCGAGGTGCTATATATTAGACCATCAGTCACTTGTTTGTTGGTTGGAGACATGAGATAGACTTGTATTGGAGTCTGATTCGGTAAATGATGCTACAGAGAAGGTAGAGTTGATTCATGCTAGAATAATGGAGTGCAATCAAGGCAGAAGAATTATGCCAACAAGCGAAGGAAAGAGCTTAAGTTCGCAGTAGGCGATCATGTCTTCGGTGCAAGGAGTTATGTGCTTTGGGAAGGTGGAGAAATTGGCATAGATATGCAGGACCATTTTTAATGATTGAGTGGATTGTCAAACTAGCCTATCAAGTCAATGTAACATCCCTCTATTTGGAGGCCCAAAACTAACGGCTACGGATGCTGCAGTCATCCATAATTATTAATCCTCGACGACCAAACACGGCGACATTAGATACATTGATACATAGAAACACAAGAATATTGAAAAAAAATTAAACAACAAACAAGTTCCACATTCCATTTCAAAATATTCCAAATTGATTACATAATCCCAGTTTGCAGACCATGTTCAGATAACATATAATTATTACAAAATACACCAAGAGCAACATATGAAGATGCCCCCTTGGATGATCAAAGTATATAGATAGGCAAGAAAATAATTTGCCATTACAAACAAAACACACAGCGGAAATAAAAGAACTCTAATAATAAGCTTTCCTCTTGCACGTCCTCAGAAGCTCTATTCTTCAAAAAGAACACCTGAAAACCTTAACTCTCAACCTACTCAAATTCAATTGAGTACCCGAGAGTTTAAGGGGAAAACAAAAACTTCGAGTCAAACATAAAGCCTGGTATGAATAATAATTTACCATCTCAAACCGTTTAGATATCTAGTGAGACTACGCCGCTTAGCAAAACGGGTTTTCCCCTCACTAATATCCTAAAACATTTATAAACCCATATACCGTGCTCCTGCATCCACAATGGTTAAAACATAGTATTTCGAAAACTTTACGATGATATGCAAAACAAGTATATCAAATCTGGATTACCCATCCAATTCATTCTGACTATATGTCTCAATTATAGTTTCTAGGATTACTATTAACCTGTTAAATGTTTATGGACTATCTGTCCAATATCATAGTTTTCATGGGATCACTGAGAACCTATTGGTAACTCCAATATCTTATGTCTTATCCTAGTTTTCATGGGCTAACTAGGAATCTATTGACTGATTGTCAATATCTTAATCCGGATATAGTTTTCATGGGCTAACTACAAACCTACTGGCCCCTGTCAGTATCAAATCATAGTTTTCATGGGCTGACTATGAACCTATTGGCCCCTGCCAATATCATACAGTTTTCATGGGCTTATTGTAAACCTATTGGCCCCTGCCAAAATCTTTAATTAAGATTTAACATCTATTAATTTATATTCACTACTAGGTCAACCTAACTGGTTATTCTGCCCTTACCCCGAAATATAGTTATGGGTTAATAACAATGTGAATAATATTTCCAAAATCTTTATTTAAGCCATGGATTTTCCTTTAAAGATGAGAATGAGTTATTTGTTTTGAAACTTTAAAACATCACTTTCGAAACCGTTGGATGACCTCATTCGAAAGCGTAAATACCTCTTTTCAAAACTCTAAGTATATTACTTTTCGAAACCAATGATACATTTCGATGGTATCAAGAAAACATTCTTTAAAACATAGCTTGGAAACAAATAAAGTACCCTTTCGAAAGCATTGGGTTTACTCTTTAAAAACATCATTTGGGTCAAAATGGTTATATATGAAAGTATCTCTTTCGAAACTAACAAAAATTAATTTGGAGAAAAGTTGGTGGTGTCGGAACCATCTTAGTCGAAAGCAAAGTCCTTTAATAATTAAAACATCGAAAGACAGAGTCGAAACCCCCTTTTGACTCCATCACCTTCGAAACCTTCATCCCCTTTTGAAAGCAATAAGGAAGCGGCTTAACTTAGGTAAAAGCAAAGATAACCTTTCGAAGGCTATTGATGACTTCAATACCTCAGAAGGAAAATAGTGGCTAGGTTTCGACTAGATCGGAACCTACCCTTTCGAAAGCTCTTATTTCAAGAAAAAGGCATCTCTTCGAAAGCTAATATTTTAACATAATGTGACAACCTTCTTCAAAAGCTATTTATAAAATCCTTTCGAAAGCATATGTCTCGACTATGTCAAAGGCTTTAAGTAAAACAAGACAAAGCTTTAACTTTTGAAAACAGGGCAGGGTTTTGACCCCGTCGGAAGCTTACCTTTCAACACCAAGGCTTTCGCCTTCCTTCCAATCCACTGCGCACCACTAGGTGATGCCTTGTGTATTTGTTTCGACTATGATTAGGATGAGGCGGAACCATTGGAGTCAAAAGGGGTAATAATTGAGGCGGAACTCCTTTATCTGAATTAAATGCTGAAATATAGGTTCTTTTAGTAATTGCTTTTTAACAACTTGTCTATTTATAAACCATTGATTGTCTGCCACAAAACTTTTCAAATACTTTAAAAATTAAAATGTCGCTTTTATACCAGATCTAAACCATAAAAATGTAACGTTTAAGCCCTTCCATATAACAAAAGTAATATTTGCAGAAAAGTCCCTCTTTTAAAATAATTAATTTTCCCTAGTAAATCAATGGAGAAAAATCCTCAAAAATCACATAAATTCAATTTCATCATGTAATCAAACATATTAAAAATTTAGACCCAATTTCTTTCTGAAATATTCAAAATAAATCTTAACCTAATTACACCATATTTATCATCAAAAATTCATAATAAAATTTTCATAGCTTGGAAAAATCTGAAAATTAAAATCCATCTCCAAAATAATGTTTTACTTAACATAAAAAATTTCCATGGCATTTTAAAATCAATAACCCATGATTTTGCCCCTATAACCGTATGAATTTCATGTACTGATAATTTGTTTAAATCAAGCAATTCATAAATTAAGTATATCATCATCCAGTATATCTTAGAAATGGAATAAATACTCAAATTCGAA
The DNA here is from genome assembly GCA_030737815.1 of Allium fistulosum. Lineage (NCBI taxonomy): Eukaryota > Viridiplantae > Streptophyta > Magnoliopsida > Asparagales > Amaryllidaceae > Allium > Allium fistulosum. The sequence continues at coordinate 456,748,652 of CM060902.1, forward strand.
ATCATAGATTTTAGAAACCAAAAGGAGATGGAATGAATTATTATTCACCTTAGATATGATAAGGAATTTGAGACTTGTTGTTGATTAATCCTTCCTAGCTTTGATCCTTAGCTTTTGATTGAATTTTCCTCTTTTCCTCTTTATTAATGGCCAGCTATATTTTTATTCTCTGACTTGCATTTGTGATGGTGAGAAATGAAATGTGAATGGACAAAAATGAGAAGTGTATAGCCCTGTAAAATAAAATGGTTATTTACTAATATGCCCATGTGTAAACTAATTAACCTTTAAACTAATTAAAAGCCCATTTGTTTAATTACCAAGCACGACCCATCATATAATTTATTCAAGTCTCAATCCCCTTATCATCATTATTCTATTTAATTTATCTAATTAAATCTTCTGAATAATGTTATAAAAAATTAGATATGTTACAGGCTCCCCCTTTAAAGAATTTCATCCTTGAAATTCGGTAAGGACTAAATACTAAACATAGCAATCATCTGTAACAACACCTAACAACCATACTAGTCCAACTGACTAGCAACTATCTATATAAATCTAATATAGACATACCCTCAATGCAAATCAGGATAAGTATCTCTAATCTTGTCCCCTGTCTCCCAAGTGCAGTCCTTCTCGTTGTTGCTCCACTGAACTTTCAACAACCTGACTGTCTTGTTCCTTAATCTTTTCTCATCTCTACCTACAACCCGAACTGGTTGTCTAACAATGGTCAAATTAGGCTCTACCACTAAATCAACCAACCCTGTCGGAGGAATAGTAGTCTCTGAATCATGCACATACTTGCGAAGATGAGACACATGAAGTACATTATGGACACCTGCCAAACTGCTCGACAACTCTATTTTGTATACGAGCTTTCCAATCCTCTCTATAATATGAAATGGACCAACATATCTCGGTGTCAGTTTCCCCTGACTTTACAAATCGTACCATACCCTTCATCGGTGATACTTTAATGAAAACCTTATCTCCAACTGAGAACTCTAGGTCTTTGCACCTCTTATCTGCGTAACTCTTCTGTCTAGACTGAGCTTCCTTCATCCTTTCTCAGAGAGAAAGAAGATATGGAAGCAAGAAACGGAAGTGGAAATCTCGGTGGAGGAAGCACCATACCTAATGGAAATGCTCGACCCACTACCAGGAGAAAACCGGGTTGATCGGCTAATATTAGTAACCAAAATGTAAAAGCCAATGTGGGTGCTGGAAATCCACCAGTGACTATGGGGGCGATGTATTAGTTCTTTGCTGGTTTGTTGCAAGCTGGAGCTGCTGCTAGAGTTACTGGAAATGCAGGAGGAGCTAATCCTGTAGCTCCAGTTGGGAATATTGCTTTGCGGAGTAGAGATTACACTAGTTTGGGTGGAAAGCCATTCTTGGGAGCGGAGAGTGCCGTAGAGGTTCAGAATTGGTTGTTGCATTGTGAGCATATATTTACTGATTTAGGCCTGAATGATGGACAAAAGAGGAGGTTAGCCTCTAGACAGCTGCAGGGGTCAGCACTGCATTGGTGGAATAGTGTCACTGCTGGAGTGTCGGAAGAGCAGTTAACTTGGAGTGATTTTAAAATGAGATTTGAGTAGAAGTTTGTATCTGAGTTTGTTAAGTTAGAGCTGATGAGGAAATTTATGGATTTAGTACAAAGAGAGATGTAGTTGAGTATTCTACTAAGTTTGAAGAGCTGTCTAGATATGTATATGCTATTATAGATGTTGACATCAAAAGGAATGAGAAGTTCATTCGAGGAATGAGGCCCGAGCTTACTAGAATGGCCATGACCCATGTCCGTGATCCATGTAATATAGTGATGGAGATGGCCATTCGCCATGAGGAGTTTCTTGCTGATTTAGCTAAAGAGAAGTTGATGGAAATTCAGGGTTCTCAGGGGAAGAAGAGGAATTTCTTTAAGAAGAACGGAACCCAGAAGGGAGATACTGCCAAGAAGTCAATGGCTGAGGTAGTTTGCTATAAGTGTGATAAGAAAGGTCGCTTTGCTAATGAATGCCGGTCAGAAAATGGGAAGAAAGCTACAGTTAAGAAGAATGTGAAATGCTTCAACTGTGATCAAGTTGGGCATTACAAGAATCAGTATCTAGAGCCAGTTAGGGAGGACAAATGAAAAGTTTTTGCTATAGGACCAGCTAGGCCAACTACAGCAGATAAGGGAAAGACTGTGATGAACGTACGCTCTTGATTCAGAGTATTTCAATTAGAGTACTTTTTGATACTAGTGCATCACATTCATTTATATCTTAGTGTTTGATTGATAGATTATGTCTAGAAACCACGTACCTTGTTACTTCCTCAAGGGTTGCGAATCCAATAGGAGGGTATGCAACTCTAGGGTTAAGATGTGACCAGTAAGAACTTGACTTGTTAGGTCATAAGTTTGCATGCAGTTTGTATATTATTGATTTCGTAGATTTTGGGATCATTTTGGGTATGGATTGGTTGAGTAAGTACAAGGCTAGGATATTTTTCCAGGATAGGGAAATATCACTAAGACACCCTAGTAGTCATAACCAAGTGATATTCTAAGTAGAGAATACTGACCGGAGTGTCAGTGCTATGCTTAATGCTATGGAGGTTGGAAATGACTTAAATCGGGTTTAGGTTGTAAGAGAGTTTGCAGATGTCTTTGAGCCAGTCACTGGACTATCCCCGAAAAGAGCCGTTGAGTTCAGAATAGATCTTGTGCCAGAAGATGAACCTATAAGTAGACTACTCAGCAGGATGACACCAACCGAGATGAAGGATTTGAAGGTGCAGCTAGTGGATTTAGAAGGAAGGAATTTTATAAGATCAAGCAGTTCGTGTAACACCCCGCATTTTTAGATAATTAAATAATCAAATAACAATAAACAATGAAAATAAGCATTTTTGGAATTGTTAGAATATGGCCTTGAAACTTATACCATTGGATCCGTGGTAATTTTCTGAGCAATTTCCATATATAACATGTCGAAATCCGAGTTAGTATGGAGAAGTTACGAGAGGAATAAGAAATTAGAATTATATAAATATATATAATCAATTAATCGAGAAAAAAAATAAGACCCTACGGGTCGACCAATAGGTTGACCAACAAAGCACAAGGGTCGACCCTAAGGTCGACCCCCAAAGAAAATAGGTCGACCTATAGGTCGACCCGCGTTTTGCCCTAGACGTGAAATCGACCAGGGACGTGCCGAAGTTTTAAATTCTAATTTTCGAGCGATCCGAGGCGTTGGTTTATGGATCCAACATTTCACAGGGAGCCTGTGACGTGGTTGCACCAGATTCAATTCAACAACCCGACGGTATGAGATTCCCAAACTCCACTATAAATAGAACCCTAGGCCTAGCTATTTTCTCACAATCAGATTTTCTCCCAATTGGGTTCATTGCTTGAGGCAGAACCCTAAATAGAAAATATTTTTGGTAAGAAGATCTTTTTATTAAAATATTAGATGTCTTAGAAGGGGATCCAGGAAGGCCATGGAGTAAAGCTAAGGACGACAGGTGAGTGTATTTAAATTATATATCTTTTATGTTTATGATATATATTATAGTTAGATTCCCGTTAAATATTTTAATTCAGCATTTGAACTAATTTCAATAATTAGTTCTGCTAGTTAGTTATGTTGAGACTGTAAATTTTATAAGATACGTGTACTTATATTTAAATGTTATTTATATGGAAAAAGAAAGGAATCCAACTAAATATAAGTAATATCAGGCTTAAAAGTTGTAAAGAAAGGCATAAGCCTAAAAGTGAGATTTACAGTAAATTATGTTATAACGAGAGAAATGAATTAAAAAGGAGAAATTTTAATAATTTGATTTGGAAGTCAGTGATAGATTAGTTGGTTGGTTTAAAAAAGGGAATACATCTCCATAGTTTAATATTGTAAGAATAACGATAAACGTAATTGTAAGAATAAAAGCAAGAAAAGTGGAATTAGTGCAAACTAGAGACATTACTGTATTTTGCATTACCCAACAATTAAAGAAACAATAAAAGAAATATCTTGTAGTTACGAGTTATTTTTTATAGCATTATTTAATATTAAAATATGGAAATGGATTTTTAGCACAATTTTTGTAACCAACCAAATAGAATAGAACTAGTTCCTAAAATAAAAGAGAATACCGCGAAGCGTTGAAAAAATTAAAGAAGACAAATAATCAAGTTAATTATTTGACAAGACTAGAAATAATAAACAGAAGATGTGACTAGATCTGCATTTACTACACAGATAGTAAAATAAAAAGTAAAGCAATTATTATGATAAGTAATTTGTGACAGTTGGACGTAGTCCCAAGCTAAGACTGTCATATAATATAAGAGAACTAAAGAAAACTTAGTATCATAATAAAAGAAGACCAACTAGAATAGAAAAGAGACACTTGCAATCACATTTATAACATGTAGGTTATAAAAGAAAGAAAAGAATATAAAAGTGACAATTTCAAGTATAATTGTAACACGTAGGTTATAAGTAAAAAGAAAGAAATAGAAGAGGCTTATTTTATCAAACTTAGATCTTGGATTATGTTAATAAGCAAAGATAATATAAGTGGCCCGTACCGGCAACATTCCCTTTTAGGTCTAGGACTGATGGTCTCACACATGGGTGGGACTGGGTATGTTGATTAGGGTAAATAAGTAGCCAATAAAATAAGAAAAGTAAACTAAACGCACAATAAAAGATTAGACGTGGGGTCTAATAAAATGGTAAGGTTCGTTTGTAGCCCAAGAGAATCTAGATAAAGAGCCTAACGAAGCAGTTCATCGTAGATTTTTATTACAGAAAGAGCATGTCCAACTTAGTTATTTTGGGCTAGAAGGAAGTACGAGACTTCAACGAGACATGAGGATACTCTAGGATGGCCCTCTGGGGTAGGCCTAACGAAGCTGCACCCTGGAGGCAGGTCTGCAGGTGTTCTATCAAGAGAGTATGTCTTGACTGCTTTTGCATTGCAGGCCTAACGAAGCGGACCTTTGTAAGCAGTCAAAATGTTGATGATGGAGTAGGATATCCGTATGACACCATACTCAAGTTTGCGAGTAGGTTATAGTGGGCAGGACCCAAAAGGATAGTCGCATGCAAAGATCAAGCCATCATCGGTCAGAGCTAGTTCGGGAAAGACTAGAGTTAAACCAACAGGCCAATGATTCTTTCACTATCGAGACATTGGATGAGGGTCACAGCCAATTGGATGTTTGGATTGTTTGCAGTAGGGCACAACCACTTAGCTCTTGAAAGGTCTTTCGATTAGTTGAGGGGGGATGCGTGAGGCCATAGCCACGATGAGAAAAGAGACAGACCAAGTAGAATACCTGTATTGTAGGCCTAACAAAGCGAACCTTTATAGATATAGAAAATCCCGGACTAAGTTCCGTACAAGGTAGACCTTGTTGGCGGAGCTCAGGGAGTAGACAGAACGATTACATGTAGTCCACAAGGTATGCACTGGGTGGTACATTGTGGATGTCCGAGCACTAGTATAAGCTGGTACGGACACAGTTTCACGTTTTCATAGTAGACGACAAATCATATATATTGTAGGCCTCACGAAGATGTCCTTTATAGATGTAGTTACAATGGGCTATCGTAGCGAGACGATGGAGTCCTTTTCGAGGAGGATACGGAAGGTACTATGGGTAGTACCTAGGACCGACACGGTCTTTGGGCATGTAGCTACATATATATTGGTTATTAGGTCTTAATCTACTAGGGAGTAGATGGGTATGATTCACGCACAGAGGCGAGAGTATTATAAACCAAATAAACCTAATATAATAGAAAATGGAAATAGAACAGTATATGTAGAATTATGCTTAGAAGTGTATAATTTTTCCATTCACCAGAACTTTAGTTCTGACCCCCTCCTTATATCATCCCACAGGTTAGATAGATGGAAGAGATTTTCCAGCTTTGAGACACTTGTTTAGAAAGTGTTACTACCTTGGTGAGTATTTACTTACCATTATATTTTAGTCAGTTCCACTATGAGATATTTATTTGAGCACTGATATATTTATCTTTGCCTATTTGCAGGATACCAGATACCCAACTCGGGCTTCAGTGGGTTTGGATTTTAGCATTTTTACGAAAAAATCCGGACCCACTGGAATTCGGGTTGTTAGATTTGGTATTAGAGCTTAGGTTTGTAGATCTTAAGTAAATTAGGAAATATGAGTGAACGTATTTGTATTTTTGAAATAAAATATAAATATATTATGTACTAAAATCAAAATAGTCCCCAATTATAGATTTTAACATATGGAAAGTTTTTAGAAGTATATTTGTGCATAGTTTGCTAGTTGGGTTTGGGATGACCCAAGGATGTTGAGCCCTATGTCATTGCCGATTTATAGTACACTATAAGCTATTTCTTGAGAGAAGATTGGTATCCATATGTTATAGGAATTGGGAAAGTTCCTTAGGGATAGTAGAGAGAGTAATTTTATTTTGGAAGGAATAAGAGATTTTAGTAAGGAAATGAGATTTCCAAGGTTTAGGAAGGGTATTCCTAGGGTAGTAAGAAGAAAATCCACTTTATGTCTGGCCCAATAAAATGAAACTTTTGGAATTGAAAAGTTGAAAAATATAATTGTTAATATGTTTGAGGAAGTAAATATTGGGTTTTTGAAAAAAAAGTGGTATGACATTTAAATTGGTTTTTATACGATGTAAATTGTGTTAAAAGTGAAATTCTTATTGAAGAATTATAGAGCACGTATAGCTCGCTAGTGTCTTTGTAGGTAAACAAAGATTTTAAATATAAAAACCTAGAGTGTTAAGTATCGAAAACATATGTTACAACATTTATTGTTGTAATAGATGTTTTCGTGAAAAATAAAGGAAGCATAGACTATGACACTATGTTATAGTAAGTGACTCCCAAAGGAAATGTTTTTACATAGCATATGAGATTTATTAATATTAATTTTAATTGAATCCATATACTAGTATTTTTGGGTTGTAGTAACGGTGTTTTCCGCAACATCTGTTTTGACCCAAATAAAAATATGTTTTGAAGATAATTTCTAAGTATAGAAATAAAGTGGTTTGTAAGTACACTTATTATTTAAATAAGTATATGGAAATGTTTTCTAGTATGAAAATATTAAAACAGTTTTGAAAATGATTTTTCCTGAAAAAAAAAGAAAAGATGTAAGTTAAATATCAGGAAATCAATAAATTTCATAGGAAATGTCTATTGTAAGTGAATATAGATTAAACATACTTTAATCTATTGGAATGAAATAAATAATGATATAATTTTCTATGAAGCCAAATCACAAATAAAGATGTTTTGTGCAAGTTATTAGGAATACGTGAAAGAGATGTACAAGGTATTGAAAGCACCATATTTTGTATAGCCTATTTTGATAAAATATAAAATAAGTTCCTTATAATTTCACATAAACATGAAATCCTCTTTTAAAGGATTCATAGAAGGTTTTAGCGTTAATGGTTTCTCATAAGAGAAAGTAGTTCCAATGCATTAAGTTATAAAACCATTAGGCGTAATAAGAAGTGTAATAATTAGAGACAGTGTTAGTTAGGAGGGATATTATAGAGAACCTTAATAGGAAAGCTAAGCAATGGAAATTTCATATTTTTCCATTGATTATATGCATTGGTTGCTTGCCTTTGTAGAAAGTCTCCATTTGTAATAAGTTAGAAACTCCTCCAAGGTTAGGTAATTGATAGAGTAGGAAAGTTAAGGGATTTTTGATAAAATAATTATTCTTATCTACTCTAGTTTTTGTAATTTGAAAATCTATGAAAACATGTTAGTACATTTTTGGAAGTCAAGAATAAAAATGTTTTATGGACAAGCAATACATGTTTTAAATAAAAATGGTTTGGTAAAAAAGTAAATAAGTTTTTGGAAGAGAAAAACTTAGTAAACAGTTAAATTTAAAAATCCAATTTTTTTATGGAAAGTTGTAAAGGTCTTTAAAAGGAAAAGAGGAATAAGTTTTGAACTTAGAATTTGTAAGTTTTCCCCTCTAGGTTTGGGGAATAATTTAAATTAAAAGAACTGTAAAGATGCAAGTCTAGAAAGGTAAAATGTTAAGTAACCAAGTACCTTTGAATTTAATAGAAACTTCAAAGTAACACTTTTAAAGGCAAGAATTTTGGGATTTGATGTTTCAAAAATTTAGAAGCTTTAATTTTTGAAATGAATGATAAATACCAAACCAAACTTTTAAATATGGAGTAGATAGGAATCATTTCCTAGGTGTGACGGGAAAGTGTAAAGTTATGTAGGAGATAACAGTGATTACTTTTAGTAGTAATAATAAAAGTTCCCGTAAAGTGTACAGGACACTAGTGAGAACCTAGGAATGTTGCTTCATGTGTGTATACTATAGAAGAATAGTGATGTGATATTAGTCAGATAGTAAGACACACGTGGTTGGGATAGGTAGACCTTAGTTGGGGGAAAATGAAAGGTAAAGTACAGAGAAAATTTCCCCAAGCTTAGTTGTTTTTTTAGATAGAGACTGCATAAATTGAAATCCTTATTTGTTGCAGTAAATGAGACTTGGTTATTCCATTTTGAGTATGGAATGGAAGAGATGAATATATATTATTCATTGTGAGTAATACAACGTAAGTTAGTAACGAGAAATAAGCGGTAGGAGGAGCATACGAGTTACTTGGATTCCTAGAGTAGGACCTTTTTGTGTCAGATTGGACATGGTCCTGCGCCTCCTAGCCCTAGGTGATAGCTGTGTTTAGCTACTATATTAAAAGAAAAGTAAAAGCAGATAAAAGTAACTAAAAGAAAACCAGTAAGATCTAAAGAAAGTGATAGAAACGTCAATAGAAATAAATGAGAATTGCAAAAGAAAAAACATTTTTTCCAAAAATTAAGCTTGGGAAAAATTTTGAAAAGAAAAAATTTCTTCTACAAACTGTGCTTGAGAAAGAAAGTAGAGATTTTATAGAATAGCGGCATAAGTTCCAAGTACGGAGGAAGAGGTGCGCAAAAGTAAAATGGTAAATGTGAGTTTTTCCGTTTTCTACCTTCTTTCAGACATAAGAAATCAGTTCGAAAATTTAGATTTTCTGAAATTCGAATATTAAAAGTTGTGTGGTAGGATTTGGATGTAAAATTCGTTGAACTACGCCCCTATTCAGTAGGAGTATGGGAAAAATTGGATGAAAAATATTTTGATTTTTCAAAAGATTGCATTCATATAAAAATTGCAAGTATATTTAGGATGTGTGCATCATGTTTTAAAAAGGAGTTTTTAAAGAAGAAAAGCATTCATATAGAAGGTACCGCTTAGAAATTCATGTACATGCATATATTTTATGTTGAATGACACTTTGCACGTATGGTCGCAAAATTGGATGCACACAAAACAGATGTGATTGATGCAAGGAATTACATAGTTTTACACTTGTCGAATTTCGGGGACGAAATTTTCTAAAGGGTGGGAGAATGTAACCCGCATTTTTAGATAATTAAATAATCAAATAACGATGAACAGTGAAAATAAGCATTTTTGGAATTGTCAGAATATGGCCTCGAAACTTATATCATTGGGTCCGTGGAAATTTTTTGAGCAATTTCCATATATAACTTGTCGAAATCCGAGTTAGTATGGAGAAGTTACGAGAGAAATAAGAAATTAGAATTATATTGTAACGACCCGCATTTTTCCGATGATTAAAATATTGAATTTAATAAAATTTTGTAATTTAATATTGGAAGAAATTAAAATTTGTGATTTATTAATGAGAATAATAACTAGAATGAAATTAATAATGTTAATTTAGGGCAATTGATAACTATTTTAATGCAATTTCAATTAATTGAAATGATCGTAAATAATAGGATAAAATCAGTGTTGTGTAAGTAGTTATAACATTTGTTTGAAGATAATAAACTTATAAATGTGATTAACATAAGAAAAAGGTGACAATTGTTATTTGTTACCTATTTATTTAATCGGTTGAGTTAAATTGGAAATCAATTACTATTAAATAGAATTAAATATTACGTTAATATAAGTTAAGATGATAACTGTAAAATGTGAATGTAATAAAATGTATAGAAATGTCAATTATGTTCATAAGGCAATAATCGATTTAATTATAAGAGTGAAACCAAGATAAATGAATTTAATGGGATTTTAAATTATTTAATTTGAAAATCGACAAAAATTCAATATAATTGAAATATTGCAACTAATATGGTAAAAGATGATAATTGTAGAATATTTATGCAATAAGATGTAAACCAATGTTAACTAGGTCCATTAAGTAAAGATTGATTGAATTAAAAAGATAGAAATCAAACTAAATCAATTTATTTGGCTTTTAAATTATAATTAACGAATTTATTGCAATTAAAATTGAACACTATAATTAGTGCAATAGTTAGCATTGTATGTGACATGGAGAAATTGTTTTAAAGGATTATAAGTTTATAGGAAATCAAAAATGATGAAATTTGTTAATTATAAAATTTGAATTGAAAAGTGATTTAATTAATTTAATAATAATTTATTCGATTAATGTGAAAATAACCATTTTCGCCACTGTCTCGGATTTCGACGAAACCAGTTTCATCGGATCCGTAACGGTGAATTATTGTAGGATTTCAAGTTTTGTAGCGATCAGACTTGTCGTTTGATCGTGTGGGCTCGAAATGCGTAGAAATCAATTTGAAATAAGCAGATTTTAAAGCTAACTTCTTCATGCAATGGAATTAGGACTTGAAACCTGTTTCATTGAGTGTAAAAATATCGAAAACATTTATTTTGATATATGAGATGACCTATCTTCGTTTTGGGGTCAGAACGGGCTTTTTGGGTCGCGTAGTCGTTTCGATCAATCCAATCTGGTCCATTCATTTCTAATTCAGATCTGCCTATATATAGGCTGTTATAAACCCTAATTGTTTCTCATTTCTTATTTAGGTACGTACTATTACATCTACTAGTTGCTCCTTCTCAAACGATAGAATACGAAACCTAATTCCCAGTTCAATTGCATATCAAAATCAGATCGAAAATTAAAACTCCTCAAACTATATCATATTATATATCATTGGAAAGATCTCGATGAATGAAACCTACGTCTGGTGTTCGTTTTTTGAGACAGTGACCAGATCAATCACCAATCATGTCAAAGCGATGAAATCGCGAACCTTAATCGGCATCAATGGACGAAATTGATTTAGAGGTTTTGTGGAGTTTGTCGCGGGGAGTCGTAGGCTGGTGATCGTTTGGGCTAGCTTGGCCTAAGGTGGCCGAAATTGGTGATTTAGAGTTGCGAAACCCTAAGAGGAGGTGGCGGCGGCGCTTTGATCTGGGGACTGGGGAGGCACACGTGGAGGCGGCTTGGTTAGGCGGAGCTCATGGCGGAGGTGCCAAGGCAATCTGTGGCAGGTAGGGGCGGTGAGGGGTGGTCAAACGACGATGTTGACTGCGTGCATGGGCTCCTCTGGTTCGTGCACATGAGAGGAGAGACGTGGTTAAGCCTGCTGACGTGTAAGCTAGTATGTGTTGTTTTGTTATTTTCAATTTAATTTAATTTTAAATTTCCTAACGTTCTAATATACATAACTTTTACGTACGAGGTTGGATTCACGCGCGGTTTTCTCCACTGGGATCGTATTGAAATTCCGGACATTTTGGCACTAGTTTGGATGAATTTTGGGCCTTATTTTGGATTTCAAATCGATTTGAAATCAAAAGTAAGTGTTTTGACCCACTCACAACTACTAGATTATCGTATATTAGTTAGATTAAATTTATGATGTGATTTGAAATTGATTGGTTGATGTTTGGTATATTTAAATTGTCGTTCCAGTTAAATATGACCTTTATTGCATTTAAATCGCCATTTAATTTAATATTGAATTTAATTGTCAATTGAATGCCTGTTGAGGATAATCAGTTAATTGATGTTATTTATTGGTTGATTGAATGGTGATTGTGATGGATGTTTGAGTGTTGATATTGGATGACTGGATGTTATATTTATATTGTTATAACACTAAAAGTTTCCTTAGTTTATTGTTGGAAAATCCCTATGGGTTGAAATGATACATACCCGAACGGTCTATAGATCAAGGAGAAATTGTTATGGGTTGAAATGATAAACCCGAGCGATTTTATGGATTTTGAATTTTATTCAAGATTGCGGGTTGAAATGATATATATCCGTAAATATAAAATATTTGCGGATTGAAATGATAAATATCCGTATCACTTGACCATAGGGTAGAAAATTATATACGGACACCGGATTGGTTAAATTAAATGATTTTAAATCCTTAAATTTTGAATTTAGTTAAATGATATTTTGAAGAAAATTTGATTTATATAAACTGAATTATTTTTGAAAATCCAAGTTTTAAGTGTTGAAATTGGAATTGGTTTAAATTGAAATTTTAAAGTTAGATTTGAAGTATAAATGAAATTTATCGAAATTGAGTTATTGAAATATTTGAATATTTAAACTTCAAAATCTGCTAAATTTGAAATAGTTTAAATTTATAGTTCGAACATGGATTTGAAATCGATATTGATTAAATGGTATTAAAGATGTGTTGAAACGAAGAAATAGTTTAATTTGATATTAATTTCAAATTTATTATTTTAATATAAACTGTTTAAATTATATAACATTTTGAAATTCTTGATTATTAAGATTTCAAAGTATCAAACTATTTTAATCTATTTTAAATTATTTTAAATCTATTTTAATCTATTTTAAATCTATTTAATTTATTTTAAATCTATTTAATCTATTTTAAATCTATTTTAAACTATTTTAAATCTATTTGAACTATTGTAAATCTATTTGAACTATTTTAAATCTATTTGAACTATTTTAAATCTATTTAAACTATCTTAAATCTATTTAAACTATTTAATCCACTTTTAAACCATTTTAAAGTATTTTAAACTATTTATAACTATCTAAACTATTTTCTTAATTTCAAGCCGTGTAAAGTGGAAGTGTTTATATTTAAATCCTTGATTTTTAAAGCGAATATGGTTAAATGATGTTATATAAGTTGGGATTTGAACTGATATTTGCTAGTGAAATGACATATTTGAGTAAATATGATGATTTTGAAATGAGGATTTAATTAACCTATCTTATCGATATGATTTTGAAAATGAATATGATTTCGAAAGTGGCATGGTTTGAATTGAATATGATATTTTGATATCAATTATGAATCGGTTTTGGAAATGTAAAATGACCATTCAGTGTGAAATAAGCGTTTGCTTGTTAAAGAGACCGGGGTCGGATATTGTCCTACTCTCTGCCAATACCGAAAACCACTTTAACAACTGTGTATGTGGTGGAGATTCTAGAATGAAGTAGGATGGTTTGGCGAACGATTCTGTATGAGGTATTTACGTAGCCCTAACTCTTGTGAGTCAGCTTGATGTGGCTAAAACAGGAGCTATACCAGGCCAAGTGAGGTCGCTCCTCCTATCGGGAACATTTCTTCGATACCATATTATGACTTTGCGATTGATTTGGTGGCCACCTCTCAATTTTGATTATGGGAGTGTGTTTCGAGGTGGGTGGCAGTATCTGCTATGCGTTATCACCAGTCCGAGAGTGCAATAGAATCCTACCCTGGCATTGCCTTGCGTGCCTTGCCACATGCCTTATCGCACCTTCTACGAGTTTGTTTTGTACCGTACCTATGGAGTGCCCTCTGGGTAAACCACCAGTTTGGTGGAGCTTACGGTACTATATAGACTACGAAAATATATAAAAAAGTGTGTTAAGGGGATATGGGTAACGCCTTAACGCTATTTTAATACTTTACTTTACTGTAGACACTATTATAATAGCGTATTGTGCTATGTATGTAGATAGTTTAACGAATCCTTAGGAGATGGAAATCCTGAACATCTCTTAAGTTATCGCACACACATTAGACACTGGATATGAGATGTCAAAACCCATAAACATCTCTGATGCCGTTACACTCATATTTATTTACTGTTGATTTAACTTACATAAGATCTTTTAGTTCTGACTCGAGTGTTTTTTCTTTTTAATTCGCTCAGGTCTGTCTGAGCTCTTCAGTATATCGAAGACTGCTTTTCTAGAGGACGATGATGAAGATTGAGTACTATTATTATTTATTATATTATTTCCACTGCATCATGTTGTTGTGTTGCATTTTATTTATTTCTGTTGTATGTAACTCTGATATGTATTGTAAAAGTGTAATCAAATGTCATTTGTAAAACAGCTTCATGAACTGTTATTTGATTATTATATTTTGTCATTCCGCTGTGAGATTCTGTGTTTGTTTTATTTCTTTCTCTTGTTTTCATACTTACGCCATAGAAATCCTCCCTTTTGAATGGTTTGAGTTTGACATGTGTGGTTTATTGTCAAGTTAAACCATCCAAAAAGGTGGGTCGTTATATATATAAATATATATAATCAATTAATCGAAAAGAATAAGACCCTACGGGTCTTCCAATAGGTCGACCCGCAAAGCACAAGGGTCGACCCTAAGGTCGACCCACAAAGAAAATAGGTCGACCCGCGTTTTGCCCGGGACGTGAAATCGTCCAGGGACGTGCCGAAGTTTTAAATTCTGATTTTCGAGTGATCTGAGGCGTTGGTTTCTGGATCCAACGATTCACAGCGAGCCTGTGACGTGGTTGCACTGGATTCAATCCAAAAATCCGACGGTCTGAGATCCCCAAACTCCACTATAAATAAAACCCTAGGCCTAGCTATTTTCTCACAATCAGATTTTCTCCCAATTGGGTTTATTGCCTGAGGCTGAACCCTAAATAGAAAATATTTCTAGAGAGAAGATCTTTTTAATAAAAATATTAGATGCCTTAGAAGGGGATCCAGGAATGCCATGGAGTAAAGCTAAAGACGACAGGTGAGTGGATTTAAATTATATATTTTTTTATGTTTATGATATATATTATCGTTGGATTCCCATTAAATATTTTAATTCAGCATTTGAACTAATTTCAGTAATTAGTTATACTAGTTAGTTATATTGAGACTGTAAATTTTATAAGAGAAGTGTACTTATATTTAAATGTTATTTATATGGAAAAAGAAAGGAATCCAAATAAATATAAGTAATATTAAGTTTAAAAGTTGTAAAGAAAGGCATAAGCCTAAAAGTGATAGATTTACAGTAAATTATGGTATAACAGGAGAAATTAATTAAAAAGGAGAAAATTTAATAATTTGATTTGGAAGTCAGTGATAGATTAGTTGGTTGGTTTAGAAAAGGGAATACATCTCCATAGTTTAATATTGTAAGAATAACGATAAACGTAATTGTAATAATAAAAGCAAGAAAAGTGGAATTAGTGCAAACCAGAGACATTATTGTATTTTGCATTACCCAACAATTAAAGAAACAATAAAAGAAATATCTTGTAGTTACGAGTTATTTTTTATAGCATTATTTAATATTGAAATATGGAAATGGATTTTTAGCACAATTTTTGTAACCAACCAAATAGAATAGAACTAGTTCCTAAAATAAAAGAGAATACCACGAAGCGTTGAAAAAATTAAAGAAGAGAAATAATCAAGTTAATTATTTGACAAGACTAGAAATAATAAACAGAAGATGTGACTAGATCTGCATTTACTACGCAGATAGTAAAATAAAAAGTAAAGCAATTATTATGATAAGTAATTTGTGACAGTTGGACGTAGTCCCAAGCTAAGACTGTCATATAATATAAGAGAACTAAAGAAAACTTAGTATCATAATAAAAGAAGACAGACTAGAATAGAAAAGAGACACTTGAAATCACATTTATAACATGTAGGTTATAAAAGAAAGAAAAGAATATAAAAGTGACAATTGCAAGTATAATTGTAACACGTAGGTTATAAGTAAAAAGAAAGAAACAGAAGAGGCTTATTTTATCAAACTTAGATCTTGGATTAAGTTAATAAGCAAAGATAATAGAAGTGGCCCATACCGGCAGCATTCCCTTTTAGGTCTTGGACTGATGGTCTCACACATGGGTGGCGTTGGGCATGTTGATTAGGGTAAATAAGTAGCCAACAGAATAAGAAAAGTAAACTAAACGCATAATAAAAGATTAGACATAGGGTCTAATAAAATGGTAAGGTGCGTTTGGAGTAGCCCAAGAGAATCTAGATAAAGAGCCTAACGAAGCAGTTTATCGCAGATTTTTAGTATAGAAAGAGCACGTCCAACTTAGTTATTTTGGACTAGAAGAAAGTACGAGACTTCAACGGGACATGAGGATACTCTAGGATGGCCCTCTGGGGTAGGCCTAACGAAGCTGCACCCCCGGAGGCAGTCTGTAGGTGTTCCATCAAGAGAGTATGTCTTGACTGCTTTTCCATTACAGGCCTAACGAAGCGGACCTTTATAGGCAGTCAAAAGGTTGATGATGGAGTAGGATATTCGTATAACACCATACTCTAGTTTGCGAGTAGGTTATAGTGGGAAGGACCCAAAAGGATAGTCGCATGCGGAGATCAAGCCATCATCAGTTAGAGCGAATTCGAGAAAGACTAGAGTTAAACCAACATGCTAATGATTCTTTCACTATCGAGACATTGGATGAGGGGCACATCCAATTGGATGTTTAGATTGTTTGCAGTAGGGCACAACCACTTAGCTCTTGAAAGGTCTTTCGATTAGTTGAGGGGGGGGCTGCGTGGGGCCATAGCCACGATGAGAAAAGAGACAGACCAAGTAGAATATCTGTATTGTAGGCCTAACGAAGCGGACATTTACAGATATAGAAAATCCCTGATTGAGTTTCGTACAAGGTAGACCTTGTTGGCGGAGCTCAGGGAGTAGACAGAATGATTACGTGTAGTTCTCAAGGTACGCACTGGGTGGTACAGTGTGGATATCCGAGCACTAGTATAAGCTGGTACGAACGCAGTTTCACGTTTTCATAGTAGACGACAGAACATCTGTATTGTAGGCCTCACGAAGCTGTCTTTTACAGATGTAGTTACAGTGCGCTTTCGTAGCAAGACGATGGAGTCCTTTTCGAGGAGGATACGGAAGGTACTATGGGTAGTACCTAGGACCGACGCGGTCTTTGGGCATGTAGCTACATATATATATTGGTTATTAGGTCTTAATTTACTAGGAAGTAGATGGGTACGATTCACACACAGAGGCGAGAGTATTATAAACCCAATAAACCTAATATAACAAAAAATGGAAATAGAACGGTATATGTAGAATTATGCTTAGAAGTGTATAATTTGTCCATTCACCAGAACTTTAGTTCTGACCCCATCCTCATATCATCCCACAGGTTAGATAGATGACAGAGATTTTCCAGTTTTGAGACAATTGTTTAGAAAGTGTTATTACCTTGGTGAGTATTTACTTACTATTATATTTTAGTCAGTTTTGCTGTGAAATATTTATTTGAGCTCTGATATATATTTACTTTTCCTACTTGCAGGATACCAGATACCCACCTCAGGCTTCAGTGGGCTTGGATTTTAGCAATTTTGAGAAAAAATCCGGACCTATTGGAATTCAGGTTGTTAAAGTTCACCTTAGGCAGCGGCTGCGATGTTCGTGAAGAAACCAGATGGATTGTTAAGGATGTGTATTGACTATTGTAAGTTAAACGAAAGGAAAATTAAGAATAAGTATCCTTGGCCAAGAATAGATGATCTGTTTGATCAGTTGAGTGGAGCCAGAGTGTTTTCCCAGTTAGATTTGGTGACAGGTTTCCATCAGTTGAAGGTGGCGGATGGCAATATTCCTTTGACAACATTTCGAATTAGGTATGGTTCATATGAGTGGTTGGCGATGCCATTTGGATTGACAAATGCACCTGCTTTCTTCATAGATTTGATGAACCGAGTTTTTCGAGAGCACTTGGATAGATTTGTACTAGTATTTATAGATGACATTCTAGTATACTCTAAGGATAAGAGAGAGCATGAAGTTCATCTTATAGTGGTGCTTGAGACGCTAAGGTAGAATCGGCTAAAGGTAAAGTTTACCAAGTGTCATTTCTGAAAGAAAGAGGTAAAGTTTCTTGGTCACATGGTTTTAGAGAAAGGATTGTTAGTCGATCCAGATAAGATCGAAGCTGTAAATAATTGGAAGAGACCAGAGACAGTGACTGAGATCAGGAGTTTTCTTGGACTTGCTGGCTACTACCGGAGATTCATTAAGGATTTCTCGCGGATAGCAGCACCATTAACTAAGCTAACCAGGAAGGATGTGAGATTTGTTTGGTCTGACAAATGTGAGGAGGGATTCTTTAAGTTAAAGCATTTGTTGACCAATGCACCAGTATTAGTTGTTCCAGACGGGAACCAAGGATTAGTGGTGTATACTGATGCATGTGGAACTGGATTAGAAGCGGTATTGATGTAGGGTGCTAAAGTCATTGCCTACGTATCTCGGCAGCTTAAACCGCATGAAGTTAAATATCCTACTCATAATTTGGAGTTGGCAGCTATGATCTTCGCATTAAAGGTTTGAAGACATTATCTCTTAGGGGAGAGATTTGAGTTATATACTAATCATAACTCTTTACGGTATTTATTGTCTCAAAAGGAGTTGAATATGAGACAGTAGAGGTGGCTAGAGTTTTTGGCTGCATATGATTTTGGTATAGAATATACACTAGGAAAAGGTAATAAGGTGGCAGATTCTCTTAGCAGGAAACATCAGAATGTGGTGTTAGCTATGTGGGCGGAGTGGAAAGATTTGAAAGCTTTAGCCAGTTGCGGTGCGCAATTAAGATCAACTGCTGGTTCTAGTCAGAGTTCCACCAGACTATCTTGTTTATAAGTTCGGCCGGTATTGATTGAGAGAATTGCTTCTAAGCAGAAGGAGGATCCAGTATTAGCTGAGAGGATCAGAAGACTTGAGGTTGGAACAGAGATCGATGATTTAAAGGATTTTAACCTTGACCAGAGAGGGTGGCTAAGAAAGAAGGGACGGTTGTGTGTTCCAAATGTGGAAGACTTAAGGAAAGAAGTTCTTGGAGAATGTCATTGATCCAAGTTTACGATTCATCCTGAAGGAACCAAGATGTATCAGGATATGAAGATGAGCTTCTATTGGGAAGGCATGAAGAGGGATGTTGGCTTGTGGGTTAGACAGTGTGCAAACCGTCAACAAGTGAAAGCTGAACATCAGAAACCCAGTGGGTTACTACAGCCTTTAGAGATTCCAGTTTGGAAATGGGATTCAATATCCATGAATTTTA
This sequence comes from Allium fistulosum, assembly GCA_030737815.1. Lineage (NCBI taxonomy): Eukaryota > Viridiplantae > Streptophyta > Magnoliopsida > Asparagales > Amaryllidaceae > Allium > Allium fistulosum. Next base: position 456,767,907 of record CM060902.1, read on the forward strand.
TAAATGGGTTGCCAAGGTCAAATACAGGTAATGAAAGTATATGAGTTATAGTGGTCAGATTGACCAAGAGTGACCATTTCATTCCAATTAAGTCAACCATAAGAGCACCTATTTTAGCTAAGTTGTTCCTGAAGGACATAGTTAGACTTCATGGAGTTCCTAGTAGTATAGTCAGTGACAGAGATGCATTGTTCACTAGCGAATTCTGGAAGAGTCTACATGAAGTAATGGGTACCAAGCTTAATATGAGTACTGCATATCACCCTCAGACAGATGGGCAGACAGAGAGAGTCAATAAAGTACTCGAAGATTTATTAAGATCTTATGTATTAAACTTTGATGGATCTTGGGAGGATCACCTACATTTGGTTGATTTTTCCTATAATAATAGTTACCAGACTAGTATAGGAATGGCGCCGTTTGATGCTTTGTATGGAAGGCCATGCAAATCACCAGCATGTTGGTTGGAGACTAGTGACAGATTGGTCCTAGGTCCAGATTTGGTTAGAGAGGGGTTAGAGAAGATTGAGTTAATCCGGGAAAGGATGAAGGAAGCTCAGTCCAGACAGAAGTGTTACGCAGATAAGAGGCGTAAGGACCTAGAATTCTTAGTTAGAGATAAGGTTTTCATTAAGGTATCACCTATGAAGGGTGTGGTACGCTTTGGAAAGTCGGGGAAGTTAGCAGCAATATATGTAGGTCCATTCCAGATTATAGAGAGGATTGGAAAGCTCGCATATAGAATAGAGTTGCCGAGCAGTTTTGCAAGTGTCCATAATGTATTTCATGTGTCTCATCTTCGCAAGTATGTGCATGATCCATAAACTACTATTCCTCCGATAGGGTTAGATGACTTAGTGGTAAAGTCTAATTTGACTTTTGTTAGACAACCAGTTCTGGTTGTAGCTAGAGATGAGAAAAGAAAGGAACAAAACCAGTGGAGCGACAACGAGAAGGACTGTACTTGGGAGACAGATGACAGGATTAGAGATACTTATCCTGATCTGCTTTAAGGATATGTCTATATTAGATTTATAAAGATAGTTGATAGTTAGTTAGACTAGTATGGGTGTTAGAAGTTGTTACAAATGATTGCTATGTTTAGTATTTAGTCCTTACCGAATTTCGAGGATGAAATTCTTTAAGGGAGGAGCCTGTAACATCCTTAATTTTTGATAACATTATTCAAAAGATTTAATTAGATAAATTAAATAGAATAATGATGATAAGGAGATTGAGATTTGATTAAATTACATAATAGGGCCGTGCTTATTAATAAGATAAATGGGCTTTAAATTGGTTTATTGGTTAATTAAACTACACATGGGCATAATTAGTAAATAGCCATTTCATATTACATGGCTATACACTCTACTTCTTTGTTCATTTACGTTCATTATTCTCAAAATCAAAAATAAACCCAAGAATCCTACTAGAGCCGGCCATTAACAAAGGAGAAGAAGAAATTTTGATCTAAAGCTAAGGAAAAGCTAGGGAGGATTAATCAACAACAAATCTCAAATTCCTTATCAAGTTTAAGGTGAATAATAATCTTCTACCATCTGTCTTTTTATTCTATGATTATATAGCTTCAGATTTATGATTTAAATTGGTTTTTGTGATAAAATGGATGATGATATGCTTGAGTTATATTATGATGATTTGTTTTAATTCATAAGCACATGAATTTGCAAGGTTTAGATATAAAACCGAGAATATATGATTTCAGATTGCCATGGAAATTTTTTATGTTAAGTAACACATGACTTTGGAGATGATCTTTAATTTTCAGAATTTTCCAAGCTATGGAAATTTTGTTATGAATTTTTATTGAAAAATATGATATATTGGGTTTAAAATTTATTTCAAGAATTTCAAGAAGAAACTGGGTCTAAAATTTTAATATGTTTGATTATAAGATAAAATTGAATTTCTATGATTTTTGGAGATTTTTCCTAATTGATTTACTAAGGAAATAAATTATTTGAAAAGGACTTTTCTGAAATAATCGATTTTAGTATATGAAAGGGCTAAAACATTACATTATTTAATGGTTTTAATCTGGTATTGATGCACCAGTTATAAAGGTAAAGTTTTTGAAAAGATTTTATGACAACCAATCAATAGTTTACAAGTAGGCAAGTCATTGTAAAGTAATTACTAAAAGTTGCTATAATTCAGTCTTTAAACCAAAAAAAGGTGTTCCGCCACTATTAGTAAATACCTTTCGACTCCTTTGATTTCGCTACGTCCCAATCAAAACCAACGTAGTCGAAACCACCATAGTCGAAACCAATACACAAGATATCACTTAGATGGTATGTAGTGGATTGGAAGTAAGGCGGAAGCCTTGGTGTCGAAAGGGTAGCTTCCTATGGAGTCGAAGCTATGTTTTCATAAGTTAAAATCCTTGCCCAGTTTTACCTAAATCTTTCGACACAGTCGAAACATGTGCTTTCAAAAAGATTTTTACTTAGCTTTCGAAGGAGTTTGTCATGTTTTGTTAAAGCATTTGATTTCGAAGGAGTACCTTTTTCCTTTAAATAATTGCTTTCGAAAGGGTAGGTTTCGTCCCAATCGAAACCAAGCCACTAATTTCCCTTTCGACCGCATTAAAGCCATCTATGTTGTCGAAGGGGTTACTTCTGTTTTAACCTAAGCCTTTTTCTTGAATGCTTTCGAAGAGGTTGGGGGTTTCGAAGGTGATGGAGTCAAAAGGTGTAATGGTCCGCTTTTCCGTACCCTTTGAGCCGACAATAAACCACACATGACCAACTCAAATTGCACGAACAAGCGGATCATTAAGGGTAGAAAAAGAAAAAAAATAGACAGGATAGAATCTCACACGAATGGAATAACATATAATATTGAACAATAATCTTTACAGCGGAAAATTTTAAAATACATATATAAGAGTCTAACCTAAATTCAGCTTGGACAGTTATAAACATTCATCCTTACAAATGCTGATAAACATCAAACAACTGCGGCGGATGATAGAATACGTCCATACGTAGATGAATATCTCCAGCTCTCCTCTGGAAACTCCAACCATCTTCAACTAAACCTGAAACTACTTAGATCTGACCCGAGTATTAAAAAATATCAAGATCAGGCTTGATAAACTAGCGTGAGATACTCGAAATTTAAAATGACGATGTTATCAAAACCTTTGAAAAGAAGGGTATCTCATAAGACCACGCCCACATAAAACCTTTGCAAAGTATTACGGCTATTTTGGGACTACAATCAAAATCGTAAATCTTGTATTGGAATTGGATTTCCAACATAATAGTGAACTAGTGACCTTTTTTATCCGATCCACGCATAACAAACATAGTTCCCAGGGTGCCTTAATCGCTTTTCTCAAGCAAATCACTTGGAACTGTACTTGCTATACTACTACTGATAACCAGTAGTTCCCTGCTTTTCTCAAGCTAACCACTTTATCAAAATGGGGCAATAAATGCCTTGAGGGATGTTTTCCCCCAAAGGACCCAACGTATTGGACACCACCATACATACTAACTTATCCTGAATTTGTGTCTGTCAGACCATATAGTATCCCATATCATCTTCTGAGATGTGAGGCTACGCTCAATTTCTTCAAAGCCACGCTTTTCATACAAAACCACGCTTTGATCATAATAGGTTCCACTTTGAATGCCACATTGTCATTCCACGTCACATGACCGATTTCTAGAAAAGTATATCTTCCCGAGCTCGTATGTCTCGGGAAAGGGTGTTAAGCTAAGAGAAGTTGCCTTCTCTGCCACCAACTGCTATACATTTATGAAAAACAATCAAATGTGATTTAGAATACAATGTCAGACAAACATCCATACAAGTTCGTTTTGAGACTAAACGAAACCGAAGGCACTTTCCTTAGCCATTAATAGGCGAGAAGCCCTTGCAATCCCAAAAAAATCTCCACAACGAGGAGACCACTGCTATAAATAACTCTATAATGGGAGCGACCCAGAGCATGTCAACAAGCAGTCCTCATGCTATGAAGATCCTCGGTCTTCAATAATCATCATCTTCAATATTTCTTCACTTTCGAACGTATGCATTGGTTCGAAGTGGTTTTCGGATAGAAATCACCCAAATTCGACCCCGGTTTCTTCGAAGCCAATCATCGATCAAAAAGATGTTAAGTTCATATGTGGATATCAATCATCAATCAATTACTTTATATTTTATTTAGATCAATTATCTTTCTTAGATATATTCTTTTCAATTTATTCCGTTTTCTTTTCAAGAGTATATGGAATCATTAAGCCTCATTTATTTAATCATTTGATTTATTAAACCTCTTTGGATCTTGAGATAATTCCAACCATTTTCTCTTTTACTTAGTAAAAACCTTTCCAAATCATTCATTAAATCTTAATCAAAGATTCCATATATTAGAGTTATAACTTTTAACTTAGGGAAATATTCCTAAATTATTCATTAAATCTTAATCAAAGATTTCTTTCTTAACTTCAAATCATAATCTTGCAAATCATAATCTTGCAAATCAAAGATTTTCATAACAGAACACTACTGCCACCTTAGATATGGTAAATTTCACCTCTAAGGACTAGTGACAATTAGTCCTACATCATGACGATCTTCGTCTTCAATATGTTTTATTTTGAAATTCAGTTTGAAGGGGTTTTCGGATATGAATCACCGAAATCCAATCTCGGTTCTTCGAAAGGGACTAGTGGTGTTAACCCCTTTCTAAACGGCGACTTAATGAATCAAGAAGAAGCCACGACTCAGCACTCAACAAAACAACAAGTTAATTACCCTGAATAATCCGAGCGACTTAACCATCTGCAGCCCCCAGCGACCTACGACCTATGGCATTCAACGAGCTAACATTAGTATGGGTCAGCGACTTAACTTTCCGACAACTTCCAACGAGCTAAGCGACCTAACCAGTTCAAAGGCAAGCACTCCAGCGAGCTAAGCATTTCAGCGAGTTAAAGCATACGCGACTTAACGGCTTAGCGACCTAACTTCCTAGCGACCTAACTTCCTAATGACCTAGCGACCTAACTTCCTCGCGACCTAACTTCCTAACGACCTAACTTCCTAACGACCTAACTTCCTAGCGACCTAACTTCCTAAGCGACCTAACGACCTAGCGACCTAACTCCCTAGCTTCCTAACAACCTAATGAGCTAATGACCTAACGACTTAACGAGTTAGAGCGGCAGCGACCTAACGAGTTAGAGCGGCAACGACCTAGCAACTAAATGAAGACATGGCGACCTAATGAGTTAGCGACTTAACAAGCTAACGAGCTAAAGACAAAGCGACCTAACAACACAACCCAGCAGACTCCAGAGTTAAGCCAACAGCTCCACTAAGTCGCAACACCTTAGGTCGCTGACGACCTACGACCTACGACCTACGACCTAACTCCAGTTTTCCCTATAAATACCCCGCCTGCTCCAACTTTTAGGGGGACTTTTTAGGACTTTTGGCTCCGGAATTTCGAGACTTTAACACGCCGACACTCTGCTGTTTTCGGGACTCCTTCTTCACTTGCTTCAACGAACTATTGGGAAAAGGTCTAAACCATTCAACATGAAGATGAAGAACCTCTCTAGATCGATGTTCTAGTGACTCGTCTTAATGGTGTTGTAATCTACGTGTTTCAATCATGTTGTAATCAGTTGTAATCATAGAAAGATAGGAAAGGTTGCTTGTTCTAATTGTGTTGTAATCGAGGAGTGATTGTAAAGTTTGTAATCGAGTCAGTGATAGTGGATGTAAAATGGACGTAGGCTTGACTTTGAGCCGAACCACTATAAAAATTGCTGTCTTTTTCCTTTTTTCAGCGATTTTCTGTTAATTTAGGTTCCCGTGCAAACGGGTGGTGCTTTCACTTCATTGCTACTTACACCAGGGTGTTAGCGTTCACAATTTTAGCGTTAACATTTTGGTGCTTTCACTGAGAAGGTTGAACTCAGGGATTCTACTACTTGGAAGTTGAGCTTGAAGGTTGAAGAGTTTTAGATCTGGAAAGCTATGACAAGGCAATCAAATAGACGACAAAGACCGGAAAGAAGTCAACACGAGGGGAGTCAAGAGGCTTCCTCAGGAGCGAACCAAACCTCAGTCTTCATCACAAGGAATGAGATAGAGATAATGATGAGAAGACAAGAAGAAATGATCAAGAATTTGTTTCAACAGATCGCGCAACTTGGAGCGCAAAATCATAAACCAGACAGAGCAGGACCATCAAAGGCAGCCCCTGAGCTAGGGGGCACACCCCAAGGGCATGTTGATCCAACCTTAGGCAGGATACCAACTGACACTAGGCCACTAAGAGCTAGCAGAGGAACAGAAGTCCAACCAGAAGGACAGAATCTGGAATTCCCTCGTGAGCCCGGGGGGCAGGTCGAAGGCAATGAACGAGAACTACAGCTCAAAGATAATGACAGGTTAGCAGAAATGGTCAGACGTGCTATGAGAGGCAGATTGGTAAACAAAGACCTGGAGGATGTGAATAAGAGTCCATTTACTACAGCAATCAGGCGAGCTAGGAACCCACCGGATTTCAAGTTACCATCATTGGATATGTATAATGGGAGGACAGACCCTACAGTCCATCTGACAAAGTATATGAGGCATATGGAAGTACCGGGGGCATCAGAAGAGGTCATGGCTTGGTGCTTTCCATTGTACCTGGCAGATATTGCGGCGTTATGGTTTAGACAATTGGAGAGTGAATCTATCGGAACATGAAATGATTTGACTGAAAGGTTTATGAGACAATTCAGGGTCCACATTTCGAGGCCTAAGAATGTGATGAGTTTGGCGGCACTGAAACAAAGAACCGGAGAATCTTTGAGAAGCTTTTTGACGCGGTTTAACGCAGCTGCAACATCAGTGGATCGACCAGATCCATCCATGGTTTTAATGGCAGCTGTATCGGGCATAGCTGATGGCACAGAGTTCAAAAATTCACTGACAAGAGATCCCCCCATGGATCTGGGGGAGTTTTATCATGAGGCTGAAGGATTCTTACGATTAGAAGACGTAAATGCTGAAAGAGAAGAAGGAGAAGGGAAAGAAGTTTATGCACTCAAAGGCGGAAAACCTTTTGAAAAAGATTTTGACACAGACAAAGGAAAGCGGAAGATAATGATGATAGGTCAAAGCGAGTGCGGAGGGAGCCGCGTTTCACTACTTATTCGGAATTGAATGGAAGTTTGGAACGAATTTACCAAGATACTATAGAGCAAGTTTCTTATCACAAACCAATGAGGAGGGATCCGACCAGCAATGAGAGAAAGTCAGACAAGTACTGCTTATTCCACGAGTTAAATGGTCATAGCACAAATGATGCAGACACTTGAAGGATGAAGTTGAATGGCAGATCCGGAATGGTCTACTATCATGGTATGTGAAAAGGAAAGCAACAACGATGGAGCGGCCACCTCCTGCATCCACTGATGACGCCTCAGGATCGAGACAACAACTTGTCATCAATTGATTGGTGTAATGACGAATAAGTAGCAAACTCCACACCAACACGAATAAGTCTTTTACACATGTACAGGACCGCGAACGATCCTCAGGCATGCTCTGATATGACTTCTAATCGCATCAGTGTAGGTGTTTGCACTTGGACGTCCCTGTTTTACTTTTGTTTTCTATTTCTCATGTTTAGACTTGATTCTGTTTGACATTTCTACCAAAAACTTATTTTCAATGAAAAAATGCTACTTTTGATTCCATAACGGCTAAGCCACTTACACATGTACGGGATCGCGAACGGTCCCTAGGCATGCTCTGAGTTGGTGATAAACCGTCGCAACAAACAATCCAGAAACTCACCCGAACGTGAAATCTGGTATTGATGATGCTAAGTCCCCCCCGGACACATATACACTCGACCATGAACGGTCACAACTCGCCTCGAACGGCACCCCTTACCACAAATGACTCGATCGCGAACGGTCGTCATTTGCAGTCACATAAAAATGCTTGATCGCGAACGGTCGCATTCCACCACAAATGAATCGATCGCGAACGGTCGTCATTTGCAGTCATATAAAAATGCTTGATCGCGAACGGTCGCATTCCACCTCAAATGGCTCGATCGCGAACGATCGTCATTTGAGGTCACATAAAAATGCTTGATCGCGAACAGTCGCATTCCACCACAAATGACTCGATCGCGAACGGTCGTCATTTGCAGTCATATAAAAATGCTCGATCGCGAACGGTCGCATTCCACCTCAAATGGCTCGATCGCGAACGGTCGTCATTTGAGGTCTCATAAAAATGCTTGATCGTGAACGGTCGCATTCCACCTCAAATGGCTCGATCGCGAACGGTCGTCATTTGAGGTCACATCAAAATGCTTGATCGCGAACGGTCGCATTCCACCTCAAATGGCTCGATCGCGAACAGTCGTCATTTGAGGTCATACAAAAATGCTAGATCGCGAACGGTCGCATTCCACCTCAAATGGCTAGATCGCGAACGGTCGTCATTTGAGGTCATATAAAACTGTCAAACTCTTTGCAGGTTGTACCATAGGTCATCAACAGGATATGAACATCCAGCTTAAGGTATTACAAAACACACCTTCCTATTGCAAGGCATGTTTTGGGGGGCAAGTGTTAACCCCTTTCTGAACGGCGACTTAACGAATCAAGAAGAAGCCACGACTCAGCACTCAACAAAACAACAAGTTAATTACCCTGAATAATCCGAGCGACTTAACCATCTGCAGCCCCCAGTGACCTACGACCTATAGCATTCAACGAGCTAACATTAGTATGGGTCAGCGACTTAACTTTCCGACAACTTCCAACGAGCTAAGCGACCTAACCAGTTCAAAGGCAAGCTCTCCAGCGAGCTAAGCATTTCAGCGAGTTAAAGCATACGCGACTTAACGGCTTAGCGACCTAGCGACCTAACTTCCTAGCGACCTAACTTCCTAATGACCTAGCGACCTAACTTCCTCGCGACCTAACTTCCTAACGACCTAACTTCCTAACGACCTAACTTTCTAGCGACCTAACTTCCTAAGCGACCTAACGACCTAGCGACCTAACTCCCTAGCTTCCTAATGACCTAATGAGCTAATGACCTAACGACTTAACGAGTTAGAGCGGCAGCGACCTAACGAGTTAGAGCGGCAGCGACCTAGCAACTAAATGAAGACATGGCGACCTAATGAGTTAGCGACTTAACAAGCTAACGAGCTAAAGACAAAGCGACCTAACAACACGACCCAGCAGACTCCAAAGTTAAGCCAACAGCTCCACTAAGTTGCAACACCTTAGGTCGCTGATGACCTACGACCTACGACCCACGACCCACGACCCACGACCTACGACCTACGGCCTAACTCCAGTTTTCCCTATAAATACCCCGCCTGCTCCAACTTTTAGGGGGACTTTTTGGGACTTTTGGCTCCGGACTTTCGAGACTTTAACACGCTGACACTCTGCTATTTTCGGGACTCCTTCTTCACTTGCTTCAACAAACTATTGGGAAAAGGTCTAAATCATTCAACATGAAGATGAAGAACCTCTCTAGATCGATGTTCTAGTGACTCGTCTTAATGGTGTTGTAATCTACGTGTTTCAATCGTGTTGTAATCAGTTGTAATCATAGAAAGATAGGAAAGGTTGCTTGTTCTAATTGTGTTGTAATCGAGGAGTGATTGTAAAGTTTGTAATCGAGTCAGTGATAGTGGATGTAAAGTGGACGTAGGCTTGACTTTGAGCCGAACCACTATAAAAATTGTTGTCTTTTTCCTTTTTTCAGTGATTTTCTGTTTACTTTAGGTTCCCGTGCAAACGGGTGGTGCTTTCACTTCATTGCTACTTACACCGGGGTGTTAGCGTTCACAATTTTAGCGTTAACAAGTGGCAAGTAGTCCTACATCATGACGAACTTCGTCTTCAATCTGTTTTATTTTGAAATTTAGTTTGAAGGGGTTTTCAGATAGGAATCATCCAAATCCGATCTCGGTTCTTCAGATAGGAATCACCCAAATCCGATCCCGGTTCTTTCGTACTAATCATCGATAAAAAGATGTTAATAAGTTAACTAATATTCTAAAATTTGTTTCTTTTTATCTTGGAAAAACTTAAATATGATCTTTTAGAGCATTCGTGCTTTCCTTTCGATCTGTTCCACCCCTCGTCTAAGAAGAGAAAATATAGGCCAGGTAAGTTCAGGGCACTGGTTGCTCCATTCCTAACCTTAGTTAAACACCTTGTTTTATCTTCTCAGATCTCACAGGCGGGACACATGTACTAATCGTTTCCGCATACTCAGTTTGTTATTACATTCAATATTCTTTACTTTTTGTTTAAGTGGTATAAACAATTTTTCTTAACCATTTATTCAAACTCTTATTTAAACTTCCAAACCATCTATAAAATACTTAATTATTATTTTAAAATGGTTTACAAAAAATTTGGGAAAGAATTGTTAAGCTTAAAACTACACTTCAAAGGTTATTTAAAAATGCTGCGAAAAGCGTTATGAAAAGTGTTGCAAATAGTGTCTTAAAAAGCTATATTCTTCAAAACGACTTTTATATCATTTAGAAATCCATCTTTTCAACTTAAATCTCTTTTAAAATATTTTAAAAGATTTTTCAAATTTATTTCATATGTTTAAAACATTTAAAAATATCATTTATAAAGAAATTCCTTTTTGGATTCCGAACTGCAAAACCGCGATGTTTTTAGAAAATTATTTTGGACATATTTCAAAATCTACTTAATGAAATCTTGATTTTCTTTCTTCGTTGGGAAACTATAGATATAATAGACCGAAAAATTCTTATTACTAAGAATTCCGAGCTATATTCCACTTTGTACACTCATTTAACTTTTATGGCATGAAATCGCGAACTACCGTTACGCGACGCGCCTAGTTTTGACTTGTTTTTCAATTTCTTTTCAAACCTCTTAAAAACACTTTTAAATGTTTATAAAACATTTCTAAATCATTTTAAACTCATTTTAAACAATATTTTTATATTTCAAACTCATATTCCATTCCATTTCATTTTATAATATTATATTATTATAATATTATTTTTAACCTTTTTAGATTATTTAAAATCATTAAGAGGCTAAATAATTTCCATATACATATTTGTATTGATTTAATTCTCATTTAATTAACCATGGTTAATTACTAATCATTTCTCTTATCATTTATCAAACCAAGTTATCAACCATAAAATCAACCGTAATTTTAACCAAGTTATCATCCAATATCAACCAATTTTCAACATATTAATTTCTAATTTAACATGTGTATTATCAACTTAAGTTTTATTAAAATAAAACTAAGATTTGAGTACTCACCTTTTACCACAAGATTAACTTCCTACCAACATTATTTTTCAAACAACACTTCACTAAACCGTTGTTAACTTCAACTAATCATCTTCTACTCCATTAATACATCACCTAAACAACTCCACCTCACTTTCTAGTACTCGGCCATCACTTCACTTCCACTTGCTCTCGACCACAAGTCTTTCCTTTTTCTTTACTCTCGGCCAAACCTTCCAACAACACCAATAGGGCTCGGCCTCCCCTTGATCCTCCCATTTTCCATCATTTCTTCACTTCTTAAAAGCTAGACCATGTTTTGATGATATTCTAAGGTCTTCGGCAAAGTTTGGTGGAGTTTTGACTTTGTTTGATATGGTTTTGAAAAAGTTGGTAAGGAAATGGAAGAGAAAAAACCATTAAAGTGGAGAGAAGAAGCTTGAATGAAGAAGAAGAAGTATGAAAGAAAGTGAAGAAGTGGGTTGGTATTTATAGAAAAAAGTTTAGAATAAAATATTATTATGTAAAATGACCAAAATACCCTTACTTCAATTTTAAGCAAAGTAACACTTAACATCAAATGTCACTTCACAACTTTATGTCCATTTCACTTAAGAAGTAAGTAAGGAATATAATAACTATGTTTTGCTTGATTTGATTTTTACTTTTTGCTTTGAAATGACATGTTTGTCTTTATTAGTTTACTTTTGTTAATTATATTTTAGAATTTTCTAAGTATGTTTAGTAAAAGTAAAGTTGATTAGTTAATTAATTAATACTTATACTATTTGAATATATGTTTCTATATAAGAAAATAAAGGTGCGACAACGTTGCGACAACTTTTAATCGATAAAACGTTGATTTTCGACAAAATGTTTACGGTCATATTTTGACGTTTTAGTTAAACTATTTATTTATGTAAATCAAATTTAAAAATAAATTTGTATAATGTTATTTAAAAATATAAACTCATAAATTAATTAAAATAATTTATTTAACCATTGAAACTTACTTTTCTGAAATCAGCATTTTGTCACTTTTGTCGATATAAGCAAATGTTACTATTTTTGTGTATACTTCTTTTTTCAAATCCTACCTAATATTGTTTGAATCATAAAACCTTATATATTTTATATTTAAAATCACTTTAAATGTTAAAATTGGAGGTGGTCAAATTCTGTGTTGTTACAAAAGAGGTTTCGACTCTGTCCTTCAAAGTTTTTGTTTTAAAAGTTTTGCTTTCGACTAAGATGGTTCCGACACCATCGATTTTTCTCCAAACTAATTCTTGTTAGTTTCGAAAGAGATACTTTTGTACATAACCATTTTGACCCAAATGATATTTTTAAAGAATAAGCCCAATACTTTCGAAAGGGGTACTTTCATTTGTTTCGAAGCTCTATATTTAAAAAAATGATTTGATACCATCGAAAGGTATAATAGGTTTCAAAAGAGAATGTTTATTGATGGCTTCAAAGGTATGTATACAATGTTTTGAAAAGAGGCTTTTGCTTTCGAAGGAGGCTATTCAGAGGTTTCGAAAGAGATGTTTTTATGGTTTTAAAACATAAACTCAATCTCAATTCAAAGTAATAACCATGGCATAAATAAAGATTATGAAATGTCATTCACTTTGTTATAACCCATAACTGTATTTTGGGGAAATGGCAGAATAACGAGTTAGGTTGATCCAGTAGTGAATATAACTTAACTGATGTTAAAATTTTAATAAAATATATTGGCAAGGGCCAATAGGTTTACAGTAAGCCCATGAAAACTGTATGATATTGGTAGAGGCAATAGGTTCATAATCAGCCCATGAAAACTATGATTTGATACTCAGAAGCCAGTAGGTTTGTATTTAGCCCATGAAAACTATATTCGGATTAAAGATACTGAAAATCAGCCAATAGGTTCTTAGTTAGCCCATGAAAACTAGGATAAGAAATAAGATATTGGTGTTACCAATAGGTTCTTAGTGATCGCATGAAAACTAAGTAATTGGACAGGTAGTCCTTAACATTTAATTAGTTAATAGTAACCCTATAAACTATAATTGAGATAAATAGTCAGAATGAATGGCGATGGGTAATCAAGAATTGATTTATTTGTTTTGCATATCATCATAATGTTTTGAAATACTATGTTTTAACCATTGTGGATGCAAGAGCACAATATATGGTTTTATAAATGTTTTATGATACTAGTGAGAGGAAACCCGTTCCACTAAGCGGCGTGGTCTCACTAGATATCTAAATGGTTTGAGATGGTAAATTATTATTCATACCAGGTTTTATGTTTGACACGAAGTTTTCGTTTTTCTCTTAAACTCTCGGATACTCAATTGATTTCGAGTAGGTTGAGAGTTAAGGTTTTCAAGTGTTCTTTTAGACGAATAAAAACTTCCGAGGATGTGCAGGAGGCAAGATAGTTATTAGAATTCTTTTATTTCCACTGTGTGTTTGTTTGTAAAGGCAAATTGTTTTCTTGACTATCTATATACTCCGATCTACCAAGGGAGCATCTTCATATGTCGCTCTTGGCGTATTTTGTAATAACTATATGTTATATGAACGTGGTTTGCGAATTAGGATTATGTAATCATTTTAGAATATTTTAAAATGGAATGTGGATTTGTTCTGCTATTTAATTTTTTTTATATTCTTGTGTTTCTGTGTATCAATGTATCTAACATTGCCGTGTTTGGTTGCCGATGATTAATAACTATGGATGACTGCAGAATCGTAGTCGTTAGTTTTAGGCCTCCAAATAGTGGGATGTTATATTGTGTTTCTATCTTTTACCTTTACTTTATTTTACCCCTAATAATCTACTTCCTTGGCATTTGGATCTACGGCATGTGAATACCGTGGATGTATTGGTGTCGATTTTCGAGGGTCGAGGAGACGGATCGTCACAGCATGCCTTAATCGTCTTCAGAATACATTGCCATCAAAGAAGAAGAAGAACCAATGTAACTTTTTCCATGACACATCATGATTTTTAGCTGTATGTAGAAGTGAGGAAGCTGTTCACTTTGATTCTATATACGACAACTAGCAAGATTTGCTAATGTTAGAACAGTAACAACAGAGTTTGCCTATTTTTCGATGATAAGTCTGCAGGCTTTGATAGAATATTTGGATGAACACGATTGTTTGACTTGGAAAAGGGTTGGTTTTCCTGTTAGTTTTAAATTTTATTTACAATATAAATAGGCAGTTAAAAATTAGTTTTAACATATGCAAAAAAAGCAATAGAAAAAAGACAACAATGAAAGATTAAATACTTTTATTAAGAGCAATATGACAATATAATACAGCGAATAGAAATATTACAATGTAATACTAAGACAATAACCCAAGTTTGGTTCTGAAATGATGTATGCATTTAGTACTAAATTTCATGTAATAAAGATGTTCAAAAAATATATATAATACTTCTTATATATTTTCATCTCTACGATGAAATTCAATATATTTTTTCTCATCCAACATATATAACATTTGTTGCATACAAGTCCTACCTTCCATCTCTTTAATTCGATGTTTAGCCCTGAAATTATAAATGGTTTGGATTGTCGAAGCATTGTTCAGGTAGTTTTCTTCGATAACGCGAAATACTTCTCTAGCTTTTATACCACATGTGCTCATTTTGATTACATCTTCTCCTTCTTTTTTTTTGAAAGTCTTCCAATATATGAATGCCCTTCGAACTTTTTTTTTTTCTTCCAATGGATGATTATGAAGTCCACAAATAACCTTCACTCTCCACTGATCCAACGTTGGTTGTTTAACTCCTTTTAATAAGAGAGGACATCCACATTTTTTAGTTCCCGTCTTTCTAGACTTTGTCTGATTATTGATCAGTCTATTTTCTTTCTTCTCAACATATATGCGCTTTTTTCCGCACCAATATGGTATTCGACCACTATGATCATTTTTTGGATCACTTTGCTTGATAGTAACAATTACCCCACGAGACTTCCCTACAGTTTTGCACCATTCTGTAAGTTTATCACGCGAATGAAATATCTAAATCATATATAAAAAATTGAGTGTTCTTCGGTCTCACAAGTAACATTATCGCTTTCATGAAAAAACAAAAAATGATGTACCTTATTATTTCAAAATGCAAATGTGCAACCCCAATCTAGTATTTGATCTTCTAAACAAGGTATATCACAAATCTAAATGATAAAATAAAATTGCAACAAAGAGATAAAGTTGTGTAAATAAATAAAATAACTGTATAAAGTACTATGGCTACCGTATTAGAATTCGATCTTTTAGGATTGTCCAAACTTTGCCAAAAATCACATTTTGATGTTTTTATCTTCTTCTTTTAGGGCTTTAACCAACCATTCGTTGTCTTTTCATCATTCATTATCCTCAAATAAAATACTAGACATCCTTCATTTTGGCTTATAGTACGATTAATAATTCCCTCGAGATCACTTGAATTTTTCTTTTCAAACATTTTTTCTTTACAAATAAAAAGTATAATGAGTTGGACAATATTTTTTATGTTCATTATTAATATTGATTATTAATTTAAATCAAAGAGTGGAGACATACCTGATGACACTAGAATATCTCATGTGATTCAATGAAGTGATTAAAGTATCAAATTATTTGAAGTAGTAGATTTGATTTACCTTTACTGTCATAGTATGAAAGAAAACGTAGCGTATGCCATAAAAGATGAGAAAAAAGAAGTATACGTGGCGGATGAACTAATTATTTTTTAAAAGTATGTAGAACAAGATGTTATTTTTATGGATGAAGTAGAAAACAAAAAATGTGGATTGATATAAAACTTATCTCAAGTTAAAATATAAGAGGGAGAGTTGAGGAGAGAAAGGGTGGCCTAGATATTGTTATTAGAAGCACTGCGCCATCTTGCTTTTCATCCTATACGTTCATTTATACACGTGGTATATATTTTTCCTCCCAATTGCACTCATAGTCATATATTGTTACAGAATTTTGCGAGTCAATAGCTATCGTCCCCAACTCAATAATTTTTTTCTCCGGCTATCCAATCAGGTCTCCGTCAGATTTCGATATTATATAGTTCTAAAGTGTTCTTCTAAATCATAAACGCCTGGATCTGGAGCTATAGTTCTTCCGATTTTCAGTTTTCTCAGCCTAGTCGTTTCTGATTTTTGAGATTAAAATTTGAGGAGTTTAGTGAAAAGTATTTGGCACGGTAAATATTGCGATTTTTTTATGTCCTTTATTGAATAAAAGCTACAAAAGAAAGATTACATTTTGTATACAACAGGTGTGTTATTACTATCCTTGCTAAAATATTATTTTGATTATTCTGTAGGACTTTGGGAGAATGTTATTGTCTTTATATAGTTATATGTCATCTTTGCTGTTAAAATTGCAAATCTCACGAACCGCTGTAGCCATGTGGCGTCATGGTTGCGAAGGAATGGAAATAGTTTGCTTCTATTTAAAAATAAAACTTCGCTTCTGTGCGGACTTTTAATAATAAAGATAAAAGGCGAAACTTCAATATGGATTCTTGCATTTGAATGTTAGAACTAGTGTTTCTGCGAATGATGCACTTGTTTGTGTTTGTTTAAATCTGTAATTTATTCTACTCCTTTGGAATCTGAAAGGTTCTAAAGTTCACTACCAATTTTGGGCATTACATGTTGTAATGATCAAGTTTCGTTATAAAGGGGTTTGGTAATGATACTATATTGATTGCAATCTATCTAGTTTTTATGCTTGAGGTTAAGTTACAAATATAATTTAGGCAAGTAGAGTTGTACATAAACCAAGGGTAAGATAGTGAAAGAGGGAGTGCTGTAGGTGACAGATAATGTGTTTAAAATATATAGAATGAATCATGCTATACGGAGAGGAAATAAAAATCATATAGGGACATAACTTCAATGAACTTATCTACTTCATTCTTAAAAAAATAATACCGACACATGGTTATAATAAATGCCATTTCTTGCATTTGCAATTTTCGCTGAGAAGATTTTGAGCTTAAATGACAGTGTAACCGGGTTATAGTAAATGCCAAGGTGGATATCTGTTAGATGTAGCTCAATTGTATTAGAGTGGGTGCGTAGATTGGATTATGATTAGTCTCACATCGCAAGATATTCTAAAAGAGATGAGCATATATATGAGATTGGTAGCATGTAACAAAAATGGATTCTTTTTGTTACAATAAATGTTGCCATGAAAATATACGTGCTCTAGGGGATGTAGGGATATCCAATCATGACGTCGACACCAAAAAGAGAGCTTCGTTCAGTGGTCTTGCTCTTTCTACACTAAATGAAGCGCGTGCATGCGAGAGGGTGCTGAAAATTTCAACAACTTTTCACTTTGTTGAATTGTTTATGCACAAGAGCTAAAACTACTAGCTTCTAAAGGATATAAACTTAAGTGAGCTGACACAAGAAGGTGACAGATGTTCAGTGCACATGCAAAAACAATCTTTTTCTGGAAGACAACTATCACTTTCATATACTATCACTAACATTCATTTTTCAACTATTTGCAAAAGATTTTGCCCGATTTGATAGCGCACACTATATTACTTTGCAAAAGATTATGACTGATTTGATATCACACGATCTCGTTTAAGAAAATGGACCAATCTTCTTGACCTTTCTTCGGAGCTGTATGAATATCTAGGGGTCTTCCTGATGTAAGAGAGTGGGTTTTAGAATTCGTAGGTTTGTTTTCTAAGTATATAGACAATGGAAACTGAATAACATATGCCTGTTATAACGGCATACTGAGTTTCTTATAAATATCTTACAAAGTTGCACTAGTTTAAATTTTATGAGAAAAAACTTCCATTTTTTCTGTTGACGTATTGCAAATATTACTTCGCAAAATATTATGCCTTCTTCACTTTTAAAGCATGTCTTGTTAAACTCTCAGATATTTGTTGTTCCAGTTATCTGATATATTCAATTAGTAACTCCAACAGCATATACCCAGTCAGTAAGCTTGTCCCGCTTAACTTTCATGACTAAGGTAATTCGATTCTAATCAAAGGCAGTCTAAATTTCACCCTTTACTTCTTAATTGATATACTTGACTAATCATGTTTATGGTGTTGCATCTGATATTTTTATTCTTATACAGATCTAATTTTAAAACATAGCATAATTTTGTACTCAAACATACTTTGTGTTTGCATGTAGGAATTCACTCAAGTTTTCTTTGGGCAGCAAACTTAATTTAAGGTTGTCATATGTGATTCCAAGCCTGCAATTTTAAACAATTGCTCAATCCAAAATCACACACACAGAGAGAGAGAGCACAAATCAGTTAATTGAGTACTAATATCAAGTTGATTAATACCACCTTCCATTTGGCTAGACACTACAAAATACTAGCCATTTAGTTTAGTTTATTGTTATTCTATATGTGCACAACTTGCATGCATACATGTATATTTCATTATATTAAATGTTCTGACAAATTTTATGTGGTCAGACTGATCAATACGGAGGTTTGCCTTACCACGGTCCAGTAAAATGGGATTCTTTGAGGCTGGAAAAAGATAATGTCCTCAGATGTCTTGTACATTAAATCTGTACACAAATATCTTCCTGATTCGCTCATCGAATATCTCAAATCGTTTTTTCTATGTTATTTTACAGTTTAAAATATTTGTATTTTAAAAAGTATTTTTATCTTCTGGAAAATAAATTAAAATATTGTCAAAAAACAAATATTCCTGGAATTTTTTCCCTCAGAAAATAAATTTCTTTCCAAAATAGTTTAAATAACTCTTAAAAAGCTAAAATGTTTTCAATTTTTTTTCTTAAGGTGGTTAAAATTTTGTTAAATGGTTCAATATTTTTGAAAAAATTCAATTTTTTCAAAAGAAATTGAAAGTTCTCAAAATATTGTTAAATGAAAATGTTTCATTAAGATTCAAAATATTCAATAAATTTGAATTTTTTTTTATGAAAATTCGATATCATTGAAAACTAATCTATGATTTTCAGCAAATTTGAAAATTATTCAAAAAGTTAAATTATTTTAAAAAATATTCAACATTTATGTACAATAATCCAATTTTTCGAGAAGAAAAATCAATTTTTAGAATAGATTTCTATGAATTATATTTTTGTGTTTTTAATGCAATAAACTGAATAATAAAAAGAAATCACTTGATTCACACAATTCCACCATTTGTGGTTGTATAAGTAACACGACAAATATAAATATGCACAAACAAAACTTTTACGATCATATTAGCTTCATTATTAGTAGTTCTTAAATATATATTTTCTGGCTGACAATTATAAAATAAACGGTATAAAGTGTATGGTACAGAGAATTTACTAACCGAATTTAAATAGAAAACAGGACAATTAAGTAATATCACAACAATAAATTTAAAACCAAACAACCCGTTGAATGGTTAAAATTCTGGCTTTTGTTTATAATTAGTTGAGTTAGACAGAAATGAGAAGGGCGGTGTAGAAGAAATGAGTACTATGATCATGGTTGAAATTGAGGATTCTGGTTATCATTAGCATATATTTACAAATTTCAATACTATTAGCTTGAAATTATCATATACACTCTTATCTTCTGCACCTGTCTCCTCTCTATACCTACAATTGTTATTTTTTTTCTTCTAGTAATGACTTGTTTTCGATCAATACTCTACACATTCTTTGCGTTTTTTTTTCCACCTGTGAAATGATTGCTTTTATTTAACTGCAGGTATTGTCCTTTGCATGCACTCTGTTAAATAGAAGCATGAATCTTACAAACAAAGGTTTTTTGGATAGTGATGATGCGAAAACAATACCGAGCAAATCCACATTTTTAAATCCTAATGCTGCCGAGTTTGTTCCATCATCTTTTCAACGGTCAAATACTTCAGATTCAAATATTTATACGGCTTTACCAAATTCACTTTCAGGTCCATCCAAACCAAATATTTCAAGTAAATCAGACGAGGCAGAAGACTATTGGTACAGTCAACTCCCTGATGATATAACTTGTGACTTCAGCACTGAGGTTGAACATGGGTTGTCTTTTGCCGATCTGTCATTAAAAGATGATGCAGAAAATTCTACTTTCAATGAAAATTATGGGTATCTGGGATTCACGACCGAAAATTTCGAAGGACAACAATTTACAAGCAGAAACCAGGAAGCATATAACACTGATAATAATGCTACAGAGGATGTTAGTTTCAATA
Source organism: Allium fistulosum (assembly GCA_030737815.1). Lineage (NCBI taxonomy): Eukaryota > Viridiplantae > Streptophyta > Magnoliopsida > Asparagales > Amaryllidaceae > Allium > Allium fistulosum. The sequence continues at coordinate 456,788,442 of CM060902.1, forward strand.
CAATGGAATTCTTGACATATCAATTTCCAGGCTTCGCAGCTGAGAGCCTTGCAGATGTTTATTATGCAAACGGGTGCGATTTGAGCTTGACTATCGAGATGCTAACCCAGCTCGAGCTTCAATCTAACGTTAACATCAGTGAATCTGCAAGCACAAAATCACCTGAACCTCCAAACTTTGATGTGCATGACTTTCCAGCTCTTCCTTCTGAAAGCAACGAGCCTTCACTACCAAACAAATATAACCCATCTTCAAACTTCTTCCAAGGCACAACAGATTTCGCATCAACAGTTCGTAAACGTTCCTTGCAAGAAGACTCTAAGAATCATAAACACTCAGCAGATAGAAATTTGTCTTCACGCAGAAGTTCAGAAGTAATGAACAAAACCAAACCGCCTTCTGCATCTTCACGTGCTGCACCAGTTTGGCTTGAAACAGGAGAATCAGTTGCTAATTTGTACTCAGAACTGCGAGGGGATGCTCGAGAGCTGGCACGTGTTAGAAATGCATACTTTGATCAGGCAAGACAGGCTTATATTATCGGTAATGGTGCTCTTGCTAAGGAACTGAGTAGGAAAGGGAAGCTTTACAACATGCAAATGAAGGAAGCTCATGAGAAGGCTAGGGAAACGATATACCGTCATAGAAACCCTTCGTCTCTTGGATCTGGATCGCAGGATCAACTGATTGATCTACATGGGCTGCATGTTTCGGAGGCAATTCAGGTTCTGCAGCAAGAATTGACCAGTTTGAAAAGAGTGGGTAGGTCTCAGGGTAAGAGACTGCACGTGATGATATGTGTAGGAACTGGACATCACACGAAAGGTTCGCGTACACCTGCTAGACTACCTGTGGCTGTGGAGCAGTTCCTTATAGGAGAAGGGTTTCAGTTTACACAACCTCAGCCTGGCCTGCTCCGTGTTGTTCTTTAGGTCTTTGTCAGAAGTTCAATGTAGTGCATTTCTAACACATATATGTGATTGTAGACATGTAATTGCCAGGGGAATATTATAATTAACTTATCAGTCTCTTGCATTTGATGGTGTGAGGTTAGGGCTCATGCTGGAAGATTTATACAATTGCAGTGTCCAATGCAATGTCATATTCATGCGCCGAGCGGTGTGGATTGCACGATGTCCAAAATCAAGAATGCATCCTTGCAACACTTGATTCACATTCTTCGTTTATCCATTCGTTTGAGGATGATAAACTGTACTTATGCTTAAAGGGATCCTCAAAACACTGATGTAAAATCTTCCAAACTTCAGTGTAAATAATGATTCACGAATCACGGTCAACTTTGGAATCACATGTAAACGGACAACGTTCGTTGTATAAAGATGTGCTAACCATGTCGTTATTCAATGAAAATGAGGCAGTACAAAGCCCACATTCTTCATTGACCAATCTATCATCGCTTATGTCTTCGTTACCTCCGTTCAACCTTGGTGGTTCATCGATAAAATCCATATAAATAAACTACCAACTAGATATCTTCAGCGATTGCGAATATCCTAGATGTCTCAAATGTTCGGTTTTAAATTTTTGTCAATTGAAGTATATTAACACTCACGGTCGGTATCTAGTTTCATACTCGGTCACCAAAAACTTCTTTACATATCATGATATATTTTCGTACCTCTTGGATGAATGATCAAGTTTGACTTATGACATCCAACCATCACCTCTTTCTTCAACTTTTCAATAATAGGAATACATGACATCCATGCTTGTTAATAACAATACTGTCATTCAACATTATCCAACTCAGTTGTCTCATTTTCCTCTTGATCTGTTTCAACTGCTCATCCTTTCTCTGTTTTTCACCAATGTAAATAAATAAGCTCGGCCATAGCTCCACGCATCCAAAAAATACATCAATCGGTTCTCCCTTCTGTTGTAATCTATATGTAATCAATAAATTCATACACTTTCATTTTCACAATATAAAGTTAATCCTGCCTAAATACTTCATACTCAAAATTGCTAACCACATTGCCTTTGCTTGAAGCATGAGTTATCTCAATTATAACTAGTTATAAACTCTAACCATATTTGCTATCTCATGTTTAAGTCTTTCTGCAAGAAAAAATGCTTTTGAGGATTTATGGTCTCATGTAACTCAAACCGCTCACCTACTAAGAAATGTCTCCACTTATTTAAAAGTAGAGACAATAACAGCTAACTCGACATCATGTAGCATAACAAACTTCATATATGCTCACAACCGTCGAGAACATACGCTACCACATGATCGTTGTGCACAAGCACAATTATCAACCTCGAATCGCAAGCATCTGCATATATTATGAAAATTTTCTTATTCTGTGGTACGACAGGCACTATCGTGTTTGTCAATTTCTCCTTTAACAACAAGATTGTCCATTCGCACTATTGTGTTTGTCAATTTCTCCTTTAACAACAAGATTGTCCATTCGCACGCGACCAACTAAATAAACTAAACATTCTTCTTCGTAAACCCAGTCAAAATTGTGATAATTTCGAGAAGTCCTTAGTGAATCTTGTATAACAATTAGCCAAAAGAAAAGGTTTGATCTACCCAATCGACGTTAGTCGTCTCCAATCTACAACAATCGCCAGCTTCAACGGATCAACAAAAATCCTTTCCATGGGAACAATGTGACAAAGGAAATAACTTCTATAACATCCCCCACTTCAAGACTCAAAAATGAACGTCGATGATGCTGCATGTAAAGGTAAATAAAATAGCTAAATAAATTTTCCATTACATAAAATTGTTTTACATTTTCATATCCCAAAACGTGCCATGTAAAGTTAGATATGATGAAAACATGGATAATACTGTCAATCCTGACATGCGAAGATACAGACACGAACACATAACCAGCTATATAACCTTGTTTTACAACGACACAATTGAAAACAAACATTATCATCTACTAACACTCATACTTTGTCTTTGGAGCTTTTATTTGTCTTTCAACATGTATATCCTCATTAACTCAACGTACTTGAATAAGTACCCGCGAGTTTATGAGGGAAACAATAATAAAAACACATATCCGACATAAAACCTAGCATGAGTACTACATTTTCCTAATTACAACATATAGTGAGATCACACCGCCCAGCGGAACTAGTTTTCTCCTCACTAAATCGACAACAACAATTTATATAGTTAGAGGTATGCCCGAGGGGTGATTATGTAGTTTACTGTAAATTATTAATTTTGTAATAAAATCTCATTCGAAATAAAATGTATTCGTTATATTACATATTTGTCATATTGTGATATGTTAATTAATTATTCAATTTGAGTATATTAAATAAAAAATCATTAAATGATATGTTATATGATAAGAATTATAATGTGCTATAATCATGAGAAATTTATCATATTAAAAATAACATATTATTTTAAATATTCCTAGTCAAGATATTTCTAGACTTGATATCATTGCATCCGTTTAGAGTACATAACACTCTTTTAATGTTGGGCAGCGTATTACTCATGGCTGGTAGAGGTACCAAGGGGTTACGTACTAATAACCATTAGTTAACTACTGAATGACTCACTCAAGAGTTTTTTGTTAGTTAATATAACTGAGGTCAAATAGAGAACCTCAAAGTGATGATATTACATAGTTTTCTCAACTTGAGAATATTGTTTAACTTCAACGAGGACACTCCATTTTGATTTAGTTAAATCGTGACATAGTGATCAACAAACGACTATAGTTGGGTCTGAGTTAAAGCATTGGGGATGAAACACTATTCAATAGAGAATTCGTCTTCTCAGTTATATGAGATTAATATCATGGTCAACTGTAGTCAACTCAACATCAAAGCTGTAACAACCCGCATATTTGTCGATTTTATATTTAAATATTTTATTTAAATATAACATCGTTCGTCGGATTTTAGTCCGAAAAGCTACTTTTTGCAAACAGTCGAATTGGGACTCGAGACTACCCCCATTGAGTCCAAAATTACGTTTGCGATCTTTTTGAGTGTAAACTTTGATATGTTTGGAGTAAGTCGAATTTTGCTACTTTTTCTATTGGGTTTTGAGTTTGGGTTCAGCCCACTAGCCAACTTAATACCCCAAACTGAAACCCCCCTCTTCATTCACTCCCTCTTCCTCCACTTTTCAGTTCTAAGAAGATTAATGGAGGAGAAGAAAAAGAATTAAAACTCCAAGCCCTAGTTTCTCTTGCAATCTCAAATTCTTACTCCAAATTCAAAGAGAACCCATTGGTAAGCTTCATCTCCTTCTTCTCCAACTCTTTCTCTTTCCAATTTCAGTTTATTTCCTAAACCTAAATTTGGGAAATGCTTGTTTTGATCTTAGTTGGAGCTTCTTGTGTTGAGAGTGAAGAGTAATTGCTCTTGACATTGCTTCAAAGCTTCTTCTTCATTTGTTTGGGTTCAAAGGTGAGATTTTTATCTCACATCTAAGTCAATAATTATCTTCGATTGTTAGGTACGAATTCCTAACACTTATCCTTGTGCAATTCCTGAGTCGTTGTGGCTCGACCGATCGTTATCGATGTCGTTTGGCCATTTTTGGCCTAGGTTCAGGGAATGCCCTGAATAACAGTTTCAGCCGTCTGAACGTATGGTTCAGACGTCTGAATGGAATACTGGGAATTTTCTTCTCCCAGCATTCAGACGTCTGAATCAAAATTTCAGACGCCTGAATTGGTTCGTTTTGGACCAGAAAAGGAATAGGCTAAAAAGTGCCTATTTCAGACGTCTGAAATCTAGGATTCAGACGTCTGAATTCTGTTCTGGAAAATAGTTTATTTTCCAGATTCAGACGTCTGAATTCTTGATCTCAGACGTCTGAATCTGCTGTGTTTTGCCTAGTTGTTTTTTTAGCTTGAATATCCAACTCTAATCAAGTCGGGTTGATTCCCTTTTTGTTGTTATCATTTATTATCGGCCACTTTGTTAAGTCGCCCACCTTTTTAAACTTAGGTCGCTTGTCTTCACTAAGTCGTACCGTTTTGACGGGGCGCTGCCCCGCACCCCGCCGTGGGCGCTGCCCCCTGGACCCCCGCGACCTGACCGGGCAGGTCGAACCCCGTATTACTCTGCGTAGGCAATCTTATCCGAAAGCCATTTAACCGAACTTCTTACTTTGATGGTTTTTGAGAATTGATTTCTTTGAACTTTACTCACGTCTTCGAACGTGAATTTTTATGATTGATTGTTTCTACAATCACTTCTATGATTTGTCACTTCAAAATATAAAGGTTTTCTATACTAGTATTAAATATCAAAACTCTTTCATTAAAACGATTTCAACTCTATTTTCAATATCAAAGCTCGTTTCTTAAAACCGTTTTCCAACCTATTAGTATATACAAACCTTTACCTCATTCGTATGAGAAAATCTAATTAAACGGCTTAGCAAAACAAGTGGTATGAAACGCTTGCGTTTACTTCGTCGGTTAATTTATGGACTTGTTCGATTGAAACTCTTGTGACAATTTTCTAGTGCAGATCTACAATTTGTTCGTAAATATTTGAGTTAAGCAAGTGGTTATGGGACATGAAGCTAAACTCTTATATTTACTAGCTTAGTGTAATCGACACTTCCTTATGATCATGATGATCATTCTTGTGATTTAGACTAGCGATTGAGCGATGTCTCTTTGTCCATGTGAAGGACTGTACTTCATTTTATTGAGCTTCGACTCAATCAGGAGGAGCTTCGGCTCAAAGTCCGCAATGGGGGACTATACCCAGTCAGGAGGAGCTTCGGCTCATCAGGAGGAGCTTCGGCTCAAAGTCCGCAATGGGGGACTATACCCAGTCAGGAGGAGCTTCGGCTCAAAGTCCGCAATGGGGGACTATACCCAGTCAGGAGGAGCTTCGGCTCATCAGGAGGAGCTTCGGCTCAAAGTCCGCAATGGGGGACTATACCCAGTCAGGAGGAGCTCCGGCTCATTTTTATAGGATTGGCCATCCTCTTTTATTGTGATTTCTGGATTTCTAATTATTGGTTTCTGGAATTTTATGTTTCACCAGCTTTTACCATTGACATTGATGAGTATGTCATTTTATTGTGGCTTGGTGAATTAAATTAAGAATATGACATTCTTTTCTCTGTTTTGAGATTATTGAGATATTGTATGACTTTTGTGGGATTTCTAATGTATACTTATCATAGTATGACACCTTTTTGTTATCATACGTTCTATTATCATATCTTATATTCTATCTCATTTTATCTGATAATTATAGCTAGACTGATCCGTTTATTATTTTCTTCTTAAATAATACTCGGGTCAGACTGAGATTTTACAGGTGCTTCCTCATGACTTCCTATCTGGAGCCATCATCTGACTTTTGGCTAACTACTCTAGTTTAGTAGTTTTTGTTTGTATACATTTGAGATTAGACTCCTTGATGTATACATATTCTTTTGTATAGCACGTGATGCTATTCTTTTGTATTATCGTGGATTTTTCTGACCACTACTCTGATGTACACTTTCATGTGTTGTATATTTATTCATATCTATTTCCGCCTCTGTGATATGAATTGTCTGTGACTGATTTATGTTACGTTTATTTCTATATTTGTTTCCGAAGATTATATATAGCCACCGTGTGATAGCTTTGTGTTTGTATCGGTATGTCGGATTTCCTCCTTAAAAGATATGCACCCTATTCTATCTGACATATCGGTGCTCGCACAAAGAAGTTACATGGATGGTCGCTCCTCAACAGCCTTATTCTCCGTGCTAATTGACAGCGCTACACCGTAGTGTTCTTGGTTAGCGTGGGTATAGAGGTGGGGCATCACAAAAGCCTTTGGCCAGAGCGGTACGACTAATAACATTTATTATTTTTGAATAAATGACTTTGTGATTGGACTAACCAAGTTGAATACGAACAATATTTGAATTTTGACCAAAATTAATTTTCACAAGTTCTAAAATGATATAGTTTTGACGAAAATAATTGATGTAAATAATCGTTACTACTGGGTACCGCGTAAAATAGTAAAATTGAATTTTGCCAAAAAGATGTTTAAGCGGTACGAACAAACTATCACACCATTAGCTAAGGTGACTTGTGCACATTAATATTTAATTTTTTCGATATTAATCGCTTATTGAATTAACAACTATGAGCCACACAACCATAATGATGAATACTATGAAATACCACACAATTTGATTAATTTATAATTGTTGTAAATCAATTAAATTATTTAATATTTGTAAAAATATTAATTATTAAAATTTAATTTATTTTTGGATATCATTAGTATTTAATAAAGTGTGTGTATAAAAGTTATATATGTACGTATCGATATACAATATCGATAAATATTTAAATTTGATTTAAATCGATTAATTACTAAATAATTAGGGATTTTTTAAAGGCATGCCTAGGCCTTATACATGGCCGGTCATAGTTTGTGGAAGGGAGTGGTTTTAAAGAGTTCAAATTTGATTTGAAATGGCAAGAAATGAGTGAGTAAAAAGAATAGATGTCCGCGGGTGCGGCGCAGTGGAAAAGAGGCTTGGGTTCTGGTAAAAAAACCCAGGTTCGATTCCTACCATGCGCTTCCCTATCCTATATAAATTTATCCGGGGGTATGGGGGCTTGGATCAGCAGACGGCTTTACTATACCCTCCTCAGGAGTTTACCGGCCCGTCGGGTTCTCCTAGGTTTTCAAAAAAAAGAAAAAAAAGAATAGATATTATCTCCACTTTTACCTCTTCTTAATACCACTTAAATCACTCACTACGTTCATTATTTTTGCTCCATCCTCATTCTATTTTTGTCTATGAGTTTCATGGTAGATAGCCGAAATTTTTTAGTAAAAAAATCCAAAACAAAATCAAATAATTAAAAGGTGGTGTTCGTCTCTAGATCGCAGCAAATCCGAAAGCTAATTTAATCCAATCTCAGAGCCATTGAATCATTCAAGGCCTGAATCTTAGGCCATATCTATAAGTAATCTTTTATTGTTTACGATTCCATATTATCATTATAATGTAGATCTAGATTATTTTTAAACCATTTATATACACATCTATTATCCCTTAGACACACACACACATATTCATAATTATACAAATACACACACACATGCATATATATATATATATATAGATCTACAAAGTTTCAATATTTATATTATATTTTTATTTTAATTAAAAAGAGAATATATATATATATATAATAGTTTTAACTAATTTAAACTTATTTCAAATGCATATATTAATTTATAACTATGTGTGTGTGTGTGCCTATACACACTCACACACACATAGATATATATATATATATATCATTTTAAATCAAATTTTATATCATATCACTTTCGGTAGCTAAAAGTATGTGCAAAACATATTTTTTATATTTGTAAATATAAATTTGTATATTATTTTAAAATAATATATGTATTTATATATATACATAAACATTTATAAATTTATAGTTTTAATTTTATAATATTATGTATTGGTTTATTACATACGGATTAATAAAAAAATTGCTGAAAGGCATTTTTATTATATGTTTATATATCATATTTATTTTAATAATTAATTTATTGTAAAATTAAATACACACACACTTAAAAAATTTCATAAATTATATCTTATTAAAAATATTATAATATTTTTATTTAAATAATTTTTTGAAATTTGGTTGATTTTTTATTTTAAATTTAATATATATATATATATATAATTTTAAATTTAGAATTCAGATCTATTTTTAAATTGAATTACAAAGTAAACAGTTAGAAATTTTGGAAATTGTTTTAAATTTTAAAATTGTTGACTTGTCAAAATAGTTCAATTTTATTAATGAAATTTTTTTCCAAAATTATTATATTTGTGTAATTTTTTATTTAATGTTTTAGACGACCAATATGTACATATAAAGGGCCAAGTATTTTTTGTAGTATAAATTCCAGAAGCTATAAATATACATATTAACTATGTGCACCATTTACATGTTGCAAGTGCATAATACACATGAGAACATTTGGATATACTCGATTTTTGATTTCAAATTAAATTCATTGTTTAATAAATAAACAAATTAAATAAAATATGACTTTATTTAAAATAATTTTAAATTAGATCTAAAATCAACTAGACTTCAAAGACCCAACAAAAATCCAAAAATGAAAGAATTTTAAAATTTACCCATTTAACCTCTTGCAACCCTACCCGTTCCTTCAATGATATCAGAGTCTAATAGTCTATGCGGTCTAAATTAGCAACATTATGACTAACTTATTAAAACTACTCATTCGTAGAGTGTCTAGAAAGGTAGCGTCTAAGGTTAGAGTTGGGTAATCGGTACTCTGTCTTATCTAGCTATTCGCCTAGCCTGCAGTTAGCCCGATATAGTTACCTCAGATATAAAGGCTTGGATTGATTTTGGGTCCTATGCTAATTTTTCAAAAATTATTTTGAAAATTTAAATTATATTTTAAATTTAAAAGTTGAGTTTAAAATATAAAAAAATTATAAATGTTATAAAATATTTTTAAAAAATTGTTTTGTAAACCAATAAACTATTTTTGAAATATTATTTTAATTATTCATATTATTGAATTAGTTAAATAAATAAATAACTAAAGTTAATTAATTAAATTAAAACACACACACACATATGTATAATGATATATATGTATTTATCTTAAAATGTTTAAGGTAAATAATAATAAATTTTTTGAAATTTTCGATTAAAATTGCTTTAATTAATTAAGTTAATTAAATGTTAATTAATAAGTAATACACATGTCTAATAATATATGTATGTATAATTACGGTAAATGTTACCGTTAATAGTCATCTTAAAATTGTTTGGGATGAATGTAATTGAATTTTTGAAACTTAAATTAAATTAATTAAAGTATTAAATAAATAATCAATTAAATTAATTAATTATGATTGTTTACCCGCTTTTTGACCAAAGCAGCTAACTTAAAACGAATCTAAAGAACTCATATGGAGTCGGATTGACTTGAAATTTTGAAAGAACACTTAGAAGACAAAATAGAAGGCACTCAACAATAATGGACTTGATTGGATAAGGCTAAATGGATTACAAGCAACCTAACTAGATGGATCGCTAGCGATCCATGTAGAGTGGGCCCCATCACCTAAAATTTTAAGGTAGGTCCAGACACCTTCTAGAGTGTACGTGTAAAGTTTCGTCTGATTTTGTTAAGTTTTGAGCGAGTTATGAATGATTCTTCTGGACTAGATGATCCATGAAGGCGGATGATCAAACAAACTCCAAACGACTTGATATTTGGACAAGGAATTCAAATAGATAAAAGGAAGGAAATCCAAAAGGGTAGACTAAAAAATAAAGGGCATGGATCGCCAACGATCTATCACCCATGGATCGCTAGCGATCCATCATGTTAGCTCAGGTCGCCTTGAGTTTTTCTGGGCTTCTTCCTACCGCTGAATAAAGGCTTCTGACAAGTCGGCCTTGGCTCAGCTGCTCTCCTACTCCTATAAATACAATTCTACCTACAACACAAAAAGGATCTACTGAACTGACTGCTGGAACTCTGCAGAGATTTTTCTTTACTCTTCTCCTCCTATACAATAGTCATCTAGGGGTTCATTGTGATTCTCTAGTGAACTCTTATACTTGTGACTTGATCTAACCTAGGATATTCAATCAAATTATAATCTGATTCATCCTGTAACAACAATCAGTTAATAAAAAGTTATAAAGTAGATGTAGGCTTCATTAATAGCCGAACCACTATAAAAATCTTCTAGTCTCTTTACTATTTCTACTCTTTTTATATTTATTTTCTATATTATTGCTCTGTCAGAACAGAGCTGGTGCCTTCACAAACTCATACCGGGTGTTGATTCATTTTTTGGGTTTACAATGATTTAATTAATAAAACTAAAATTAATTTAAATATAGTGGAACTATAAGAAACCTAACTTACGTCTAAGGAATAAATACATACGTATAATGTATATGTCGTGATTTCAGATGCGTTTGACACTTGAATCACGAGGGTGTTTAATAAGAATTACATTATTCTCTAAATCGATATCACTCAAATAAATATACTAAAGACTGTGAATCTTTAATATAATACCATATATATATTGATAAATTATTTGCGTACTCCTTAGTTATTGGGCAAACTCAAGCTAGAGATGTTATGTGTAGTATTATAACATATTGATAGACGTGGTAAAATAACCATATGTATTTGTTAAGCAAACTCAAGGTACATAAACTATCCTTGGGCCATCTCAAAATTGTAGATACGAGTGAATAATCTCGTTTGATATGTTGAGCAAACTTAAGGTCGAAATGAGATTAAGGCAAAGAACATGGGTCAGGGGTTGTATATGTTACAACCGATAATGTGTCATCTATTGCTTGCGAGTCTATGATTTGTTGAGCGGGTCACAATCCCAAGGCAAGTGAGTCCTAACACTCACTAGATAAGTCAAAAGGCTTCTATATTTCTCTTTGGATTTTGAGAAATATAAAAATTTAGTTGGAGCTTATTAGTGCAATGAATTAAATATTTTTAAAATTACTAATAATGTAATATAATTTACTATGTATAAAATGTCCTAATCTACTTAAATTAAATTTAAAGAAAATGTCCAGATCAATGTTATTTTTGGAAAATGACAAGCTCTTTAGACTTAATTACACCGATTGGCTAAGAGCGATCTAAATAGCACTCACTCACGAAAGCTTATTGAAGATGTGGCTCCCAAATTAATTATTGCTTATAATAAATAGGTAGCAAATTATGAACTAGCCCAAGTATATGGGTTGTCTACTTTAGACAAACCATTGCAAAGACAACATGAAAACAAGATTGTCCATCAAATCTTCAATAGTCTCGAATCTTTGTTTAGGAATCAATCTCATTCCATAAGGTACAAGACTACAACAAAACTGTTTAATACGAAGATGACGAATGGCACTCATGTAGAGGAATATGCCTTATTAATGAAAGACTATATTGATAGAATTTCATGGCCAGATATTACTATAAGCAATGAGCTTCATGTTGATCTTAGGCTCACTTACTCTATAGTTTTAGCCATCATATTAAACTATAATATGAACTAGATGAATGTTAGCCTCGCAGAAGTGCTTAATATGTTAAGGTCAACCGACTGCTCATCCAAAGATCAAGGAAAACTGCTCATTATAAAGGGAGTGGCATCATCTTCGAATGGTTTGAAGAAGAGAAAGCGTCTTAACAAGAAGAGTAAGAAGAGTGCTCCTAATGGCAAGGGTTAATGTCACCATTGTCATAAGAAGGAGCATTGAAAGAAGAATTGTCTGGATTATTTGATACTTGTCAATGAGAAGAAAGAAAATAGTTCTACCACTCCTACTGATATGCTTATGATTCAAAATTGTTTCGCAATCAAAAATTATATTGGGTTTCAAATACTAACTTGGGACTCATAACTGTATTTCATTATTGGGAATTAGGAGCAGACCACATTTGGCAAAAGGCGAGATGATGCTCAAGTTGCTGATTGTTTATTATAGGTGCAACTACAATTGGGGAATACCATTTACTTTTTCCTAATGGTTTTAAATTATTTCTATTATGTTAGAAACTTTATTCATGGTACAATATCTGTTTCTAGATTGTCTAAATCGGTTATGGTTTTTATTGCGATAAAAATATTATGAATATTGCGTTTAGTGGAAATAATATTTGTAATGGTATTTTGGATAATGGTATTCATGTACTTTGTCTTAATCGAATTTATGTTGTTAATAATTCTTCTAATGTTGACATTAATAATAAATTATTTGTGGCACTATAGACTAGGTTATATTAGTGACAAATGATTGCACAAATTGAAAAGCAACGGTTTTGTACCATCATTTGACTCCGAATCATTTGATATTTGTGGGTCATGTCTAAAGGAAAAAATTCCAAGCACCATTTTAGTGGGAGCAATTTTAGAGTTGATGAACTCTTAGGTCTTGTACATACTGATGTATTTGACACAATGTCTATAGTTACCATAGATAATTCTTCTTACTTTATAATTTTTGCTAATAATTTCTCAAAAATGAGATATGTATATCTTATGAAGAATAAATCCAACGCCTATAAGAAATTCAAGTAGGATAAGAATGAGATTTAAAATCAGACAAACTACAAAATTAAAATACTTCGATCTGATCAAGGAGGCGAGTATGTTAGATAAGGGATCCAACATTATTTAAAAGATAATGGAATTATCTCTCATGTTACTCCATATATACCCTACAACACAATGGTGTTTTGAAAAGTAGGAATCAAACCCTACTAGATATGGTTTGTTCCATGATGTATAAAGCAAAGTTACCTCTTTCCTATTGGGGATATGCACTAGAAACCGTAATGCATACATTGAATTTGATGCTTGTTAAATCTATATCTAAGACCCCATAATTAATAGTACAGAAAAACTATAATGTTTAATTTAAAACTCAAAAGGATAGATATTATAACACAACTCAGACTCAACATACACATGCCATTACATAACCAGCAACACCACAACGACTATACAACCTTGTATTTGAAAAGAAAAACCTAGTATAGTAGATTCAATCATCAACCTTGATAGGCTTAACCTTTGGTTTCTTCACTTCTTCCTTGGGCACAGTGATAGTAAGAACACCATCTCTATGGTCGCCTTCACTTAATCCACCTTAGCATTCTCTAACACCTAAACCTTCTTAAAAACTTACCACTGCACCTTTTGATCCTATACCATTTGACATTCTTTTCTTTTAGCTCCTTGCCCCTCCCCCGCTTATTCAAAGTATGTTTCCTTCTTCCACCTCCACTTTCACTTCATCCTTATTTATTCCTGGCATGTCCACTTTGAATATGTGTGCCTCCAGTGTTTCTTTCCAGTCGATGTGAGTGTTGATAAGAGCAAAAGTCTAGCTGCTCAAGGAGCTGCCACGTTGAATGTCTTTACCGAATGGTCAGTCTTGAAATGGATCCCATACATCAAGCAATAATGGATTGTTGAGCGAACTCAAGATCAGAATCCTAAGGCAATCGAGTCCTAACACTTACTAGAGAAGTCAAAAGGCTTCTATATTTCTCTTTTGATTTTGAGAAATATATGAAATCTAATGGAAGCTTATTAGTAAAATGAATAAATATTTTTAACCTTACTAATAATGTAAAATCAGTTATTATATATAAAGTGTCCTAATCTACTTAAATTAAATTTGTAGAAAATGTCCAGACCAACGTTATTTTCAAAAAATGACAAGCTCACACGATCTAGTTACATTTACTAGCTAAGAGCGATCAAAATGGCACCCAATCATGAATGCTTACGGTTATCCATACATAAACCTTCAAAATAAAAACTCGTTGAAGATGCGGCTCCAGAATTAATTATTGCTTATAATAAATGGGTAGCAGATTGTGAAATAGCCCAAGTATATTGGTTGTTTACTTTAGACAAATCGTTGCAAAGACAGCATGAAAACATGACTGTTCATCAAATCTTCTATAGCCTAAAATCTTTATTTAGGGAGTAATCTTGTTCCGTAAAGTATGGGATTACTAAGAAACTACTTAATATTAAGATGATGAAGGGCATTCGTATAGTGGAATAGGTCTTATTATTGAAAGAATAAATTGATATACTTTAACAGTTAGACGTTACTATAAGCAATGAGCCGCAAGTGGACTTGATCTTAGGCTCAATTACTCCATATTTTGTTCCATTCATATAAATCTATAATATGAACTAGATGAATATGAGCCTCTTGGTGCTGGTTAATATGTTGAGATTAACCCATTGCTCATCCAAAGATAAAGGCATATTGATCGTTGTAAAGTGAAAGGCATAGTCGTCGAATGGTTCGAAGAAGAGAAAGCATGTTAACAGGAAGAGTAAGAAGAGTGCTCCTAATGACAAGGGTGGATGTCACCATTGTCAAAAGAAGGGGCATTGGAAAAGGAATTGTTCAGATTACTTGAAACTTGTTAATGCGAAGAAAGAGAATAGTTCTATCTGTCATATCGGTATATTTACGATTCAAAATTGTTTTACAATCAATAAATTGTCTTGGGTTTTGAATACTATTCTAGAACTCATATATGTAATTCATTACATGGACTTAGGAGCAGACGGCATGTGGCAAAAGGTGAAATGAGACTTCAAGTTGTCGATGATTTATTACAGATGCAACGACAGTTGGAGAATAACATTTACTTTTGCCTAATGGTTTTGATGTAGTTTTAAATAATTTCTATTATGCTAAGAACTTGTTTGTGATATTATATGTATTTTAAGATTGTCTGAAACTGGTTATGATTTCATTGTAATAACAATTTTATGAATATTGTGTTTGGTGGAAATAATCTTTTTGATAATGTTTTGGATAATAACATTATTGTACTTAATCTTAATCGAATTTGGTGATGTTAATCGTTCTTTTAATAATGACATTAATAATAATATACGGCATTGTAGATTAGGTCATATTAGTGACAAATGACTTCACAATTTGAAAATTAAAGGTTTTCTATCATCATTTGATTTTGAATCATTTAATACTTACGATTCATGTCTAAAAGGGAAAATGACCAACCATCCCTTTAGTGGGAGAAATGTTAGAGTAGATGGACTCTTAGGTCTTGTACATACTTATGTTTGTGGCCTAATTCCTATAGTTACCAAAGGTAATTCTTCTTACTTTGTAACTTCTATTGATGATTTCTCGATATTGGGATATGTATATCTTATGAAGAATAAATCTGACGTCTACGAGAAACTCAAGGAGGATAAGAATAAGGTTGAAAATCAGATGAATTGTAAGATGAAAATACTTTGATTTGATTTAAGAGGTGAGTATGTTGGACAAGAGATCTAATGGTACTTAAAAGATAATGGAGTTTTCTCTTAGGGTACTCCACCCTATACTCTGTAATATAATGGTGTTTTGAAAAGAAAGAATCGAATCTTATTAGATATTGTTTGTTCCATGATGAGTAAAGCCGAGTTACCTCTTTTCTATTGATATGTGCTAGAAATCGCAATGCATATGTTGAATTTCATATCTACTAAATCTGTACGTAAGATCCCATATGAGATGTGGTATGGGAAGAAATCCCAACTCAAATATCTGAAGGTGCAAGGTTCTCCAGACTATGTTAAGAACGTTGGTCCATCTAAATAAACTTGAGGCAAGATCGACACAAATTCATATATATCGTAAGAATTCATGAGATGTATTTTCTATAATACTAAGGAACAAAAGGTTATTATTTCTTGGCATTCTACCTTTTTGAAAAATGAATTTCTTATAAAAGAAATTAATAATGAGAATATAGACTTGGATGAGATCCGAGAAATTAATATAGCAGCCAAACCGGTAGATGAATCAAATTCACCAGTGTGCAAAACCATGCAACCTATTAGAAGGTCTAATATGGAACCTTGTGCACTAGAGAGATAATGTAATTTTCTTAAAGATGGCGAGAAAAAGGATTGTGGTTTAGAAGATAATACTCGTCCCTCATTCCAATAAGCACTGCATAATAAGGGTCTATACTTTGGTTCGAAGCTATGAAATATGAAATGGATTTCATATATGACAACATAGTCTGGAATTTAACTAACATACCCAAAGGGATAAACTCCATCGGTTGCAAATGAATTTTTAAGAAAAAACTAAATATAGATGGATAGATAGATACCTATAAGGCAAAGCTAGTTGCAAAAGAGTTTCGTCAGATTCAAGATGTTGATTATGACGAAACATTTTCCCCTATAGCCATGCATAAGTCCATTCGAATAATGTTTGTCATCGCCCCATTCTATGACTATATAAAATATGAAAAATGGATGTGAAAATGAACTTTCTAAAGGGTGATTCAGAAACGACCATTTACATATTGCAGCTCATAGGTTTCAAGGTCAGTTGGAGCAAGGGAAATGCCCGTAGATTTTCAAGATCAAATTATGGTCTTAAACAAGCCCTAAGGAGTTGGAATAAGTGTTTTAATAAAGTAATCAAACAGTTTGGTTTTATGAGAATAAGGGAGGCGTGCGTATATCAAAAAGAATAGGAAATTGCTATGTGTTCATAGTCTTGTACGTCGATGACCTCCTCCTTATTGGAAATGCATCCAATTATTGTCGTCAATGTTTTTGGGTCATTGCAGTATTACAACTGATTTGGGTCATTACAATATTACAATGGCTTTAGGCCATTGCTAACTCTTTGTAACACATTTAGCAATAGCTTTGGGCCGTTGCAACATTACAACGGTTCTTGGATCGTTGCAAACTTCAGTTCTCCTACACCCAAACGCATATGCCCAAAAGTATACACCCATCATCTAAATTGTTTAGCCTCTATCCCATTTTCTAAATTCTTCTAAATGCCGATAGGGCGAATCCCCAATCCCAACACCAGCTCTACGTTCTTCCCTCTCCTCTTCATTGATACCTCCCTCCTCACCCATCTCGCTCTCCTGATTCCTTCCTCATCGGTTAATTAGGGTTACCATATTCTCCTAAACTCCAAAAATCCCTAATTCGACACCCAAAAAAAATTGACACTATCTAAGAAAATTGTCACCACTACACCTGAAAGTTGCTTTTAGATAAGTGACATCACCACCAAAGAGTGTAGCTTAGTTTGATTGTGATCATGTTGTTCATCTCTGCCTAAAATTCCCCAATTTTGTAGGTGCTGAAATCAAAGTCACGGTTCTGTTCTGGAGCTTGATGCAGCCGTCGTGATATGAAGATCCTCACACCTAGGGTTTTGGGTTGCATTAACGAAGAAAGTCATGCCTGTTGCCTTGTGATGCCAAACCTGGTTGATAGCTGAAAGGATGAGCTTGCATTATGACATTGCGATGATTTTAGAGATCATTGGATTCACTTTGCTTATGATGTGAGTTCTCTAAATTATTTACATCTTGTTTCAATATTATTTATATAGCTTGCACTGATAGTCCTTGAATATAACTAACGTTATGTGACGTTAACATAGGTTCTAAAAGAAACATCATAGCATTACATCATCAGTCCTTATCTCTAATGTTAATAAAGAGAATTCAATGAATATGATTTACACGGTGTCTTTTTAAAATTTTAGAAATGCCCTACATTCATCAACGAAATTCCACCATCGGCTTGCAACCTTCATCGTCGATCCTTTACCAACCATCCATCAACTAAATTTCACTGTCAATTTGTTTGAAATAAATGTTGCGACTACCAATCTTTTACACTTATAACATATATCTATCCATAATTTTTTTATTAAATAAAAAGTAAATATTTTTATCGATTAGATGCACATACGTGCAATTTACACTAGAAAATATAATGAACTCATCTTTACTTTGATGCTTACTCGGATCATTGATTAGTTGGAGTCAATAGAGTTTAATCCCTAGAACTTTTGATAGAGAGAGTCCACTGGTTTTGTTTATTCTCATAAATGGTTCCTAACACATGAAGTCAATTTGTATATTTCATAAGAGATATTTTATAAATGTGCAATGTCATTGAAGATAATTTGCTTAAACAATCATATATTTTACTAATGTAAAAAAATAAAAATAACAACATGGCAATTTGTGACAATAGCATAGATATGTATACACACACATAAAAACAATCAATATTTGACACTATATATACCATGTTATTTAATGAAGCAGTTGATCAACTTTTAACTTTATCCCTTTGTAGATATCAAATGTTTTCATTATAAGATGGTTAATTTATGGGTTTGTTTGAAGTTACTTTCTAAGTTTCCAGCTTACACTCATGATTGTTAATTTTGATATCTACTAAATTAGCAACGAATAATTTACCCGACAATTAAATAAATCGATCACATATAACGTAAAAATAAAATAATTATATGGTTTAAGGCTTAAACCTGACATGATGATGTTCAGTTTTTTTGTTACTATAACCAATATTAAGTATGAAAAGTGTTGAAGATTTTCTTCAGGTTTCACTCTTATTTCATGCCATATATTTCGATACCGAGTAAACAAGCTGATCAAAACATTGGTTGATGCTGGAGGAGCAACTTTCCATGCCATTCGAGGAGTCGTGAATGTAGTGGATGAGATGCATCAAGTTTTGTGCCCATACAGTGAATCCATTTGTGAACATTTTAGCTCATCACAGATGAATCTTAAAATGAAGTTAATGAATATATAAGTTTTAATGACAAAAATAATTGCTTGTTTGATGTTGCCCTTCAACTCATGTATTTATTTACTATTTCTATTATTCCTATATTTTTGTATATTTGCTTGAATTCTTCTGATTTGTAGTAAATATTTGTTCATTTATACTAGATATTACGTTATGCTAGAAACTGTGGTTCTTTGCCTAGCAATTGTGCAGCAGCTACAGGTATTCCTGTCAATTTTAGTTGATATACGTGTATGTGTACAAATATTAATAGAATTGCTTTGATGCAGTTGTATTGTTACTTCACTGGCACCTAGGACTAATTATGTAAGCCATCCTGTAAAATATAATAATGCATTTATTGTTACTTCACCGACATCCAAGACTGGTGTGAATTGGTTGCGATGTCCTGTAGTGTTTAAGTTGCGATGTTCTGGAGTGTTTGATGGATGAGTTTTGAAGGTGATGTATTATCGTTTGGTAATGTGCAGGATGTTTATTTATCGAAATTGAGCATTGAGCATGATGAAATGATTGTTCATCCAACATTGCTTCCTAGCGTTCAAGTGCGCTCTTGTATTCAATAATATATTTTCCCAAACTATGTCAGTATTAACTATTAACCTTTTATTTGAAGTGTTTCCTACGTTCTTTTTCTAAATAATTGTCGATAACTAATATTTCTATTGAACATAGCTCATAGTACCCTATCACCCTTTCTAAACATGATGGTATTATGTAAGTGTACTCTATTTCATTTTGAACTTCATGTTTAGACTCAAATAGCAGCATAAAGCTTACAAGGTAGTTCGTCACAGAATCAAGCTTGTGTTTAGCCAAATAGAAACACAAACACATAAATCTAGTTTATAGATTGTTGTCTTTAAATTTGACCCTGATATGTTGAACACACAAACATTCTACTTAAACTCAACATAAAAATCATGCTTATGTTGATTTTACAAACATTGTCACTTGTTTATCACGTACCATTTTTATTGCTGGAACTCTTGCTTAATTTAGCGACTTGTCTAGTATGTAATTATTATTAAGCAGTACCATTCATGGTGTCACAAAAACATATTTTATTTTTCTTTTGTTCTTTATGATCAGATATGGGATGTGATTTTAATTTTAATTTTAATCAAAATACCTTTGCTTATATTGATGACTACAAGTTGTATATGGTCTTTTATAAAACTATAATGTCCATTTATTCTACATAGGTCAATCATCATCATAGTTAACACTACTTGACATGAGAAATTTATGCTAGGGTAGAAAACTCTGAAGTATTGGACAAATTGAACTTAGTTTCAAATATGAACACTTAACTACATATATAATAGTTTTTCGGTTATGAATAAATGAAGATTTGTTAGCTACTATTGCTACAACGTTTGTGGTGAAGTTTTTGAGCATACACGGTATTCCTCGTTGCAACATTGGCTAAGTTATGCTCTACTCGATCTGTAAGCCCTCTGCATATGGTTTCTATTATATATATTATAGCACTAAGCTGCATAATCTTTTGTACAATGGGTCTATATTATATTTAATTTCTTAGACTAGTAAGTTGTTAACATTTTACTTTTGCAGTTCACACTGGTAAAAGTGAGGAACTAATCAGTGGATATCTCATATGCAATTTGCAGTCCTTTGCTATGAACACTAGTTGCATATGCAGTGTGTTAGAGGCTTACTATTGTAAAAGATCATTGTATTGCATGAATTCTAATAGCTTAAATTTTATAATTATTTGAAGATGTTTCGGTAGCGTCGACTATTGCAGCCATTTTTCAGATACAGTGTATTTAATTTGTTTTTGTTTACTACTTACTAAAATGTGATTCAAAAGCTAAGTAGATTAATTGATTTGGATTATTTCTTTATTTAATATCTTATAGTCATTCATGACTTCTGAGTTTTTATTTAGAAGCATGCATGATCTATATTTGTATATATATGATCACGTAACATGCATTTGAGCTTTTATTTTAGAAGCATACATAACCAATATTTGTATACCTGTGATTCTGTAACGTGCATTTTATATTGTGTAATGTATTTCTATCTTTCTGTATTTTTTTATTCATCGAGGGTCAGATGGTGTTTTAGACAAAATGATCAGCTTTCTATTGGATTAACTGATAATTAGCACATGTGTTTGTTGTCATTTGTAGTGATGTTGGAGGTTAGTATAATTATGCTAAAAAATGTATAATATTTTGCAATGGCTTTAGGTTTTGCTAAATTTCAATTAGTAACAACTTTGGACCATTGCTAATTCAATTACCAATGGCTTTGGACTGTTGCTTAATTTTAGCCACTCCCTGTTTAGCAACGGCTTTGGGCCTTTGCAAAACCCTTTAGCAATGACTCAAAGCTATTGCGAAATAGCGTTTTTGGTGTAGTGAAGAATTTGGAAGAAGCATCTTACATACTTGGTATTATGATCTATAGATATGGATCCATGAGGTTGCTGTGATTGTCTCACTACCTGTGCATAGATACTATACTGAAAAGATTTAGAATGGAGAATTTCAAGCATGAAAATGTTCCGATGCAATCTAGAATCACCCATTTCCAAAAGGGACTGCCTCATACTGATGAGGAGATATGATAAGGAGCGTATGAAGAGGATACCGTATGCATCAGCAATCGGTTCCATAATGTACGCTATGCTATGTACCTGTCCGGATGTGGCTTATGCATTAGGATATATAAGCCGATACCAATATAATCGATGTGAGAAGCATTGGACAACTGTAATATTCTTAAGTACTTGAAAAATACTAAGGACTTATTCCTCATATAAGAGAATGCAGACCTTCTTATGAAGGGGTATACAGATTCCATCTTTCAAAGTGATATCAATGACAATAAGTCTTTATTTGGTTCTGTTTTTACTTTGAATGGTGGAGCTGTTAGTTGGAAAAGTTCCAAATAGGAAATTGTGGTTGATTTAATAATGGAGAGGGAGAATTAATTTTTGCTAAGGAAACATCTACAGAAGTTGTCGGGGTGCGCAAATTTATGGTCGATTCCAAACATCGATAATCCAATAACATTATTTTGTGACGACAATGCTGTGATGTAGAACGCAAAGGAACAAAGAGCTCACAAGAAATCAAGGTATAGTCTTTGAAAGTTCCACCTTATTAGGTAGTTCGTCATTAAAAAAGAAGTCGTGATTAATAGAGTAGATACCAAGGAAAACATAGCAGATCCATTCAGAAAGGTCTACCTCGATCGATTCTCAGCAAACTGATTGAAGGGATGGGATTAAGATTCCAAAATTAGCCTCAAGTGCAAGTGGGAGATTGATAGAGTTAGGGGTATGCCCTAGGGGAATTCTGCAATTTATTGTAAATTATTGACACTGTAATAAAATCTCATTTGAAATAAAAGGGGTTTTTCTTTATATTATACACTTGTTATATTGTGATATGTTAATTAATTATTAAATTTAAGTATATTAAATAGAAAATCATTAAATGATATGTTATGTGATAGCAATTACAAATGTTGTAATCATAAGAAATTTATCATATTAAAAATAACATATTAGTTTTAAGTATTCCTAGTCAAGATGTTTCGAGATAAGATATCGATACATTCGTTAAGACTAGAGTACGTGACACTCTCTAAATGTTGTACAATGTATTACTCATGGCTGCTAGGGCACAAAATGGTTATATACAAATAGTTACTGGATAACTATAGAATGACTCACTCGAGAGTTTTCTATCGGTCAATATAACTAAGTTCAAACAGAGAATCTCGAAGTACATAGTTTTCTTAACTTGAGAATGCTGTTGAACTTCATTGTGGACAATTCACTTTGATTATAGTTAAATCATGGCATGGCGACCAACTAACGACTATTGTTGGTTCTGAGTTGAAGCATTAGGAGTGAAACACAATTTAATAGAGAATTTGTCTCCTTTGTTATTTGAGGTTAGTATCACAGTCAACTGTAGTCAATTCAAAATCAAAGTCTCTAGCCATAATAGTATGATTAATAATAATTATTATTATTAAATCAAAGACTTTTTATTTGGACTAACCGCGCTAAATATGGATGATACTGGAATTTTGACCAAAGCCAAATTTCATAAGTCCTAAAGTAATATAGTTTTGATGAAGAGAATTGATGTAAATTATCGTTACTAATGGATATCGCTTAAAATAGTAAAATGGAATTTTACCTAAATGATCATTAAGTGATAAATTCGACCAAACTGTCATAACACTAACTAAGGTGATGTGTGAACATTAATATTCAAACTTTTCGATGTTAATCGCTGACAGAATTTACATCCAGGAGTCCCATAACCGTAATGATGAATACTCCGAAATACCACACGATTTAATTAATTTATAATGTTGTAAGTTAATTAAATTAATCAATATATATATAATATTAATTATCAAATTTTATTTTATTTTTGGATTCCATTGGTATTTAACAAAGTGTGTATATAAAATTTATATATGTAAGTACCAAAATACGATATCGATAAATATTTAAATTTGATTTAAATTGATTGATTACTAAATGGGCTTGGAATTTTTTAAGGCACCTCTAGGCCTTAAATATGGCCGACCATAGATTATGGAGGGGAGTGTTTTAAAGAGTTCAAATTCGATTTGAAATGGCAAGAAAAGAATGAGTAAAAAGAGGAAAAAAATATCTCTACTTTTACCTCTTCTTAATGCCATTTAAACTACCCACTACCTTCATTATCTTTGCTCAATCATACTTCTATTTTTGGTCATGAATTTCATGGTTGATAACTGAAAATTTTGAGAAATGCAAAAAAAGTTAAATAATTAAAAGGTGGTGTTCATCTCTATATCGTAGAAAAATCCAAAGGCTGATTAAAAGGCGGTATAACAACCCGTTCTTCGTAATACCAAAAAATCAGCACCTTACAACACCGCCCATCTTTCGAATACCACAAAAGAGAGATCGTTGGTGTAGAACTAAAACAAAACACCAAACCAAGACATCGATAAGATCTCACAACGGAATGATAACATATAATATACTTGTTTGCAACCAAATACGTCATAAACACCCAAGAATAGATTTTGTAGAGAAGTAAGTGAAGAAAGTAATTAAAACTGAGGAATAGAATAAAATAACAGCAAATAAAAAGCAATAATCAGAAACGTAGGGATTCATAGTGGTTCGGCTTTGTATGCCTACGTTCACTTTGAAGATTATCTTTATTGATTAATTAATAATCGGATTACAGCAGCAAGGAATAGAAAAAATTTGACTACAATAAAGACTAAAGTAACCAGCGGCGTAAAAGATCCCTAGAATGAACCATTAGGCTAATATTTATAGTTGAGGACAACCACCAATCTCTTTGAAACTTCAGCTACAGGACCTTCTAACCCACATGGGCCCACTAGAGGGGTCGCTAGGCCCAAATCCCCATTAAGAGGGATCAATACCGATCCCTTTATTGTTTGATTTTTGGGCAGCGATCCCTACGGTAGCTTCTGCATACTTTAATATGTTAGCTCTTCGAATCCTATGCCATTTGGACGAAAGAATCTCAAGCTATTGAATGATCTTTGATTTAGTATTACTTGTGCATTGCCTTCTGCAGATCCCTTTCATAGGTTGTATACCGATCCCTCCATCTTTGTTTGTTCGATGCACTATCCCTAGGATATGCTCCCTAGGGTCCATATGCCTTGCTCTCCAAATTCCATATGATTTGGACTTACAAATATTGAGATATTGATTGTTGAATGTACGAAGGAACTTGTAATTGGTTGGATGCCGATCCCTCTTCAACAAAGCCTGCCGAACCATATCTCCTAGCAAAACATGTCGACCCCTTCCCAATACACTATGCCGAGTCCTCCTCTGTGAATTGAAGTATACCAATCCAAGTCAATAAACCATGCCGACCCCTTCCTTGCTAATCGAAGTATGCCGATCCATACTAGCCAACTATGCCGATCCCTTACTTACTCAACCATGCCAACCCCATCTTCACTCAATCATGCCGATCCCTTCTTTACTCAATCATGCCAACCCCTTCTTCACTCAATCATGCCGATTCATTCTTTACTCAATCATGCCAATCCCTTCTTTACTCAGTCACGCCGATCCCTATCAAGTTGCCAAACCATACCGATCCCTTTATTTAACTAAGCTATATTCCATATTTCAAGCATTTTGCATTGTTTATCTACCATTTCCGTCTAATTCTGGCTTCATATAACCATCTATAATTTACTTTTGGGTCCCATAATCATTGCTCTGGGGTCATCGAACTTGATAACAGTCGGATCTATCTTGTGTAATTAGTTCAATATAGCCGGGTTAGAATGTCGGGTAACACTTGCCCAAAAGTATGCCTTGTTAATAACATGATGTGCTTTGAATCAAAACTAGTCTGGATTGTCGGAAAGACGTCCATCTAGCTTCTTGAGTGATTGCTATTCCTTTGTCGAATTGTTTTCCCAAGGCATTGAATTTTTCATTGATTGCCGTGACGCTTGGTTGATTTCCAATAATATAGATCTAGTGTTATATTCCGTCAATGTATATAAGTCTGGTTCTGCGAGACTTATAAGCTTTTATTATCTAGTCCAGCCCTGAACTTGAAGGTTTCAGGTTTGATTTCAATTTATGTTGATTTCAAAAAATTGAACTTTTAAGTCATTCATTTGCACATTCATATAGACGTTTTTTTGTCAGCTCCCGGACGTGTTCGAAGACTTAAGGGTTGTTGCCAATTTCTATAGTATTTTGTATGTTCGTGTTCATAGCCAAACCCTTACAACGATGTTTGTTTTTCTTTTTTCTTTCCCTTCTCTTTTATTTTTTGAAACTTTTAGGATCGATCATGCACTGCTCACATGCTAATAGGGGTCGGCATTCCTCTTGCCGATCCTTAGCCTTTGCGCATCAGCACTTGGGCCGAAACCTTAGCCCACGTATATAAAGCAGCGTGCTTACTTCCCTTCTCCTTCTCTTATTTCATTTTCTTGACTTTTTGCTCCGGACCCATGCTTCTAACTCACGATCCCAAACAGAAATTTGCTTCTACTCACACTTGATTCTCCTAACCTTCCATCCCTTCCATAAATTTTCTTCGCCTTCCCTTTGAATTCACGTATATCCAAACACTCGCCTCCACTTTAATTCAAACATTCATATAGGTAAGATTTTGAAATACATCTTTAATCATACGATGAGATCCTGGGCTTTAAGCGGTTGGTAATTATGATGGTTTTCGAGGCCGTGATGATGAGCGGCCTTGGAGAGGTTAATGATTACTGAATAGAGGGTTCGGTAGATTGAGTTAGGAGAAGGAAGATGAGAGGAAGAGAAAATATGAGGGTTTGGTGAGGGACTTTGATGGAAGGAAGGTTAGTAGTTAAAGAAGGAAGAGATCAATATACGAAAACATTACAGAGGCAGGGATCGGTTCGGTAGGGGTCGGTAGTGTCAAGTTAGGAAGAAAGAGATCGATCCTAGTGAAACTAGGTGAGGGATCGGTAGGATGTTTCATTTGAAGGGATCGGTAGTTTATGGAGTGAAGGCTCTGTGGTGATGCCATAGGAGATAGGTCGTCCTATCCATAGGGATCAGTTGGTCTTAGTTGAGGAGAGGGATCGGTAGAAGATGTCTTGCTGAGGGATCGGTCATGATGAGGGAATAGGGATCGATATTCCCTGGTCAAAATGAGGGATCGGTATAAGGTCTTTGGGATAGGGATCGGCATAAAGTCAAGAATTGGCTCTCTGAACTTGTAAACTAATCCAACCTAATTTGTTTGAACAATCACCATTAACTTGCCTTAATGAGCTTGGACATACGACGACGATGAACAATAAAACATGCATATTCACTGTCAAACTAGAGATCGAAGAATCAGATTCTTGGAACTGTTAATATAGACCAAAAACTTGCAAATGAACTTAAATGACAAACTTCACACTCTGATATTCCTATAGTCGATCCTAAAGCTCTCATAACCGATCAATCTCTTCGCCAGTTGCGACGATTAGCAATGACGGTCACTCTGGTCGAACTTCCAGGTCTCGTCGTTTTACTTTGTTTTTTCGACTTTAAACTATTTATATCTACTATACACTGGACTGCACTAGCTCACACTTAACACGGGGGGAACAAGCTAACTTTTCTAACCTCGATTTATCTACTAAGTATAGCTGATATGGATTCCAAATGCTCAGAGTGTTTAGTTGGTACGTCTTCTGATCCGACGATGTAACACATTGATTTTGAAGAAAAATCAAGTTCCGCAACTATATCTGGCAGGCTTTCTCCCAGCCATTAAGCAGAACATACAGAAGTTTCCAGCCTATTGGTCTATCTTTTCTTGGAAGTTCCAGTCCTCCCAACGGAGGATATAAGTCATGCTTCTGATGCAGTAGAGGGTGCTATCCTTCTAAATAACCCAGTAGACTCATAGGCCTCCCGAATTGGTGAAGCTTCTCTTCACCGGCTATGTTCTATTCATGGGATTCCATTCGTAGATGTTTTGTTCCCTTCAATAAACGACAGGCCTCACTTGCCCCCGGCGGGGTACACATCGTGTAATAAATTTATGTGCTGGGCCGGACGCATACAGCCCTTTAACTCGTTTATTTGAGAGGTGTTGAGATACCTCGGAATAGCACCTACTCAACTTCATCCAAATAGCTATGCCTTTATAAATCAAACCTTCTTACTATTTATGAGCATTTTATTCTGTCCACCAACTCCCAAAGAGATAAGATTCATTTATAACTTCAAACGACAATCGGGAAGTCCTTATGTTTTTCTTGAACCCTCGCTGAATTGCCATGTCTTGACAGGCGCTTAGAATAAACTTTCTTTGTTTAAGCATGAGTGGATTTATGTACGATGTCCACCCGGCTTTGCTAGGCAATGGCTAGAAGGACGTAAGTATTACCTTCACTTCATTCTCAAGTTCACTAATATGAGTCATAGCTCTTCCTTTGAATCTACTAACATCTGGAGTTCTTTCGGGTGTTCGCCCACGTCCTGAAGGTGCCAATTTTTTAAGAGCTATCGCCGCCATTCACGCTACCCCTGTTGAAGATAGGGCATCAAACTTCTTATAACTGACGAGCTATTATCTTTATTCGGCCTGTTGGAGGAAGGCCGTAGCATCGGGCTCCTCGGAAGTGCAGCCTTATTAAGAAATATTGCAGAGCAAAGGAGAGATACTATCAACCCCGTCGTTCCTCCAGTCGAGGGGACTCGACACGACACTGAAGAGGGTAAGATTAGGGATTTCCAAGCCGATAAACCTGGCGACATTGATGCGGGCCCAAGCAAGGTGCCTATGGTCGAACCATCGCAAGGCGCGCAATCTCAAACACCCACCAAAAGAAAGAAAAGGCTAGCATACATACTTCGTAGAAGAAAGACCACCATGGATCAGAGTTTGTTATTACTTCTATCAAAGAAGAATCATCTTCCCAACATTTGGAAAGTTCGCTGAATGGATTTTCAAATCTCCAAATTCCAGATGATGCCATGACTTACGACTTTCCAAATATTAACATTGAAGGACTTAATTCTCCCACTAGGAGCTGCGAAGGCATTCATCCTTCTGATAAAGGAGAGAGAACGCCGATGGGCAAGACTACAACCACTGGTTTGTTAGGGGGGAACACTAGGACACTCATAACCACTTGCACTTCACTACACAACATTTATCAACCTTTCGCACAATAATTACTCATATATTCTCATTTGGTCTTTGTAGGTGCAATGACCTAGTCCCGGGCCTTCGATCGCTTAAGAGGTTCTTCATCATATTATCGATCTTGCCGGGATACCGAATCTGGCTGGCGTAGGGAGAAAGATGAGGGATGTGATAAAAGCTATCACTCAAGGAAATCCTCTTCCTCCAAACGCAAGTCACAGTCCCAAACATCACAACAAGGGGAGCAATCCAATTTTCCTGCTTATAGTGGAAACCAACCTCCTTACCGTGGCCCTCAAATCGCCACATCTCATGAGCAAAATTCTGGCTCCTCGAGCTTTAAATAATCTCGTGAACGTCGACCAAGTAAACATCTAATTGCTGCTTCTTGTTTGTCTCTGTCTTCCGCTGCTTTTGATGTTTCTATAGTAGAGAAATTGGTCGAGCTTAAGGCCACCTTTCCGAAAATTTGCTTTGACGGGCTTAAATTACTTCCTACAATACATACGATTCTGGGGCAGCCAAAGTGAGTTCACTTGCATGCGTCAATGATGTATTTGTGTAGCATCAATCATTCCTACATTTGGCAGAAAAATTTTCTGAAGTGTCCACTGAGTGGCAACATGAAATAGACCGCCTCAAGTTAGAAGCAATACGTGACAAGGACATAATCAAACATCAGGATGCCGAATTGTTAGAATTGAAAAAAAAACTTGCGAAGTGGAGAAAAATGCTAAGGAAACTGAAGAATCGGCGAGCTATTTAGAAACCTCTCATAAAAAAGAACTCGACGCTACTCTCAATCGCAATGGAGCACTTGATCTAGAAAAAGATTCCTTGCAAAAGGAAAAAGACGTTTTGGCCCGCCGCATTGAGGAACTTGAAGTGCTTCTCAAAAAAGAGAAGGAGGAGAAAATTGAAGCCCAAGAAGAATTGCAGACGTATTGCGAGGAAGCTGTCGAGGCCAAGAGCCTAAAAGTTAAACTCGATGAGCAGCTTGCTAAAATTGAAGTTCTTAAAGAAGAAACTCGAGAAGAAGGCCGCAAAGAAATGATTGAATAAGTTGAATCCCAAGTGGAAGCCGCTAAAGAGCCCGGTAGGAACGAAATTAAGGACTTTTTCGATCCATTGATCATCGAGTATAATGCCAAAGTTCTTATCCTCCGCGACTTATGTTTTCTTGGTGAGGGTTACCTCGAATCACTTTCTGAAGCTTGGGAGCATGTTATTGCAATGAAGAAGAGAGAAATGAATGGAGCTGAGCTCAATGAAGAAGAATTAGTGCGGGAGATTCTTCATGGAAACGAACCCTTGGATTTGGCTACCGCAAAACTCCCATACTTCAACGTTTTTGCACCTATCGAGAAAGGGGAACATATTGCTGGATCTTCATGGACCGATCTCAAGGGTCCTTCTTCCTCCCAAGCAGCCGGAGCATCAGTCTCCCTCGACACGAAGCGGGACTTGGGCTATGACCTAGACAAGCCTGGCTACCAATCCAAGGTGTTGTCGCCTATTTTAGAAGGAGGTACCCCATCAACCACAGAGATCCAACTGGATGCGGGTATCGTACTTTACTCCTTAGTTTATGAAAAGTTTTATTCTTCATGCACAATGGTTTTATGCTAATCTTCTTGTATAAACAAAATTTGCAGGTCTTCTGGGCCCCAGTCAAACTCCCAAAAGTGATGCTGCTACAGAGCAACAAGAGAAACTGACTGAGGGTCCGACTGCAGTTGATGTACCGACACCCGATGCTCAAGCTATCGAGGCTCTTGATGACGATAAGTTCAAAGAGCCACTTCTAGCGGACGAATCTAATGATGTAATGATCACCGGTGCCTCCGAACATACCGACAAGATGAGCTTGAAAGAGCGGATTGAAAAGGAGGAGATGTTGAAAAGAAAAGCTAAAACTGAGCCCGTCATGGTGGACATTGATGATCCTCATCTTGTGCCACTACAAGTTATTCCATTTGGCAAGTCGATTCCCGATGAACTTCCTCTTACCTCTACAAGCTCTCCTGCTAAAGGTAGTAAAGGATCCAGAAAAAGAAGTACAAGTGGCACTACTCTCAAAAAATCCAAGAAAGAGAGAAAGTCAGAAATAGCCATCACTTCACCTTAGTGTGTATATAGTTTACATAGTAGTTTCTTTCATCAATTGTGGTTATACGGGCATGGTTCCTGATTTTTTGAAATAACTTGTATTACGATCTTGAAACCTGTAATGTGAATAAAAGTTTTTTGTTTTCTGTTGAGCTTTCGTGTGAATTGCCATTTTAAGTAGTTGAACTATTACGTTCCATTCAATGTACTTGTAATTTGTTGTTCATAAATTTTGGTAACAATCCACCAACTTTATCCCAAGGCCTTCAAGTGGTCGTGGTCTCGAGTCGTATCAAACACTAGGCTCGGGCCTTAGTGTTGCGCTGTCGGATTCAGCGGTTTTTGAGTAACTATACTCCTGCCCCCGGTTTTAACTTAGTGGGGTCAGGTGTTGGACGGTCGAATTCCATCCTTAGCGAGTTTATACTCCTCCCGTCGGTTTCAGGCCGGATTTGTTGAATAGAGAACGGTCGAACTCCACTCATCTATTCATTCATGTTCATATCCACACTCTGGGGATAAGATTTAGTTGATGAGTGGTCGGATCGCACCCAATTTATGTTTATACTCTAGTCTGCACTCTAGGGATTCAGAGTTGTTTCGCGAGTGGATGATTCACACCCGATTTACATTTATACTCCAGTCCACACTCTAGGGAATTAGAGTTATTTCACGGGTGGTTGGTTCACACCCATTTTACGTTTATACTCCAGTCTGCGCTCTGGGACTTAGAGTTATTTTGGAGAGCAGTCGTATCGCACTCTCTTTGATTGATTAATTTGCCCCCCAGGATTTGGGGTTTGATTTAGCGAGCGATCAGTCGTTTCTCGGTCGCTTAGATTTTTCTCAGTTCCACAATTGGGCAGGGAGTTATTCGATCATCAGATTATCTTCTACATTCATTCCTTATTGCGTATCCCGTCCTATGGATTGTGAATAAGGGTTGTTAAAAGAACAAGTAGATTGAGCTCATCTTGTTTAATCCTATTGGGACTTAGCATGGTTGATTGATTTCAAACTCTAGGAGCCTGTTCATACATATCGACATCAATCAGTTTCGTTATGTAATTAGCATACAATGCAATAGCAAACAGAAATATTAAGGATGCCTGAAACTTTATTCATTAAACGGAAAGGAATAACATAAACTGTCTTATTATACATTTGAAAACTCAATGCTAAAGCTAATTCTAAAAGTAAATACAACTAAAAAGTAAAGGAAATATATTAAGTGAAATAGCATAAAAAATGTTCGCTATTCCACGCCCTTGGAAGTGTGATTCCATCAACAGTTATTAGCTTAAAAGTTCCTTCTCCAAGCCTCTGTTCAATGACATATAGACCCTTCCAGATTGGATTCATGTGTGATGGGGTATGAAAAACCCGTTTCAGGACAAGATCGCCAATTTCGAAGGTCCTAGGTCGAACTCTAGTGTTGTAATACCGGGCGACCCTGTATCGATGTGTTGCTGTCCTCAGATTAGCTTCTTCGCGCTTTTCATCTATAATGTCAAGAGATTCCAAGAGGAGGTCTTTATTCATTTTGGGATCGTAGTGAGTCGCCCGATGAGAAGGCACTTCGAGCTCAACTGGGATCACGGCTTCGAAACCACAAGTGAGGGCGAACGAAGTATAGCCAATCGTGGACTTACGGGTGGTCCTGTAGGCCCATAGTGCTGTAGGGAGTTCATCCACTCACCTGCCTCTAGCCTTCTCCAAGGGCTTCTTCAAAATGGACTTTATGATCTTATATACGGCTTCAACCTGCCCATTTGCCTGAGGGTGAGCGACCACTGCAAACCTCTTTTCAATAAGATACCTTCGACAAAAGTCTTTGAATTCAGCACTGTCAAATTAAGTCCCATTATCTGTTACAATAGTTCGCGGAAGACCGAATCGGCATATGATATTTCAGATAATAAAGTTGATTACTTTTTTGGTTGTGATTGTGGCTAAAGGTTCTGCTTTGGCCTATTTGGTGAAGTAGTCAACTACAATGATCACGTACTTGGTGCCACCTTTAGAGATCGGCAAGGAGCCGATAATGTTTATACCCCACATGGCAAACGATCATGGAATGACCATCTGCGTGATTTCTGTTGGCGAAGCCCTTGGAACTTTTGCATTTATTTTGCATTTATCACAAAATCTTACATAATCAGCAGCATCTCGATTTATGGTTGGCCAATAATACCCATAACGGAGTATTTTCTTTGCCAGAGTTTGTTCCCCAGTGTGATCGCTGTATTCTCCTTCATGAACTTCTTTTAGAACACATTTTATCTCATCGTGGGCGACACATCGGAGTAATGGGACTGAAAAAACTTTCATGTACATAATTCCTTCTTGCATAATATACCGTGAAGCTTTGCGAAGGACTTGTCACTTTTCATTTCTTTTATCTAGTAGGACTCCGTGTAGTAAGTATTCTTTGATAAGGGTTATCCATGATTCCTTTTCAGTCTCCGCTTCTAGTGTTTGGTCGATTTCCATCACGTTTATACTTGGGGTATTTAATACTTTGATCGGAACCAAGCCCATCTGTTGTGCATTGCCAGTACTAGGGAACTTTGCTAATGAATCAGCCTCTCTGTTTTGATCTCGTGGAATATGCGAAATGTCATAGTACTCAAACTCTATCAACAACTCCTGAACTTGGGTAAGGTATAGGGCAAGCCGTTGTCCTTTAGCCTAATAATCTCCCCTAACTTGATACACCACCAACTTCGAATCACAAAAGATTTCAAGATATTTTATTCCAAGTTCTCTAGCAAGTTTAAGTCCAGCAATCAGAGCTTCATTGTTTGTTGCTGGGAAATTAAGCTTTAATGCATAACACATTGACCGATTTTCAGGAGTTACAAGCATAATCCCAGTTCCGGAACAATGATTGCTAGACGCTCAATCATTATACAATTTCCACCATACAGTAGAGAGTTCGATGGATTTTGGAGAATCATCCTACACAGTAAACTATGCTATAAAGTCTGCCAATGCCTGACCCTAGATAGTCCTCCGAGGGAGATAAGTAATGTCGAATTGACTGAGTTCAATATTCCATTTAAGTAACCTTCTAGATGTCTCAGGTCGCTGTAGGACCTATGGTAACGACTGGTCAGTGTAAACATTGATCGGATGTGCTTGAAAATACGGACGGAGCTTCCGATGCAATTAGTAAGTAGTACGCCAATTTCTCTATTTCGGGTAGTTCCTTTCAGCTCTCGTTAATAGTTTGCTGACGTAATACATCGACCTCTAGATCCGATTCTCCTCATGAAGCAATGCGCCGCTTATAGCGTGTGCCGATATAGCCAAATAATTGTACAACTCGTCATGATTTACCGGCTTTGACAAGATAGGGGGTCTCTCCAATTGATTCACCAAAGCTTGAAATGCGTCTTTACAATCTTGCATCCATTCAAAGTTTCTTTTTCCCTTCCTAATCAAATCGAAGAAAGGAATGCATTTGTCGGTAATTCTGGAGATAAATCGACTTAAGGCGGCAACTTTTCCATTTAGACTCTGCACTTGTTTAATAGTTCTCGATGCTTGGATACCACAGATAGCCTGAATCTTCTTGGGATTAACTTCTATTCCATGAGCATTGACAATAAAGCCCAAGAATTTTCCTGATGCAACACCAAATGAACACTTCAATGGATTGATTTTCATCTTGTAATATCGCAGGATGTCAAACGTTTCTGCCAAGTCTCTAATTGGTCGCTTGATTGTCGTGACTTCACGAGCATATCATCCACATACACTTCCATTGTTTTTCCAATCTGGTCTTTAAACATCCTGTTAACTAAGAGGTGATAGGTTGCTCCGGCATTCTTCAACCCAAACGATATTGCTACATAATAGTACAATCCAACATCCGTGATAAAACTGGTGTCTTCCTGATCGGGGACATGCATCAGGATTTGGTTATATCCTGAGTATGCATCCATGAAAGATAACAATTTGTGTCCTGCGGTTGAATCAACCAGCTGGTCATTCCTTGAAAGGGGAAAACTATCTTTTGGACATGCTTTGTTCAAATCTAAGTAATCTATGCATGTTCTCCATTTCCCATTCGCTTTCTTCATAAGTACAGGATTAGATACCCATTTAGGGTAGAGGGCGTCATGGGTAAACCCGTTGACTTTTAGTTTATCCACCTTCTTTTTGAGAGCGGCAGATCTCTTCGAATCCATACCACATCTTTTTTGCTTCACCGGGACATGCCTCTAGTCAATATTCAATGCATGACTTGCAATGGCAGGCGAGATTCCTCACATGTCAGAGTGAGTCCAAGTGAATACATCTAGATTCGCTCGGAGAATACCAACGAGTTCTCTCATCATCGAAGGGCTACACTGTGATCCAATCTTTAGGACTCATGATGGATCGTTGTGGCTGACCGTAATATCAATGGTCATCTTAGCCAGTGCAGCCTTGGTCTCTTTAGGCTCCTCTTCATCATCCCTCGGATCTATATCTCTATAGAACCGATTGTAGTGCCCGAGCCAAGGCTCAAGCGCCGATTGTCAATCTTCGGTAGCTTGGATGCAGATAGTCTTATCCACACCCTTACCTTTTTCTTTACGCTAAGCCTCCCTAACCTCAGTTGCATAACAGGCACGTCCAATCGCCTGATCACCATCTACACCATTGTCTGTCATAAACTTCAGAGTCAAACACCATAGGGCAAGAGCTGCCCGGAATTCAGCCAGGGCCGGTTGGCCCAGAAAGACATTGTACGAAGAGTCAACATCCAAAACAATAGACAGTAAGATTCACACTCTCCTTCGTTCACCTTCTCCCAATTCAACAGGTAATTCCACATAACCAACAGCTTCGGTTGCAACACCATTAAAACCATGTATACGAGCTTTAGACGGTTTTAAATCTTTGACTTCCATTCTCATTTGATCATATGCCTTTTTGAAGATTATATTCACTGAAATTCCACAATCAATCAAAATCCTTTTCACCAATCCAGGACCAATCATAGCTGAAATGACCATTGGGTCGATTGTCGGAGCCTCCACCTTATCTGCATCTCTGTTCCTAAACACAATATCATCCACCATAGTACGTTGTTGCTTCGTCGGGAGCTTCGTCTTCTGTATTCAAACATCATTCAAAATCCACATGCCTAATTGCGCTAGCATAGCGCTCCATCTCAACTCCTATCTGCCGGGTGCGGTCCTCCGACTATCGTATTTATCACCAGTCTTCCACTAGTCCGCACAGGCTCCTCAACCCTACATGGAGCTTGTCCTCGATTGGGGTCAGAAGTTCCCTGCCCGCCATCCTATGGGGCTTTCACAGACTATTGTAACTTCTTTTCTCGAATTATTTTTTCTATAACATCCTGGATATGCCTGCATTCATTTGTATTATGCCCAGAACACTCGTGAAACCGACAATACTTCCCGGTCTGCTTCTGCTTCTCTGTTGACTCTTTTGGAGGTGGCTTTCTGTACTACATGGTATTGCAAGCAGACAAATATATATTCTCTAGAAACGTATTCAGTGGCATGTAACTATCATCCATTGGAATCCTAGGCTTCAACCTTCCAGAATCCTCTTTTGTTCTCGGTTTCTATCTCCGCCGCTCTTTTGCTGATTTCGCTTATTCTGAACGTTCACTTGGACTTTCTCAGAACCGTCATCAGACTGTTTGATTGCAATATTACTCTTTACTTCTTCTCCACTCGGTCCTAGAAAATTCTTTTTTTTGGAGGACCTGGCTTCCTCCTTTCTTAGAAACTGAGCTTCCTTTAAATAGAAGCGCTCCAATGCGGCAGGCAGTTTATCAGCTAGCCAATCGCCAAACTCAGACTCCGGGTCAATCCCTCTCGTCACGGTCATAAGTATCGCATGGTCATTTAGATTGCTGACCTCCGTAACCACTGTACAAAATCTTTCCAAATAATCTTTCAATGACTCTCCTTGATCCTAAATCATGCTAGAAAGGGACATCGCATCTTTAGGACGAGTCGCGTGCATCCGGAATTGTTCCAAACTTGGTAGCCAACTCATCAAATCTGGAAATTGATCGCAGGGGTAGTCTCGTGAACCACATCATTGCTATTATGGAAAGAGTTATAGGAACATCTACATTTAGTCGCATCATCAGCTCGCATAGAATCCATCAACCATTCATATCTCATGATGTGCTGCCTGGGGTTGATCTTTCCCTCGTAGGCAGGCATCGACGGCATGTTGAACTTCCTTGGGTACCGTGCATGTAATACACTATCAATGAATGGGGTATGGCTTCTTGAGATTCCCCGGTCATCATTGGTTAGGCCTTGACTCTCCCTCACTAACTATTTGACCATTGCCGATAAGTCCGATGTTTGGATGGGTGGTGCCAAGCAGTGGTCGCACTCCACCTCATGTGAATGGTCCGGTCGATGTCTACGGGTCGTTTCACACCTTCTTGGTTCACCATCTTCCCGACGCACATCTTGTACATTCATTCCATTATCGTTCGAGGGAGGTTAATGGTCAGCATTCAATCGAACTCCATCATCCAAACATGTAAAAATTGTTCTAGCACGAATCCCCAAGTGTGTGTGTAGAGAATCCCTCCTCTAGCGATGGTCTACCAGGCGACGTTCTACGATGCTTATGCCTGTGATATTCATCCGATGAGCTAGAACTTTCTGGTGCCGAATAAGGAGTGGGTTCCCTCCTAGGTTTCCCACGTCGCTGCTAAGTAATCTGGTTCATCAAGCTGATATTTGTCTGAATTTGATGATTTAGTTGCCGATGGCTTTCCATCAACTCTCTCATTAGATTATGAAATTCAGTTATGGTAATAGAATCTACGGGATTCTGAACTTTAACTGATCGACATTCAAATTTTTTGGTTGATTGCTTGGGTCTCCTAGCTAATGCTAGCAGTCTCATTTCTATCCACGTTCTGAGAAGTAGATCTAGTATGTCTCACCATTATCAATCTCCTTGCTTTAGATTCCTCCAAATCTGAGTAATATAATCAACTCTATGAAGATAACTACGGATCTCCTTTAGGGGATTTATCCAAATTAGTAGCAACAAAGGGGATCCTATCAAGCTGAGTGTCAGGTTCTCAGTGAAAGCACCAAAATGTTTGCAACCAAAATGGTCACAAACACCCAACAGTAGATTTATGTAGAGAAGGAAGTGAAGAAAGTAAAATTAAAACTAAGGAATAGAATGAACTACAGAAAATAAAAAGCAATAATCAGAAACACAAGGATTTATAGTGGTTCAGCGTTGTATGCCTACGTCCACTTTGAAGATTATCTTTATTGATCAATTAATAATCTGATTACAGCAGTAAGGAATAGAAAAACTTGATTACAATAAAGACTAAAGTAACCAACAACGTAAAAGATACCTAAAATGACCCATTAGGCCAGTATTTATAGGTGAGGACAACCACCAATCACTCTGAAACTTCAGCTACATGACCTTCTAACCCACATGGGCCCACCAGAGGGGTCGCTAGGCCCAAATCCCTATGAAGAGGGATCAGTACCAATCCCTTAATTGTTTGATTTTTGGGTAGTGATCCCTATGTTAGCTTCTACATGCTTTGATATGTTAGCCCTTCAAGTCTTATGCCATTTGGTTGAAAGAAGCTCAAGCTATTGCATGATCTTTGATTTAGTATTGCTTGTGCACGGCCTTCTATCGATCCCTTTCATTGGTTGTATACCGATCCCTCCATCTTTGTTTATTCGATGTGCGATCCCTAACGTATGCTCCCTATGGTCCATATGCCTTGCTCTCCAAATTCCATATGCTTTGGACTTACAAATCTTGAGATATTGATTATTGAATGTACGAAGGCACTTGTAATTGGTTGGATGCCGATCCCTCTTCAACAGAGCCTGCCGAACCATATCTCCTAGCAAAACATGCCGACCCCTTCTCAATACACTATGCCGAGTCCTCCTTTATGAATTGAAGTATACCAATCCAAGTCAATAAACAATGCCGACCCCTTCCTTGCTAATCGAAGTATGCCGATCCATACTAGCCAACTTTGCCGATCCCTTACTTACTCAACCATGTCGACCCCTTCTTTGCCCAATCGTGCCAGTCCCTTCTTTACTCAATCATGCTGCTCCCTTCTTTACTCAATCATGTCGATCCCTTCTTTACTCAATCATGCTGATCCTTATCATGTTGCCAAACCATACCAATCCCTTTATTTGACTAAGTTATATTCCATATTTCAAGCATCCTGCATTGTTTATCTACCAATTCCCTCCAATTTTGGCTTCATATAACCATTTGTACATTACTTTCGGGTCCCACAATCATTACTCCGGGGTCATCGAACTTGATAACAGTCAGATTTATCTCGCGCAATCAGTTCAATATAGTCAGTTAAAAAGCCGAGTAATAATATTGAATATACATGAACATAACATGATGACGATATATAAGAGACTGTACTAACGAAAGCCATTGATAAATAAATATCAATATAGAAAGTCAGAATACATCAACTCCCAACAACACGGAGTTCTGAAGGAATATATGATACAATAGGTCCCACATACAAATAATAGGTCTACCATATACAACTAAACTATCAAGTATACATACCAAAACATCGATGCCACGCCTCTAAAATGCTCCAGTTACGCATCCTGATAGTATATCCCCAAAAGCACCAGATTCTTGAACTACTCAATCGAGTACCCGAGAGTTGTCATGACATAAACAGATAAAGACAAAACGCGGGCCAGACTTAAAGTCTGGTGTGAGGGGAACTATCTCAAAATATTGTATATCAAAACTACATACAATTGAACAGGAACTACTAGGGCCCAGCTGGTCCTCTCCACAAATGTGGCTTAGGGATAATTCAGACTGTCCATAAACAAGTAAAGTAAACATATCTTAAAATGATAGAAAATTGTACTATAACCTGCTCTTCTCTTATCATCAACTAGTCAGCACAACTAATATAATGTGACTGCCACGTAACAATATACTATGATAAAGGTAGTTGTAGTATACAAGTGTAGAAGTGATAAAAGTGTTATAATATAACTCTACACTATGCTATACACAAAGACAATATCAACCAATTAGTATATCATAAGCACAACATAACAATGATGTTAAATAGAGAATATCTACTATCATCCTGAATGGAACGAAATATAAATAGAGAAACTACACCTTACCGACCTTTGGATTTATACATATTCCTATCCTTGAGAGTCTACGAATGAAATTGAGCATCTACATACGACCTCTTATCAATACAGGTGCCCCCATATATACCTAGACCACTGTCCTGGCAATAATGAAAATCTCAGCCACTGTAGTGATGCCTAGCGTCTATATCTATACTACTGCTACTAGGTACAAGTACCCCTTAGGCATTGCTCCGGAACCTCCCAAAGATTTGGTCTAAAACCATAAAATAACATTCAAACAGATACGTAGCACTGCTACCGCACTACGACCTGAATCTAATTGCCTACCCCATGATTCCCTCACCGTGCACTTGATTTGACCTCAACGGACAACTCAAGCACAACAATGCTTGGAACCATGGAATCTATGCTAATCATATGCCTCCACATCTACCTGATCCGGTACTGATTGTTGTCCTCATGTGCTTACACATCTGCCTGAGTCTAGAACCGACTTCTTGCCTTCATGTGCTTCTCCCAATCGTGTATGCGTATTTTCTATGATCATGAAACCGATCACGCCCTCACGATCATGTCTTGATATCGTATTCGATTGGCTCTCAATCGCTGTCTCGATCTCCTACTATTCCTATGTAGGAATAGTCTGTGCCTTGCGCTCCTCGCCTCGATCGCTTCCTCGACCGCTTGCTCAAACGCTTTATTGATCGTTGCTGACCACTTGTGCACTCCTTATATTCACATCCGAATCTCAAGCCTTGCCTTTCATTCCACCTTTCTAAGTAGCCCGAAGCTTCCCCGAAGTCTTACGTCGAAACATATCCAAACCAAAGGAGAAATCCCCCAAAAACTCTCCTTACCTAGGCTTTATTTTCTGGGACAGGTCCTCATCTATGCACCGGCCAGGTCCCACCGATAGACCGGTGGGGATTTCTTCTATGCAGTAAAGCCTGGGTATCGAGCTGTTGAGCCCTATCGTCCATCATTTTGTGTGCTGTTTCCTTTGCTGCTTCATCCGATGAGCTGCCTTGCTTCCAAAGCCTGCCTTCACTGCATCGGACCTCCTCCGGAGTTCATTGGTTGATGTTTTGGAAGTGGTCCTTATATGTTCAAAAACAGATTTTGACATAAATCAGCTTTTTGCACGCATAGAGTTCAACGAGCAATTATAGCAACCCGACTTCCTCTAATCACGCCAAAACGAACTCAACCTGCCATCTAGCCTAATGTGATGCCTATACGTGCTAGCACACTTATTTGTGCACATTCATACATGCATACACAACACATTACAACACAAACCATGTTTCGGACTTTACCGGAGCGATTACTTGATCCGGTATATTCTCACGCATCTTAGTGCACACTATGGTTGGTATGGGTACATGAGACGCCCGCAATGCTCTTATATACAAATGTGTTTACACACACACACACATACATATGTATATATATATATTCACATAAATATACCCATATAGTTAAACAAACATACATAACAACTATAATTACAACACACAAATTATTTCGATTGTTACATTCTTCGAATA
This sequence comes from Allium fistulosum, assembly GCA_030737815.1. NCBI lineage: Eukaryota > Viridiplantae > Streptophyta > Magnoliopsida > Asparagales > Amaryllidaceae > Allium > Allium fistulosum. The sequence continues at coordinate 456,830,167 of CM060902.1, forward strand.
CACGTATACGTATACTTCCTCATACTCATACATACACGTATATTACTTAATCAAATCTTAACTTTTTTACTAAATCTTTTCGATAAAGTCTAATATGATTTCATACATTTTATAAAATCTTACAACTATTTTATAAAATTTATTATTAGCTTATAAACCATTTTTAAGCCTTTAAATACTTAATTGCTTCATTAAAATTAAATATACATCATATTACTATTTTATAAAATCTCGTTTCCATTTTATAAAATCTATACTTCATTTATAAAATCATATAACCATTTTATAAATACTAATTAAGCTTTGTTAACCCTCAAATCACTTTAATAATATGTGTAGATTTCAAAACTCACTGAATTAGCTTACTAACTTTTCTAAAACCATTTAAATTAGTTTCATTATTACAAACTAATGACATACACTTAATTATGTCACGTGATTAGTCTAATATATACAACTCACATATAATCATTCAATTAACCCAAAACCCAATTCTTAGCTTACTAACTATTTCAAAAATAGCTATTAAGGTCTTAAATTTTTTTGAGTTAATATAAGCATGTTTACAACATGAATACAAGTATAAATCAACCAAAAATCCTCCAAATCATTTCATACAATTTCATATTAATCAATAAACGAAAATATGAAGATTAACACATAAATATACATGAAGAATCATCCCACACAGCTTCTCCTTCACCAAATCAAGCTTTAATCTCCAAAAACCCATTCCATGCTGTCTTTAAATTTGAGATTAAACTCCAAACTTACTTTATGCTCATTCCTTGATGGTTTATATAAGGAATTGGTAGAGAGGAATTACAGTGAATTTAACTTGAATTTAGGAATTTTATTTGAGCATGATTTAGTTGGTTTAGGGCTAGGCTTAAGAGAGTGATTAAGGAAAAGGATTAGGAGAAGGAAATGAAAAGTAACATGAAATGAGAATGAAATGAATGTAATAAAGGATTTAGCCAACTTATAGGCAAGCTAATGGGCCTTAGCCCAAATTTATTTCTTTCAAATCATTATTCACCATAAAAACTTACCGACTCCAAACATAGTGAAGTTTATACTCATTTTTCTCATGATGGAAAAGCAGGTGTCTTGAATTCCATTCATCCATCTTTGAAAAATCGAGTATAATCGGCGTTCCATTAATTAATGAATAAATATTAAATTAAACATTTAAATATTCAATCGTTACAATTGCGAAGTATTGCAGTGTGAACCTTAGACCATTTCTATAAAGCGATCTTCTATTATTTACAGTTCCATATTATTATGATAATGTCGATCTAAATCATTATCTAAAGAATTTATATACACATCTGGTGTCCCTTATTTTATATATTCATAATTATACAAGTATGTATACACACACACATAGAAATTATATATATAATTGCTTTAATTAATTTAAACTTGTTTTAAATGCATATATTAATTTATAAATCAATTTGAATTATATTTTTATATCATATCACTTTTGGTAGCAAAAAATATTTCAGAAACGTATTTTATTTTTCTTTATAAATATAAATTTGCATTTTGTTTTAAAATGATATATATATATATATATGTATATTTATTAGTTTGTATATACATTTATAAATTAATAGTTTTAATTTTGTAAAATTATATATTGATTTATTACATACAGATTAATAATTTTTTTTTTGTCAAAATGCATTCTTATTTTATATTTATATATCATGTTTAATTTAATAATTGATGTAGTGTTAAATTAAATAAATATACATATTTTAAATATGAAAAATTCATAAATTATATCTTTTCTAAAATATTAAAATATTTTTATTTTTAATATATTATGCATGTGTGTGTGTATTAAATTTACATATTCAGATCTATTTTTAATTGTTTTACTAAGTAAACAATTAGCCTTTTGGAAATGGTTTTAAATTTCAAAATTATTGACTTGGTTAAAATAGCTTAATTTTATTCATAAAAAATTCGAAATTATTATATTTATATAATTTTTTAAATCATGTATTGAACAACCAATGTGTATATAAAGGACGATTGTGTCCATTGCAGTGTAAATCCCAACATCTATAAACATAGACATTAACTATGTGTTACATTTATATGTTGTACATATTAATACACATGAGTATATTTGGATGTACTCAAATTTAAAGTTTAAATTAAATTCATTATTTAATTAAATAAAAGATTTTATTAAAATAATTTTGTATTGGATCTAAAATCAAATAGACTTTATAGGCCCAACAAAGATCCAAAAAATGGAATTATTTTGAAATTCACCAATTTAACCCACTGCAACCGGACCTGATTCCTTTAGCATTTTCATCTTATCTTGTAATAAAATCATCATATCATGAGCATAAATATTAGCATCATTTCAAACATAAGTAAACATGTAATTATCATACAGTTTTGAACAATGTCATACATTCATCCATTTCAGTTATAAATATACCCTATTTATCCACATTTAAAAAACCATGTCATATAATCATCATACACATCCACATGTGTAACTAGACTCTTATTTATGTTTTTATCCTAAAGTTATCCTTAATTTTATTTAGCAATACCTCCCTAGGTCTTTCTTTCACTAATTTATCTTTTTCTTGAACAACGTCACCTATGAATTGCTATTCATTTCATTAAAGGAGCCACCCTGACTAGAGCCACCTTGTTTCTCCTAGGAGGTTGAATGTTAGCACCCTGAATACATTCTAGCAAGAATCCTTACCAAGCTTCAATAGCCCCTCCTAGAAACACTTTTGTATCACTTTGATTCATTCATTAAATGCATCAATTTTGATGTTATTACTCACACGAGAGTTAAAATTTCTAAATAGAACCCAATGAACTTTACAAGTTTTGCCACCCTGCCATGTACCATTAAATATGGACTTCAGTAAGCCTAGCCATTCAATAACTGCATGAGTTCATATATTTTAAGATCTTGAAATCAGCTTATTTCTTTCGTTCATTAGTCGTATATCCTCCACATTCTTTAGATCTTCATATTCAGATCAAAATCTTTCAATTCTTTAGATAAAACATTTTTATCTTTCTTTTTAAATGATACTCATCATTTTATAATTTCCCCAAGCTTATCAATAAGTTATACATTTTAATTTACTATTTTTCTTCTTAATTTCATTACTATGAAATTCAAAATTAACGTCTTCGAACCTAGCTTCCAAAATGCTACCTAAAATTCTCATATTTAAATAAGGGATTTAATTTCCATTTGCAATTACATATAAAGCTATTGCATATCTTATTATCCCATGTCTAAGTTATCACATATACAAGCTATTGCAAGCTTAACTTTAGTGTTATCGCATTTACCTTAAGGGCTATCATGCTTCTAACCCAAGCGCTATTGCACATCTAATCCTAAGTGTTATCGCATGTTAAGTTATCGCATATATAGATACCACATAATTAAGCTATTGCATTTATAAGATATCGCATATGTAAAGTAGCTATCGCATGTCTAACTTATAGTTATCGCATATCCATCTTTAATAGATATCGCATATCTAACTTTACTAGTTATCGCATGTCTAACTTATAGCTATCGTATATTTATTTTTTATAAATATCAAATGTCTAACTTGAATAGCTATTGCATGTCTAACTTATAGCTATCATAGGCCCAACTAATAGCTATCATAGGCCCAACTTATAGCTATCACATATCTAAATTTAATTGTTATTGTAGGTTTAATTTTAGTATTATCGCATGTATAACCTAATAGCTATCACATGCATAACCTCAATGCTGATATCACATGTATAAACTTAAGGCTATCACAAATCTAATCTTATAGGCTATCGCAAGTATAAGCATGATAGATCTGTAATTTTCCTTGATAAAGCAATTAATTTTTGACTACTCTTTACACGTGTCATTTGTTATTCGTTATTTTTTTATTATGTATAATTCTCTAAAACCTGGTGTGATTTTATCCCTTTAATTATGCCTTAATTAATCACATTCTATATTTAATTCATTAATTGGAGATAGTTTCTATCTTACCATTTAACTCCTATCAATTCGTAAAATGAAGTGAAAATTCCCGAAAATTCACAGAAATTTGAGAATAACCTTCCTTTACTATCATTAAAAATTTCAGGTCAAAATATTGAACTTCAAATATTTTCAAATATTATTTAACAGTCAAATGTCTATTGTCAACTTAGAAAATTCATAAAAATCATTTTCTCATTCGAAAATTATAAAAATTAAAACCCATCGATGTTTTGTAAAGTATTTAAAATAGGATATTTCATGTTTTACTCTAAAACGTATCAAAAGCAAGATCTTTTAATTCTCGAACATGTATGGATTCATTATGTTATCATCAATACATAATGCTAAATAATTAAAACACCCAAAACATGTATAATCCAAACTCAAACGGGTTTGGAAGAGAAACAGGGTAAGCATTACCCACTTAAGTTTGAAAACTTGAATAGAAATCCTTTTATTCTTTTGAAATGAAAGTCTTGACCTTTTGTTTTGTTTTCCTCTTATCTTTCTTAGCAATAGTGGCCGAGCATTCCTAGGATGCATTTGTTTTTATGAAATGAAATAGTTAATGAAAAGAATATTTGGTTTTAGGGGTATATGAATTAATAATTTAATATATGAGCTAAAATCCTTCCTTACATAATTTTATAAATTCCCTTTCCTTTGTATAAATTCCCCTTCATTAATTTATTTTATTCATTTAACTTTTATGGCCAAATTTAATTGATAATTACCCTTGGTCCAATAAGTTAACCATATTTAAGTATCCCACACTTAATCATTTAAAATTTTCTTTAGTAATTATTTTAATTAAATTTTCTTAACTTATCATTTAATAAATTTTTATTATTAAACTAATTTAATCTCATATGACGACACTCCAAAATATGGGATGTTACAGTCTACCTAAGAGAGTTAAGGGTATGCCATAGGGTCAACTAATGAATATGTTACCTATATTTAATTCTATAACCAATCTGTTAAGATCAGAGTACGTAACACTCTTCAAATGTTGGGTAATATATTACTCATTGCTGTTGGGAGAAACTAAAGGGTTATGTACTGATAGCTATCGGATAGAAATAAAATGAATCCTCGAAGAGTTTCCTTTTGGTTAATAACAACTAGGTCAAATAGGAAATCCTGAAATGCTGATATTATACAGTTCTCTTGACTTGAGAATACTGTTGTGCTTCAATATGGCTACTCCACTTTAATTATAGTTAAATCATGACAAGGAGACCATCAAGTGACTATAGTTGGGTCTGAGTTGAACATTAGAAGTGAAACACTAGTCCATAGAGAATTAGTCTCATGGGTTGTATAAGGTCAGTATCTCGGTCAACTATACTCGACTCAAAGTTAAAATCTTTTGCTATAGTAGTATGGTTAATCATAAATGTTATTGTTGAACCAAGAACTTTGTTTATGGACTAACTAAGTTGAATATGGATGATATTGGTATGTTGACCAAAACCAAATTTCATAAGTACTAATGTGATATAATGTTGATGAAAAGATTGGTGTAAATAATCGTTACTAAAAATACTACTTAAATTTATAAAATTAGATTTAACCTATAAGATCCGTAGGTGATGAATTAAGTCAAATTATCACACAACTAGCTAAAGTGATGTATAAACATTAATATTTAAGTTGTTCAAATATTAACTGCTGGATAAATTGACACATATGGGTCACACCACCGAATATATTCAATCTTCGAACGCCACTTGATTTAGTAGATTTATAATAGTTATAAATTAATTAGATTAATTAATATTTGTGAAATATTAATTATTATTGTATTTATTGTAAGGGGTGTGTATAATAAAATGGGGCGGCCTCTTGAATTGTTCAAGGTATTATTAGTAATTAATTAAGCGCATATAAAAAAGTGATATACGTATATATCGATATACAATATCGATGGATATTTAAATTGGATTCAAATTGTACAAATTGCTAATAGGTTACTGGATTAATGGGTATTTTAGTCCATTTAGACTCCTTCTATTGCCGATAAAGTATGAGGAGAATGGAGGGGGTCTTCATTTTGAATTGATAGTAGAGACATTTAGAGGTTCTTTCTCAAAGCCTCACTATAAATTCGAACATAAACCTCCAGCTTTTGGATTACACTCATGCTAGTCTTTCCTCTAGTCTCGGCCGAAAATATCCACCACCATAACTCCATTTTTCAACTACATTGCATCCAATCATATATAGCTAGATCTAGTGTCAACTAGCACGTCATTCACTTGCAATGTTGTATGCCATATTATCATTAATTATGTTTAATAAATTTGTTATAATATTTTATGTAAAATATAAACATACACACACATGTTTGTATAAAATAGCATTCAACCAAATTATCATTTATAAATATTCAAATGAAACTTTTTAACTGGAAAATACATTTGAAATACTGTTTATTATTTAACTATTTAATATATATATTCGAATTATATAATGCAAATATATTTTTTAAATATTCTTATTTCGATAATTAATGTTTTTAATTTAACCAAATTATATTTATAATTAATTTTAAATATTTTAATAACATTATAAAACAAGTTTACATATTTAAATATAATGTGTATATATAAATTAAATAGCTTTCAGATTTTTACAATGAAAATTTTCTAAAATATATATTATATAATTTGTTCACTAACTCAAATTAGATATCAATTAAATTTCAAATATAGATTTAGTCAAAATTTAATACGGTATTATATAAATGATATTCTATATATAAAAATTTTCAAATTATATATATATATATATAATGTTTTAACTTTGGCAAATGATATGTGTATATATATACATATATGTATGTATATATATGTATATATATATGTGTGTGTGTGTGTGTGTGTCTATGCGTGTGTGTAGTGCTGCATATACACATAGTAGATAAAAATCACAATATCTGCTATGTAGGAACTTGACCATGTACACTTTTATTATGTTGCGCATGCACATTATACATAATGAGTATATAATGATATACCAATATACTGTAAATGTTGATTTTAATTTATTCATTCATTAATTAAATTAGGGAAATTAAATAAAATTTGATTATAATTAAATAATTTAGATTGAATCTTGTATAACCTATTAGACTTCATAAGTCCAATATGATCCAATTTTTTTTGAAATATACCCATTTCACCCGTTATAGATGACCCAGTTCCAACAATGGTTTTAGAGTGCAAATGGCTTATGCGACCTAAAAGTAACTTTAGGACCAACTAATAAAGCCTACTTATCCAATTGAAGTTTACTATAGTAATGTCTAGGCTTGGATTTGAATAATCAAGTATTCTCCCTCTTTGGCTACTAACCTGGCCCAATGGGTCGAGTAAGTCCAAAAGATTGGTCCAATTGTAAAGGCCTAAATTGATTTGAACCTTGGGCTATTTTTCAAAATCTAATTTGAAAATTTAAAATATATTTAAATTTAAAAGTTAAGTTTATTATAAAATAAATTTTATAAAAGTAGTCCTCTCTAGTGACTTTAAAACCTTTCTTCTACCATGGGGACCATCCCCCCTTCTTTTTCTTCTGCATTTTCTGTCCCTCCCCTTACTTCGTCCCCATCAAACTCGTCCTTTCTCCATGCCTCTACCTCTGCAACCCCCATCCTTGCTCCTCCTAGCCATGTTCCTCCTTTGAACCTTGTCCCTAGTGAGCTTCCACCCTCTGTATCTCCTCCCAAGCATGTCCCCCCTGATCACCTCCCTCATCCTCCACCTTCTGTTCCTTGTCTGACTTCTCCCTCCTCCTCTATCAACCCTCCTCCCTGGTCTTCGCTTTTCAAGACCAGGCCTCGAAATGCAGGAAGTTACGTTCCTCAGGAAATTCCTCTGTCCTACTCTAGTGATGCTCTTATGCCCAATGACGAGATCATCAAAGCGGGTAATGAAGTTTGGAAGGACTCTCTAGTGGGATTCTTCCTAGATAAGCCTCTTCCTTATTCATCTGTGGTGGCCCATCTGAAAAGATTATGGAAGTTGAAAGGGGATGTCACTGTGAAGTCAGTTGGTTTCCTCTTTCTTTTTAAGTTTTCATCTGGCGATGATCGACATAGATTAGCACAGGCAGATCCCATTATCATGAAAAACAAACTCTTCATTTTGAAACCATGGGATGCTACCATTGGCAACAGTCGTGGCGCTATCTGGTCTGTTCCTGTTTGGATCATGTTAAGCAATATCCCACTGTATGCATGGTCACATTTCGGCATAAATTGGTTAGCTTCAAGATTAGGGAAATTCTTATGTATGGATCAATCAACGGAGAAGTTGGAGAGAATAACTTATGCAAAATGCCTTGTTGAGATCAAACCAAATCATGAGCTTGTCGATAAGTTCCTTGTTAAGCTGCTTGATGGTAGTGAACAATTTGTTCAAGTTCATTAACTGTGGAAACCAGAAATTTGTGTTTCTTGCTCTGAATTTGGTCATACTGACCAATCATGTCCTTTGGCAATGGTTACTAAGGTGATGGAGGACCAAGTGGGCTCTGTTCCTAATGGTGGAGTTGAGAAAGGAGGAAAGTCTATTGTGGAAGTAGGAAGGCCTGATATTTTTAAGCAAGTATGGAGAAAAGTCCCCTAAAATAAAAAGAAAAATAGGGCTAACACTATCTTGTCTTTTGCTGATAGGCTTAAGGATAATGCAATTGGTATTGCAAAAGAAAGGGTAGTTGATATTGATAAGGCTGATGCCCATGTTTTATCATCTTCCGATTCAGTTCGTGCTGCCAATCAATCAACAACAGTGAATATAACTTCGAACAAGTTTCAAGTTTTGGCAAATGATGATGATGATGGGTGTGAGGAAACAGACTTAGTAGTTCAAGGACCATGTCATGCATTTGTTGATGATGTAGAGGAGGGTGAATTTCTTGAAGTAGGCTGCCCCTTGCCTCCAAGTGAACCCAAAGCATTTTCTGAATGCCCCGGGGAAAATGATGACTTACCTAGGGTTGATCCCGAAGGCACAGAACATTCTGGTAGTATAAAAGAAGTGTGCACTCTGTTGCACAACCGGACTCTTGTGCACATGCACAGTCAAATTGATCATGTAGAGGACAGTGGCTTATCCAATATGCACCACCTTGAAACTGAATATCAACTTGAAAAAGGCCACAATCAATTCAGTGAAACAATTTCTGAATCTGATATTTGTAGGAAACTTGAAACTCAAATTTTGCATCTTGTTCATTCTATGCATGAAAATATTGTTCCTCCTTCCATTCAGTCCAATTCCCTACCTTCTAACTCTTCTCATCCATCTCAGTCTCAACCAACTCTACCTCTGCAAGTCCCCTACACCAATAACTCCACAATCCCTGGTTGGGTTGACAGAGATAAACATATTCCTCCTATCAAGCCCCTTGTTAGCAATGTTCCTATCTCATCTTCTCCCTCCTCGAAGAATGTCTAGAACAAAAAACTGTTTTTAACTCAGAATCTCCTGTTACCAGGAGCAAGAAAATCACCAACCACCATTCCCTATGATTATGATAACACAAAGTCTAGGAGTGTGGAATATTAGAGGAGCCCATAGTCATTTGAAACTTGATCAAGTTAAAAATCTCAATCATTTGCATGACTTGAAAATAATTGCTATTCTAGAAACTAAGCTAAACCTTCCTTTAACTCTAAGAGCTGCAAACTATATAAATCCCTCTTGGGATCTTTTGCATAATCTTTGTGATGCTGATTATGGAAGAATTTTTGTCCTCTATGATCCTTCCTCCTTTTCCTTGTCAACAATTCTCTCTTCTAGACAGTTCATTCACACTCATGTCAAATGTTCCCATTCTTCCATTTCATTCTACCTCACCTTTGTCTACGCTGATAACTCATCTGCCTCAGGGCACAAACTTCTTGATTATCTTCCTCACCTTAGACAGAAAACTCATCCATGGCTTGTTTTGGGTGATTTTAACTGCTGTTTTCACCTTGATGACAAGCGGGGTGGTCTTCCCCTTCTTCCAAAGCATATCTAACCTCTTAACATGTTAGTTTCTGACTCAAATCTTATCAAAATTCCTTCTTCTGGTTCTAAATTCACGTGGAACAATCGTAGTAGGAGTGGAGTGAGAATTTTCTCCACCATTGATCATGCCTTCTGCAATCTTATTTCCCTATCTGTCTGGCCCAACCTATCTGTTCTTGTCCCTCCTCCTATTCTATCGGATCACTCTCCCTTAATTCTCTCTTCTGATTCTCCTGGGGCGAAGGGAAAAAGGAGCTTTAAATTCTTCAATGCTTGGACTCTTTCCTCTGAATTCAAACCTTTAGTTAACACTGCCTGGTCCACTAATTGTTATGGTAATCCAATGTTTATTTTGTGCAGGAAGCTAAAACTAGTTAAGAAGGCCCTGAGATCTTTGGCTACCAACCTATATGGTGATGGTTCAAAGCAGTCTACACTCATTAAAGAAAAGTACATAAAGGCACAGGAATACATGATGAACTACCCTGACTCTTCACAGGATGCTGATGAGGAAGGCATTTTATTCAATTTACTCAATAAGGCGCTGGATATTGAAAGCAGCATGAAAGAACAACAGTTACATAACAAATGGCTTCAGTTTGGAGAAAGAAACATTAAGTTCTTTCATGCTTCAATCAAAATTAAGCAGGCAAAGGAAAATATACATATGATTCGTGTGGTTGACGACACTCAGTTCACTGCTCCTGATCAAATTGATTCTGCCTTCCTAGAGTATTACATGGGTATTCTGGGTAACTCATCTAATTTTTCTCCTGACCTTAACATGTTTGATGAAATAACTCTCCCTTTACTCAGTTCTGAGCATTCTGCTATGCTTGTTGAAAAAGTTACCAATGAAGAAATAAAGCAAGATCTTTTTGCAATGAACAAGAAGTCATGTGGAGGCCCTGATGGATTCAATGTTCATTTCTTCATAACTTGTTGGGACTATATTTAGAATGATTTTTGCAAAGCTGTGCACAATTTTTTCGATAAATGTACTCTCCTCTCTGAAGTGAATGCTACCAACCTTGTCTTGATTCCTAAATCATCTGATGCTAGCTCGGTTTCTTCTTTCAGACCAATTTCATGATGTAATGTAGTATATAAGTGTTTATCCAAGATTCTTGCAAATAGACTTGTTCGTGTTCTTCCCTACATAATCTCTCAGAACCAAGTGGCCTTTATCCCCAAAAGAAATATAATGGACAACATTTTACTCGCTCAAGAACTTCTTTGTGGTTATGGTAGATCAAATGCTTCTCCTGCAACAATGATGAAGCTTGATATTATGAAAGCATATGATTCTGTTCACTAGTCTACCATTTTTAGGATAATGGCATTAATGGGTTTTCCCAAACCTTTTGTTGGATGGATTCATGAATGCATCTCAACTCCAAGCTTCTCTCTTATTATTAATGGTCATTCTGTTGGGTATTTCAAAGCAAGGCAGGGGATTCGGCAGGGTGATCCAATCTCCTTTTATATTTTCATTCTTGTTATGGAGGCTTTAACTAGTCTTCTCAACATTAAGTTTAACTCCAACCTGATTTCCTTCCACCCGAAGTGTAAGTTCCATAAAGTGACAACTCTGATGTTCGCTGATGATATCATGATTTTTACTAAACCACAGCTCTCTTCCATCCTCTGTGTTTTGTCCACTCTATCATCTTTCCACTTGATGTCTGGTCTTAAGATAAACCTGAACAATTCCAGCATCATCTTCTCTGGCATTGACTCTTGCCTTTCCTCCTCTCTCCTGCAAGCTTCTGGTCTTCAGCCTATGGATACTAATATGTCATATTTAGGTCTCCCACTTTTAACTTCCAGGCTTACCATTTCTGACTGCCTCCCTCTTTATTCCAAAATCACTTCTGTCATGGATAACTGGTCGATATCGCTTTTTATCCCAAGCTGGTAGACTTACTCTTATCAAATCAGTTTCCTTTTCCATGCTAGTTTACTGGGCCAAAGCCTTCATTTTGCCAACAAAGCTTTTGAAAATGATTAGAAGTGCTATGATGCGCTTTCTTTGGAGTGGATCTATTCATAGTAAAAAACCTATTCCCTGCTCTTTCAAACTCATTGAACTGCCCAGAGATAAGGGAGGTTTGGGAGTATTTAACATTTTGAAGTGGAATTTGGCAGCTTTTAGTTCACATTTCAATGCTGTTCTCTCTAAGTATGGTAGTGTTTGGGTGAGATGGGTGTGGACACATAGAATTGGACGCAATAACTTTTGGAGTGTGATGGCACCTCAAGTTTGTAGTTGGACATGGAGGAAGATTCTAGCATTAAGGACTACTTTCCTTTCTTTCATTTGTATGAAGATGGCTGTTTCATCTGATGTTAGGTTCCGGCATGAACCATTGGTTTCCCTCGGTTTGATCATTATCAACTTATTAACACATCAACAAGTCCAACAATATGGAATTCCTGTCATAGCTAGGGCTACTGACTATATAAATCAAGGCAATCTCCAGCTTCCTTACACATCAAATCAGCAGCTTAGATTTGTCTGGAACCAGATCCAAGGTGTCAGTATTGATTCTGTGGAAGCTGACCAAGTTTTTTGGTGAGGCAGTCTCCACTCTGTCTCTCATGCTTACAGTGTAATTTATGATTTGAGCAGTGTTCCGAATTGCAGGTGGCTGAGGATTATTTGGAATGATGATTCCAGCCCGAAGGAAAATTTTATGTTATGGAAAGTGGTTCATAATGCATTGCTTACAAGATCTGTCATGCTTAATATGGGTTTGAATCATGGGAACATGTGTCTTTTTTGTTCAATCAATCTTGAAACTGTTCAGCACATTTTCTTTGAGTGTGATGCAAACCTGAGCATGTGGAGAAGAATGATGATGGTAGCGGGATGTGGTGCTTTGGCTACCCCTTCAACTATTGATTTGAACATAATCTACAAAGCAACAAGATGGAGAACCATGAAATCACGACTGATAACTCTATGCATGAAGAAATATTTCAATGTGCTATGGAAAGAACGTAATAGAATTTGTTTTGAAAGGAAGAGGAGAGCTGGTGAGGTATTATGGAAGGACTTGAAAACTGAAATTTATGAAGCAATTCTGAGAAACCCGGTGTTTCCGCCTGCTATGAATCTGTCTTGGAGATAGGTTTGCCTATCTTCGGGTAGCTTGTGTGTCCCCTCTTCTGTGTTTTCCTTGTTTATCTTTGTGTGTTTGTCTTATTCTTTTTGTTCATCCTTGTGTGGTTTTCTTTTTTGAGGCTTGAAGTATGTTTCGAGTCTCTTCTTTTTTATTGTTCCTTGCAATAAAACATGTAGGGGTCCTGTCAACCCCGCTAGCCTTTGTTAAATTTTTTTTTATATAAAAGTAATTAAAAAAGTTCATTTCTTTGAAAATAAATTTAATATTTTCTAAAATTATATAATATTTAATTAATCAAATTAATTAACTAAATAATTAATTAAAATAAACATATATATTGATATATGCATATATATAACTATAAATGTTATAGTTCAATACACACACACATTAAATTGTTTAAGGCAAATGAAAATGTATTTTGAATTTATTAAAATTATTTAATTAAGTAAAATTTTGTTTAGTAAATAAATAAATTAAATGATAATTAATAAAGACACACACACACACACACATATATATATAATGATATATTTATATAAAATTATTAATGTTATAATTAATATCCATCTTAAATTGTTTAGGATGTGTTTGTGCCAAAATTGGTCACAAACCCAAAAGTAAAGAAAGCACCAGTGTTTACACACAAATCCTCAATATCCAAACACAGATCTCAGATCCAGATAATGTAGAGAATAAAAATGAAGAGATAATAAAATTAAAATGAGAGAAAGTAAGAGAAGACACAAGATTTATAGTGGTTCGGCTATCTTCGGCCTACGTCCACTTTGAATTGATCCTTTTATTCCTTTTATATTGAGGTTACAGTTACAAGCCTTTGAAATCAGTAAACAAAATGGCAGAGTTTTGCCTAGAAAAGCAGAAGAAGAAGATCCCTTCTTAGTTGCCATAGCGCTGCTATTTATAAGTGCAGATCTGAAAATATCCACCCTAAAACCTAGAATACCTCTTCTCATGCGCAGGTGGGCCCACCAGATCGATCTGGAGTCATTTGGGATCGATCCTGATCGATCCGAGTATAATTCATATCGATCCAAAAATAGTCCAATGAAGCCGAGATCCATCATGGACGTTCTTGAGTGAATAAGCAAGCTCCTGTGAAAATTTCATAGCATTTGGACTTGTAGAATGAGAGTTATGATCAATCCAAGTTTGTTTTTGTGAGTAGGCTGAAGGCTTCGTATCCATGGATTTCGTATCCATCAATTTGCCTCCATCACTTCGTATCCATCAGTCCCCATGTCCATAGCCATAGCCTTCGTATCCATCAAAGTCCCACGCTTCGATCCAAGCAATGCGCTCCTCCCCTTGACCGGCTTCTTCGTATCGATCGATACGAAATAGCCTATGAGTGCTTGCCGCTTTTCGTATCCATCCCCTGCACCTATCTTCGTATCGATCCCAAGTTACCTGGTGAAGCATGTGACTTCGTATCCATCCCAAGTGTGTTCTTCGTATCGATCAATAAGTGATTGATACGAAATGCTCATCCAAATCCCTGCAAACATTGTTTCATTCTTCGTATCGATCCCAGCCTTGATCGATACGAAGTGCATTGACGTATTTTGCCATCCAATCGATACGTGCGTATCGATATGAATTTCATACCCATCAACCTATTTCCTTCCTGAAGTCTACTTGTCGATGCAAAGTGCATTGATATGAGATGCATCGATCCAAAGACCGATTGATCCAAACCAATCATCACAGTGATCGATACGACGATATCGATCCAAAACCATTTCTCTCCAATATTGACCCATCCATAACTCGAGCGTATGAACTCCGATTGACCTAAAATTTGAAGTGTAGCCTCACCTAGCCTTGTTTATCAATCCCTATCGATCCCACCTTGGTTGGATCTTGGTCCAATTTTGACTGTATCGATCATAGCCTCGTTTCCAATCGATCTCCAGTCTTGATATCCATCCCTTTTAACTGATATGTTGATTTCTCGGCCTTGACCAAAAGTGGGGTAACATTTGCCCCCTAAAACATGCCTTGTTATAGGAAGGCGTGTTTTGAATAGCTTTAAATCCGTCATCCGAAATTCATATTCCATCCACAGCCATACCATCCATTCCATAATCCAATCCATTACCAAGCCATTCTATCCAAGTGCCATAGCTATATCCTTGTCCAAATCCGCGAATTCTCCGAGTCGATATCCGATTCCGAATCTAGTAATCAAATCCTTAGCCAATTCCATATCTATCCGAACCCGTCAACCGATTTTTAATCCACTCATATCAGAATCCAATAACCAAATCCATGACCCCTCCGGGTCGCTTTATCCAAGTCCGGGACCTCGACGGGTCCAAATCCAAAGCCGAGACCTCTCCAAGTCCAAATCCAAAGCCGGGACCTCTCCGGGTCCAAATCCAAATCCGTAGACCTTACCGGGTCATTTTATCCTTCTCCGACCTTACTTTCCTATCGGGGGCTTTTATATTCTCCGGCCTCGACTCTTCGGTCGAGGACTTTTGTATTTTGCGGCCTCGACTCTCCGGTCGAGGACTTTTATATTCTCCGACCTCGACTCTTCGGTCGTGGACTTTTATATTCTCCGGCCTTGACTCTTCGGTTGAGGACTTTTATATTCTTCGGCCCCGACTCTCCGATCGAGGACCTTTGTATTCTCTGGCCTCGACTCTTCGGTCGAGGACCTTTGTATTCTCCAGCCTTGACTCTTCGGTCAAGGACTTTTATATTCTTGGGCCTCAACTCTTCGGTCGAGGGCTTTTATATTGCGTTCGAGTCCATTCCATCGCTCTCTGGCGAAGGGACTCGCAACTTGCGATTACTGCTCCGTCTCTCCGGTCGGGACCGTAATCGCGTGACCTTTATTATTTACTACATGAATCCAAATCCAATCAACACAAAATCTAATTGAAAAAATAAAAGTCCATACAACCAAGAAAATCAAATGTCCATAGTACCAAGAAAGAAACCAGAGTCCACGGAAAACAGAAAGAAAACAAGATTTCATAAACCGAGCATCACGGTTTATCATCATCTCAGAGCATTCCTAGGGACCGTCCTCGATCCCGTACATGTGTACGTGACTTAGCCTCATCACTTTGGGGTTTATTACTTATTCAAAGCCATAAATCCATTCAGCTGATAATAAGCTGACGATGCCTAGATCTAGTGCCATCTTCGTCTGAGGTGGGCGGTGGCTGCTCTTGTCCCACTACCACAGCTCGATTCCTTACGTACTGTTGTAGATGACCATTCCTTACATGCTCCTTAACAATATCCTTCAAATGCCTGCAGTCGTTCGTGTTGTGCCCATCCAGGTCATGGAATAGGCAAAGCTTTCCCGATTTCCGTTCGTATTCAGAGAGTTCCCTTTTGTCAGCCTTCGATAATTGAGGCGCCCTCGAGTATCCAAGTAAATCATTTCTAGAGTTTCAGTTAAATCTATGTAAGAAGAGAATTTAGATTCCCTCCGTTGCCTTTTCGATGTGCAACCGTTGTCATTCATTTTCCTTTTGCCTCTATCGTCCTTGTTTGAATCCTCCCTAGGCGGACCTCCACCTTTTACCGCATAAACTTCAGCCTCTCTCCCCTCTCTTTCAGCCTGCGCATCTTCCTATCATAAAAACCTTTCTGCTTCGTGATAAAACTCTCCGAGATCCATTGACGGATTCCATTCCAATGATATCTTAGAATCCGAATCATCCGAAATTCCTGAGACTACTGCCGATCCACCGAAGCTACTGCCACATTGAATCTGGTTAAGAAATCCCTAAGTGATTCTCCCTTCCATTGTTTCATCGATGTTGAAGTTATCACATTCTTGGGTCTCACGATGTGGATCCGAAATTGCCTCATAAATCTCTCAATCAACTCTGTCCAAGTGCTAATTGAGCCGCTCTTCAGTTGTCTGAACCATAGTGCTACTATATCCATCAGATACAAAGGGAAGCACTGAGCCATAACTCCCTCCGATGCCCCCAGTACTTCCATATGCCTCATGTACCTCGTCAAGTGAACAGCGGGATCCGTTCTTGCATCATACTTCTCTAGCGTTGGTAGTTTGAAATCCAATGGATTCCTAGTCTACCTGATCATAGGAGTGAAAGGACTCATGTTCACATCCTCCAAATCTCTATTCACCAATCCTCCCTTCATAGTATGTCTGATAATGTCCACTAACCTGTCGTTGTCATTAAGTGGTAGCCTCTGTCTGCGATCTCCAACCTGCCCCCCGAGTCCGCGAGGGAATCCTGAAACCTGTCCTTCTGGTCGAGCATCCATATTCCGATCAACACCAAACTGCACAGCGCCGCCTGGTACCCTTCCTGGAATTGAGCCAACATGATTCGGGGGCGTGCCCCCTAGCTCAGGGACTATTCTTGATGGTCCCACCCTATCCTGAGTCTCGGTTGCTCCATGTTCCTGATCCTGATTCCAAACTATCGCCGCTTCTGCTGCTCCATCTTCACGATCCCTATTTCTAGCATTTCCTGCAGTTACGTTCTCTTGATTTTGCACTCCAGCTTGTCCAACTTGTCGGAGTAGGTTCTGCATCATCTCCTCCTGCCTTTTCAGCATCCTTTCCTGCATAGCATCCATCATCATCTCCATCTCATCTCTGGTGATGAAAACCGAGGTTTGATTAGCTCCTGAAGAGGCCTCCTGACTTCCTTCATGCTGACTCCTTTCCGTTCTCTGTCTTCTTATTGATTGCTTAGCCATTGCTTCCCAAAATCCAATCCTTTAGCTATACAAATTTGAACTCCAAATCTGGTATAGCGGGTGCTGGTCCTTCATGGTGAAAGCACCAAAGTGTTTGTGCCAAAATTGGTCACAAACCCCAAAAGTAAAGAAAGCACTAGTGTTTACACACAAATCCTCAATATCCAAACACAGATCTCAGATCCAGATAATGTAGAGAATAAAAATGAAGAGATAATAAAATTAAAATGAGAGAGAGTAAGAGAAGACACAAGATTTATAGTGGTTCGGCTATCTCCGGCCTACGTCCACTTTGAATTGATCCTTTTATATTAAGGTTACAGTTACAAGCCTTTGAAATCAGTAAACAAAATGGCAGAGTTTTGCCTAGAAAAGCAGAAGAAGATCCATTCTTAGTTTCCATAGAGCTGCTATTTATAGGTGCAGATCTGAAAATATCCACCCTAAAACCTGGAATACCTCTTCTCATGCACAGGTGGGCCCACCAGATCTATCCAGAGTCGTTTGGGATCGATCCTGATCAATCCAAGTATAGTTCGTATCGATCCAAAAATAGTCCAATGAAGCTGAGATCGATCATGGACGTTCTTGAGTGAATAAGCAAGCTCTTATGAAAATTTCATAGCATTTGGACTTGTACAATGAGAGTTATGATCGATCCAAGTTTGTTTTTGTGAGTAGGCTGAAGGCTTTGTATCCATGGATTTCGTATCCATCAATTTTCCTCAATCACTTTGTATCCATTAGTCCCCATGTCTATAGCTCTAGCCTTCGTATCCATCCGAGTTCCACGATTAGATCCATGCAGTGCATTCCTCCCCTTGACCGGCTTCTTCGTATCGATCGATACGAAATAGCCTATGAGTGCTCGTCGCTTTTAGTATCCATCCCCTGCACCTACCTTCATATCGATCCTAAGTGTCCTGGTGAAGCATGTGACTTCGTATCCATCCCTAGCGTGTTCTTCGTATCGACCAATAAGTGATCGATACGAAATGCTCATCCAAATCCCTGCCAACATTGCTTCATTCTTCATATCGATCCCAGCCTTGATCGATACGAAGTGCATTGACGTATTTTGCCATCCAATTGATACGTGCGTATCGATACAAATTTCATACCCATCAACCTGTTTCCTTCTTGAAGTCTACTTGTCGATGCAAAGTGCATCGGTACAAGATGAATCAATCCGAAGACCGATCAATCCAAACCAATCATCACAGTGATTGATACGAAGGTATCGATCCAAAACCATTTCTCTCCAATATTGACCCATCCATAAATCCAAAACTATTTCTCTCCAATATTGACCCATCCATAACTTGAGCGTATGAACTCCGATTGACCTGAAATTTGAAGTGTAGCCTCATCTAACCTTGTTTATCATTCCTTATCGATCCCACCTTGATTGGAGCTTGGTCCAATTTTGATGGTATCGATCATAGCCTCGTTTCCAATCGATCTCCAGTCTTGATATTCATCCTTTTTAACCGATTTATTGATATCCCGGCCTTGACCAAAAGGTGGTGTAATAAGATGAATAAAATATAATTTGAATTAAAAATAATTTGATCAATTATTAAATTAATAAATTAAAATTAATTGAATATGATTTACTTAACGGTAGGCTGAGGAGCAAAAGGAGGAATCCACCCAAGGAGGGGCTCGCATCTGATTAGCTAGTTGATGAGGCAATAGCTTACTAAGGCGATGATCAGTAATTGGTTCGAAAGGATGATTAGACATACTAGGACTGAGACACGGCCCAGACTCCTACAGAAGGCAGTGGTGGCGAATTTTTCTACATATAAATATTATATAAGTTAATTAAATTATAAACAATTATAAACGAATTAATTTATGCAACACAAATGTATAATATAATTGGAACCATAAGAAACCCAACTTAGATTTAAAGAATAAATATATATGTATTGTACGTATACCATGATTTCAAATGTTTCCGACACTTGAATCACAAGGGTATTTCATAAGAAACACATTATGCTTTAAATTATTACCACTCTAATAAATGTATGTATTATAGATTATAAATCCATATTATATAAAGTTGTCCCCTACCATTTATATATTCATAGATTAGTTACATACTCTTTAGTCTTTAAGAAAAACTCAAGATATGGATACTATGTGTGGTAGCACCAATATATTGACTAGACGAGATAAGATACATGCACGTATTTATTGGGAAAACTCAAGGCATGTGCATTATATCGAGGTTGTCTTGAAATGATAGGTATGGATGAATAATCTCTTTTAATTTGTTGAGCAAAATTCAATATCGAGATGAAATTAGTACAATACAATGAGTTACTAGTTGCTTATGATACAACTGATAGATGTTATCCATCTCTTACGGGCCTACAATTTTTGAGCTATCTTAAGGTCAAAATGCCAAAGCAAGCAAGTCATAATATTCACTAGTTAAATGGAAATATTTCTACATTTCTCTTAAAGTTTCGAGGAATATAAAAATTTAGGCCTTATTAAAAATATGAAATGAACACAATTAACCTTTCCAATATTATAAGAATATATTCTATATAAAGTTAAAACAATCTAGTTCAATAAATTTATGCAACTAATACAACTGATAAAATGTTTATCATTTAAGAAAACAAATGAACTGAATTAAGCCTAACACTGAAATATAAAATATACCTACCAATAAATCTTTTGGCATGTTATCAATTCATGACCCATGTAAGAGCCAAATTATAAAACAACTAAATATATCCGAACCTTGGTCATATTGGTATTTATTTACCTAAGACTACGTATTGTCATCCATGAATTTAGATCTCTAAATCAATATAAGAATATGAATATGTGATCCATATTTAACCACATATAAATGTTATATGGTGAACATTCGTGATTCATAATGTAAGAAATTTCAATGAAATTAGTTCAATCGAAATGAGCAAGTAAACCATGATGCAAGATCGTGTATTTAATACAATTGATTGCAATAAGGATCTTGTTTTGTTAGATGCTGCACCAAACTAAGAGCTATAGGATGGACCTAGAAATTTAATCATTGAATTGTAAGTTTGATTAGTTTACGTTGTTGGTGAGATTTTTCATCTCACAACAATATATTTCTAGTAGGAAAATAATATTTCTGATTACCCTATTAGTATTAAATCAACAAATTTAAGTGAAATTAAATTTTCCTTTAACATAGTAATTATGCTATGGTGTGCTTACACAATTATGAAGAAGCACTTTAACCATTTGTTAAAATGCCTAGGTTGACTTATGTTAGCGCCAAAATTGGTCACTAACACCCAAATCCAGATGAAAGCACCAACCAACGACCACAGATCACAGATAGAATGTATGTAGAGAGTTATAATGTGAAGAACAATAAAAATTAAAAGAAAACAGTAAGAACAGAAGATTTATAGTGGTTCGGCTGACTTCGGCCTACGTCCACTCCAGAAATTTCCTTTTTTATTGATGTTAGAATCAATTACAGTTACAAAATGGTAGAGTAGCCTTAGCCTTGGAAAATAGAAAGCAAGAGAGCCGAAAAGAAGATCCACCCAAATTTGGAGACCCACATGCTGTATTTATAGGCAAATAGTTGGGCCTCCTGGGTGACCCAGGCCCATTAAATCCATAGCCGATCCAGAATCCATAGTTGGGACCAGTTACATATCCAAATGTTGCCGACCCACGAAAACCACCAAGGCGACTCGAAGCATAGCCACCTTTGACTCAAAGCAGAGCATCCCTGGACTCGAAGTAGCTAAATGCCAAACCATGAAAACACCAAGCCACGAAGTTATGAAACCGACCCGAAGCATGTAGCCAAAAGACTTGAAGCAATCCAGAAGCCTCAAGTGACTGACCCACAAAACAAGGCCGACCCACCTTGGTTCTGACCGAACCACACCACCAACTCGAAGTAAGGAGCCTGGAGACTCGAATCACCATACCACCTTCAAACGCCGACCCACCTTCCATCATAACGACCCACATCCTAGGACCGAACCACAAAGACTCGAAGCAAGGAGCTAGAGGACACCGAGCGATGCCCCAAGCAACCATGCCGATCCATTTGATACTCCACCGAGCTACCCGAGTGATGACCCGAAGTCACATGCCTCAGGACTCGAAGTTGCCAAGAGACAACCAAGGATGAACCACCATTTAGTTATGCCGAGCCACGCCATTCTGACCGAATGACACCTCCCAGACTGGACCACATCATCCTGACCGAACGACATCTCCCAAACCGGACCACACCATCCTGACCGAATGATATCTCCCAGACCGGACCACCTTGGTCGAACGGCCGAGCCACATGGCTGAACCACCAATGACTGAACTATGCTTAACCTCTTCTCCTCGACCGAACGGCACCTGCCGATCCTCATAGGACGAACCATGTTTGGCCAACCCACCTCAACTTTTACACCATGTCCGAACGACACCATCTAGATCGATCCATACCTCCCAGGCTGAACGACCGACACCCAACCATCCATAACTGATCGTCTTTCCATCCAGTTGGCTTAAACCCATCGTATCCCAGTCTTGACAAATGAGTAGTCGATTTAGTTTAATCCACTTGTCCATGGCCTTTCCAAAAGGCGGGTTAACAACTTAAGTACCAAATTTAGCAAAATGAACGTTAAACAAAATATACTAAAAGTGAAAAGTAAAAAGTGCATTATAGTAAAGGATACAAAAACTTACGTGGTTTGGATTTCAAAAAATCCAATGTCCACAAGTCAAATCCTTTATTATCTTTATTCTTCCTTGCACAATGCTTTTAATGACAGAAAGAGTATAAGTATATAAGGTAATTTTTCATAAAATTAATCAAAATTCATTTTCTCTGCTACAGTACTTTTCTATTTATAGCAGAAATTCTCTTGCAGATTGTTGACATCACTTCTCTACGTTATTCCTCCACCATCAGATGTTGCCAAGAGTCTACCACCTATTGATTGCTATAATATGCAAAGATTGTTGACATGGCTATTGGCGGGAAAGTTTGCTTTTGGCAGGAAGATTTGAATTGGCGGGATGATTTGAAATGTTGTTTTTGATGTTCGTGCGGTGAGCTGTATTGGTATCAGCCTTAGTGATGCGCTATATATATCTTGGTGACCTTCTTCTACACTTTGCATTTGGAAAATCAAGTGGATTATGGAACATAGCTTTGTTATATAAAATAGTTTTGGTTTTATTTGTTTAGCTGACATATACCGCATAGACTGACCTAGTTTGGATCGGACAAGTTCCGTAGCGGTATGTCGGCGCCGTCTTACATTATAGGAGTCATTTTACTTGCTTATTATGACACAATATGTTTATGTGTTATGGAGGTTATTCGATATGCTTGAACATTACTATGCAGTTTCCTTTTATGGTGGAATAACTCATAAGCTGTAGCATCAGTGGAGATACTGCACCGTAATTTTCTTGCGTGATGTTGCTATTTCGATTTTGATCAATTTTGTTAGGCTTTTTTGCTTCTATAATTATTTTAGCATCGTGGCACAGTTTGTATATAATGGAGGTGTGTTCTGCTTAAGTGTTACATCATGATTTTATTATATGGAAAAAATGGTTTTATAAATGGCGGCGTAGGTTTTGAAGATGGTTTGTGGCCAAGGAGATGATGGCATCATATGAGGGTATGATGGAGCAGTCTTTGGTGAAAATGGCGGTGCAACCTAATGTGTAGACTGCATAAACTTTGGGAAGTTTGAGTGTGTACTTTGCTTTATGGCAGCGCAATTTTCATTTTTTTTCTGTTTTGTTTTTCATGACATGTCTCATTACCAAACCAGCGCAGTTCATTATGTGATTCGCACTTATATTCAGCGTAATTTTTCATATGATTAAATGGTACGAGTTTGCTTCAGAACTATGATGTCTGTTTGTTATAGTGTTGTAATTATCTTAAGTGCTTTGGATATATGTAATGCATTTCATGGTATGACTTGCCTTTTAGGGAGACTATTGCCTTATAAGTTTGGCCGATCTATTAATCATGTTAACTTTATTTCACTGGACTTTACCTATAGTGCATTTTAGGCATCTGTCTACTCCATTGCATGATTTTAGGCCGTTTCATTATATTGTGTAGTGCTCTTATTAAATGGACTGCACACCATATGTCATGTTAAAAAATGGGTGTAACATTTGCTCTCCAAGTTTGTGCTAATGCATGTTAGTGCAGACTTGTAATTTACTGCACCCATTTTTCATATTATATAATTAATCGGTCGCCTCGCATTTAATGTTTCTTACATGCATCACTATATGAGCGGCCATGCTTTTTGCACATGATCAGGCACATCATTTCGGTATTTGAGAGATTTTCTTAGTTTTTCATGAAGATCTCTTCCCATGATTATGATCTAATGGTCCAGATTAATAGCATTATTTGAATTCAAGGGCTGAGATTTTCTAAATTAATTTGTACTTATTCTCCTTTTTTTGTTTCGCTTTTACTCGCTCAACAAACAGAAAGAAACCTAAGGCGATTTATGATTTTTTACTTCAATTCCCTCTTATCAAGCCTCGGTCATTGTTAATCTGTAAGCCATTTATTTCGCTTTTTTTTCTTCTTACTTTTCTACATTTTAGCTGGTTGATTTGTTTATTTAGAGAAATTTCTAGTATAAATTGCTACATTTTCCATTCATGTTGAGGAAGTCATTTTCATGATTTTATTTGTTTATCATTCGATCTTTAAATTGTTTACGTAACCGTGTACGTTTTCAAATCGTCAAATGAAATCTTGATTATATTTTTTAATTAGTTGGGTTTGTTCTTTAATTTGAAGCATCTTTTAAACACAAATTTCTTACCTTTACTTATGTAATGTTTGAGTTGAAGTGGATTTTGTGAGTTTAGATTTTAATTCACTCCTTGTTTTAGTTAACAATGGCCTTCAACGATCTTCCCAGTTCATTAGGTCATGATTCGTCTTTTTTAAATCTTACTTCAACCATCGATGAGTAAGGTCAGGCCGAGGAAATTTGATTAAGTTTAGGATTAAGGGCTATGGGTTTAGGATCACTACACCCTCTAGGGCAAACTTTGGGCGTATTCACCTGCCCCCAGGGGCACAGAGGGATATATTTCCCTTACCTCGGAACATATTCGATGTGGTCGTTATCTTCCTTTACACCCCATTATTAAAGTATGGCTGGTAACTGTTGGTATATCCCTCATTTAGTTCGCCCCTATAACCTATCACCTCCTAGCATGCACCAACACTCTATATGCTGAAAATTTAACTCCTTCCTTTTGTCAAGAACTTATCTTTTTATATTTGATGCATATGAGCTTAACTTTGAGGTGTTGGATTTTATTATATTTAAGCTACAAAATATCTATTTTCGATAATTTTGCACAAGACTTATAGGTAGGTGGATCAATTTTTTTTTATTTCGAACTAGGATGACTTCATTTCCTCGTTTGGGGAACTTGGTATCGCATTGCCCTTTTTTCTTATTACAGCTTCTGAGATTTCTTTCACTAAATTAAATTTTCATTTCTTTTTAGCATTTTCATGATTTTTCTAAAGGCGAGCGAGAGCTCTTTTAGTCTCGTAGAATGATAGCGCTTAGTTATGATGTGGAGGTTCATAAGTGTTTGTATCTTTTCACGAAAGACCTATTATGCAAACATAATTTCCTCCCTTAACATCATTATTTTTGTCATTCTATTTTTGACACAGCGCGACACATGGTATATTTTAGTTATATGAACTTTGGTGTTTATGTCCTCCTTTTCTTTGTTATGCATTTTTTAACACATGACCTTTGTAACGATATGCCTTTTCAACCCTCGATTGTCGACACTAATACATCTAGGGTATTAACGTATTGAGCACCCAAATGCCAAAAAGATAGAACATTAAGGTTTAAAAAGAAGAAAAGAAAAGGAACAAGAAAGAGAAGAACAAAAACATCAGAATCTCATATACGGAATGACAACATATAATATCAAAAGACTGTACACAAAGCTATTCTAATATACATAGAATTTTAGAGTTACTAATCAAAGTACTATCATCGGCCTGGACAGTTATAACAACCTTCTTTACAATTGCATATATGTATACATAAAGTAAAGCGGTGGAAATAAATACTACGGTAGGTAAAACATCCAGCTCCTCTCCAAGAGCCTAATGCACATCAATGAAAACCTGACTTCTTCCGAATACTCGAAAGAGTACCTATGGAAATAAGGGAAAAATAAAACTATGGGTCAGACATAAGTCTAGTATGATAAATTCAAGAAATATGTAGCTAGAATATAACAATACTTTTGAGACCGTCATATCGGTTATCCGCTCAAAAGAACCAAAACCTATCTAATAAGTACATATTACGATATAATAGATAATGTCTAGGGTGAAGAATATAAATCAGAAAATAGTTATGATGCTTACATTAATCACACCACAACAATATTAAAGTACATTCAAAACTGCTAAGGGTACGTTCGTATATGGATTTTCCACGGAGGCCTCCCCAGTAAAATGAGACCAATCTCCATGACAAGGATCAGAAAATACCTTCTAAGTGTCGTATATTTCTAGATAGAATATACCATAAGGCAAACACAACAGACCCACGCCCTAACACATGAACCAAGTATCATCAACTCCTGCCTGCTAACATATCGAAACAATCCTAGATTTAGAGTTGATGTACCCTCCTATAGGTTAGCTAAACCCTCGGATTATGCATCCTACTTTGTTTTTAGTTATATACCGATGGTGGAGTCACGTTCAGCATCAATACATGAGCCATAACTTGAACAGATCATGAATCCCCAAATTGATTCTAGCATCTTAAATAGATCACCCACCTCTACATGGGTTCGATCATCTCGAACAGATCTCGAATCTCCATATAGATTCCAACATCTCAAACAGATCCACTTCCAAGAGATAGAAAACGTATCTCAGTCTTGAAGTTGTTTTCGATAAGTAAAGCACATACCGATCCCGGTCTCTTCAATAATGTATCAACAAATTTCCAGTTAATTTAATTCCGGTTCTTTCAAAAATAAACAGACAACAATAAGGGTGGAGATCATCTCTTATCTGGATGGATTTCCTTATCACTTGTCCTAGAAGAGCAAGACAAGTTTATATGTAGGTTACATCACCATCGAGTGTACAACCATACCGTATAATTCCCATATTTCTTTTAGATATTTCCCAAATTAATTTTAGTCATTTTCAATAACAATGAAAACAATCACATATGGAAACCAAGTCTCTTATATTTATCACATTTTCGACCTTTTCAACTTCTATTATCTCTCAGCCAAGAGTGAAGCCCAATAGGTTAGAGCACCATTGCTTCTACACCCTACTCGAATCTTCATTCTTAAGTCTTACAGATAAAATCAAGTCTACTTCATCGGCTTTTGGTGCTAAGCACACGACTAAATAATTTCCATAGACAAGTAATCACACAAAGCATGATTAACTCACACAAAGCACAATCAAGTCACATAAACGACTTCTAATCCCATTTTTATTTAATTAATCCTTTATTAATTAAAATCTCTTTTATTTGTAAAACTTCTTTATCTAATAAAACTTCTTTATTGAATTAAAAATTCTACTTTAATTTAAAACTTCTTCCTTTAATTTAAAACTTCTTTCTTTAATTAAAGCTTATTTTAATTAAACATCTTTTATTAATTAAACACCTTTTATTAATTAAACACCTTTATTAATTACATACCTTTATTAATTAACTCTTTTATTAATTAACTCCTTTATTAATTAACTCCTTTATTAATTAAACTCCTTTTTAATCAAAACTTCACTTATTTAATTAAACTTCTTTATTAATTAAAACTTCACTTATTTAATTAAACTTCTTATTAACTAAAACTTAACTTATTTAAACTTGTATACAGATTTAATTTCCCTTTATAAAAGATATATACTTGTGTTCTACTATTCACGTATTTTACTACTCACGTATTTTACTATTTATGTATTTTACGATTCATGTATTTTACTACTCACTTATACTCTTTTCTATACTTCAAAAGTATACATATTCTTATCTCAAATGGTATAAGTATATTTACAAATCATTAACAAGATTTACGTACTTCAAAATATAATCAAAGAGGTTAAAAATGAACGTTACTTAAATATTGTTACTATAAACCCCTTCTCTTTTATAAGATAAACTTTTACTTTTTCTATCTTTTTTATAAAAGATTCCATACTTGTTATTATCTTTAAATTATTCATTATTAAAGATCTAAGTATATCCTTAAGGGTTAAAGAAAATTATTACTCAAGCATTATCACAACAAACCCAAAACTATTTAATACTTAACTATTTTCTTTAAAACTTGCTCTTAAAGATTTAATTACACTTACAAGGGTTAAAGACAATTGTTACTTAAATATTGTCACAACAAACCCAAAACCATTTCACTTATAATTATCCTTAAAGTATTTTTTATTAAATATCTAATTAAATTCCTAAGTATAATTAATGTGACGACCCGGAATTTCTGGATATTTGAAATTGAAATATTTAATTGATTTTAAATATTTGAAGTTAGTTTAATTTGAATTTCAAATATCACTGTTTATTTGGATAATTAAATTATTGAATTTAATAAGTGGAGATTGTGTAAAATATTGAATCTTGATTTTTAAGCTTGTTAAAAATAATTTGAAGGCTTTTAAAATCTATATTGATAATACTGAAGATAGTAAAAGTGCTAAAATTGAATTTGGAAGTGTTTTGTTAAGTTTTGAAATTTTATCGTTTCAATTGATATTTAAAAAAATAGCCTTCTAAGGCACAGTCTCGAAATTCGACGAAACCAGTTCCATTGGATCCGTAATAGTGTATTATTATCGCATTTCAATTTTTGTAGTGATTGGAGTTGTTGTGTGAGCGTACGATATATAAACGCGCTGAAGTTTATATCAAAAATTTAATATAATAACTGGATCCAAAAATCTATCTTCTCCATATGATCGAGTTAGGACTTGGAACCTTTTCCGTTGCATTCGGAATAGGCGTATAACATTATAAATGTCTGGCGGCACGCCTCGATAGGAGGTCAAAATTTTAAGTTGCACTTATCGAGACGATTTGAATTTAAATTAATATATAAAAATATATTTGACCAGTCAAAATCCTCTCATGTCAAACGTTTTTCCTACAGCAGATTTTTCTTTTCAGAAAATGCTGTACAAACCTAAGCCGACACGCAGAAGCAATTTTGCACGCTAACATCGCTTCTTGTTCCCCCCTTTTCTCTTTTAAAAAGAAATAGCAGGTTCAGACTTTTTAAATCAAAACAAAGAAAAATGGCCGCAACTAAATCGCGAAACCTAGATCAAGAATGCCGATATCCTTCTTCTCTTCTTCCTTCATTAACAAAAGTCGAACGACCAAAAAATTAAAAAAAATAAAATAAAATGGTGAACGTTCGAAACCCCTCTTCCCAAATCTAGCGACACGCTTACGCTCGTTCGAATAGCGGGTCGAACAGTATCATGATTTTGGTTCTTGCCTTCAGTTAATTGCGCGCGAACTCGATTAGCATCGCGTGTATCATGGAACGAGGCGACAAGCAGCAACTACCGGAGAAGTTCAACGTTGTTCGATCGAGCAGAGAGAGAGGTCGCGACGTCTTGTGGCAAAGTCGCGTGTAGTCTGATGTGCAGTCGTGGCCAGGGAGAGGACACGGGCGAGTGCAATTGTCTGGACGATGGGGCATTGTTTCAAGAGCAGGTCGGTTGTCTTCGATGGTATAGGCTTCCTCTGCCGTTTTTAAATTTTAATTTGTATTTTAGTTTGAAAAGAATGAACTTGAAAAATGTGTAGAGGTAATTATGTTTGATTTTTAATATATAGGTTTAAAACAGGTACAGAGAAAACACACACACACACACACACACACACACACTTATATATATATATATATTACAGTAAGGTATACTGAGAACCATTCTGTTGATTTAATATTAGACTTGGAAAAGAAAAGGGGAATTTAAATGTTTGAGGAGTTTATTTAAAAATAGATTTTTAAATCTATATAGATTATTTTATAAGTGTATATGAAGTTTCAAAAAAATAAATATGGATATACACATTTTAGATTTATTGTTTTATTTTAAATAATGGATTTGGAAATTAATTTGTTTAATTTACTTATTTAATAATTTTAGAAATTTTTAAAGGGAAATTAGTTTAATACTAAAATATTAGTTAATTAAATTTAAATGAAATTGACTGTTCAATCATTTCAAATATTAATTAAACTATAAATGTCTATACAAGGTCTAAAATCATGAAGGGACAAGCCGGTATGGATCGGGTTGCGAATTAAAGGTCAAAGGTGAGTTAATCTCACTCATCTGGGTTGTTATTTAAATTTAAATAGTTAAATTTAAATATTGGGTCAAATGATTGATTTGATTGGATGTGACATATATTATATAGTAGTATATATATATTGGAGTGATTGATTTCCCGCATTATATAGCGGATGAGACCCTATGCGCTGCATAATAGCGGATGATATTTTATAAACCCATATACCGCGATATTCCACCTCGAAGTGGAATTGGTATTGTGCTAACATCTGTGGATGCAGGGAAACAGGTTGGAGGGACCCAGCTGGATTCCTCAAAATTATTTAGATTGTTCTAATAATTCCGTGTTATGATTATTTGATATTCTGTGATGAATTATATTGATAATTAGAATATTGGATGTTATGGGTTGATTGAATATATTTGGGTATACTGTGTTACCAAATATATAGATTGGATTTTTGGAAAGAAAATATAAGAGAAATTTTTTAAGTGAAATAATTATAGAGATTTCGGATAAATTAAAGAATGATTTATAAAAGTTAAAAGTGGATTTCTTTTAAATTCCAAAGTATGGATAAGGAGATTTTTGAATAAATGGGAATAAATAAATTTTAAAACCTAAGTGATGTTAATTAAAGGAATAATAGATTATTTCTAAAAATTCAGGATTTGAATGGTTAAGGAAGGAGTAAAGGAAGAATTTGCAATAAATATGAAGTTGGTATTTTCAGTTCAAATAAGATTTTAATAAAGGAGTAAATCTAAAATTAATTGGTTCCGAAATAAATTTGGAAAGTAAAGGAATTTATTTTAACAAAGTAAAATTTTGGAAATCAATCTGAAAATTGATTTAGTGTTTGAAATTGGGATTTTAAAAGGAAGATGAAACTATGGATTTATAAACTGGGTTTATAAAGTGGAATAAGATATCAGTGGATATTTGAAATATAAATTCAAGGTGGGAATTTCTTAAGGGATGGGTAAATTTGTTTAAAAATAAATAGTGATTTATTTTTAAAAGATGTGAAAGAGAAGTGTATTTCCCTGGAAAGCCAAGTACGTTTCAAATCAAAATTTTAAGTATGAGTTAAAAGTTTTAAAGTTATTTTAAAAGCATGTTTTTAGAAAATTTATTATTTTTAAATGTTTAAATTTTAAAGTAAGTATTTTTTTTCAAATTTATTTTAGTAGTAATTGTTTAAAGGTGACTTGGTATTATGTTTTAAAAAGATAAAAATTTAGTTTTATATTTTATAAAGTAGTTTATTTTAAATATTCTTAAAGTATATATTTTTAAATAAAGTATTAAAGTAGTTATTAATTTAAATGTTTAAAGTATATTTTATAATAAAGTGTTTTTAATTTATTTTAAAAACCTAAAGTATTTGTACTTGGTGATCTCAGTGGAAATAGAAATATTTGGGAAATTTATTCTGTGAGAGAAAGATGGTTTGAAACTGTTTTCAAAGGGTTGAAAAGTGGAAATATATCTTGCGAAGATATTTTGAGGTTAGTAAATAATTTGGGAGAAATTATTTAAAGGTCTGATGGTTGTTTGTGAATGTTATTTGATAGTTAAATAACCAACTATCAATATTGGCCAATGCGTTGATCGTTTCGGAGAGACCGGGATCGGGATTCATTTCCCGAAAACCACTTCGATCCGGTTTATACGTTTTCGTGAGGAAGACGAGTTTGGAGTCGAAGATGGAGCGGTGAAGTTCAAGGGCTAGTCGCTACTAATCCTGAGGATGATTCCAAAATGGATGTAGTAGCAATAGTGCCTTCGGTCCCGTTCGAACCCGGAACGGACTTGTATGGATGAATGCTTCCAGAATATCGTCAGGAGGACGGTGAGCATTCTAAGTGATATGTTTTAAAAAGGTACGCTTAGCCTCGAGCCTCATCAATCGGGAATGACTGAAAATCAGGGGTTATGCAGCAAGGCTAAGTGGGTCGCACCCATTAGGATGAGGTCATCCCTGTCTAGATGTTCCTTTTTATTTCATCTTAGTGGGCGGTTGCTGATCCCAACCGCGAGGTGAGCTTACTCAGGATTATCCAGTAAGGGGTAGTCCCAGTCTTGTGTTGTAGGGGATTGGGAGTGATCCTCGGTACGTTGATCTAGGCCACGTACTGTGACAGGTGGTACCCCAGTGCCTAGTCATTAATTGGAAATCCATTCTCCCTACATGCCTTTTACGGGTGTTGTTTGTAGAACCCACTTTGTGGCTAGTATGTTGGAATTTAATCATGTAACAATTTCAGCTATTTGAATAAGTATTTGTATATAGACACTTTTATAATATCAAACGGATTTGATAAAAAGTGTTTTGGCTATCGTAAGGTAAAAACCCGACATGTTTATTTGTGGCGTGGTCTTACGAGATGCTTTTGATTTCAAAGGATTTTGAAACTTTAATAATCCAATTGAGTGTGTTTTCTCATGCTGGTTTTCCAGACTGACTGTGGAGCTCAGGAGATGAGCTGGATGACGAGGCGTATTTTCCGTAGATTTATATTTCCGCTGTGCAGTGAAAGTTGTATAGTCAGCTTTTGTGAGGATAGGTTATGATAACTGTCCAGTGTGTGTTATGAAATGTGTTGTACTCTGATGATGTAATGTATATAACAGATATAGTTTCTTTTTATGTAAAGATCAGTCATTTATTTATTATATATTATTCCGTTGCATTTGTGAGATTTTGTGGTTTGTTTTCTATATTTCTTCTTCCACCTCCTTCTTCTTTAACCCTAATGGTTCGTATTTCCGTTCACTTTGAGTTGATATATTGGAGAATATGTCGACTCAAGGGGTACGGGTTTGCGGGCTGTTACAGATAAGGGTTAAAAATAAATGTTACTTAAATAATGTCTACTACAGCCCAAACCCATTTCTATACTTATTATTAACTTTAAAACATTCATTTTAAAGATCAAAGCATATACACACTTATTAATTAAGGTAATACACTTTTAATTTAACTACTCAAAACCATTTATTTAACTTAAGAGTTAAAATCAAAAACTTCATCAACTACTTTTATAAGATACGTAACTTACTTTTTAAAACTTATGTGTGTGTGTGTGTGTGTTGTTGCCTAAACTTCTGGCCCGGCTATATTCAGGTTGACTGTATAAGTTAGACCCGATAATTATCAAGGCAAGCAGCTCAAAGAGATGATCCTAGAGTCTAGGAACCAAGTACAAACAAGACTACGAGTCGACGGTCCAAAAAGCTTAGAAGTGCAACAACCTGGAATACACTAAGTATGGATCAGTGTTCTATCGTACATAGGGGATCGGTACCGATCCCTAGGGGTACACCCAAAGTGGCCCCCACTCCTACGACACTCTTCTCTACCAACATAGAGCCTGAGTCAAGTGTTGTTCCAGATTCCCTATGCTTTATATTGGTAATCTCCATACGTAATCTAAACAGCAACTCAGCCTTTTATAGATCCATCTCTTGGACCTTAAAAACATCTAGGTGACTATGCAGAAGAACTTTTGAATCCCAAAGCCAATAACAAGACAAGCTAACACAAGACCCTATGCTACATATATAGGGATCGGTACCAATCCCCAACCATAGGTGATATGGAGATGAGATTTTCTTGGAGACTTAGTCTTAGTGGCGAGGTTCTGTAGGTGAAGTTTCAGCGAGATATTTGGTCATCTAATCCTATAAATACAGAAGGCATGGTTCATTCTAAGGAGCTTTACACATCCATTTCACTCTTATTCTCTTGTATTCAAGGATCTATTCCGATCCCACTCTCTTATAATCACAAAAACTAGTGCAAAAGCAATAAAATCATTCATGTGGACGTAGGCCAAGGTTGCTGAACCATAATAAATTCGTGTATGCATGTTTTATGTTGGATTTCCTCTATTTTTAATTTACTTTCTTCATATAATCTCTAATATTTACTTCTCTGGGTGTTTGAACCAATTTTGATTCAACAATCTGGTGCTTTCACTGAGAGAGATATTCTCAGGCCATTTGGATCTATCATCTACTATTGTATTTCCCCATATCCAAAAGATAGATCCAACTTCCCTACCTTTTAATTCTATAACTCAGATTTTCAAAGATCTACTAGAAGCTTTTTGCCATGGCCCCACCAAGGAAAGAAATGTAACACCACTAAATTTGATAACATTATCTAGGATATTTAATTAGACAAATTTAAATGAAATAATGTAACATGGTAAGGAGATTGAGATTGTCTAAGCAAAAAATCCTTTCTTTCTAATTTTTCTATCTTCCCATTCGTTTCCAGCGGATTCTTCGTCTCCTAATTCCTTCCATTCTACCAATGAATTTTCTATAATAATTCGCAAATCTAAATCGGCTAATTGTTCTCTGATTTGATAAACAATGAGGGTCGAGCCTTAATTAATGAACTAATGGGATCAAATAGAACTTTAATAGGAAAGAGGATACGAGGAGGGAAAAATGGGAAAAGAAAACATTACCTTATCATAAACCCTTATTCTCATTTCCTTCCTCACTTCCCACATCCACAAATGAAAATAAAACAAGGGTTTAGGCTGACTATTGCTAGAACAATGACAAAGAGACAAGCTAGGAAAATAAGGTCAAAGTTAAGGAAATGAAATCAAATACACATCTCAACCATCTTAATCTATTCAAGACGAATAATAGAAATATGCATCTCTTGTTTTAATTATTATTTTCTGTTTTGAGTTTAAATCCAAACAGTTAATGATATCATGCCATATTTTATAGTATTCAATGCTTATATGCTTGAATGATGAATAATAGAATTTATTATGGAATTGTCTAAGTGGATTTAGGAGTGAAAACCTAATTCCTTTGACCCAAATGCTCTAAAATTTTGATATGAGGTTTAGAATAATATTTCAGAAGTGGGTTTCGAATTTCATAATTTTCTAAGGGTGTATGAATTTAATGGTGAATTTTCTAAGTTGAGAGAATGGGTTATTTAAGGTTTTAATTATTAAGAATAATTAAATAAGGTTTTTGCTCTCAAAATTTTTATATGTTGAAGAATATGGTTAAATTGATTTATTGTGATTTATGGAGATTTTTCCCAAGTATTTATGATTTAATATGAATTAATTAAGCAAGAAAGGCTTGATTTATTATTAATATATTACAATAAATTAAAAGGCTTGCTAATTACTTTAGGAATGATAAATTCTACTCTTTAGCATTTTTTCTGGAATTTGGTAAAGAAAGTGTTATCTAATAGTATTTTGACAAATAATTGGGGGTTTAGTGAAAAGGAACCACTTTAAAGTAAATAAAACAATTTTCACTTTATTTACGGTTATGCTACTTTGAAAGTCATGATGCCGCACTCATCACTCCAACCCTATGGACTTCGACATCGTCCTAGACCAATGCATAGGATATCACTTCGGTTGATATGGACTGTACTAGTTTAGTCGAGTGGAAGTCAAGTAATGTCGTCGTCGTCATCATGATCTTTGAAGAGGTTGATGCCACACTTGTTTATGCATATGTTTTATAATGTCTCCAAACCCATATTTTCAAAGTGACTACTTCGGCTCTATGAAGTCACTTATCCTATCGGTTGATGATGCCGCATGTTTTTATACTAAACGACTTCGACCCTACCCTTGCTACATTTTATGAAGGAAGTGGTGTCGTATGTTAATACTTTAATCCAACAGTTTCGAAGTGGTTATAGATGGAGACACTAACCTTTGTATTTTCAAAGTAATCTCTTCGGCCCATTGATGCTGCTTACTTTCTTTAGGCATTGATGCCAACATTAATGACTTTGACCCTATTCTTGTAAAAGGTTTTAAATTATACAAATGCTCCTCGACTTTGACACCATAAGAGGTGAGAAGAGGATGGGTTCGGCCTTATGGCCTTGTGTTTTGAAAGTTAAGGGTTTTAACTGGTTTTGAGGGCTGAAGACCCTCTTCGACTATATACCTCGCCGCTTTTATCAATATAAAGGTTTTAAATTGTTTTGGCCTTATGGCCTATGGTTTTAAGAGGCGACGACCTCAAATGACTTCAAACTTCATCACTATGATTTTATAAAGCACATATATCATGGCATAATTATTTTAAAATAAAATGTAGGGCTAAAATCTTCCTTGTTTGAATATGATTTCAAGGGTTAAATCATTTATAAATAAAGATGTTTTCAATGAAATAATGTGTATCTAGCCCAGTATTTTATTAAAGTGACTACTGTTCTTATCACTTTTAGGTAAATTGTAATAGGATGAATTAACTCAAAGATTAGAAAACCAGATGAGACCGGTGTAGGGTTGCGCCCTATACTTCAGCTGTTAGCCCCTAGCTGATATTAGTCCAAAATCCTAGTGTGTAAGATGGTGTCACGGGTAAGACTAAAAGTAGGTGTATGCACAGATAGGCATATACAAAGAAGAGTTAGCTTACTGGTGAGCCCACAAAATCATTAGGTTCAGTTGACCATAGGAATAGTAAGTTTCAAACAGACCGTCTAATTTTCTTCTAATGGTATGGTTATAAAATTTGATAGATCTGCTAGGCTCGAGTCAGCCACATAGGTTGGTAGTTACCCTATGAAAACTAAATATTATGACAGATAGTCCACTAATTTGACGGATAGTCAAGATTACCCAAGTTGTAGGCATACTTATTGTTGTTATATTGTTATTTTAACTAGTTTGGTTGCATGACTATGATTTGCAAGAGATATATTGTTACAAGATATTAGTGGTTTTCCCGCTCAATGGCATGGTCTCACTAGATATCAATTAACCGAGATGGAAATTTATTATTCACACTAGGCTTTTTGTGAGACTCGAAGTTTATGTTTTCCCCTTAAACTCTTGGGTGCTCAAAATTTGACTTGAGTAGGTTGGGAGTAATGGTCTTTACTTGTTATATAGGTTTTGGTGAATAAAGCTTTCGAAGACGTGCATGAGACAAAGCTTGCTATGTAAGAGTCTATTTAGTATTATCCTCCACTGTGTTATATCAATTGCCGTTTGAATGTATTGACAGTAAATGTGCTCATCTATTTAGTAACTCTGATCATCCAAAGTGGCATCTTCATTTGTCACTCTTGGCATTATTTGTATTAATCATATATTATCTAAACCTGGACAACGTTATGGGATTATGTAATGAATATGAAATACTATCTTTGAAATGAAACTAGAAAGCTTGTTTTGAAATAGTTTTTAAATTATTTCATATTCTTGTGCATATGATATTATGGATGCCATTAACATAACCACATTTTATCATCAGAAATTAACACTATAGATGACCGTAACATCTGTAGCGCTTAGTTTTGGCCTCAAATAAGGGATGTTATAACTTTGTATCAGAGCATAGGTTTATGTAAAGGCTAAAGAATTTTGAACTTTAAAAAGAGTTTTTGAAAAGCGTAACCATATGTATCAAAGAACAAGATTGGGTATGGGATAACCTTATAGTAATGTACTTGTATTTGGTATATATAAGTGTACGCTTTATCTCTATTCTCCCTCTCTCTTAGACCGTTCTTCCATATCTTACTAAGGTTCAAATGTAGAGTTAAGGGAGTAAGATATGGAGGTAGATAACGGAAGAGTGAATCTCGGTAGAGGAAGCACAAAACCAATGGAAATGTCGGACCCAACACTAGGAGAAACCCAGGTTGGCAAACATCTACCAATGTAGGTGCAGGAACACCGCCGGTTCATATGGGATCAATGTATCAGTTCTTTGTCAACATGATGTAAGCAAGAGCCATTGATGGGCTAGTTGGTGGAAATGTTAATGTAGCTAATCAGCAAGTTCCAGTTGTCAACAATTATGCTGTGTTGAGAAGAGACTATGCAAAACTTGGAGGGAAACCATTTACTGGAATGGAGGATGCAATTGAAGTGGAATTTTTTTTGCTTCATTGTGAAAGGATTTTCGTTGATCTTGGTTTAAGTGATGAATAGAAGAGGAGATTGACATGTAGGAAATTCTAAGGAGCTGCATTGTATTGGTGGAATAGTGTGACCGTCGAGGTAGCAGAGGAGACTTTGACTTGGGCTGAATTCAGAAGAAGGTTTGAAGAAAGATTTATGTTTGAGATCGCTAAGTCAACTATATTGAGGAAGTTTGCTGAATTAATGCAAGGTTATATAACTGTGTTGGTATGCAACAAGGTTTGAGGAGTTGGCCTGATATGGATATGCTACCGTGGACATAGTGATTAAGAGAAACGAGAAGTTGACCTGGGGCTTAAAACCTGAGCTTGTTAGGACGACTTTGACACATCTCAGGGATCCATGTGATGTAATTATGGAGATGGTTTGAGAAACGAGGAGATGCTTGCTTTCTTCGGTGGTAACAAGGCAGTGGAGGTTCAGAGTGGGTAGAATAAGAAAATGAAGTAATTTCATAAGAAAGGAGCTCAAAAGGGCGAAGCAGCTAAGAAAGGAAAAGCAAATGTTTTATGTTACAAGTGTGATAAGAAAGGACATTTTGCGAATGAACGTCATTTAGGAAATGGAAAGACAGTTATTGGAAGGAAGAATATTAGTTGCTTCAACTGTGATTAGATTGTTTATTATAAGAACCAATGCAAGGAACTAGCTAAAGCTGTGAAGTGAAAGGTGTTTACATTGGAACCAGCTACACCGAGACCAACAACTGAGGGGAAAGGGAAAGCTGTGATGGAAGGCACACTTTTGATTCATGGTATACTTGTTAGAGTATTATTTGATACCGGCGAATCATATTCTTTTATGTCTTGTTCTTTTGTAGATAAGCTTAACCTATCACCCTTGTACCTAATTACTTCCTAAAGGGTTGTGAATCTGATAGGAGGGTATGCAACTTTAGGGATGAGATGTGATCATTTAGAGTTTGCATTATTAGGTCATATATTTGCTTTTTTATGTGTTTGTTTTTGTAGGCTTTGGGATTAGATGAGATGAGATAGACTGTCCGGTTTTCTTTTAACAGGATGGATAGAAAATTTGGAAGATCTGGCAGGCCCGAGTCAGCCACGTCGGTTGGTAGGTATCCTATGAAAACTAAATATTGGAACAGATGGTACACTGATTTGATGGGTGGTCAAGATTACCCAAGTTGCATGCATACCTATTGTTGTTATATCGTTATTTTAACCAGTTTGGTTGCAGGACAATGATTTGCAAAACATACATTTTTAAAAGATATTGATGAGGGGTAAACCCGTTCCGCTTAGCGGTGTTGTGTCACTAGATGTAAATTAACCAGATGGTATATTATTATTCGCACCAGGCTTATTATTTGAATTGAAGTTTATGTTTTCCCCTTAAACTCTCGGATGCTCAAAATTTGATTTGAGTAGGTCGGGAGTACGGTCTTTATAGGTTAAGTAGGTTTTGGTGAATAAAGCTTCCGGAGACCTGTATGAGGAAAAAATAGTTATGTATGGATCTATTTAGTATTATCATCAACTGTGTTAAGTCAACCAGGATGGCACATGTATTGGCGAAGTTATTTATGAAGAATATTATTAGGCTGCATAGGATTCCTAGTAGCATAGTCAGTGATAGAGATGCCTTGTCTACTAGTGAATTCTGTAAGAGTCTACAATAAGTGTTAAGTACCAAGCTTAAGATGAGTACTGCTTATCACCTACATACAGATGGGCAGACAGAGAGAGTTAACAAGGCACTTGAGGATTTGTTGCGGGCTTATGTACCAGATTTTGATGGGTCAAGGGAATACCATCTACACTTAGTCGAATTCTCGTATAACAACAATTATCAGACTAGTATAGGGATGGCGCCTTTTGAAGCTTTATACGGAAGGTCGTGCAAATCACCAGTTTGTTAGTTGGAGAATGGAGATGGATTAGTTCTTGGTCTGGATATGGTAAGAGAAGCTGCATAAACGATTGAGTTGATTCGGGTTAGAATAAAGGAAGCTTAATATAGGCAGAAAAGTTATGCAGATAAAAGATGCAAGGAATTGGAATTCTCAGTTGGAGAACATGTTTTCATCAAAGTATCACCAATGAAGGGTGTAGTAAGATTTGGAAAGTCAGGGAAATGGCATCTAGGTTTGTTGGACCATTTCCTATTATAAATTGATTGGGAAACTCGCTTATAGGATAGAGTTATCGAACAATTTGGTAGGAGTCGACAATGTTTTCCATATTTCTCATTTAAGGAAGTGTATTCGAGATCCAAAGACTACTATCACTTCAACTGCATTGGAAGATTTAGTAGTAGAGAAGACATGACTATAGTTAGATACCCAGTTCGTATTGTGGCTAAGGATGAGAAAAAGCTAAGGAACAAGGGAGTCATATTACTAATGGTCCAGAGGAGTGACGATGAGAGAGATTGTACTTAGGGAACGGAGAGCAGGATTAGGGACACTTATCTTGACTTATTTGATGGTATGTTTTACATCTATGCTTGCATGTTTGATGTGCATACCTTATCGTAATTTCGAGAACGAAATTCTTTAAGTAGGGGAGTCTCTAACGCCTCTAAATTTGATAACATTATTTAGGATATCTAATTAGATAAACTAAATAAAATAATGTAAAATGGTAAGGAGATTGAGATTTGATAATCAATGAGGGTCAAGCCTTAAGTAATGAACTAATGGGATTAAAAAGAACTATAATAGGAAAGAAGATACAAGGAGAGCAGAATGGAAAAAGAAAACATTAACTTATCATAAACCCTTATTCTCATTAGCTCCCTACTTCCCTCATTCACAAACGAAAATAAAACAAGGGTTTAGGTAGGCCATTGCTAGAAAGATTTCAAAGAGAAGACAAGTTGGGAAGACAAGATCAAAGCTAAGAAAATCAAATCAAACACAAATCTCAACCTTCTTAATCCATTATAGGTGAATAATAAATATATGTATCTCATGTTTACATTTTTCGGTTTTGAGTTTAAATCCGAATATTGGTGATATTATGGCATGTTTTATAGTATCGATTGTTTATATGCCTGAATGATGAATAATAGGATTTATTATGGAATTGTCTAAATGGATTTAAGAGTGAAAACCTAATTCCTATGACCCAAATGCTCCAAAATTTTGATATGAGGTTTAGAATAATATTTTAGGAGTAGGTTTCGAATTTCATAATTTTACAAGGGTTTATGAATTTATGATGAATTTTCTAATTTAAGAGAATGGGTTATTTTGAGTTTTAATTATTAAATAAAGTTTTTGGTTCCGAAATTTTTATATGTTGAAGAATATGGTTAAATTGATTTATTATGATTCTCTAAGTATTTATGATTTAATATGACTTATTTAAGCAAGAAAGGAACAATTAATCATTAAGATATTACTATAAATTAAAGGGTTTGCTAATTACTTTGGGAATGATAAATTCTACTCTTTGGCATTTTTTTTCTGAAAAGAATTTGGTAAAGAAAGTGTTACCTAGTAGTATTTTGACAAATAATAGGGGTTTGGCAGAAAGAAACTACTTTAAAGGAAATAAAATAGTTTTCTCTTTACTTACGGTTCTACCACTCCAAAAGTCATGATGCTTCACTCATCTCCCTACCCATATGGACTTCGACAACATCCAAGACCAATGCATAGGACATCACTTCGGTTGGTATGGAGTGTATTGGTATGGTCGAAGTGGAAGCCAAGTAACGATGTCGTCGTCATCATGGTCTTCGAAGAGGTTGATGTCGCACTTGTTTATGCCATGTATTTAATAATATCTTTGAACCCATATTTTCGAAGTGACTACTTCGGCTCTACAAAGGCGCTTATCTTATCGGCTAAATGATGCCGCATGGTTTTATACTAAATGAATTCGACACTATCCATGCAACCTTTTATGAAAGCAATGGTGCTGTATTTTAAAACTTTAAATCCAACAGTTTCCAAGTGGCTATAGGCAGAGACGCTAACCTTTGTATATTCGAAGTATTGTCTTCGGCCCAATTATGATGCATTTTTTCTTTAGGGCATTGTGGCCAACATTAACAACTTCGACCCTTTTCTTATAAAAGGTTTTAAAGTATACAAATGCTCCTCGACTTCTGCACCATAAGAGGTGCGAAGAGGATGGTTTTGGCTTATGGCCTTGTGTTTTGAAAATTAAGGGTTTTAATTGGTTTTATTGGGCGAAGAACCTCTTCGGCTATACACCTTGCCGCTTTTATCAATATAAAGGTTTTATATTGTTTTGGCATTATGGCCTATGGTTTTGAGAGGCGACGACCTCAAATGAATTTGAACTTCATCATTATGATTTTATAAGGCATATATATCATTGCATAATTATTTTAAAATAAAATAAAGGGCTAAAATTTTCCTTATTTTAATATGATTTCTAGTGTTAAATCATTTATAGAGAAAAGTGTTTTCAAGGAAATAATGAGGGTATCTAGCCCGGTATTTTATTTAAGAGCTTATTGTTCTTATCACTTTTGGGTAAATTGTAATAGGATGAATTGACTCAGAGATTAAGAAACTAGATGAGACTGGTGTAGGGTCGCGCCCTATACTTCAGCTGTTAGCCCATAGCTGATATTAGTCCAAAATTCTAGATCATAGAGGGCGTCATGGGTAAGACTAAAACTAGGTGTATGCACAGAAAGGCATAGACAAAGAAGAGTTTGGTTATTGGTGAGCCTGCAAAACTATTAGGTTCAATTAAGCCTTGGAATAGTAAGTTTCTAACATGCTGTCTAGTTTCCTTCTATCAGGATAGTTAGAAATTTGATAGATATGGTAAGCCTGAGTCAGCCACATAGGTTGGTAGTTTCCTTATGAAAACTAAATATTGGGACGGATAGTCCAATGATTTGACGGATAGTCAAGATTACCTAGGTTGCATGCATATCAATTGTTTTATATCGTTATACCGTTATTATAACAAGTTTGTTTGCAGGACTATGAATTGCAAAAGATATATTTTTAAAAGATATCAGTGAGGGGAAAACCCATTCTGCTCAGCGGTGAGGTCTCACTAGGTATCAATTAACCGAGATGGCATATTATTATTCATACTAGGATTTTTGTCCGAACCGAAGTTTATGTTTTCCCCTTAAACTCTTGGGTGCTCAAAATTTCATTTGAGTAGGTTAGAAGTAAGGGTCTTTATAGGCCAAGTAGATTTTGGCGAATAAAGCTTCCGGAGATGTGCAGGAGGCAAAGCTAGCTATGTAGGAGTCTATCTAGTATTATCATCCATTGTGTTATGTCAATTGTAGTATGAATGTATCGACAGTAAATGTGTTTCTCTATTTAGTAACTTTGATCATCCAAAGGGCCATCTTCATATATCACTCTTGGTGTTATTTGTAATAATTATATTTTATGTGAAACTAGGCAATGTTATAAGATTATGTAATGAATATGAAATGCTACCTTTGAAATGAAATGAGAGAGCTTGTTTTGAAATAGTGTTTAAATTATTTCATATTCTTGTGCATCTAATATTAAGGATACCCTTAACACACATTTTATCACCAGAAACTAATACTATAGATGACTGTAGTATTTGTAGCGCTATGTTTCGGGCCACAAAATGGGGGATGTTATAACTTGGTATAGCATAGATTTATGTAAAGGATAAAGAATTTTGAACTTTAAAAAGTGTTTTTGTAAAACGTAATCAAAATGTATCAAAGAATAAGATTGGGGTATGAGAAAATCTTATAGTAACGTACGTGCAATTGCTATATATAAGTATACGCTTTATCTCTATTCTCCCTCTCTCTTAGACCATTCTTTCGTATCTTACTAAGGTTCATAAATAGATTTAAAGGAGTAAGATATTTAGGTAGGAAATGAAAGAGTGAATCTCAATGGAGGAAGCACCACAACCAATGGAAATGCCGGGCCCAACACTAGGAAAAACTTGGGTCGGCAAACAGCTGCTAACGCAGGTGCAGGAACACCATCGGTTGATATAGGAGCAATGTATTAGTTCTTTTTCAACACAATGCAAGCATGAGCTATTGTTGGGATAGTTGGTAGAAATGCTGGAGGAGCTAATCAGGAAGTTCGAGTTGTAAATAATTATGTTGTGTTGAGTAGAGACTATGTAAAACTTAGAGGGAAACCATTTATTGGAACAGAGGGTGGAATTGAAGTGGAGAATTGGTTGCTTCACTGTGAAAGGATTTTCGCTAATCTTGGTTTAAATGATGAACAGAAGAGGAGATTGGTGTCCAGGCAATTGTAAGGAGCTGCGTTGTACTGGTGGAATAGTATGACCGTCGAGGTAGTAAAGGAGGCTTTGACATGGGCTGAATTTAGATGAAGGTTTAAAGAAAGATTGATGTCTGAGATCGCCAAGTCAACTCTATTAAGGAAGTTTGCTGAATTAGTGCAAGGTGATATGACTGTGTTGGTATGCAATAAGGTTTAAGGAGCTGGCCGATATGGATATGCTACCATGTACACAATGATTAAGAGAAACGAGAAGTTCGTCTGTAGGCTAAGACCTGAGCTTGCTAGGATGACTTTTCCACATCTCATGGATCCATATGATGTAGTCATGGAGATGGCTTTATGAAAGAGGAGATGCTTGCTTTCTTTGGTGGTAACAAGGCAGTGGAGGCTCAGAGTGG
This sequence comes from Allium fistulosum, assembly GCA_030737815.1. Classification (NCBI taxonomy): domain Eukaryota; kingdom Viridiplantae; phylum Streptophyta; class Magnoliopsida; order Asparagales; family Amaryllidaceae; genus Allium; species Allium fistulosum. The sequence goes on from CM060902.1 coordinate 456,875,038, forward strand.
GCAGAATCAGAAAATGAAGTTATTTCATAAGAAAGGAACTCAGAAGGGCGGAGCAGCTAAGAAAGGAAAAGCAAATGTTGTATGCTACAAGTGTGATAAGATAGGACATTTTGCGAATGAGTATCGAGGAAATGGAAAGACATTTGTTGGATGGAAGAATATTAAGTTCTTCAACTGCGATCAGTTTGGTCATTATAAGAACCAGTGCAAGGAACCAGCTAAAGCTGAGAAGGGAAAGGTGTTTGCACTGGAACCAGCTACCTCGAGACCAATAGCCGAGGAGAAAGGGAAAGCTGTGATGGGAGGTATGCTTTTGATTCATGGTATATTGTTAGAGTATTATTTGATACCAGTGCATCACATTCTTTTATATCCTGTTGTTTGGTAGATAAGCTTAACCTAAAACCCTCATACCTAATTACTTCTTTAAGGGTCGCGAATCCGATAGGAGGGTATGCAACTTTAGGGATGAGATGTAGCCATTTGGAGTTTGTATTATTAGTTCATATATTTCCTTGCAGTTTGCATGTGTTTTTTTTCGTAGGCTTTGGGATTATTTTTGGTATGTGCTGGTTAAGTAAATATGATGCTAGGATATTTTGCCACGATAGGAAAATATCACTTAGATACCCTAATAGTAGTGACCGAATTGTATACTTAGTGAAGAATTCAAATTTTGATGTTGGTATTTTGTTGGCTGCAATAAAGAAGGAGGACAAGTTGAATCGGGTATTTGTAGTAAGAGAATTTGCAAATGTCTTTGATTTTATTACAGGACTACCATTGAAATGAGCTATTGAGTTTCGAATAGATCTTGTACCAGATCTGAACTTGTATGTAAACCACCTAGCAAGATGACACCTACCGAGATGAAGGAGTTAAATGTGAAACTAATGGAGTTAGAAGGAAAGAGTTTTATTAGACCAAGCAGTTCGCCTTGGGGAGCGGCCACGGTGTTTGTGAAGAAACCGGACGGGTCATTAAGATTGTACATCAGTTATCGTAAGTTAAATGAAATGATGATAATGAATCGATATCATTTTTCGAGAATTGATTATTTTTTTAACTAGTTGAGTGGAGCCAAAGTATTTTCCTAGTTGGATTCAGCGACAGGGTTCCATAAGCTTAGGGTGGTGGAAAACAGTATTCCGTTGATGGCATTTAGAACAAGATATGGCTCCTACGAGTTGTTAGTAATGCCATTTAGATTGACTAATGTGCCTGCTTTCTTCGTAGACTTAATGAATCAGATTTTCCAAGAGCACTTGGATAGATTTGTATTGGTATCCATAGATGACATTTTGCTATATTATAAAGATGAAAGGGATCATGAGATTCACCTTACAATAGTGCTTGAGACGTTGAGGCAACATCTGCTAAAAGCGAAGTTTTCGAAGTGTCATTTTTGGAAGAAGGAGGTGAAGTTTTTTGGTCATGTCGTCTCAGATAAAGGGTTGTCAGTAGATCCAGCTAAGGTTGAAGCAGTTAATAGTTGGAAGAGATTAGAGATTGTGATAGTGATAAGAAGTTTTCTTGGATTAGCTGGCTTTTACCAGAGATTTATAAAGGATTTCTATCGTATAGCAGCAACGATGACTAAACTAACGAGGAAGGAAGTGAAGTTTGTTGGGACTGATAAATGTGAGGAGGCATTCTAGAAGCTGAAACATTTATTGATCAATGCGCCCGTGTTAGTTGTTCCAAACGGAAACCAAGATTTGGTGGTGTATACTAATGCATGTGGAACAGGGTTAGGAGCTATGTTAATGCAAAGGGGTAAAGTGATTGTCTATGCTTCTCAACAGCTTAAACCGCATGAGGTTAGATATCCGACTCATGATTTGCAGTTAGCTACATTAATTTTTGCCTTGAAGGTGTGGAGACACTATCTTTTAGGAGAATGATTCTAGTTTTATACGGATCACAAGTCTTTAAGATACTTATTATCTCAAAATAAGTTGAATATGAGACAACATAGATGGTTAGAGTTTTTAGCTGCTTATGATTTTGGAATTGAGTACACATCGGGGAAAGGAAACAAAGTTGCAAATGCAGTTAGCAGGATACATTAGAATATGGAGTTAGCTATGTTGGCTGAATGGAAAGACTTGGAAGCATTGACTATTTGTAGTGTGTAGTTAAGATCGACTGCCAGTTCTAACTAGAGTACTGCTACGTTATCTTGTTTGGAAGTTCGACCTGTATTGATTGAAAAGATTGCTTCTAAACAAAGAGATGATCCAGTCTTAGCTAAAAAAATTAGGAGACTGGAATGTAGAACTAAGATTGATGACTTAAAGGATTTTTATCTTGACCAAAAGTGATGGTTGAGAAAGAAGGGACAACTGTGTGTTTCAGACGTTGGAGACCTATGGAAAGAAGTTATTAGGGAAGTCACCGATCGAAGTTCACTATTCATCCTGGAGTAACTAAGATGTATCAGGATATGAAGAGGAGTTTCTTCTAGGAGGGTATGAAAAGGGATATTGGCTTATTGGTAAAGCATTGTTTGAGCTGTCAATAGGTAAAAGCCGAACATCAAAAGCCAAGCGGATTTCTTCAGCTCTTAGATGTTCTAGTGTGGAAACGATATTCGATATCTATGGATTTTATTGATGGGGTGCCAGGGTTAAACAGGGGAGATGAAAGTATATAGGTCAAGTGGACAGATTGACTAAGAATGCACACTTTATACCCGTTAAGTTGACAAGACCGACACCTGTTTTAGCTAAATTATTCATGAAGAATATTATTAGACTGCATGGAGTTCCTCGTAGTTTAGTCAGTGACAGAGATACCTTATTTACTATCGAATTCTAGAAGAGTCTACAAGTGGTTTTGGGTACCAAGCTCAAGATGAGTACCGCTTACCATCCAGAGACCGATGTGCAGATGGAAAGAGTTAACCAATTTTTGAAGGATTTGTTAAGAGATTGTGTACTAGATTTTGGAGGATCATGGGAAGACCATCTACACTTAGTCGAGTTTTCATATAACAATAGTTATAAGACTAGTATAGGGATGACACCTTTTGAAGCTTTATACGGAAGGCCATGAAAATCACCAGTTTGTCTGGAGACAGGAGATAGATTAGTTCTTGGTCTAGATATGGTAAGAGAAGCTGCATAAAAGATTGAGTTTATTCGGCCTAGAATGAAGGAAACTCAATCCAGGCAGAAAATTTATGTAGATAAAAGACGGAAGGAATTTGAATTCTCAGTTGGAGAACATGTTTTTGTCAAAGTATTACCGATGAAGGATGTAGTAAGATTTGGGAAGTCAAGGAAATTGGCATCTAGGTTTGTTGGACCATTTCCTATTATAAAAAGGATTGGGAAACTCGCTTATAGGATAAAGTTATCGAACAGTTTGGTAAAAGTCCACAATGCTTTTCATATTTCTCATATAAGGAACTGTGTTTGAGATCCAGAAACTAGTATCACTTCGATTGCATAAGAAGATTTAGTAGTAGAGCGGACATGACTATTGTTAGACATCCGGTCCATATTATGGCTAAGGATGAGAAATGGTTAAGGAACAAGATAGTCATATTACTAAAAGTCCAACGGAGTGACGATTAGAGAGACTGTACTTGGGAAACGGAGAGCAGGATTAGCGACACTTATCTTGACTTGTTTGATGGTATGTTTTACATTGATGCTTGCATGTTTGATGTGCATACCTTGTCATTTGAGGAAAAAATTCTTTTAGGAGGAGAGTCTGTAACACCTCTAAATATGATAACATTATTATCATATCTAATTAGATAAGTTAAATGAAATAATGTAAAATGGTAAGGAGATTGGGATTTGATAATCAATGAAGATCGAGCCTTAATTAATGAACTAATGGGTTTAAATAGAACCATAATATGAAAGAGGATACGAGGAAGGCAAAATTGGAAAAGAAACATTACCTTATTGTAAACCCTTATTCTCATTACCTCCCTACTTCCCTCATTCACAAAAAAAATAAAACTAGGGTTTCAGCCAACCATTTCTAGAAAGATTTCGAAGAGAAGACAAGTTAAGGAAACCATATCAAAGCTAAGGAAATCAAATCAAATATAAATCTCAACCCTCTTAATCCATTCAAGGTTAATAATAAATATATGCATCTCCTGTTTTAATTTTTTTCAGTTTTTAGTTTAAATCCAAACCATTAATGATATTATGCCATGTTTTATAGTATTGAATGCTTATATGCTTGAATGATGAATAATAGGATTTATTATGGAATTGTCTAAGTGGATTTAAGACTGAAAACCTAATTCCTAAGACCCAAATGCTCTAAAAAAATTATATGAGGTTTAGAATAATATTTTAAAAGTGGATTTCGAATTTCATAATTTTTTAACGGTTTATGAAATTATGATGAATTTTCTAATTTGAGAGAATGGGTTATTTTGGGTTTAAATTATTAAAAATAAGTAAATAATTTTTTTGGTCCCGAATTTTTTATATATTGAAGAATATAGTTAAATTTATTTATTGTGATTTTTGGAGAATTTTTCGAAGTATTTATGATTTAATATGAATTATTTAAGCAAGAAAGGCTTAATTAATCATTAAGATATTACTATAAATTAAAGGGTTTGCTAATTACTTTGGGAATGATAAATTATGCACTTTGGCCTTTTTTATGAAAATAATTTGGTAAAGAAAGCGTTATCTAATAGTATTTTGATAAATAATTGGGTTTGATGAAAAGAAACTACTTTTTTTGAGAAAATCGTGTGATCCTCTACGAATAGAGGAGAGCACACATGCGAATATATATATATATATATATATATATATCACGAATATAAAGTTCTGCCAACATGCCTGGAAGGTAACAAAAATCAAATACATATATATCAAATCTCAGGTACTCCTAAGATGAGTTCCGGCAAGGCCACCACCCATCACACCCCGATATCGAGCTTCGGCATGGTCACCGCCCGATATTAAGGTGTTAGAAGTACCTAAAAAACTAGAGGAGAAAAACAAAAACTACTGGATGACGTCCCAGACTAATGAGGAAGCTCCAACCAACTGAATCAGTAGAGGTGAATAAGCATCTGCTCTGAAGTGGATCTGCTGAAAAGAGAAACTGCTCTGAAGCCTCTGATCAAGAGAAAGGGGTACCGAACTGAAGAATATATCCGCTTGAAAAAAGTACTGCATAATGAAGATAGCATAATCCTAAATCTGAGGAGAAATTGCTAGTAGTCCTGGATGAAGATACTCTGCTCTGCTGACCTCTCTACCATCTGGTGTCCAGCAATCTGAAGATAAGAAAACCTACAAAATGAACCTGATATCTTATCTCCCATACCAACTGAAGCCCGAGTTGGGTATCTGGTATCCTGCAAATAGGCAAAGAAAAATATATTAGAGCTCAATAATTTATCTCACAACGGGATTGACTAAAATATAATAGTAAGTAAATACTCACCCAAATGATAACACTTTCTAAGCAAGTGTCATAAAGCTGAGAAGTCCCTGCCATCTACCTAACCTGTAGGATGTTATGAGGAGGGGGTCAGAACAAAAGTTCTGGTGAATGAATAAATTATATACTTCTAGGCTTAATTCTACATATATCGTTTTATTTCCATTTACTCTTATATTATTTCATTAGGTTACAATACTCTCGCATCTGTTCGTGAACCGTGCCCATCTACTCCATAGTAGATTAAAACCTAATAACTAATATATACGTATATGTAGCTATATGCCCAATGACTATATTGGTCCTAGGTACCACCCATGGTACCTTCCGTATCCTCCTTGAAAAGGGCTCCATCGTCTTGCTTCGAGATCGTTCCGTTACTACATCTGTAAAGGACTACTTCGTAAGGCCTATAATACAGATGCTCCATCGTCTTGCTCCGTAGCTATATCTGTAAAGGACTGCTTCGTAAGGCCTACAATAAGACACTCCACTACTTACTATGAAAACGTAAATCGTGTCCGCACTAGACTATGCCAGTGCTCGGACATCCACAATGTACCACCCAGGGCGTACATTAAGGACTACGTAATCGTTCTGTCTACTATCTGAATCCCACAAATAAGGTCTACCTTGTACGGAATTCAGCTGGGGATTTTCTATATCTGTAAAGGAATGCTTTGTTAGGTCTATAATACAGATATTCTAACTAGTCTGTCTCTTTTTCATCGTGGCTATGTCCCCACGCAGCCACCCCTCAACTAATCGAAAGACTTCTAAAGAGTTAAGTGGTCGTGCCCTACTGCAAACAATCTAACATCCAAATGGCGGTGCCCCTCATCCAATGTCTCGATAGTGAAAGAATCATTGGCATGTTGGTTTAACTCTAGTCTTTCCCGAAATCGCTCTTGGTCTTGATGCTAACCGATATCCGCATGCAACTATCCTTAAACTTACTTGCTAGTACTGGACATACGAATACCCTACTCCGAACACCAAGCCCTTCTGACTGCCTACAAAGGTCTGCTTCGTTAGGCCTACAATGCAAATGCAGTCAAGGCATACTCCCTTGATGGAACACCTACAGACCGGCCTCCGGAGGTGTAGCTTCGTTAGGCCTACCCAAAGGGCCATCCAAGAGTATCCTTACATCCCGTTGAAGTCTCGTACTTCCTTGAAGCCCGAAATTACTAAGTTGGACGTGCTTTTCCATTTCTGAAATCAGTGATGAACTGCTTCGTTAGACGCTTCATCCTTTAGGCTGCTCCAAACGCATCTCAATTCTTTTATTAGACCCTAAGTCTAATCTTTTAATTTGCGTTAGTTTACTTTCTTATTCTGTTGGCTACTAATTTACCCTAATTAGCATATTCTTGCTCTCGTCTCACCTCCATCTATTGTGAGATTTCCATTTATTTAATAGGGAATGCTGTTGGTATGAGTCATATTCATTATCTTGCTTATTTAACTTAATATAAATCTTAAGTTCATTAAACTAAGCCTCTTTTATCATTCCTGCTTCATTTGCTTATTGACTCAATATAAATGATTTAAATAAGCTTTTACCATTATTATTGCTCATTAATTTATTCAGAGTCTCAAAATAAGCTTTTCCGTTCTTATTACTTAATTATAACCTATGTTATAATTCTACATGTAATTGTCATTTTCTCTTATTTTATAGTCCGTACATAATTCCAGCATTTCTTTTCTATTCTAATCTACCTTCTTTTATTATGATATAAAATATTCTTTTATTCTCTTATATTATATAATTCACTTATCTTAATAACTATCTTCTTAAATAGTCTGCGCAGTGAATGCAGACCTAGGTTCATTATCGTTTACAGCTTCAAGTTCTTATCTAATAATTTACTGGATTCATGTCATACTTCGCTTTATTATCTTCAAGTCTAGGAAGTAATTATATTTAAAAATCCATTTCCATATTTTAATATTAAATAATACTATAAATAATAATCTGTAACTACTAGATATTTCTTTTATTATTTTGGAATAGTGTAAAATACAGTGGTTTCTCTATTTTACACCAATTCTCTTTTTCTTTCTTTCATTCTAGCAATTACGTTCATTGTTGTCTTTTAAATATTAAATTATAGAAATGTATCTAATTTTCTAAACCAACCAATTAACCTTTTAGTTACTCCCAAATCCAGTTATTAGATTAATTGACTTTTCTCATTTTAACGTAATTTATTACAGTAATTCCATTCCTCAAACTTTTATTACTTTACATCTTATTTCCTTCATTTCAGTATTCTTAATTATTTAATCCATATTCATGTTGAATCTATTCTAATCCATATGCGAAGAAAGAGGAGAAAATAGAAGAAGAATGACGCTTGCATAGGAATCGAAAACGTAGAAACAGATGTAAATAAATACTAATACTGTAAATAAACTATAAATTCCTTATAGTTCAACATAACTTAATTAATAGGATTAATTATTGAATAAAATTATCTGAATGGGAATTTAACGATAATATATCTTAAACTTAAAAGATATATAAATAAATCCACTCACATTGCTAGCTTTTCAAATCTCCCTGTTTTTATTTTAAATCTGTTCCTAACATCTATATTCACCTCCCTTGGAATCCCTATTTGGAATTACAAACGATATATTTACAAATCTATAATATTTGAAAGAGAAAAGGAAGAGATTTGAATTAGAAATAGCAAATAAAACTCAGATCTAGGGTTTTACCTTTGACATAGCCTTCTAATTTGAACCAATTCCTAATTCCCTAATTAATTCTATTCTCTTTCTATTTATATCTAAATTCGTGTGAATTAGATCTAAAATTTTGTTATTAGGAAACTGTAGAAGAGATAGAAAAATGGCAAAGCTTCTGTAGGCGAGAGAAAAATAATTAGAATAAAAATGAGGCTCTGCACCTATATTTATAGTGGTTCAAATCAGTGCTAACCATTAGATATAAAACCCTAAAATCCAAAGCGTACACTCAGTCTATGGACAAAAAATTAATATGTTTTCTTCTACGTTTGTTTTTATTTCAAATTGATTCTCCAATAATCTTTTCATTAATCACTTTCCCCTTCTCTCTCGCAATCTATGGAAACATATATTTTTAAATGTTACGTTTCTTTTAAATAAGATTCCCCTATTAATCACCCAATTAATAGATTTCATATATACCTAGAATTAATTTAGTATCCAATTAATCCCTGCCTACACTGTGATTTCTTACCAAATTAATATGCCAACCAACACCATATTAATTCGTCACATATATGCATATTAATTTATTTTATTTCCATAATTATTGCATGCATATATTCTACAAACGAATTTTGAATCACAATCTTAATTATATATGTTACCATAAGTCTCCATGTTTATTAATTGACAATTGATTACTTGCATAAATTACTCTTCCTCCATTTTTGTGATGGCCCAGAATTTCGACCTCTGAAAATCAGCATCAATACGTTCACTATATTACATGTCGAGCAATCGAATGCCGAAAATACCAGATTGTAAGAGAAAGAAGAAAGATGTAGAAGAAGAAAATAGGAACAATAACATAGAATCTCACAATCGCAGCGTAATAATATATAATAGATATCAACATGTTTCTATATAAAAGAGCTATAAAACATTTCTTATAAATCTCATCATTAGAGTACAATAGATCAATAACACAATATCGGACAGTTATAATAACCTATCCTCACAATTGCTGAATATACAACCTACAATACACAGCGGAATATAATCAGATACGTGAAATACGTCTTCGTCATCCAGCTCGTCTCCTGAGCTCTATAGCATTCTATCCTGTATCTGTAATACTCGGTCTGACCCGAGCATTATAATAAAATAACACACAAGTCAGTTTGGAAAACTAGTGTGAGAAAACACACTCAATTTGAATTACCCGAGCATTATAATAAAATAACACACGAGTCAGTCTGGAAAACTAGTGTGAGAAAACACACTCAATTTGAATTATTAAAGTTATCAAAATCCTTTAAAAAAACAAAGGTATCTCGTAAGACCATGCCACACATAAACCCAACGGGTTTATACCTTACGATAGCCAAAACATTTTATATCAAAATCATATGATATTATAATAGTGTTTAAGTACAAACACTTATTCAAATTGCTGAAATTGTTACATTAATTAAATTCCAGCATACTAGGCTCTACAACCAAAAATATAAAGGCACGTATTGGAGAATGGATTCCATAAGAATGACTAGGCACTGGGGTACCACCTGTCACAGTACACGTCTAGAATAATGTACCGAGGACAACGGCGGGATCCCCTGAAACACAAGACCGGACTACCCCTAACCTGGATAGACCGAATATGCTATCACCCCAAGTGTTCCCATCTTTTCTGAGAGCTCTTCCGCATGCAACCGTACCCATAATATATAATATCCAAGGGTATCTAGAAAGGTGATAAACATATCCTAATTGGGTGTGACCCACTTAGCCTTACTACATCTCCCTCGCTTTTCAGTCATTTCCGGTTGATGAGGCTAGAGGCTACGATTACCTTTTAAAGGAATTTTCACTTAGAATGCTCATTGTTCTCCAATGACAATGTACTGATAGCATTCATCCATACAAGTCCGTTCTGGGTCCAAACGGAACCGAAGGCACTATTCTTACTACATCCATTTTGGAATCATCCTCAGGATTAGTAGCGATTAGCCCTTGCACTTCACTGCTCCATCTTTGACTCCATGCTCTTGTTTTCCCTTCGAAAACGTATTCATTGGATCGAAGTGGTTTTCGGATAACTTACCCGATCCCGGTCTCTTCGAAACAACGTTCGATAATTTCTGTAAACTCAACCCTGGTTCTTTAGGAAATAAACAGATGAAAATAAGATCGGAGATCATCTCTTAACTGTTAGTGGAGGGATTTACTTATCAACGTCCTAGAAGAATGAAATAAGTTTATACGTACAGTATAGGACCTCGAACGGTAACTGTGCCATATAATTCCCATGTTTCTTCTAAATATTCCCAAAGTTATATTTTGGGTTCAGATTTGATGGTCGGTTATTTAACTATCAAATAAACAATCATTCAATGAAATATTTTCTTTTCCACTGAAAACACCAAGTCTCATTTTTATATAAATTAAATCCCTTTATCCAAAATATATACTTGTCTTGCCGAATTTAGTATATCCACAACTATCCTTTTCAAAAGTATTTGAAACCCTTTTTAAAATAATATGGAAAGTACCACTACGGTATCAACCATAGATCCACAGCTCAATGGTTACATCTCTATCCCAGAGAAATCCAAAACTTAACTGCAGCAACTCACTGCCCCCGATTTCGCTATGAAAGCATACCATTACTTTCCGAAAACTTTTTTAAATAACTTTCTTAAAAATAACACTTATAAAATTTCTATATAAATTCCCAAGTTAAATTTAGGCAATTAGTCTTTAAAATAAAAGTTATTATATAATATTAATATTGAATAATTTATCTTTTAAAATAATAATATTGATTAATTCTTAAATAACAATTAACTTAATATAAACTAACTTAATTAATAATTAAATATACTTTAAATAATTTAAAACAACTAAATAATTATTTTTTCTGAAATATTCTTAAACACCGTTTTAAATTACCCAGTTAATAATTAAAAATCCTCCTTTTTAAATCAAACTAAACTTCTCGATAAAACTATATTTTTCCAATTCCAATTTGATTTACGTCCCAATTCCATAAATCCCCTTTTCACATATTCAAAAGAAAAATCTATCTTTTTTTTTAAAACCGAATTACCCATCTCGCTATAAATTCTCACTACGAATTTATATCATAATTTTATCCACTGATAATCATTTCACTTTATTTATAACCCCTGTTTATAAATTCCATAGTCTCATTTCTCGTTTATAGCGGTTTCACAATACTTAATCGATTTCTAATTTGAATTCCATTTTCAAATCAATTCCTTAAATAACCCAACTATATCCTAAAACCTAACTAAATTCAGATTTCAGTTCCTTTTTTATAATTTAAAACCTTATTTAAATCTGGAACAACAATTTCATATTTTATTTTTCAAATGTCCTTTTTATTTTCCCAACTACTAAAAATTTCGATTTATAAAAATAAATCCTTTTACACTTAAACAAATATCGCTTAAGCTTAATTATTTAAAATCCTTTTATTTACATTATTCCAAAATCTCCATTTTCCATATTCCAAAATTATCAGGTACAATTCTAAAATCAAACTATTTATTTTTCCCAAATTCATTTCTTTAATTAATCCAAATTTCACTGTAAAATTTTTACTTCCAAATCCCTTTTAAATTTCTTTTCAAACTCAATATATATATTTATGATATTTTAGAATATCAAAATCTAGGCCAGTAATACCATAGCATCTAATAACTTCAAATTACACTATAATCTATCATAGATTATTCAACAGTTCATATATCACTATATATGAAATTAAATTCAACATTTTTGAGGAATTTAGTTGGATCCCTCCAACCTGTTTCCCTGCATCCGCAGATGTTAGCACCATATAAAAATACCAATCCTACTTCGAGGGGGATATCGCGGTATATAGGGTCATCCGCTACTATGCGGGGCGCATATGGTCTCATCCGCTATATATATGCGGGAATATCAATAACTCCAATTACTCACACACACACACACACACACACACTACTATATATAATAACATCCAACTGATAATAATTATCAAATTCAACCAATCAACCAATAATTAATTTTAACTATTTAAAATTAATTGCAGTAATCCAAATTTGAGTGAGGTTAACTCACCTTTATTTTTATTACGTGATATTCTTCGACACGATCCCAGTGCTGCTCGTTCGTATTTTATTGACCTCGCATGACAAAGTTACACAATTTATAAATTAAAAATGTATATAATAAAATCGACAACTTCACTAATGAATAAATTAACGCAATTACCTAACCTTAATTATTTAAAATAAATTACCATATACATTTTAAATTTCACAACTTAATTACCTCACCATGCTTGAGAATGACATACCCAGGTTGCCGCCCATAAGCCCAAACCCGCATGACCACTTTCCTCATTTTTTCCTTTTCCTTCTTTCTATTTCTATTTTTTTTATACCGGCCCATACCCATTCGAATCAAACCCGGCCCGACTATCTTCTTCTTCCCCTTCCAAATTTTTGATCTCTGATACGATATGCATACCGATGCCAAGTCGTGCACCTCCCTCAATTCACAATGGAAACCATCATCGACCTCACCAATGCTTCCCCCTTCGCTCTCTCTATACACCGGATCCCTCACCCCCATGCTCAATCAAGCGCACTTCGACGCGATCTAGAAATTGCTCACGACTACAAGAATGTCGCATCTTTCAGATGGAGGCCGACAACGCTAGAAGCCTGAGGAAAGAAACGCCTCACCTTGCGGAACCTATCGTAACCAATCCCTCGACCAAACGCCTCCCCCACCGTGAGAAAACATTAACCCTAGTTTTCGATAGCAATGTCGATTGTCAAAAATCAAAGCCCCACCCTACGATACTTATATCAGATTGAAGCTCGCTTGAGAATAAGATTTTTAAAGTTTAATCTCGTGATTTTTTTGTTGAATAATTTGTGAGATAATTTTCTTTTGAAATTGCTCTTTTTTTTCTTCATTACTATAACAGCAGCGTGTGCTTTTTAAAAAGAAGGAGGGAACGATGTTTGCGTGTTGGATGTTGTCTATAGTGACCCTGAAGTGATACGAAAAAGGCAGATTGAAATATTGTCAACTCAAACAAAAATAAATATAATTAAATTTCTAAACCGTCTCGATTACGCAACTCAAAATCTCGAACCCCTATCAAGGCGTGCTGCTTGGCATTTATAGTGTTATACCCCTATTCCGAACACAATGGAAAAGGTTTCAAGTCATAATTCGATCGTATGGAGAAGATAGCTTTTTGGACCCAATTATTATATTGAATTTTCGATATAAATTTCAGCGCGTTTATATCCCGTACGACCAAATGATAACTCCAAACACTACAAAATTTGAAATCCAATAATAATACACTATTATGGATCTGATGGAACTGGTTTCGTCGAAATCCGAGACTGTGCCCCGGAAGGCTATTTTTAAATGTCAATTTAAACGATATATTTTAAAACTGAAATAATCACTTTTAAATTCAATTTAAAAAGTTTTATTATATTCAGTATTATTAATATAAATTTTATAAGCCTTCAAATTATTTTTATCAAGCTTAAAACTCAAGATTCAATAATTTAACCAATATTCAGTTTTTAAATTTAATAATTAAATTATCCAATAAATCGTTATATTTGAAATTCAAGTTAAAAATTAACTTTTAAATATTTAAAATCAATTAAATATTCCAATTTGAAATAACCAAAATTCTGGGTCGTTGCAATTTTATTCTCTTGCACTAACATATATGTTTCTAATCATATCAATTAGTTGCTACAATATATGTTCCCTTTCTTGTTAGTTCCTGTCAATTAATCACATCTACTAATTAATTGAATATTAATTTCCCTTTTAAACAAACACCGTCAACTAATCTTCCCTATTAATTGATTTTATATAATTTCTCTCTCTAATTTATTTGTTACACAAATATATATGTATTCCAAATAATATTAGTTAGTTACCCCATTTACAAACATTTCTTTGTTTTAAAATTTCAAACGTATATAACTTAATTAAATTATTTGCATATATTATTGTAATTTAACGCCAGGTGTTACATTCTCCCCCTTAGGAAATTTCGTCCCCGAAATTTGATAAGGGTTCAATTATGAAATTTCTCGTATAAATCACATCCATTTTGTTTACATCCAATTTTGCAACAATCCGTGCATAGTGCAAAGTGCAATACATCATAAAATATATGCACGTACAAGAATTTCTATGCGGTACCTCCTATATGAATGCTTTTTCTTTTAGGAATTCCTTTTAAAACATGATTCATACATCCTAAATATACTTGCATTTCTATATGAATGCAATCTTTTGAAAACTCAAAACATTTTTCATTCAATTTTTCCCACACTTCTACTGAATAGGAGCATAGTTCAACAAATTTTTACGTCCAAACCTACCACACAACTTTTAATTTTCGAATTTTAGAAAATTCTAATTTTCCAAATTCAATTTTTTATGTTATAAAGAAGGTGGAAAACGGAAAAACTTCATATTTCTCCAATTTTCTTTTGCTCACATCTTCCTCCATACTTGGGATTTAGGCTACTATTCTAAAAAAAATTATTTACTTCCCCAAGCACAGTTTACAGAAGAAAATATCGCTTTTTAAATTTTTCTGTTGACGTTTCTATCGCTTTATTTAAATTTGTTATTTTCCTTTTAGCTATCTTATTCTTCTTTTACTTTTTTTAATACAACAACTAAACACAGCTATCATCTAGGGCAAGGAGGTCTAGGACCATGTCCACTTTGACACAGAAAGGTCATACTCTAGGAATCCAAGTAACTAATATGCTCCTCTTACCGCCTATTACTTGTTACGAACTTACGCTGTATTACTCATGACGAATAAGATCTATTCATCTCTTCTATTCCATGCTCAAAAAGGAATAACTAAGTCTCGTTTACTGCAATGGATAAGGGTTTCAATCTATGCAGTCTCTATCTAAAAAGACAATTAAGCTTGGGGAAATTTTCTCTTTACCTTTCATTTTTCCCCAACTAAGGTCTAACTTTCCCAACAATGTGTGTCTTATCATCTTACTAATATCATTTCACTATTCTTCTATAGTTTGCACACATGAAGCAACATTTTTAGGTTTTCACTAGTGTCCTATACACCTTACGGGAACTTTTATTATTACACAGAGTAATTACTGCTATAACCTTATACTTTTCCCGTTACACCTAGAAAATGATTCCTATCTACTCCATATTTAAAAGTCTGATTTGGTTTGGTATTTATCAAATTTTCTTCAAAAATTAAAACTTCTAAATTTATCTTTTCAAAAACTTATTTACTTTTCCACCAAACCATCTTTTTTAAAAACATGTCTTGCTTGTTCTTAAAACATTTTTCTTTTTTCTTGACTTTTAAAAAAAATGTCCTCACATGTTTTCAAAATATCCTTCTTTTTAATAGATTTTCAAATTTACTAAAACTGGGGTAAATAAGAACAATTATTTTATCAAAAATCTCTTAACTTTCCTACTCTTCCAATTACTTAATCTTGAAGGAGTTACTAACTTACTACACTTAATGGTTTTATACCTTAATGTATTGGATTTACTTTCACTTATGAGAAACCATTAACGCTAAAACCTTCTATGAATCCTTTAAAGGAGGATTTCATGTTTATGTGAAATTATGAGGAATTTATTTTATATTTTATCGAAATAGGCTATATAAAATATGATGCTTTCCATACCTTGTACATCTCTTTCACGTATCCCTTATAGCTTGCACAAAACATCTTTATTTGTGATTCATAGAAAATTATATCATTATTCATTTCATCCCAATAGATTAAGGTATGTTTACTCTATATTTACTTACATAAGATATTTCCTACTAAATTCATTAATTTATCGTACATTATTTTTCAAAAGAACTCATTTTTAAAACTTCTTTATAACTAGAAAATATTTTCATCTGCTTAATTAAATAATAAGTGTACATACAAACAACTTTAGAAATTATCTCCTAAACTCATTTGGGTCAAAACAGATGTTACGTAAAACACCGTTACTACAACCCAAAAATACTAATATAAGGAATCAGTAAAACTAAATATTAATAAATCCTGTATGCTATGTAAAAACATTTATTTTGGGAGTCACCTACTATAACAATAGTGTCATAGTCTATGCTTCCTTTATTTTTACTGAAAACATTTATTACAACAATAAATGTTGTAACCTACGTTTTCGATACTTAACACACTCTAGGTTTTTATATTTAAAATCTTTGTTTACCTACAAAGAAACTAGCGAGTTATACATGCTCTATAATTCTTCAAAAAGAATTTCATTTTTAAAATTTTTTTACATCATATAAAAACCAATTCAAATTTCATACCACTTATTTTTTCAAAAACCCAATATTTACTTCCTCAAATATATTAACAATTATATTTTTCAACCTTTTTTTTTAAATTCAAAAGTTTCATTTTTATTGGGTGAGACATAAAGTAGATTTTCTTTATACTACAACCTCTTATTCTACCCAAAATAAAAACACTCTTCCTACTATCCCTAAGGAACTTCCCTACTTGCTAAAACATATGGATACAAATTTTCTCTCAAAACATGGCTTATTTGTATGCTATAAATCGGTAATAACATAGGGCTCTACGTACTTGAGTCATCCCATACCCAACTAGCAAACTATGCACAAATATACTTCTATAAAATTTCCATATGTTAAAATCTATGGTTGGGGACTATTTGGATTTTAGTACATAAAATAATTATATTTTATTCAAAAATACAAATACGTTCACTCACTATCTACCTAGGAATCCTAAACCTAGGCTCTGATACCAAATGTAACAACCCGAATTCCAATGGTCCGGATTTTTCGCAAAAATGCTAAAAACCAAGCCCACTAAAGCCCGAGTTGTGTATTTGGTATCCTGCAAATAGGCAAAGACAAATATATTAGTGCTCAATAATTTATCCCACAACGAGATTGACTAAAATATAATAGTAAGTAAATACTCACCCAAATGATAACACTTTCTAAGCAGGTGTCATAAAGCTGAGAAGTCTCTACCATCTACCTAATCTGTATGATGTTATGAGGAAGGGGTCAGAACAAAAGTTCTGGTGAATGAATAAATTATATACTTCTAGGATTAATTTTACATATTCATTTTATTTCCATTTACTCTTATATTAAGTTCATTAGGTTACAATACTCTCACCTTTGTTCATGAACTATGCCCATCTACTCCATAGTAGATTAAAACCTAATAACTAATATATACATATATGTAGCTATATGCCCAATGACCATATTGGTCCTAGGTACCACCCACGGTACCTCCCGTATACTCCTCGAAAAGGGCTCCATCGTCTTGCTTCGAGAGCGTTCCGTAACTACATCTATAAAGGACTGCTTCATAAGGCCTATAATACAGATGCTCCATCGTCTTGCTCCGTACCTATATCTGTAAAGGACTACTTTGTAAGGCCTACAATACAGATACTCCACTACTTATTATGAAAACATAAATTGCTTCCGCACTAGTCTATGCCAGTGCTTGAACATCCACAATGTACCTCCCAGTGCGTACATTAAGGACTACATAATCGTTCTGTCTACTATCTGAATCCCGCCAGCAAGGTCTACCTTGTACGGAATTCAGTCGGGGATTTTCTTTATCTGTAAAGGACTGCTTCGTTAGGCCTACAATACAGATATTCTAGTTGGCCTGTCTCTTTTTCATTGTAGCTATGGCCCCACACAGCCACCCCTCAACTAACCAAAGACTTCTAAAGATTTAAGTGGTCGTGCCCTACTGCAAACATTCTAAATGGCGGTGCCTCTCATCCAATGTCTCGATAGTGAAAGAATGATTGGCCTATTGGTTTAACTCTAGTCTTTCCCGAAATCGCTCTTGGTCTTGATGCTCGTCGATATACGCATGCGACTATCCTTAAACTTACTTGCAAGCACTAGACATATGAATACCCCACTATGAACACTAAGTCCTTCTGACTGCCTCCAAAGGTCTGCTTCGTTAGGCCTATAATGCAAATGCAGTCAAGACATACTCTCTTGATGGAACACATACATACCTGCCTCTGGGGGTGCATCTTCGTTAGGCCTACCCAGAGGGCCGTCCTAGAGTATCCTCACGTTCCGTTGAAGTCTCGTACTTCCTTAAAGCCCAAAAATACTATGTTGGACGTGCTTCTCCATTTCTGAAATCCGTGATGAAATGCTTCGTTAGATGCTTCATCCTTTGGGCTGCTCCAAACGCATCTCTTTTATTAGACCCTAAGTCTAATCTTTTAATTTGCGTTTAGTTTACTTTCTTATTCTGTTGGCTACTTATTTACCCTAATTAGCATATTCTTGCCCTCGTCTCACCTCTATCTATTGTGAGATTTCCATTAATTTAATAGGGAATGCTGTTGGTATGAGCCACATTCATTATCTTGCTTATTTAACTTAATATAAATCTTAAGTTCATTAAAATAAGCGTCTTTTATCATTCATGCTTCATTTGCTTATTGACTTAATATAAATTATTTAATTAAGCTTCTACTATTGTTATTGCTCATTAATTTATTCAAAGTCTCAAAATAAGCTTTTCCCTTCTTATTACTTAATTATAACCTATGTTATAATTCTACCTGTAATTGTCATTTTCTCTTCTTTTATAGTCCGTACATAATTCCAACATTTCTTTTCTGTTCTAATCTGCCTTCTTTTATTATGATATAGAATATTCTTTTATTCTCTTATATTATATAATTCACTTATCATAATAACTATCTTCTTAAATAGTCTACGCAGTGAATGAAGTTAGGTTCATTATCCTTTACAGCTTCAAGTTCTTATCTAATAATTTACTTGATTCATGTCATACTTTGCTTTATCATCTTCTATTCTAGGAAGTAATTATATTTAAAAATCCATTTCCATTTTTAATATTAAATAATGCTATATACAATAATCTGTAACTGTTAGATATTTATTTTACTATTTTGGAATAATATAAAATACAGTGGTTTCTCTATTTTACACTAATTTTCTTTTTCTTTCTTTCATTCTAGCAATTACGTTCATTGTTGTCTTTTAAATATTAAATTATAGAAATGTATCCTATTTTTTAAACCAACCAATTAACCTTTTAGTTACTCCCAAATCCAATTATTAGATTAATTAACTTTTCTCATTTTAACGTAATTTATTACAGTAATTCCATTCCTCAAACTTTTATTACTTTACATCTTATTTCCTTCATTTCAGTATTCTTAATTATTTAATACATCACATTAAATCTATTCTAATCCATACGCGAAGAAAGAGGAGAAAATAGAAGAAGAATGACGCTTGCATATGAATCCAGAACGTAGAAACAGATGTAAATAAATACTAATATTGTAAATAAACTATAAATTCCTTAATTTCAGCAAAACTTAATTAATTGGATTAATTATTGTATAAAATTATATAGATGGGAATTTAATGATAATATATCTTAAACTTAAAAGATATATAAATAAATCCACTCACATTGCTAACTTTCCAAATCTCAATGTTTTTATTTCAGACATGTCCCTAACATCTATATTCACCTCCCTTGTAATCCCTACTTGGAATTACAAACGATATATTTATAGATCTATAATATTTGAAAGAGAAAAGGAAGAGATTTGGATTAGAAATAGCAAATAAAACTCAGATCAAGGGTTTTACAATTGACATAGCCTTCTGATTTGAACCAATTCCTAATTCCCTAATTAATTTTATTCTCTTTCTATTTAGATCTAAATTCGTGTGAATTAGATCTAAAATTTTGTTATTAAGAAAGTGTAGAAGAGATAGAAAAATGGCAGAGCTTCTATAGGAAAGAGAAAAATAATAAGAATAAAAATGAGGCTCTATACCTATATTTATAGTGGTTCAAATCAGTGCTAACCATTAGATATAAACCCTAAAATCTAAAGCGTACACTCAGTCTATGGACATTAAATTAATATGTTTTCTTCTGCCTTTGTTTTTATTTCAAATTGATTCTCCAACAATCTTTTCATTAATCACTTTCCCCTTCTCTCTCGCAATCTATGGAAATATATATTTTTAAATGTGACGTTTCTTTTAAGTAAGATTCCCCTATTAATCACCCAATTAATAGATTTCATATATACCTAGAGTTAATTTACTATCCAATTAATCCCTACCCACATTGTGATTTCTTACCAAATTAATATGCCAATCAACACCATATTAATTCGTCACATATATGCATATTAATTTATTTTATTCCCATAATTATTGCATGCATATATTCTACAATTGAATTTTGAATCATAATCTTAATTATATATGTTACCATAAGTCTCCATGTTTATTAATTGACAATTGATTACTTGCATAAATTACTCTTCCTCCATTTTATTCTCTTGCACTAACATATATGTTTCTAATCATATCAATTAGTTGCTACAATATATGTTCCCTTTCTTGTCAATTCTTGTTAATTAATCACCCCTACTAATTAATTGAATACTAATTTCCCTTTTAAACAAACACCATCAATTAATCTTCCTTATTAATTGATTTTATATAATTTCTCTCTCTAATTTATATGTTACACAAATATATATATATATATATATATATATATATATATGTATTCCAAATAATATTAATTAGTTGCCCCATTTACAAACATTTCTTTGTTTTAAAATTTCAAACGTATATAACTTAATTAAAATTATTTGCATATATAATTGTAATTTAACACGGGGTGTTACAATAATACAGGATAGGATGCTCTACCGAAGGGAGTTCTCTAACCCCTTGCTCAGATGTTTGAGCGATGATGAATCTCAAAGGATCCTGAGAGAAGTTAACAAAGGCGACTGCAGAGACCATACCGGGGGGCAAATCCTTGCAAAGAAAATCCTCTGATATGGGTATTTCTTGCCAACAGTAAACCGCGATGCAGCAGATTATGCCAGACGGCGTGAACGATGCCAAAGATTCAGCAATTTCAAAAGCACTCCCTCAATAGAGCTAACGCAGATGGTTAGCCCATGGCCGTTCACAATATAGGGGATGATCTGATTAGCATATTGCCAATAGCTAAAGGAGGGGCTAAATATGTTATAGTTACCATTGACTATTTCACCAAATAGGCCGAAGCGGAACCGCTGGCCACCATTACCATAAAGAAAGTCATTAACTTTGTTACTAAAAACATTATTTGCATGTTCTGCATGCCACAGAAAATCATCACTGGTAATGAGAACCAAGTCGAAAGCACCGAGTTCAAACACTTTTGCAAACGCTTCCGAATCGAGAAGAGCTTTTCCGTGGTCGCTCATCCGCAAGCAAAGGGCAAGTGGAAGCAATAAACAAGATCATCAAGTCCACCATCAAAAAGCGGCTAACTTAAGCTATGAGGAATTAGGTTGATGAACTTCCACTCGCACTATGGGCTTACATAACAACACACAAAGCAGCAACCGAGCATACCTCGTTTGCCTTGGCATATGGTTCATAAGCAATGATCCCCGTCGAACTAGAGGTCTCCTCCCATCGAAGGAAGAATTTCAATTAGAGGCAAAACAAGCAGCTTCTACTCGAGTCACTTGACATGATCGATGAGAAGAGGGAAGAAGCCGAATTAAGGACCGCTGCTCACCAAAAATGGGTCGCACGGTACTTTACTCCAAAGTTCACAATCAAACCTTCGAAGTGGGAGACCTTGTCCTCAAACGAGTCTATCCCGTATCGGGAACCTTTGGACCAAACTGGGAAGGGCCGTATGTGATCAATCAAAAGTTAGGGGATGGAACATTCAAACTGACAATCGTATGGACTCCAAATTCCCTGAGCATAGAACAGCAAATCGCTGCATCGTTACTTTATATGAAACATATTATGTACTTCTTATTTTCAGCAAATAAGCCATCCTGAAGAACCAGAGGCATTATAAATTGGCAGAACTTACCTAACTTTTCTTAATAAGATTGCTTTGCCTTCTGAACCAATAAAACTATGTTCATAAAAGTAACATGCTGAGTCGACATGGTCAAATCGGCTCAAAACTGTCCATTCGCTGCTTGAGATAGTGGAATCATGCTCTCGAAGCATGAACTCCTTACGTTGCCCAAAGATTGGTAACGTCGTGGAGTCCCAAACTGTTTCGGATCGACGGGTCATATCGATCCTAAAAGCTGCGCACTCCTATAAGTCGCGCATTACCTTTTGAGCCGTGGAATCACGCTTTCGTAAAATGAACTCCTCACGTTGCCTGAAGATTGGTAACGACGAGGAGTCCCAAACCGTTTCGGATTAACGGGTCGTATCGATCCCAAAATCTGCGCACTCCCATAAGCCGCGCATTATCTTTTGAGTCGTAGAATCACGCTCTCGAAGCATGAACTCCTCACGTTTCCCGAAGATTGGTAACAACGAGGAGTCCCAAACCATTTCGGGTAGACGAGTCATATCAATCCCAAAAGTCATGCACTCCCATAAGCCGCGTATTACCTTTTGAATCATGGAACCACGCTCTCGAAATACAAACCTCTCACGTTACCCGAGGATTGGTAACGTCGAGAAATTCCAAACCGTTCCAGATCGACCGGTCGTATCGATCACAAAAGCCGTGCACACTTTTTAAGTACTGGTATTGCCCCGACAATACCGGGAAACTCTTCAATTATAGGAATACAAAAATCAATCCACTCCCACCATTGGGAGTAATGGGTATGAATCTGGTAATGTCTAACGGCAACAAACCAGCGGAAAACAAGTCCGATTACAGACATCCAAAAAAATAAGAGTCACTCGGATCAACCGGTCATTCATCAAGTGTTCGGAGTATCCAGCCCTATGAACTGGGAGGCACACGCCGATACTCAAAGAAAATACTCAAAAACAAAAATCCAGCACTTCACAGTAATGTTACTCCAAACAAAGAATTTTGGCGGTAATTATAGGACTAGATGAAATAGTAGTAAATAAAATTGACATAAGTGCATGAAACGTAGATAAGTAGACAAGTAAAGTTACAATCAAAATGTTAACATTGTATTACTTGTAGCATTTTCTATACAAAGTCAAAAATGTGGGGGCCGTACCCACACAATATCGGCCAACAAAAAATAAAAATACGGATGCTATAACAATCAAAGCAGTAAGTGCATAATCTGCACTTGAACAAAACACGTATCAAACAAAACAAAATGTCCCAAAAACTGGCTCCATTGCTATCTGGACTTGTCAATGCCTCTTTCCATCGCTCCGCTTCCCATCTTTAGTTGGAAGTTTCTGCTTCCCCTCATAATCTCAGCCAGGGGTAGTGTCGCTGTCTCTGATATCAACTATCTCATCGGCATCGGCATCTCCTACCTGCTCTTCGACCTTTTGGAAGACTCCCTCTTGGCCTTGCACTTCCAGGATTTGCGAGAGCTCCTCGAAGATTTTATCGCTTCAATCTTTTCCTTCTTAATGGCAACCAGCTGTTGTTCAGATTTATGCAGCTGGCCAGTCTGGTCATCCTGCTCTCGAGATTCAGCTACCATGAAGTCACCCTCCTAAGATACAGAAGTGTCGTCTAGACCATGCAATGCAGCAATCTTCTCGGATTCTGGCCCTGGCTGCGAGTCAAACGCACGCGCAACAATCAGAACGGTTATGGAGATAAGCATTGAGGTAGTTGAAATAGCAGCAAGCCCAAGCATCGAGTAAACCGGTGGGTCAGTAGGTAAAGCGAACAGACCTATAAGATCAAAAATGAAAGCATTAAGGTCGTCTTGTTCTTGTAGTGCGAGCCAAAAATTCTCAAACACGGGGAAACAAGAGGGTTACCTACATCAGAGAAATGGTCGAGAATGTCAATCTCGTATTCCTTACCTTCTACTTCTTTTATTGGCTGCACGATCTTCGAAGAAATTCCGGGGCCACGTGAAGTTTCAGAGACAGCTGTCGAAGGAACAGACGACAAAGCAACACCGGCACAACCCCCCAACTGATCGCAAGGCCGTCTTGATGGTCCACCAGGCCCAGAAATGAAAGGATCCGACAACATTTTGGCAGTTGTAGTCATAGGAGCATTGGCAGCCTCCTATTTCCTTCTCAATTCGAAGGACCTCTCAGCCCTATATCTGTGCTTTCTTTGATTCCTGATTGAGGTAGGCATCCTCCAACTCTTGCTTGGTATATACATCCCCATTTTCTCGAAAATGGGCCAAGATTTCTTCCCAAACCATGGCAAGAGTACGTGGAAATTTAGGGCCCAAATAACTGAGGCTCCCGTGAAGCAGCAAGGAATTAACATAGAAATTTAAGATGGTATCGTCCATATTCTCCATCTTTCTCTCAAAAGTGTCCTATAGCTCCAGGTGATCCACTGTTATGGCGGCCTTCTCAACTTCAACTCGAATATTCTCGATGCTAAGCTGCACAACTCTTTCTTAGAGCCAAGCAATCGTCTGGGCTTGATCGGAAATGGTCTTATCATGGGATTCCATAATTCCCACGTATTCAGCAATTTTCTTATTGTGCCTTTCAAAATTTTTGTCATGATCAGCAATAGTCTTCTATTGAGCTTCAATAATCATGTCACGAGCTTCGAGCTCCTCTTTCAACTTAACTTCGTCTGCATGGCCCTTCTTAATTTCATCTCAAAATACAATCTCTATTTTTGCATGGGCCTTTTTTAGCTCCTTCAGCAAGCTGGCGCTATTCTTACTCTCCTGGAGTGCCACGTTCCTCTCTTGTATTAGTTGCTCAATTTTGGCGTCATGTTCCGCTTACGCCCTCTCGAAACGCCCTTCTCCAATTCAAAGGAGAGGATCTCTTGATAATTTTTACGGTATGTGTCCGCCAGCTGCTTGCAAAACTATTCCCATCCCTCAGCTTGATTTAAATAACTTTGAATCGCCTGAAGGTGGGGCATATAGGAATCTTTGCGGACTCCGTGAAGGTTGTGATCAACCTTGACTTCCTTTAAAAACCACCCGGGGAGCGCAGCTTCGAGTCTAGGGGGACCGGACGGAAAAATGTAAGTCGGCCTCCTGTGAGGACGCGAGGTACCAAAAGCAGGTACCACATGAGTCAATGGGCTTGAGATGAAAACGAAGCCTGAATGGAAGAAATCGGAACTTTGAGATCGATAGAAACTGGGGTTGGGGTAAAAGCCTGATGCTTAGAAGGATGAGAACCGCGATCAACCTTCGACTTCTTGGACGATTCCTCTTGATCGTCAGTGGCTTTTCTCTTCTCGTAACCACTCTTATACGTCCAACCCCATGCTCTGTCATCCCGGCGATGAGCCTCAGCCTCCGAGTATTTCTGCCTTCTCTACTCTTCCTTGGTTTCACGGGGCTGGTGGTGGCTTGAAGATCATCTTAACAAACGTTGCGAATTAGTGAATTGTTCAAGATCGTCGTAAAGTCCACAGCCTCTCATGGTACATGACATGAAGAATAAATAAAGAGCTTTAGCAATGAGAAATAGGCCTAAATAATGCATGTGTAAGTGAATGCGACCCTAGTGAAATGTGTAATGTGTCTTAGGGGGCCTAAAAGGACCGGATCAGGAACCACCGTGGTAGAAATCGGGCTGACTCTAGACACGATACGACCAAGGTGAGGAGACGTTTCCTCGAATTCGAAATCCTCCACCATAAGTTCATCGATATCCATGTAAACGTTGCTCAAATCCCCAAAGTCTACGCCGGAACCTTCAATCGGGAATCCTTGATGTCGCTCGGTTGCCAGGGGAGCATCTTTATTGTGAATCTCTCGGAGAGGTGAATCCGGGGGAATGGGACTCATTCCCGGAGTCTCATCACATGATTCGGAGTCTCAATTGCCGGTTCCTACACCGAAATCATCATCACTGGAGGAGTCATAAATACTGCTGCCCTCAATTTCACCATCCTCCTTTTCCATTTCCACTGCAGCTTTTCCCTCAGGATGCTTGATTTCTTCTTCCCCTTCCTCCGGAATAAGGGGCACTCTGGCCGGACAGCTGGCTTCAGTCACGACACCCCTTCCTTTATGAGTTCTTTGGGTTGACTTGCCAGACGAGCCTTCTTTTTCTGGGAAACCACCTTCTTTAGAGTCATGTGATGAAGAAGCGGAGTGTGTTTGTACCCTGAAACGGGAAGGAGACGGGACTTCAATAGCCACGGCGGATCTTCCAGGATGCAACAGCCCATACTGGAGCAAATTCTCCTCTGTTAGCAAAAATTTAACCGATCTCTCCTTGAAATCTACGGCCTTCAGAGTATGGAAAATATGATCGAGTGTTGGGTCTTTATTCGGCCTTGGAATAACTGCAAGAAGAATTTGATCTATCAGAAATCCCATAGCGACGTATCGAAACTAAATAAGTAAAGGAGAGAACTTACCCCCAGTCGTCCAAAGGCGGTTAAATCCTTCGGGACACCTAAAAAAGAATCACTGAGTCTTAAATTAAGACAGATTGCTTTGAAGATGTAGCATGATCTTGCGATTCCTTTGGGCCACGATGATGATAAGAGATGGGCACTCGTCTCTCTTCTTAAACGAGAGAAAATACCTCAACTCATCAAAGCTCGGGGCATGATTAAATGTTTGCATAAATAAGAGGTGAAGGCAAGTCGAGATTGCATATCCATTAAGATGAATTTGGAATGGAGCAATTCCCAAGTTTAGAAGAGTTTCTTTCAGGAAGTTATTAAAGGGAGGGCATTTCTCCATTTAAGCAAATATACCAGTGGCAAGTGGTGTATCCCGAAGGCGGCATATGGGCAAACTCATTCTTCTTTGGAAGGCGCACATCGTCCTTCGAAATGTCGTGTTGCAAGCAAATTTTATATAAAACCTTAGCGGAGATTAGGGAGGAATCTCTCTCCAGGGGATTAAGCAAAAGTATGAAATTCGAAGGAGTTCGGTCTATAACCGGGCCAACCTGAACTAGTTGACCATATTCAGCTCGCGAAACTGAAGAGGAAGGCACAACGGATGATGAATCAGCTTCTGAAAGTGTTGGACTTCCTCTACTGGACTTACGGTGAGAGGACAGATGCTTCATTCTATACAACATAACTCCATATTGGAACCTATAGAAGAAGTGGAACCCATGGAAGAAGAGGTGAAGCCCATGGAAGAGGAGGTAGAGCCCATAGAGGAAGAATCAGAACTAATAGAAGACCCAAATGATGCTATATCTAGCGAGTGTAGTATTGTGATACAGAATTTGGATGGAGAGCATATTGTGTGGAAGGAAGGATCATCTTGTTCATACATAAACTAGAACGAAGTGGAGAGCAACAACAAAGAAATAGCAGAAGAAGAGGAAGAAGGAGTCGAAAAGTTCATGAATCCTTGGGAAGAGAATGTGCAAGGCCTCGAAGAACTAGTAGAGGGCGGGGTAATTCCTAGAATACCGGTTGGCATGGGAAATGTTCCATGGAACCAACCATGGTTACCCCAGGTTGTGGGAGAAATGAAACCATAAGAGGACGACAATGAAGCTGACGATGAGCTAGGTAGTGTTGAAGAAGGAGAGGTGGATGGTATGATAGACCTTGGTAACTGGAGTCCACCATCGGCTACGGACTCGGAGGAGTAAAAGAGATATCGGAGAGTTAAGGGTAATTCTAGTATGTATGTATAGGTTCGGCTAGTATGTTGTTTTGATTAAGTGTTTTGTATTGTATTAGTGTTAGGGAGGGGGTTTATTTTTTTTTTGGGCCCGAACTTAAATTGAAATGATGTATACGTATGAAAATCTATAATATGATGTTTATTCTAACTTTACATTTGTATGAATTTTTTAAATAAGAATTTTGGAAAGATTATTAAATTCATATGAAGTATATGGATTATTTCATTGTACGATTTAATCTAAGATCCGAGTGCAAAACTTTGAGGTGTTTACATCAGTTCGAAAAAGGATTTATCACTCGATTCTTGACGACGAACATTGATGAGGGTTTATGGTTAGATACTTAAATTTTCTATCATAGTTGAGAGCTATGCAAGGAAGAACTAAAATTCTAATCGAAAAGCCTAGTCAGAGTCCACAGTAAAGGATCGGGGGATCAATACTAGTTCGAAAGTAAAGTTGTGAATTCGAATAATATATCGAATCAGATATTGTGTATTGGTGATCTATATATATACATCATACATATTTAAGTTTAAAAATAAATATTTTGGGCAAACCTTCAGATTTTTGCTTTGGGTAATTTCGAGGACGAAATTCTTTTAAGGGGAAGTCTGTAACGACCCGCAAATTTATCACTTTGATATACATATTTATTTTTAAAATTATTTAAATAAAGAGTCGATAATATAAATAATATTATTTTGAATAGATATTTACAAAAATATTTTCCTCAAAATTTAAATCGATTAAATAGCTCTATAATCGAAAAACGTCGTGCATAGGGCTGGATACATATGCTTATTTTGTAATTAATTAAGAATATGAAATAAAATCAATCGAATTGTTTTTGAAAATAAAATGCGTTTTTGACATCATTATTTATGCCCTTATATTAAATAAATTGATTTATTAAAATTAAATGAGATTTAATGATTTAATAATTATTATAATTATAATTATTCAAATAGTTATTTTTAAAAGATATTAATTCATTTTTAATAGTTATAAAGTGTAAATAAATCATTTATAATAGTTTTATAAAGACATATGATTGATTTGAAAATATAAGAAAAAAATCAATATCGCTTTATCGGTATAATAGCAATTATTGTAAATAATTATTAATATTAATCTATATGGTTTTATAAATGAAATGTGATCATTTTAATTTATTAATAAAGATAAGAAATTTATTTTCAAATTTTGTTTACAAATATATGTATATATATTGATAAGTGAAAATGTGACCGATAATCGGTTTCCCGATTTTCAACGATTTAACGAATAAAAGTTGTTCGAAGTCGTTTGAAATGTTGTTATCCTCTTATGCACATACATGTACATGCATATACATGTCACATGCACATCATAACATATATATGTGTACATGAACACTTAAATATATACATATTACAAAATATTAAAATAATTTTCTAAAACTTAATACTTAAGTAACCAAATAGCAAACATCAACTCACATTACAACACCATCATCACCACCATCAGCTCAAGCATCACCATCACATGGGGGGAAAGGGGGGAGCCGTGCGTGTAGGGGGGCTAGGAAGGGTGTGGGTTAAGGGCAAAATGGTAATCTACCATTAGATATTTTTTTCAAATTTTCTTCTATAAATACCCATCCACTTTCTTATATTTTTTTCAGCATATTCTTATCATTCTTCTCCAGTTCAAGCTTCTTTTCATGGCTTCTATGCTTAAATAAAATAAAGGAAAAATATTTAGCAAAAGAAAATTAAAACCGTATAATACATATAAGTTATCGATCCACTTCAAAACAAGCTCAATACTACTTTATTCCTCTTCCTAAACCCATGGCCATCTCCTCTATTCACCAAGTCCATGAGCTCCACCATCTACAAGGCTAGGTCGAGCCCTCCTAAGGGTCTCAAGCTCGATTTCATTAACTTTGATTCGATCATAGCAAAGCTATAGTCGATTTTAGACTAGATCATTGGAAAAATGAAGGTGAGAAACTCCTAAACTATAGTATTATATGCTATTGGATGTTATATATGTTTAATTATGATTGTTGATGATGACTGTTTAATATGACTGTTGAATATATATGTAAGTCATGGAAATACATGTCGATAAGCACAAAGAAAGTCACTTTTCTTTATTAAATGAATTTTTGTATATGGAATGTTAAATCTCTTTAAAATGGTTTAAAATGAGTTTGAAATGTTTTATAAACATATGAAAGTGTTTTGGTGAAAATTTAGTCAAAATCTGGCGTGTCGCGTAATGCTAGTTCGCGATTTCGCGCATAAAAGTCAATCGACTTCAAGATAAGAAATTTTCAAACTATTATATCCATACTTTTCAAACAAAGAAATAAAATCAAATTTTGATAAGTAGATTTTGAAATATGAGTAAAACAATTTTTTTGAAAATTCACGGTTTTGCAGTTCGGAATTCGTAAAAGGATTTCTTTGAAAATGATATTTTAAAATTGTTTAGAAATATGAAATAAATCCAAAAAAATCTTTTAAAATGTTTTAAAAGTGATTTGAGTTATAAAAATGAATTTCCAAGTGATAAAAAGTTGTTTTGATCAATATAGCTTAAAAAGCACTTTCCTCAGCACTTTTCTTTAACTTTTGAAATATAGTTTTAAACGCAACCGTTCTTTTCTAAACCTTTTGTAAATGTTTTCAAATGATTAATAAGTATTTTAAAGATGATTTGAAGGATTTATTGAATGGTTAAACATTAAATGATTTAGAGTCGATCAAATTATTTGACCGCCTTATGGGTGTCAAAGAGGTAGCATCTGGGCTTGGGTTTGAAAAACCAGTTGTTGGACGTGTTTTCACCGGACCAGGGCCACCGGACCAACACTACCGAGTCAAGGCCAAGAAGGCACTGCCGAATCAAGGTCATCCACTACCGAACCAACCATTGCCGAATTAAAGCTACTCCAACCCTCACCGGACCAACCAGTACCGAACCAACCATTGCCGAACCAAAGCTACTCCAACCCTCACCGGACCAACCACTACCGAACCAACCATTGCCGAACCAAAGAAACTCCAACTCTCACCGGACCAAGGCGTACCGAACCAACTTTGCCAGGCCAGATCACGTCAGCCCAGGCCCACCAGCAGCTATATACATCCAAGACTCCTACCCCCATCCTCACTCTATAAATAGAGGGTTAGGGATGCAACAATGGCGGACAAGTTTGAGAGCTCAAGCACGGATAGAACTTTCAAACAACTTTCATATACTTGTATCAAAGTTTTGTACTTGTAATCTGAACAGTAAAGGAGAATAACATATAAAGTGGACGTAGGCACATTCTGGCCGAACCACTATAAATCTGTGTGTCTTTTACAGTTTAGTCCCTGCTTTTTATATATTTGCATAAATCACCCAGATCACTAAAAACAACATAAAATCAACTAAATCATACGACTTGGAGGTGTTTGCCCATTTTTTGTGCAAACATTTTTGGTGCTTTCACTGAGAAACGGGAGCTCGAAGCTTCAGCTTCTCCCACTTAACCTTCTTCCTAACAACGTCGTTCATTGCTTGGAAAACATGCCTCCCAGGCAGAAAAAAGACGTTAACAAAGGAAAGAACATCGCAACTAGAAGTATTCCAGATCCAGTGGTCACAGATCAAGTAAATCATCCCATTCCAACAGCAGTACCAAATGAAGGTCAGGCAAATCCGACAACCCCTGCCACGGGACAGCCGGTAGCAATTACTAGGGCAGATCTAGATAGGGTTGTGGCTGAAGTGAATAATCGCTTCACATCCCAACAGGAAGCCTTGGTGGACCAACTCATGTCACGCTTAAGGGATGCTGAAGAGTCCAACCGCAACACTGAATCATGGGGTGAGTCCCAGTCTGGAGGATCTCAGAAGCAACAAAGATCTTCCTTCTTCGAAGAAGCTAACGACAGAAGCGGCCATGGTAGGAGCCGAGACCGAACTCATTTCGAACGCCGACCCGAGGAAACACTTGGAACCGAACCCAACGGGGGAGGTACCAGGCGAAGATCAACTGTAGCTGAGACTGTCATGCTGCCTAACCACGAAAACGCCAATGAACGGGGTCGAGCTAGAGTCCAGCCCGAAGTTGGACCCGAGGAAGTGCTTAGATCAGAACCCAGCAGGGGAAGATCAAGGCAAGGGCCAGCTGTGGCTGACCCTAGCATGCTCCCAGAAGACCAAAGACAGCCACTGGAAAATATTAGGAATGATAGACAATACCATCCCTACGGGTCATCTGGACGGAATCAATCCCACAGAGAAGAACCGAACTCATTTCTATCCGCT
The DNA here is from genome assembly GCA_030737815.1 of Allium fistulosum. Classification (NCBI taxonomy): domain Eukaryota; kingdom Viridiplantae; phylum Streptophyta; class Magnoliopsida; order Asparagales; family Amaryllidaceae; genus Allium; species Allium fistulosum. The sequence continues at coordinate 456,907,166 of CM060902.1, forward strand.
CCAAATTATGATGAAAGGATGGCACGCTTGTTCAGAGAGTGCGTCCAACGGGATCAAAGAGATCGAGGGATAGGCGCGAGGGTAACCAGCCCTTTCGCCCGCAATATAGATTGCCATCACCCCCCGAGAATGGAAAATGCCAACAATGGAACCTTACAAGGGAACCTCTGACCCCGTTGTACACTTACAGAGATACACACAGCATATGCTCATGAGCGGAGCAACAGAGGGAGTACTGTGCAAATGCTTTCCACTATTCTTAGCAGATCTAGCTACCTCCTAGTTCTGCCATCTACCCCAAGGATCCATCAGCTCATGGGAGATGTTGAAAGAAAAGTTCATCAGCCAGTTCCGCATTCATGTGGAGCAACCCAAGGACGCTTATTCCTTATCCAGTATCAAACAGAAACCTGGAGAGAAAGTGCAGCAATATCTAACCCGATTCAATGCCGCAGCGGCCGCAGTCCAAGATGCCGATGAGAAGCTTATCTTAATGGCCCTCTGTAGTGGGGTGCATCCAGATACTAAATTTGCTAGAAGATTGACAAAAGAAAAACCAGCTACTTTACCCGATTTCTTCCATGAGGCTGGGAAATATATGAGACTTGAAGACGCTGCCACTGAGGGGCAGTCAGGGCAACAAAATAAGGCAGCTCACGGCAACACGCCCGCTGTAGCAAAGGACGTTCGAAGAAATGACTCTAGAGACAATGCTGGGGGCAAGAAGGGAGAAAAGCGTCTATATCGGCCAGGACCGAGATTTGATGCTTACACCCCTTTGAATGAAACGATCGAAAACATCTTCCTGGCCACTCAAAACGAAGTTAAATACAAACGCCCCCCGCACAAGAAGGAATCAGATAATGCAATTAAGTCTGGAAAATTCTGCCGCTTCCACGAATCCCATGGGCATGATACCAACGAATGCCATCATCTCCGGGACTTGATTGAAGAACACATCAGAAGAAGGAGACTAGAATGCTATGTAAAAGGTCAGAACAGGACTCCAGTTCCTGCCAATGAGAACCCAAGGCTACCCTCCCCAGAAATAGGCAGAGGAAATCGCAACACCAGCGGCTCCAGTCAAGAGAAGATAGTAGTCCATACCATCTCGGGAGGGCCACACATCGCCGACGGAAGCTGGGCAGAGATGGAAAGGTACGGAAAGTCACTTAGAAACAATGAAGAATGTGTCAATTCTATTATAGAAGAACGCCACCCGAAGCGGATAGAGAATGGTGACATCACATTCAGTAGGCGTGACCTGGAGGGAAGGCAGTACCCTCACACGAATCCCATGGTTATCTCTACCCGGCTCGGTCCAGCCGAAGTTTTCCAAATTCTAGTAGACACTGGAAGCTCAGTAAATATCCTATTCAAGCATGCCTTTGACAAATGAAGCTGTCATTAAAGGATGTTCTTCCCTGCAATAAACCACTACATGGTTTCACAGGAAATGCGAAGATACCCCTCGGGCGACTGGACCTCTTTGTTGAAATTGGAAGTCATCCCCACTCCGTTGTGCGGAAACAAACATTTGTGCTGGCCAGCCTTCTTAGGAAGGCCAGCCTTGTCTGACTTCCAAATTGTCCTGGCCCCATGGTGCCTGAAGATGAAATTTCCAACTAACAATGGAATAGGGAAAGTAGAGGGAGACCAGGACATCGCTCGAGATTGCTATGTAACTGAACTCCGCAATAACCGCAGGAAGGATATAGGGAAGAGTGCAGAGACTGCCCTCTGCACGAAAAATTTGGAAGCATAGCAACTAAAGAAAGCCCCTCCTCTTCGATATACCAGTGACCCTTTCAATGAATTAGACCCCAGGGACAAAGAGGAGGAGGACACCGCCGAGCCTGCAGAGGCTATGGAATTTGTATCTGTGGACAAGCATGACTCGAGTAGACTATTGAAAGTTGGGTCCCAACTAAAAGCAGAATTGAAGCAAACCCTGAACAAGTTCGAGCTCTGAAAGATATATCAGGATACCTTCTACCCGAAAAGAAATGCAAAGCCTAAATGGGAAGGTGGCCGCCTTGAGCAGATTCATCTCTAAAGCAACTAACAAATGCATCCCCTTCTTCGAAGCTCTAAAGAAAGACAAAGGAAAGTTCAAATGGACTGACGAATGCTTGAAGCTTTCCTTAATCTAATCGAACACCTCCAAAGACCACCAGTACTCTCAACTCCGAACAAAGGCGAAGAGCTATACCTATACCTTGCTGTGTCATCTCATGCTCTAAGCGCCGCCTTGGTGAGAGAAGACAAACGCATGTAGCGGCCAGTTTACTTTGTAAGCAAGAGGTTTACAGGGGCGGAAGCCAGATATCCTAAACTTGAGAAACTAGCGTACTGTTTACTAATCACATCACGGAAACTGCGTCACTATTTCCAATCTCATTCCATCAGAGTTTTGACCGATCAACCGCTAAGGCAGGTACTCCATCGTCCCAACACTTCTGGGCGACTACTTAAATGGTGCATTGAACTAAGTCAATATGATATCACCTACCATCCTCGCACCGCCATCAAGGGACAAGCCATGGCCGATTTCATCGCTGAATTCACTACCAACGAAGGTAAGGAGCAATCGGAAATAGCGGAAGACATCAAGTGGAATCTCTTTGTGGATGGAGCGTCAAATGAACAAGGCTCGAGGGAAGGTGTGGTAATAATCACTCCCAGGGGAAATAAGCTACACTATGCTCTAAAGTTGGAATTCGCTGCCACCAACAACGATGCAGAGTATGAAGCGGTGATAGCTGGATTAGGACTTGCCTTAGAGATTGGAGCCAATTCTTTATGTCTTCATAGTGATTCTCAACCTATTGTAAATCAAATACTAGGAGGATTTCAGGCTCGAGAAGAACGACTCACAGCATATCTAAAGAAGACCAAGCTGCTTCTCGATCAATTGGATCACTATCTAATCAAACACATCCCTCGGGAAGAAAACCAAGAGGCCGACGGATTGGCAAAGCAAGCTAGCATGAGAGACAGTACTATTTCTGGAGCAGTGGCCATCTCAAAGCAACTGACCCCGAGTTTCGAGCAGGTGAATCTGATAGTTGCAATCAGAGAGGAAACTTGGATGAATCCCATCCAAAAATCTTACAAGACAGCATACTTCCCGACAAGCGTAATGAAGTCAAGAAAATCTTGAAGAGGGCTTCCCGCTACACAATACAAGAAGGCACCCTTTATCGGCGCGGCTTCTCTAACCCCTTATTAAGGTGTGTCGCCAGAAGGGAAGCAAAGGAAATCTTATCCAACATCCATCAAGGAAGCTGCGGAGATCACACTGGAGGGCAAACTCTGGCAAAGAAGATACTCCAATATGGATATTTCTGGCCCACCTAAACATAGACGCCTTAGACTTCATCAAAAATGTGACAGATGTCAGAAATTTGCTAAGATTCCACAGCTACCAACAACTGAGATTGCTCAAATGAACAGCCCTTGGCCCTTTGCAGTATGGGGAATTGACTTGATTGGCGAACTGCCAATGGGCCGAGGCGGAGCCAAATATGCTATAGTGGCAGTCGACTATTTCACCAAATGGGTGGAAGAAGAACCCCTAAATAAAGTATCTTCAGCAAAAGTTATTAACTTCTTGATCAAAAATGTTCTATGCAGGTACGGAGTCCCACTTAAAATCATATCGGACAATGGACTTCAGTTTGACAACGAGGAGTTCGCCAACTGGTGCCAAGAGCACGTAATTCACAAAAGCTTCTCATCCGTAGCTTATCCCTAGGCAAACGGACAAGTCGAAGCCGTCAACAAAATTCTCAAAACTCTAATAAAAAAGAAACTCGAAAAGTCAAAAGGCGCTTGGGTGGATGAACTTCCTATGGCACTGTGGGCCTATCGCACATCTTTCAGAACATCAACGGGGCATACTCCTTTCTCTTTGGCATACGGATCGGAGGCTATGCTCCTAGTTGAAACTATATTGCCTTCCCACCGTAGGATCCACTATAACCCAGAAGAGAACGAAGAGCTCCTCCACATGTCTTTGGATCTAATTGAGGAAAGAAGAAATGATGCAGCCCTCAAAGCAGCAGCTCACAAGCAAAAAGTGGCAACACAATACAACTCCAAAGTCAAGCATCGTAGCTTACAAAAAGGAGATCTTGTCCTCAAGCGAATCTTCCCGCGCCCCGGAGCGCTAGATCCAATCTGGGACGGACCATATGTAATTCATAAAGATCTCCACAATGGAGCTTATATTTTGTCAACAGTGGACGGGGAGGTGTTCCAGAGGGCATGGAACATCCAACACCTTCGTCGATACTTTCCTTAACTTGTACTGCCCATATGAAGCGAATTAACAAAGAGAATCAATGGACGTAGGCATTTTCGTGCCGAACCACTTTAAAAAACTTGTCTCTTTTTAACTTGTTCCTTTATATCTTGGCTGCTTGTTAACTTTATCCTTTTCTGTTGAACAAAATCCTGTGTAATGGCATTTCCATTCAAGACACATCACGGCGCAACCTCACCTGGACAAGACCTAACATGTACTATGCGAATATATGCCCTCGCCAATGAGACACTTTTGCTCCAGCATCCCTCTGTTGCGAGTTAACTCGTTGCTCGCGATCGTCCCTTAAAGCCAACTGTAATGAGCCGATTATAAGCCACCGAGAAGGCCGACTATAGCCGAGGCAGCTCATTACGGCATTCGGCTCGCCGGCAACCGTGAACCTACTTTATGCCCCAACATAAGGTGTGGCCAGCCAGGGGTAGTTCACGGTTGACGATCGGCACCCACGCTAGCCGGCCACGGTAAATCGAATAATACCCGCGACTACGGGCCATAATGGCCCGGGTAGTTACTGTGCGCGATCTCGGCTCCGATGTGTCTTAAGTACGGCTGTGGTAAAAAAGATAAACTCCCCGCAGAGGCGTAAGATGAGTGACAAATGTCTCCAAGACCCACAGCTAGGGAAAGTGACTACAAAGCCCGTTTGCCACGAACTTAAGCACATCGCAGGCCTTCCGTGATTGGAAGTTTTACTATTTCTCATATTTCAATTTTATTTAAAAAACTTCCCTCCTATCCTCTATAACAATCCCTAAAGTACAGGACACGAAACAAGAGACGCTCACTAAGAACTCACAATCGGATGACGAGTCAATCAACTGCATTCCATACTCAGTCGTATGAGACATTCAAAGCAACTGTCCACGACCGAAACATGAAAGGCGGTACTTTCTTCCCTTACAAGTAATTACATAGCTATAATTTATTCGCACATCACACTAACATTGCAGAATACGAAATTATATTTTTAGCAAGAACAAAGCATTCAAATACGACAGAATCAGCTTAAGTTAAAAATTACATACCAAGAATAAAGTCGTTTATTACAAGTAACATAATTACAGCCTAAAAGTTACATTACTGCTCTGAGACTAACGTAGACAGCAATGTCAAGTAAACAAAAAGATATCCAGGTCAAGTTAAGGAGTCGGCTGCATCGGAGCTTCACCCTTGTCCTGCTGGCCCTCCGAAATCTCCTTAACCGCGGAGTGGGAACCTTCAGCATGTTGACCAGAGATATTTGGTGCTCCAGAGGTCCCGCCTGTCCGATCAAGGAAAGAATTCATTAATAAGAAGCAACCAAGTTACGAAAAGCTAAAAGGGGAGACTTACCAGCATCTGCTCCTTGATCACCAACCTCCTCAGCAGCAAGCAGCCGCATACCCTCTTTCACCGCCACCTTCTCCTCCTTGGTGAATTGAGCCGTAACCACATCCATTCTAAAGGCCGTGCCACCCTCCTTATCTGCATCGGACCTAGCCTCCTCCAGGGCCCTGAGATAAATCCTGGCCATGACTCGAGGATAATCATCCATCCAAGATAAATTGCCCTATTTCCAAGTGCGAAAGTATATATCCGGAAGCATCTCATCCATTATCCCCTCGTTCTCCTCAAACTCCCTTACTCGGTCCTCAGAAGCCAACAACTTTGCAATGGCGGCATCCCTCTCCGATCGGTATCGCGAGCAGTCAGTTTGGAAGGATTTGCTCATTGCATCCATTTCCTCATTCAGCTTGGTTTGAGCAAGCTCTGCGGCTTCAAGTTTCCCGGACAACTCCTGTATCTGCTCGAGATCCGCTTTCCGAACCTCATCCACCATTGCAATAGCCATGTCAATCCATTCCTTACAGGCAGCCTCCATTTTCCGTAGCTCTGCTCTGCTAGCCTCTTCCATGGTTTTCTTTAGTCGCCTGGAGGCGGCCTCATGCTGGGAGATCTGGATGGCCTGATCAGTGAGCTGCTTGGCCTGGTCGGAAACTATTAACCGCAGTCGAATATTAGCACTCCCGATTTCTTCTTCGGCCTTGACCAGTCGGGCATGATGCCCCATTAGCTTCCTGGCTTCCTCAGCAACCCGGTCGATGTTTTCCTTAGCTTCGTCCCCTAAAGTTGCAACCCGAGTGGTAAGCAAATCAAGATCCAGGGACTTAGCCTCATCAAGCACCCTTACCATAGGATTACGAGGAAGAAGGTGCTCACCAGTAACCTCATCGAAGGAAATATCCTGAGAACCCGGATCCAGATCCGGATGACCCGCGAACGGATTACGAGCCAAGCCAGGGTGATCTATCGGGGTAACAGTAGGATTTTCAAACGGGTGCGGGGAAGGAATAAGCTCAGTATTCTCCTCTGTGACATCCTGAAGAGGCTGAGTCGGGGGATGAGGGCCAGGTGGAGATTCAAACAAGGAGCGACTCCTCTTCTTCTTTTGGAAATCTTCTTCGATAACTCCAAGAAGAGGACGGTAGCCGACGACATCTCCAGGGCGGTTAGTCGGAGGCTTTGGCTTAGTAGAAGCCCTTAGAAGCTTATATTGTTCAAGGCGGTGCCGAACATCCGATGTCTTGGCCACTTTACCCATTCCTGGGACAAAAACCAAGTGTTACAAGCAGACGTTGAACTATAATTCAAGAGATATATCAAGATAGGAAAAGTAAGGAGACACTTTTGTTATACAAACCCTGGGAAGGAGTGGGATACTGCAATAAGTCATGGATCTCATTCCAGGACGGGAGCTGACCATAAAATATTCCTAAGTTCTGATCATAAATGGAGTCTGCAGAAGTCAAAAATTCACCTTGAGTCGCGGGGGTTGCCTCAACTAGAACACTCTTGGAAGATGAGTCGGCACCGGGTCCGGCCTTGTCAGCTTTCTTAGGCCCCTCTACCAGAGCCGTTTCACCCTCCAGCCCTTCGAAAGCCAGGCGGAAAGCATCGTCCGTCCACTCCTGGATCACACCCGCTTGCTTAGAAGACAAAGCCCCAGCACCATCACCACTCTGTCCATCACCACCATCATCACCACTCTGTCCATCGCCATCACCACCATCATCACCACTCTGTCCATCGCCATCTCCACCACTACCACTCTCCGCCTCACCTCCTTCACCCTCGCCTCTTTCCTCCTCCTCATCTTCCTCCTCCGGAACGTCTGGACATGTGTTGGGGGAGGGTCCATCGGATTTCTTAAGTTTCTTCCCCCCGGCAATTGGATGATGTGAGAAGGGTTTCCTTTTACCACTCTTCGCCATAGCCCCTCCTTTAGCTTTGGCGGCCCTCTCCTCAGCTGTGTCTCTCTGCTTGACCACAGACTGACGTGGAAGAATCAGGTTGTGCCCCAAAAGAGTAGCGTTCCTGATCAAATAAGAAGCCGCCCTCTCCCTTTCCGGAATGGCTTCTATTTCCTCAGCCATCCGAACCAGACGTTCGTTCTCTACAACCGCAAAGCCACCTGTCGCTAGCAAGAAATAAAGCACGTAAGGAGGAGTATCGCGGTCAGAACAAAAATTATAAATGAGTTTCAATTTACAGCCAGAGGTGAAGCGGCGGAAAGAAACGGAGTCATCCTTGACAAAAAACCATTCCTTCTTGAAGGAGCTGAATTTTGAATATAAATCTAGGACTGGCTTGAAGGACACAGCCGACTCTAAGCTAATATATGGAGACCCTTCTTGTAGCCTCTCAAGTTGTACAAGTACCGGATTTCCCGGTTGGAAGGAGGACGCCCGTATCTCCTCTGGAAGATAAGGAACAGACTCACCAAGATGGCATATGAGTTGGGCTGAAGCTGGAAAGGAGCCACCTTCAAGTATGTGATGAAACTGACTATCCAAGCGTTAATAGGTGGGATAGCACCGCACATGCAATGATACCTTCTATAAGCAAAATATCCTTCAGGAGGGTTATACGGCATCACTTCTTTCCCCGGCAGCATCATATGCGCCCTATCGATCCCAAAAGACCTAGATATAATATCAAGCTGCTCATCTTTGAGGGAGCTGGGGAAGTAGTCAGGCGGTGAGTTTAAGAGCTCTTGAGGACCATACCCGTCTACTAGCGATCTCGGGGTTAGTCCTTGTCATTCTGGTTCTGCCTGGACAGGGGGCACCATGGAGGACTCTCCTTTATCCTTGGAATTCTTCCTGTCAGAACAAGTTTCTACTTTATGAGACATTATCTGCAACACGAGAAAACACATCGTCAGAACAAGGGATGTAGACAGACAAATTCAACACATAAAAAACATCATTCGGTATCCCGGGTCTTAAAGTTCATCCGGCATCCATGTTCCCCAAGTACCATTCGGTAGTCCATGTCTTGGAGTTCATTCGGCACTCGTGTTCCCTAAGTGACATTCGGTAGTCCGAGTCTCAGGGTTCATTCGGCTATCACACTCCCTAAAAGTCCATTCGGAAGAAGGAGAACTCACCTGATTCGGCAGGCGTAGGCTTGGTCCGGCTCTTTCAAATAGTTATGAATAACAGAAGCTTGAAGCCCATACTTATAGGCACGCAGGGGACTATCAGACCTGTTGGTTCGACACTCAGGCCGAACGGAGTGTCCAAACTGAGGAAAACAAAGCGCGACATATGCAACCATATGCCACACTTTTGGGGGCAAATGTTGGACGTGTTTTCACCGGACCAGGGCCACCGGACCAACACTGCCGAGTCAAGGCCAGGAAGGCACTGCCGAATCAAGGTCATCCACTACCGAACCAACCATTGCCGAACCAAAGCTACTCCAACCCTCACCGGACCAACCACTACCGAACCAACCATTGCCGAACCAAAGCTACTCCAACCCTCACCGGACCAAGGCGTACCGAACCAACTTTGCCAGGCCAGATCACGTCAGCCCAGGCCCACCAGCAGCTATATACATCCAAGACTCCTACCCTCAGCCTCACTCTATAAATAGAGGGGTAGAGGTGCAACAATGGCGGACAAGTTTGAGAGCTCAAGCACGGATAGAACTTTCAAACAACTTTCATATACATGTATCAAAGCTTTGTACTTGTAATCTAAACAGTAAAGGAGAATAACATATAAAGTGGACGTAGGCACATTCTGGCCGAACCACTATAAATCTGTGTGTCTTTTACAGTTTAGTCCCTGCTTTTTATATATTTGCATAAATCACCCAGATCACTAAAAACAACATAAAATCAACTAAATCATACGACTTGGAGGTGTTTGCCCATTTTTGTGCAAACACCAGTTTCCTGCTTTCCCTGGCTATCCATACTGGTCGATGGATGGGATAGTAAATTTGGTTTACTCGGATCAAAATTTTCCAAAGTAGAAAATATATGATTTTCCTAAATATAAATAACTTGGATTTTTTGGAGATAATCTTCTTATACTCGGTGTTAAAGCCCGAAGAAGAAACTTGTACTATTCGAGGAATTTGAAAGGTGATTTCGCCGTTATTCCACCCATAGTACTTGTTGAATACGTGAATTGATATTGACTAGAATTAGATAATTTCTATAGATTCTGCTCACCCAGTATTTACTGGTTTTGGACTAACATCCTATATAACATGGTTTCAAGTCAATCAAAATTTTGAGTTTTGAATTAAGAAATTTATGCTAAGATTTTAAAGGAATGATTTAGTAATATTTTCCTAAGTGAAAATTAAATGATTTCGAATTATTCCCAGTTTAAAAAAGTTTAAAGTAATGAAAGGATTTGATAAGAAAGGTTTAATGATTCCATATATACTAAAAAGAATGTTTTAGAAATATATATCTCCAAAAGAGATTTTGATAAAAACAACTTAATCAATTAAAGAATGATTCTCTATTCACAGAACATCTTTTTATCGATGATTGGTTCGAAGAAACCGCGGTTGGATTTGGTAATTCCTGTCCGAAGACCACTTTGAACCAATTTACGTATTCGAAGTGATTCGAAGTAAAGACATGGATATGATTTGGAAGATGGAATGTAGGGTTGCTTGTCACTAACCTCAGGAGAAAATTTCCCATATCGTATTATGTGGCAGTAGTTCTGCATTTAAGATCTTCGATGCAAGGACTTCTCGCTACTAATCCTAGGGGTGATTCCCGACAGGATGTGGTAGGAGAGTGCCTTCGGTTTGTCCTGTTACTGGACAACTTGTATGGATGAATGTCTGACGTTGCATTTCTAGTTACATAAATTGATGTCTATGAACGTATCATCTGTTTGGTGGCAGAGAAGGCAACTTCTCTTAGCTTAACACCCTTTCTTGAGACATACAAGCTCAGGAGGTATACATTTGTAGAAATCAGTTGTGTGACTGTGGAATGGTCATCACCTTTTTAGATTACTCTCTACATATCGAGTATGTGGTGTATGCTATGGGGCCCCGGATAGGTCATTTACAATGTCATATTCAGTTTTATCCAGGCCATGTATGAGTGCCAAATAGGGATAGGCCGATCTTGCCAGATGCAAAGGATTGTTTGTGTATCCTCGGTACATTACTCTAGAGATGTACTATATGAAAGGTAGTCTCTTACCTGCCATTTTATGGAAATCTATTCCTCGAACGAGCCATGTAAGAGTTTTGTTTGTAGAGCCTAACATATCGGTAATTTAATCATGGTAATAATTTCGGCTAAGATTAATAAGTTTACTTGCAAATGTTTTCAAAGGAATGTCATTAAAAATAATATTAAATGATTTTTTGTATTAAATGTTTTGGTTATCATAAGGTAAAAATCCATCCGTATTTATGTGTGGGCGTGGTTTTATGAGATACCTTTTCTTTTCAAACCGCGTGTTCTATGTTTTTCACACCAGTCTCATGACTGACCTGGAGTTTATTTTCGTTTTTCCTTAAATTTTGGATGCCTTAATTTTCCCTGGGAAGCCTAGTAGTCAGGTTTAGTTCGAAGAAATCTGGAAGAGTTCAAAGCATGGAGTTAGAAGATTTTTTTTCTGAAGATTATTTCTGTTGAATATTTTTTATGAGAAAGAGGCTTTTTTGTTGTTGAAAACTTTTCTTTTATTGATGGTAGATTTCTTGCTTGATTGGTTGATACAAAATGATGAGAGAGCTATTCTATTTATAGGACTCCATAAACTATTCTAGAAACATGAATCTCTAAACAATTCTAGAAACATGATTCCATACATAATTCTTATTTCTACTAGAAAATTTAAGAGCTCTCAACAAACTACAGTAAATGCAAGAAGACTCTAGAAACTATAATAACAAGAAGCTTCTGGAAATTAACAAATCAAGTTTAATATTTCAACACGCCCCTTTAAACTTGATTTGCGACTCTAAGCGGATTCCTCCACCTGAAAAAATTCTCATGCTTAAGAGGCTTGGTGAAGATATTAGCTACTTGATCATGCGTCTTCACATACTCTAGTTGCACATCCTTTTTGGCGACACACTCTCTAATATAGTGATAGCGTGTATCAATATGCTTGCTTCGATCATGAAAGACTATATTTTTTGCCAAAGCAATTGCTGACTTGTTGGCCACGAAAATCTTGGTCGGCTCCTCTTGTGGTAATTTCAACTCCTTTAGCAGATGTCGTAACCAAATTGCATGGCAAACACATGAAGTAGCAGCGACATACTCCTCTTCACATGTGGAAAGAGTGACAATCGACTTTTTTTTCAACATCCAAGTGAAGGCCGTGTCTCCCATGTAGAATACGAAGCCACTAGTGCTTTTTTGGTCATCCATATCTCCACTCCAATCGCTACCGCTATATCCAACAAGCTCATAATTATTAGAAACAGAGTAGTACAAGCCAAAGTTTGTTGTGCCTTTAACATAGTGAAGAATCCTCTTTGCTACCTTCAAATGAGTTGTTATTGGATTCTCCATGTATCGACTCACAACTCCTACTACATATAGAATGTCAGGTCTTGTGCACGTTAAATATCGCAAGCTTCCAACCAAGCTCTTGAATAGTGTTGAGTCTACTTTTTCTCCTTCCTCATGCCTTGATAACTTGATTCCACATTCAATCGACATGCAAACTGGGTTAGATTCATCCATCTTGAACTTTCTCAATACTTCCTTAGCAGAACCTTCTTTCGTGATTAGGATGCCATTATCTTCTTGTTTTACTTCAATGCCAAGGTAATAAGACATGAGCCTAATATTAGTCATCTCAAACTCCTTCGTCGTCTCTTTCTTAAATTCTTTCAACATGCTTGGATTGCTACATGGACATTTGATGAAGTTTCTTTCTTGGAGGTACTTATCAATTTGAGCATTCCAAGCTCTTGGAGCATGTTTCAACCCATAAAGTACCTTCTTTAGCTTCAAGAACTTATCTTCTTCTCCCTTGACTTCGTAGCCTTGTGGTTGCTCGATATAAATTTCTTCTTCAGGAACTCCATTTAGGAAGGCAGATTTCACATCTATTTGATGTATCTTCCAATTATTTTGAGCTGCTAAAGAAATTATTAGTCTAATGGCTTCTAGTTGAGCGACTGGAGCGAATACCTCATCATCGTCAATGCCAGCTCTTTAACTATAGCCTTTTACCACCAATCTCACCTCATATCTTTCGACTTCTCCTTTGGCATTTTTCTTTGCTTTGTACACCCACTTCACACCAATTGCCTTGTGTTCTTTTGGAAGTGAAGCTAACTCCCATGTGTCATTCTTCTTGATGGCCTTGATTTCTTCATCCATAGAATTTTTCCAATTCTTCTTTTGCAAAGCTTCTTGAAAGTTTATAGGCTCACAATTCGAAAATAGACAAAAGAGAGTAAAATTGTCTTGATTTTTTGTTACCTCGTAAATTTCTTGAAGGCTTTTAAAGCATGGAGCCCTTTCACTTGAGCTCTCATCTTCTTGACAACTTGTGGTTGGTGAAGCTAGTGGGGAAGTGGGCTCCTTGCTTGATTGTTCAATCCTTGGTTGTTGTATTTCATCTACTTTAAGGTATGGAAAGAAGTTGTAATTGTTATTATGTGATCACCATTCCCATTCTCCTTCTTCATCGAACACAATATCTCGACTAATTATTATCTTCCTCGTATCAGGATTGTAAAGCTTATAGCCTGGAGTTGGTGTCGTAACCAATGAAAATATACTTCTCACTTTTGTCATCCAATTTACTTCGCTTCTCATCCGGTATATGTACATGAGCTATGCTTCCAAAGACTCTTAGATGAGAAATACTAGGTTTCCTTCCACTTTATGCTTCATGTGGTGTCTTTCCCTACACATTTCTTGTTGGAGATCGTTTTGGTAGATAAACCACACATGCCACAGCTTTCGCCTAAAATTCCTTTGGCGGCCATTTACTTTTAAGCATTCTCCTTGCCATCTCAAGAATTGTCCAATTCTTCGTCTCTACTACTCCATTTTGCTGGGGGGATCTAGGCACTATCAGCTGTCGTTTGATTCCATTATTTTCACAATACTTTTGAAATTCTTTTGATGTGAACTCTCCTCCATGGTTAGATCTCATGGCTTTAATCACAAGGCCACTTTCCTTCTCAACTTGGGCCTTGAACCTTTTGAAGTTCTCAAAAACCTCTGATTTCTCCTTCAAAAAATACACCCATATTTTTCTTGAAAAATCATCGATGAAAAGAAGGAAATAGTTACTCTTACCAAGTGAACTTGGCTTGATCGGACCACACAAATCCGTATGTATGAGTTCCAACGGCTTTTTAGCTCTTGAGTATGACTCCTTTGGAAAGCCTATTTTGAATTGCTTTCCAAGTAAACATCCTTCGCACACTTGATTAGGATGGCTTATGCATGGTAATCCTCTTACCATTTCCTCCTTGGAGAGCAATTCTAGTCCTCTGAAGTTGAGATGTCCAAAATGAAGATGCCAAAGCCAAGAGGCATCTTTGTAGCACACCTTAAGGAATTGTGCGACATCATTTTGAATGTTGAGCACAAACATTCTATTTCTTGACATTGGTACCTTAACAATGAATTTACTTGCACCGTCTCTTATAGAAAGGTTATTATCTTTTAATCGAATATCATAACCTTTCTCTAAGAGTTGTCCTAGGCTCAAGATGTTGCTCTTCATGTTTGGCACATAATAAACATTAGAAATGAATTGGTGCTCTCCATTCTTCAATCAGATAAGAACCATTCCTTTACCTTTCACTGTTATCTTTGATTCATCTCCAACTGCGACGTTGCCCTTCACTGATTCATCAAGCTCCACAAACATGTTTTTTCTTTCACACATATGGTTGCTTGCATCGCTATCTAGGTACCATTGATTTTCCTTAGCTTTCTCATTTTCTTTGTGAGACAGTAGTAATGTACCATCCTCTTGACTTTTTTCTTCAACGTAATTGGTCTTCTCTTCAACTATATTGTTTCTTGGAGCTCTATATTCAGAAGCATAATGTCCAAATTTCTCACAATTGTAGCATTTAACGCATGACTTGTCATACCTTGAATTTCCTCTCCCACGACCTCTTGTTGAGCTTTATCCTATTTTATTGTTGTTGTTGTTATTATTTTCATTGTTGGGCCTCTAACCTCGTCCATGTCCGTATCCATGACCTCTTCCTCTTTCTTGGCCACAACCCCATCTTTGTTGGCTTCGATTATTTTCTTCTGTTTTTGAATCAATCCATGTCTTAAGAACTTGCTCCATGGTCTCTTCCTTCTTCTTTTTCTTTTCTTCACAAGCTTGCAATGAGCCTAGAAGTTCCTCTATTTCCATGGTCTCCAAGTTTTTTGTTTCTTCAATGATGGCGACAATATGCTTGAACTTTGGATCTAATGATCTAAGAATCTTCTCCATAATTCTTACATCATCTAACTTCTCACCATTTCTTTTTAGATTATTACTAACCACTAAAACTCTTGAGAAGTAATCAGAAACAAGCTTCCCTTCTTTCATATGCAAAGTTTTAAACTCTCCTCTTAAAGTTTGAAGACGTACCTTTTTGAGTTGATCAGCTCCCTTGTAAGATGTTTGAAGCTTCTCCCATGCTTCTTTTTCTAACTTCGATCTCGAAACTTGCTCAAAAGTATCATCATCCAATGTTTGGTAGATTAGACAAAGAGCCTTCTTTCTCTCGTCCTTGAGTTTCTCAAACTATCCCTTTGAGTTTGAGATAAGCTACCTTCATTTTCTTGTTCAGTATAGCCTTTCTCCACTATTTCCCATACGTCATGTGCTCCAAGGAGAGCCATCATCCTTAAACACCAATTTTCATAATTGTTCTTGGTGAGCATTGGAACTTGCAAGGGAACACCATTATTCGTCATCTCTATCTTTTCTTTTAAAGAATCTTAAAGATCTAATACCACTTTGTTGAATATTTTTTATGAGAAAGCGTAAGAGAATATAAGAAAGAGGCTTTTTGTTATTGAAAACTTTTCTTTTATTGATGGTAGATTTCTTGCTTGATTGCTTGATATAAAATGATGAGAGAGCTCTTCTATTTATAGGACTCCATAGACTATTCTAGAAACATGACTCTCTAGACAATCCTAGAAACATGACTCCATACATAATTCTTATTTCTACTAGAAAATTCAAGAGCTCTCAACAGACTACAGTAAATGCAAGAAGACTCTAGAAACTGTAATAACAAGAAACTTCTAGATATTAACAAATCAAATTTAATATTTCAACAGTTTCTGCCACACTTGAGTAGGATTGTATTCTGCCATTGTAAGGACAGACTCTGATAGATGTATTTAAATTTTCCGTTGTAAAGATTATATGTTGAAATAATATATGTGAGATTCTCATCTGTCTTGATTTTCTTTCTTATCCTCGAGAATCCGCCTCTCCGGCACTTGGATTTGCAGCACGTGAATACCGAGGATGTATTAGTGTCGATTTTCGAGAGTCGAAAAAACTAGTCCTCACATGTCTGATGTAAACACTTAAAATTTCATAGTATTTGAACTAATGTACTCAAAAATTAGATAATAATATCAAAATGATGCTCCAAATCTCTTTCATATATATGGTATATGAGTGTGCGCATGCATATTAAACTAAACCATCTCCCTCCATATTCACGTGTGTGTACATGCGTATATATAAAACAGCACTATGAAAAATAAAATGACAGTTTCACCATGTGCAATTTATTTCCGTTAACAACAAAACTAATTTAAGAACTGATATTCCTGATCACACGCAGTTGACATATACCACAAGTTATCCAAATTAAATATTGTAGAACTTGGCGGTGTTAATGGACAACATGAACACAACAATCTTACCGATGTCCTTGGTCACATGCAAATGAGCGAGTAAGGAAATAAACTGAGGTGGTCTACAGAGGGTGGAGATAAAAACAGTGCAAGTAGCAACATTCTGATTTATATCAGAGAACACTGTAAAATCCTAGCACTGTAAAATCATTGGCCGGCCTATAGAAGTATTTGAACCAAGTGAATGTTATATTAGAAAACCGAAGTGATACTCATGAGTCTAGATTAGGAGATACTTATATATCTATATATATATATATCTGTGTGTGTATGTATATGTGTGTGTGTGTGTGTATATATATATATCGCCCATACCATGATTTTTGTTAAGGTTTTCTTAGCATTTTTTCATTAAATAAAGAAATTGGTTTTATAATGTTAATATTCTCATCCTTTAGAAAATAAGAGAATTAACAAAGGGTAATGAAGTGCTAAATTTTTCATCCAATCTCAGAATAAATTTTCTATGAACTAAGCTATTGGTATGTAACACCCCGCGTTAAATTACAATTATATATGCAAATAATTTAATTAAGTTATATACGTTTGAAATTTTAAAACAAAGAAATGTCTGTAAATAGGGCAACTAATTAATATTATTTGGAATACATATATATTTGTGTAACAAATAAATTAGAGAGAGAAATTATATTAAATCAATTAATAGGGATGATTAATTGACGGTGTTTGTTTAAAAGGGAAATTAATATTCAATTAATTAGTAGAGGTGATTAATTGACAAGAACTGATAAGAAAGGGAACATATATTGTAGCAACTAATTGATATGATTTGAAACATATATGTTAGTGCAAGAGAATAAAATGGAGGAAGGGTAATTTATGCAAGTAATTAATTGTCAATTAATAAACATGGAGACTTATGGTAACATATATAATTAAGATTGTGATTCAAAATTCAATTGTAGAACATATTCATGCAATAATTATGGGAATAAAATAAATTAATATGCATATATGTGACGAATTAATATGGTGTTGATTGGCATATTAATTTGGTAAGAAATCACAGTGCAGGCAGGGATTAATTGGATACTAAATTAATTCTAGGTATATATAAAATCTATTAATTGGGTGATTAATAAGGGAATCTTATTTAAAAGAAACGTAACATTTAAAAATATATGTTTCCATAGATTGCGAGAGAGAAGGGGAAAGTGATTAATGAAAAGATTATTGGAGAATCAATTTGAAATAAAAACAAACGTAGAAGAAAACAAATTAATTTTTTGTCCATAGACTGAGTGTACGCTTTGGATTTTAGGGTTTTATATCTAATGGTTAGCACTGATTTGAACCACTATAAATATAGGTGTGGAGCCTTATTTTTATTCTCATTATTTTTCTCTTGCCTACAGAAGCTCTGCCATTTTTCTATCTCTTCTCCACTTTCTTAATAACAAAATTTTAGATCTAATTCACACGAATTTAGATCTAAATAGAAAGAGAATAGAATTAATTAGGGAATTAGGATTTGGTTCAAATCAGAAGGCTATGTCAAAGGTAAAACCCTAGATCTGAGTTTTATTTGCTATTTCTAATCCAAATCTCTTCCTTTTCTCTTTCAAATATTATAGATCTGCAAATATATCGTTTGTAATTCCAAATAGGGATTACAAGGGAGGTGAATATAGATTTTAAGGACAAATCTGAATTAAAAATAGGGAGATTTGGAAAGCTAGCAATGTGAGTGGATTTAATTATACATTTTACGTTTATGATATAGTATCGCTAAATTCCCATTAAATAATTTTATTCAGTATTTTAGTAATTAATTCTGTTAATTAGTTATGCTGAACTATATGAAATTTACAGTTATTTACATCTATTTTGAAGTTATAATCTAGCCTAAATGCTAGTTTATTTTTATTCTCTTTGTACGCGAATAATATAGTTAAAAAGAAAATTCACGATTATGGATTAAAATGGGAAAATACTAGATTAGATGTAAAATAAGAAAAGTTGGAATAAAGCTAGAAAAATGGAATTCTGCAATAAATTACGCTAAAACGGGAATAATAAATTAATCTAATAACTTGATTTGGAAGTAAGTAATAGATTAATTGGTTGGTTTAGAAAATATGATACATTTCTATAATTTAATACTTAAAAGATAAAGATAAACGTAACTGCAAGAATAATTGAAAGAAAAAGGGAACTAGTGTAAAATAGAGAAACCACTGTATTTTACACTATTACAAAATAATAAAAGAAATACATTGCAGTTATGAATTATTGTTTATAGTATTATTTTGTATTAAAATATGGAAATGGATTTTTAGTATAGTTTTCATACCTAACCAAATAAAATAGAATTACTTCCTAGAATAGAAGAAAATAAAGTAAAGTATGAAAGGAATCAAGTAAACTATAAGAAAAGAATTTGAAGTTGTAAACGATAATGAACCTAGATCTGCATTTACTGGGCAGACTATATAATAGGATAGTTATTATGATAAGTGAATTATATAATATAAGAGAATTCTATATTATAGTAAAAGAAGACAGCCTAGAACAGAAAAGAGACACTTGTAATCATATACGGATTATAAAAGAAGATAAAAGTGACAATTACAAGTAAAATTATAACGTAGGTTATAATTAAAGTAGAAAGAACAGAAAGGCTTATTTAAGATTTAAATTAAGTTAATAAGAAAATAGAACAAAGATAATAGAAGATGCTTATTTAATAAACTTAAGACTTAAATTGAGTTTAATAAGCAACGTAATAGAAGTGGCAGTACCAACATCATTCCCTATTAGATCAATGGTGGTCTCACAATAGCCAGAAGTGAGACGAGGGCAAGAATATGCTAATTAGGGTAAATAAGTAGTTAACAGAATAAGAAAAGTAAACTAAATGCAAATTAAAAGATTAGACTTAGGGTCTAATAAAAGAGTGAGATGCGTTAGAGTAGCCCCAAGGATGAAGAGCCTAATGAAGCAGTTCATCATAGATTTTAGCAAAGGAGAAGCACGTCCAACTTTGTTATTTTGGGTTAGAAGGAAGTACGAGACTTCAACAGGACATGAGGATACTCTAGGATGGCCCTTTGGGAAGGCCCTTTCCAGTTTGGTCCAAAGGTTCCCGATACGGGATAGACTCGTTTGTGGACAAGGTCTCCCACTTTGAAGGTTCGATTGTGAACTTTGGAGTAAAGTACTGTGCGACCCTTTTTTGGTGAGCAGCGGTCCTGTAACGACCCGCCTTTCTATACACAGAAAGACGCATCATTATTAAGAAAGAAGGGGATAGAAGAAGAGAAGAAAGAACAACAACACATTAGAATCTCACAACGGAACGAATGAAATATAATATATCACATAAAATATTACATAGTATCATATACATCAGAGTACACAACTTATACATCACAAAATAGACAGTTATAAATTTCTGTCTATTATACAACACAAGTACATCAATACAATACATCATCACAGCGGAAACTCTATATATCTACACGCTGAAGCCTCCTGCTCCAAAGCTCCTACAGAATTCGTCAAGGCTAACCTGAATCCCTTGACTACTCATACAAATTTGAGTACCCAAGAGTTTAATAAAACAGAAAAACACTTGGGTCAGACATGGGTCTGGTGTGAGTAAACGGTTAAAGTTGCTTAACTTTGAAAAGCCTTTGAAAACAAAAGGTATCACGTAAGACTTCCCACACATAAACATGGGTAAGTTTTTACCTTACGCTAACCAAACATTTGATAAGAAATTCGATTTTATTATAATAGGGTCTAGGGTTTTCAAATAAATACTCATATAGCTGAAATTGTTACATTATTAAATTCCAGCATATTAGCCACAAAGTGGGTTATACAATCAAGTCCGATGGCACTTATTGGAAGTTGGATTTCCATACAATGGCAGGGTACCGGGGTACCGCCCATCATAGTACGTGGCCTAGATCAACGTACCGAGGATCACTCCCGACCCCCTGCAACACAAAGCCGGAACCATCCCTTACTGGATAGTCCCGAACAAGACAACCCAGCAGTTGGCTGCAGTTCCAACTGCCCACTAAGCCGAAATAAAAAGGGACCTCTAGATAGGGGAAAATCTTGTCCTACTTGAGCGCGACTCACTTAGCCTTGCTACACCTCCCTTGTTTTAGCCATTCCCGGTTGATGAGGCTTGAGGCTACGATTACCTTTAATCAGAACATATCACTTAGAATGCTTATCGTCCACCTGACGATGTTTTGAAAGCATTCAAGCCATACAAGTTCGTTCCGGGTTCGAACGAAACCGAAGGCATTATCTCGTTACACTCATTTTGGAATCACCCTCAGAGTTAACGACAATAACCCTTGCATTCTGAATCTCCATCTCGAATCTGAAAGTACTATCTCCGTTAACTCATTTTGGAATCACCCTTAGAGTTTTAACGATACATAGTTCTTACACCTCGAGTCTTCACTTCACTTGAGATTTCACGACCTATCATTAATTTGGATCGATGTGGTTTTCAGATATCCAAATCTGGAAACCCGATCCCGGTCTTATCGAAATCCAAAACGTATCTTTTAAGGCCAAGTTGTTTTAAAGTTAAAACAATTTAATTCAATTATCTATATACGCACAGATAGATAATTCACAATATCACAATAGATAATTCATATCACAAACAGATAATTCACATTATCATCATACTTCAACCAAAGCATTCATGTCACACAACATCACTTATCTCATATCTGAGATCTCAAACCATTCAAGGCAATCAATATTATCCATTCATACATAAGCAATGATCTATACCATCTCTAATTAATTTAAAGTGAATTAAATTAATTACTTCATTTTTAATTAATTTAAAATAAATTAAATTAATTTCTTCATTATTATAAATATTACTTATATAATCATTAATTAATTACAAATAAATTAATTAATCATTCTCTAATTATCCACTTACCTTGATTAATCATTCTTTAATTACATTTAAGTAATTATATTTAATTAATTTCACAAATTAATTATTCTTAACCAAATACAGTAATTAACCTTTAATTACTTCATTAATTAATTAATTATAATCAATTACTTTAATCCTTAATTAATTACAATTAATTAGTTATTCTAAAATCACTTATCATTGATTAATTAATCTTAATTAATCAACCCTTAATTACATCATCAATTAATTCTAAACTAATGATCCCTAATTACATCTTTAATTATTTATTTTATTTAAATTAATTACATTAAGTAATTAATCTTAATTAAACCACAATTATTAATCACCTTTAATTAATCTCATCCAGTAATTAACTTCCCTTAATTACTTCCATTAATTAATTACTTTTTAATTAATTACCTTAACTAATAATTAATTACCTTATTAATTAACCTTAATCCTTTAATTAACTTTATTAAATAAATTATTTAATTAATAACACTAGGTGATTAACCCTTAATCACTTCCATTTAATTATTTTCATAAAGTAATTATCCTTTAATTACTTTATTAAATAATTTCCCTTTACTTAATTACATCCAGTAATTATTCCTTAATTACTTCATCAAGTAATTACACTAAATGAATTTATAAGTGATTATTTTTAGATAACCACTAATTAATTTCTTTATTATTTAACTTATTACTTTAAATTTAATTAAATAATTTCTTAACTATTTATACTTAAAGATCTTAATTAAGAGAAATCATTTATCTTAATTTAATTATTATCTACTCTTAAATCATTTTCAATAATTGAATTACCCTTATTAATTTCACATATTAAATATCTTTAATTAATCAAAATCTCTTAATTACTTAAAGATAAACTCCTTATTACAATTGATTTACTAAATTCTTATCATTTAACTTTATTTAAAATAAAACATTTTAGAAATCAATTATAATTTACACATCTAATTTATCTTCTAAAATCTTTTGAAACTTTAAAAGTTTATTAAATAAATTTTAATACAAAAATCATATTGAAAATCTATGTTTCTATCTTTTAAAAACTTATCTATTAAATATATAAAACTTGCTAAAATACTTATTCTTTGAAAACAATTTATTTCCATAATCCTAAAACTTGTTTAACTTTGTTTTAAAAATTTAGAAACATTTCAAAATCAAATTCCTTTGTTTAAAACTTTTTAAAACTTCATGTACAAGCCTTAATCTTTTTCATCACAAAACAACCCCGAGCAAAGCACTCACACATCCGATCGAAACACGGGACAAACCACGTACATCCTGCTTCGAGTAAAACTCGATCATTCCCGAAGGAAACCCGAGTACTTGCTTTCTTCCCCAAATCCCAAACTCCAGATACATGAAAACGTGCACGTGCACCTACACCGATGAACCACGGCACTCCGACCATCGACGTCCATCCCTACATCTCACCGGTGATCCTCGCGATCAAACACGACCATCCAAATCCCTCAATTCGATCGAGAAACGAAAACGACCAAAATTCCACAACCTGGAAACGAACATATTCCGGTTGCGCCTTGACATCGCGAAACCCAAATGAATGCAGACGACAAACCCAAGCGCTAAAACCCTACCTTGCCTTCGCATATCCACTCCGGTCATCTAAAAATTCCAACTCCATTTTTCTGATGAACACCTTCTTCCCCTTAAAATAATTTCGTCCCCGAAATTTAAAAGCAAAGATAATTTAATAACCCAGCAAAAATTTTAATTTTAAATAGCAACCATACATGTCAATCATACATTATCAATCATTGCAACCATTTATTTCTAACAAACCAAATTTAACTTATTTTAAAAAAAAATCCAAAATAGGTCTTCCTAATACTATCTAGAGTTCCCAGGTATATAATTTGGAAATTTTGTTTAATATAATGTTTTCCAAAGGTTATTTGAAATTTAAATTTTTAATGATTATATAAGTAAGATTTATAATGATGAAGAAATTAATTTAATTTATTTTAAATTAATTAGAAATGAAGTAATTAATTTAATTCACTTTAAATTAATTAGAGATGGTATAGATCATTGCTTATGTATGAATGGATAATATTGATTGCCTTGAATGGTTTGAGATCTCAGATATGAGATAAGTGATGTTGTGTGATATGAATGCTTTGGTTGAAGTATGATGATAATGCGAATTATCTGTTTGTGATATGAATTATCTATTGTGATATTGTGAATTATCTATCTGTGCGTATATAGATAATTGAATTGAACTGTTTTAACTTTAAAACAACTTGGCCTTAAAAGATACGTTTTGGATTTCGATGAGACCGGGATCGGGTTTCCAGATTTGGATATCCAAAAACCACATCGATCCAAATTAATGATAGGTCGTGAAATCTAAAGTGAAGTGAAGACTCGAGGTGTAAGAACTATGTATCGTTAAAACTCTAAGGGTGATTCCAAAATGAGTTAACGGAGATAGTACTTTCAGATTCGAGATGGAGATTCAGAATGCAAGGGTTATTGTCGTTAACTCTGAGGGTGATTCCAAAATGAGTGTAACGAGATAATGCCTTCGGTTTCGTTCGAACCCGGAACGAACTTGTATGGATTGAATGCTTTCAAAACATCGTCAGGTGGACGATGAGCATTCTAAGTGATATGTTCTGATTAAAGGTAATCGTAGCCTCAAGCCTCATCAACCGGGAATGGCTAAAACAGGGGAGGTGCAGCAAGGCTAAGTGAGTCGCGCTCAAGTAGGACAAGATTTTCCCCTGTCTAGAGGTCCCTTTTTATTTCGGCTTAGTGGGCAGTTCGAACTGCAGCCAACTGCGGGGTTGTCTTGTTCGGGACTATCCAGTAAGGGATGGTTCTGGCTTTGTGTTGTAGGGGGTCGGGAGTGATCCTCGGTACGTTGATCTAGGCCACGTACTGTGTTGGGCGGTACCCCGGTAGCCCTGCCATTGTATGGAAATCCAACTTCCAATAAGTGCCATCGGACTTGATTGTATAACCCACTTTGTGGCTAGTATGCTGGAATTTAATAATGTAACAATTTTAGTTATATGAGTATTTATTTGAAAACCCTAGACCCTATTATAATAAAATCGAATTTCTTATCAAATGTTTGGTTAGCGTAAGGTAAGAACTTACCCATGTTTATGTGTGGGAAGTCTTACATGATACCTTTTGTTTTCAAAGGCTTTTCAAAGTTAAGCAACTTTAACCGTTTACTCACACCAGACCCATGTCTGACCCAAGTGTTTAGTTTCTATTTTATTAAACTCTTAGGTACTCAATTTGTATGAGTAGTCAAGGGATTCAGGTTAGCCTTGACGAATTCTGTAGGAGCTTTGGAGCAAGAGGCTTCAACGTGTAGACAGAAATTTATAACTGTCTATTTTGTGATGTATAAGTTGTGTACTCTGATGTATATGATACTATGTAATATTTTATGTGATATATTATATTTCATTCGTTCCGCTGTGAGATTCTGATGTGTTGTTGTTCTTTCTTCTCTTCTTTTCTTCTTCTATCCCTTTCTTTCTTAATAATGATGCGTCTTTCTGTGTATAGAAAGGCGGGTCATTACAGGTCCTTAATTCGGCTTCTTCCCTCTTCTCATCGATCATATCAAGTGACTCGAGTAGAAGCTGCTTGTTTTGCCTCTAATTGAAATTCTTCCTTCGATGAGAGGAGACCTCTAGTTCGACGGGGATCGTTGCTTATGAACCATATGCCAAGGCGAACGAGGTATGCTCGGTTGCTGCTTTGTGTGTTGTTATGTAAGCCCATAGTGCGAATGGAAGTTCATCAACCTAATTCCTCTTAGCTTAAGTTAGCCGCTTTTTGATGGTGGACTTGATGATCTTGTTTATTGCTTCCACTTGCCCTTTGCTTGCGGATGAGCGACCGCGGAAAAGCTCTTCTCGATTCGGAAGCGTTTGCAAAAGTCTTTGAACTCGGTGCTTTCGAATTGGTTCCCGTTACCAGAGATGATTTTATGTGGCATGCAGAACCTGCAAATAATGTTTTTATTAACAAAGTTAATGACTTTCTTTATGGTAATGGTGGCCAGCGGTTCCGCTTCAGGCTATTTGGTGAAATAGTCAACGCTAACTATAACATATTTAGCCCCTCCTTTAGCTATTGGCAATATGCTAATCAGATCATCCCCTATATTGTGAACGACCATGGGCTAACCATCTGCGTTAGCTCTGTTGAGAGAGTGCTTTTGAAATTGCTGAATCTTTTGCATCGGTCGCACCGTCTGGCATAATCTGCTGCATCGCGTTTTACTGTTGGCAAGAAATACCCATATCAGAGGATTTTCTTTGCAAGGGTTTGCCCCCCGGTATGGTCTCCGCAGTCGCCTTTGTTAACTACTCTCAGGATCCTTTGAGATTCATCATCGATCATACATCTGAGCAAGGGGTTAGAGAACTCCCTTCGGTAGAGCATCCTATCCTGTATTATTGTAACACCCCGCGTTAAATTACAATTATATATGCAAATAATTTAATTAAGTTATATACGTTTGAAATTTTAAAACAAAGAAATGTTTGTAAATGGGGCAACTAATTAATATTATTAGGAATACATATATATATATATATATATTTGTGTAACATATAAATTAGAGAGAGAAATTATATAAAATCAATTAATAGGGAAGATTAATTGATGGTGTTTGTTTAAAAGGGAAATTAATATTCAATTAATTAGTAGAGGTGATTAATTGAACAGAATTGACAAGAAAGGGAACATATATTGTAGCAACTAATTGATATGATTAAAAACATATATGTTAGTGCAAGAGAATAAAATGGAGGAAGAGTAATGTGACGCCCCACTCCGAGACCCACATTAGCAAAGAGTATTACTAGGTAACACCGTCTGCTAATGTGAAGAATAGAGCTGGTTAAGAGCGACCATCTATAGCCTTGCCTTAATTACCTACTGAATATGTCGACAAGGTAGCATATATCTATTTTTCTAAAGTGGATCGACATATCCAATAAATACTTAACACAAAGCCATAGGTGGCTGAAGGGTCTATCAGAACAAATATAACAACTCAAATATAATACACATCACATAACAGTAAATTATCACTTACATTTACACATACACAGATACATTACAGAGTTTACAAATTGAGACATGTCAAGTGGTAAAGCAAACCACTATATACAGACGAGTCAAAAGAATACATATCAGAGATACAGACAAAAAGGACTACACAAAAAGCTATGACAAAAAGGAGCTAGCGGAGTAGTCCATGCGGAAGCAAAATAGGCTAAGTCCAAAAGCACCTAACCTGAAACATCTCGGTCTGACCCGAGTATAAAATACACGGGTCAGTCTAAATAACAAATCAGTTAGATAAACTGAACAGCAATAAACCTGCAAGGTTATATAGTATAACAAATATCTCTAAAGGAGATAACTCAATCATCTAACATAAGATGAATCATAACAAAACAAGCCTCATATCATCGGCATCTCAACCTGTGCAGTTAATGCCCCGCTACTACCCCGCTATAACCCTGCTATATCTCATAGCGGATTTCTACCGCTACGATTTTTTCATATAGCCCCAAATATAGCCTTTCCGCTTTAATCCCCGCTATTTCCGCTATATCTCGTTATTCCCGCTATATTCCGCTGCTTCCGCTATATCTTCTTTAAAAGAAATGAATTGAAAAATGACATTTATACATTATAAAAATTATGAAATTAATTTATTTAATTGAATTTTTAATATATTTTCAGAAATGAAAATACTCTAATATTCTACTAAATTCAATTACTTTATATAATAGTTTTACATTTATTTATAGTATATTCGCACATGTTTTTATTTAAAATTATTTATATATTAATTATGATTCAATTAAATGTTAATTTTTCATTTAATTAAAATTTATATATCTGTAAAAACATTAAATACGAGTTTTATATGCTATTTTAGAGTCATCCGCTATATCCCGCTATATCCTCGCTATATCCTCGCTATGACTTTTTGTACCTCCGCCGCATTGAATCTGCTGGGCGCTTTAACTGCACAGATCTCAACAAGCAAAGGATATCATCCCAATTCCCAAATCAAGCCAAAAGGCAAATAACAAATACCAATGAAGGTACACAAGTTCCACTAGATGATCGCTACATATCATGTGGCTCAAAAAGACCAACACCGAAAGGCGATGCACTAGGGAATATACATATCAATCAAAACAACAAAAGATGCTCGAGCTCAGTACTGTATAACAAGGATCCATAAGCCCGAAGGCTCCAAACCCAATATCACCCATGCGGCTCAAAAAGACCAACATCGGAAGCGATACTATAGGGCAACAAACCCAAAGGCACAAACCCGAAGGCAACATACCCGAAGGCAACAAACCTAGGGAGACAGTCCAAAGACACTATCCCAAAGGCAACAAACCGTAGTGGTGAAGGTTCGGAGGCCCAGTACTGGACACCACTAACTGGCGGAATGTGTCACAACTCTTGAAAAGGAACCCGAAAAGTGTTAACGCGAGTCCCATAACCACTCGTTCGCACTAAATGGTTTACTATCCATTAGCCAATTTCACACTCAAAGCATTACAATGTTTGCCTCATCTCATCGGTAAACCAGACACAAAGGTCAAAACGATCAATCAAATAGGTCGGGGATTAATCGGAAAGGTGAACGCGCGGATTCATGGTCCGTGTTTTACCTAACCATTTAATCTCCTTTCCACTTCGTTCGAAGTGCAAAATTGTGTGTGTTTAAATAGAAATTTATAAAGCGGAGAAGGGAGATTTTAATATGATTTAGAGGGATTATTTGTAAAAACCGTGAATGAAGTCAAAGGTAAGTTATCAAAGCCAAAGATGCAATATCAACCACTAAGAACCAACTTGGATCAATAAAATTTGGAAAACCAATCAAAATGAGCAAAAATAGGCAAAACAGGGAAAATAGGAGCAGGTCGGTCGGCCATTATCAGAGCTCGGTCGACCGGACACTGTTCTGAAAAATTCTCGGGAAGCAGGTCGGTCGACCGGACTTCCTGGTCGGTCAGCCGGAGCCAAAATTC
The DNA here is from genome assembly GCA_030737815.1 of Allium fistulosum. Taxonomy (NCBI): domain Eukaryota; kingdom Viridiplantae; phylum Streptophyta; class Magnoliopsida; order Asparagales; family Amaryllidaceae; genus Allium; species Allium fistulosum. The sequence goes on from CM060902.1 coordinate 456,935,707, forward strand.
CTGCACTCCCAAAACAGAGGCATGGAATTGCTCAAGTAGCAGGTCGGTCGACCGGACCCTGCATTCGGTCGGCCGAAGTCTGATTTCCAGCACTTCTTGCCCTATCAATGAATACCAATTCTTTCCAAATCAAAAGCAATAGCACATGAATACTTGTTAGGAATTCATACCCAACATCAATGATATCAAGAGAGGTAGATGTGAGTTCAAAACTCACCTTTTTACACACAAGCAAAGAAGAAGAAACTCAATTGCAAAGAAACAACCAATCACACTCCACTTCAATTCTACAAGCTTCAATCTAAGAAGACAACACATATTTCCCAAATTAGGTTTAGGAAACTTCCTGAAATTGAAGGAGAAAGAGTTGGAGAAGATGGAGAGGAGGCTTACCTATGGCTTCACTTTGATTTTGGAGCAAGAAATTAGGTTTAGCAAATTTCTATTTCCTCTTCCGTTCCCCCATTTCAGTTTTTACTTATGTTTGGAGAGTGGGAATGAGAGAATGGAGAGGAGAGGGCTGAGTTAGAGGGTTAAGTGAGTTTAGTTAGCTAGTGGGCTGAACTCAAACCCAAACCCAACTAGAAAAAGTAGCAAATTTCAACTTACTCCAAATATATCAAAGTTTATACTCAAATAGATCGCAAACGCCATTTTGGACTCAGTGGAAGTGGTTTCGAGCCCCAATTCGTCCGTTTGCAAAAAGTTACATTTCGGACCCCAAAATCCGAATAACGACGCCATATTTAAATCAAACATTTAAATATAAAATCGTTAAATATGCGAGTTGTTACAAGTAATTTATGCAAGTAATCAATTGTCAATTAATAAACATGGAGACTTATGGTAACATATATAATTAAGATTATGATTCAAAATTCAATTGTAGAATATATGCATGAAATAATTATGGGATTAAAATAAATTAATATGCATATATGTGATGAATTAATATGGTGTTGATTGGCATATTAATTTGGTAAGAAATCACATTGCAGGTAGGGATTAATTGGATAGTAAATTAACTCTAGGTATATATGAAATCTATTAATTGGGTGATTAATAGGGGAATCTTACTTAAAAGAAACGTCACATTTAAAAATATATGTTTCCATAGATTGCGAGAGAGAAGGGGAAAGTGATTAATGAAAAGATTGTTGGAGAATCAATTTGAAATAAAAACAAAGGCAGAAGAAAACATATTAATTTCATGTCCATAGACTAAGTGTAAGCTTTAGATTTTAGGGTTTATATCTAATGGTTAGCACTGATTTGAACCACTATAAATATAGGTGTAGAGCCTCATTTTTATTCTTATTATTTTTCTCTTGCCTACAGAAGCTCTGCCATTTTTCTATCTCTTCTACACTTTCTTAATAACAAAATTTTAGATCTAATTCACACGAATTTAGATCTAAATAGAAAGAGAATAAAATTAATTAGGGAATTAGGAATTGGTTCAAATCAGAACGCTATGTCAAAGGTAAAACCCTTGATCTGAGTTTTATTTGCTATTTCTAATCCAAATCTCTTTCTTTTCTCTTTCAAATATAATAGATCTGTAAATATATCGTTTGTAATTCCAAATAGAGATTACAAGGGAGGTGAATATAGATGTTAGGGACAGATCTGAAATAAAAAGAGGGCGATTTGGAAAGCTAGCAATGTGAGTGGATTTAATTATATCTTTTACGTTTATGATATATTATCGTTAAATTTCCGTTAAATAATTTTATTCGGTATTTTAGTAATTAATTATGTTAATTAGTTATGCTGAACTGTAAGAAATTTACAGTTATTTACATCTAATTTAAAGTTATAATTTAGCCTAAATGCTAGTTTTTTTTATTCTCTTTGTATGCAAATAATATAGTAAAAAGAAAATTCGTGATTATGGATTAAAATGGGAAAATACTAGATTAGATATAAAATAAGAAAAGTTCGAATAAAGCTAGAAAAATGGAATTCTACAATAAATTACGCTAAAACGGGAATAATAAATTAATCTAATAACTTGATTTGGAAGTAAGTAATAGATTTCCAATTGGACGATCCATTAATTCAATTAATTGGTTGGTTTAGAAAATATGATACATTTCTATAATTTAATACTTAAAAGATAAAGATAAATGTAACTTCAAGAATAATAGAAAGAAAAAGGGAACTAGTGTAAAATAGAGACACCACTGTATTTTACACTATTCCAAAATAATAAAAGAAATACCTTATAGTTACGAATTATTGTTTATAGTATTATTTAGTACTAAAATATGGAAATGGATTTTTAGTATAGTTTTCATACCCAACCAAATAAAATAGAATTACTTCCTAGAATATAAAAAAATAAAGTAAAGTATGAAAGGAATCGAGTAAATTATCAGAAAATAATTTGAAGCTGTAAATGCTAATGAACCTAGATCTGCATTTACTGCGCAGACTATACAATAAGATAGTTATTAAGATAAGTGAATTATATAATATAAGAGAATTAAAGACAATTCTATATCATAATAAAAGAAGACAGCCTAGAATAGAAGAGAGACACTTATAATCATATATAGATTATAAAAGAAGATAAAAGTGACAATTACAAGTAAAATTATTACATAGGTTATAATTAAAGTAGAAAGAACGGAAAGGCTTATTTAAGATTTAAATTAAGTTAATAAGCAAATAGAATAGAGATAATAGAAGATGCTTATTTAATAAACTTAAGACTTAAATTGAGTTAAATAAGTAAGGTAATAGAAGCGGCAGTACCAACATCATTCTTTATTTGATCAATGGTGGTCTCACAATAGCCAGAAATGAAATGAGGGCAAGAATATGCTAATGAGAGTAAATAAGTAGCCAAAAAAATAAGAAAAGTAAACTAAACGCAAATTAAAAGATTAGACTTAGGGTCTAATAAAAGAGTGAGATGCGTTTGGAGTAGCCCAAAGGATGAAAAGCCTAACGAAGCAGTTCATCACAGATTTCGGCAAAGGAGAAGCACATCCAACTTAGTTATTTTAGGCTAGAAGGAAGTATGAGGCTTCAACGGGACATGAGGATACTCTAGGATAGCCCTTTGGGTAGGCCTAATGAGGCTGCATACTCAGAGGTAGCTCTGAAGGTGTTTCATCAAGAGAGTATGCCTTGACTGCTTTTTGCATGGCAGGACCATTGTAGGCAGTCAAAAGGGGTTGGTGTTCGGAGTAGGATATTCGTATGTCCCAGTACTTGTAAGTAAGTTTAGTAGGCAGGACCCAAAAGGATAGTCGCATGCGGATATCGGCCAGCATCAAAATCAAGAGCGAGTTTGGGAAAGACTAGAGTTAAAACCAAAAGTCCAATGATTCTTTCACTATCGAGACATTGGATGAGGGGCACCGCCAATTGAATGTTAGATTGTTTGCAGTAGGGCACGACCACTTAACTCTTTAGAGGTCTTTCGATTAGTTGAGGGGTGGCTACGTGGGGCCATAGCCACGATGAGAAAAGAGACAAACCAACTAGAATATCTGTATTGTAGGCCTAACGAAGCTGTCCTTTACAGATATAGAAAATCCCCGACTGAGTTCCGTATAAGGTGGACCTTGTGGTGGGATTCTGAGAGTAGACGGAATGATTACATATAGTCCTCAATGTACGCACTGGGTGGTACGTTGTGGATGTCCGAGCATTAGTATAGACTAGTGCGGACGCAGTTTTACGTTTTCATAGTAGACGAGGGAACATCTGTATTGTAGGCCTCACGAAGCTGTCCTTTACAGATGTAGTCACAGAACGCTATAGGAGCAAAATGATGGAGTCTTTTGCGAGGAGGATACGGAAGGTACTATGGGTAGCATCTAGGACCAATATGGTCATTAGGCATATAGCTACATATATATATATATATATATATATCAGTTATTAGGTTTTAATCTACTAAGGAGTAGATGAGTACGATTCACGCACAGAGGCGAGAGTATGATAAACCATGTGAACCTAATATAACAGTAAATGAAAATAAAATGGTATATGTAGAATTAAGCTTAAAAGTGTATAATTTATCCATTCACCAGAACTTTAGTTCTGACCTCCTCCTCATAACATCCTATAGGTTAGGTAGATGGCAGAGACTTCCCATCTTTAAGACACTTGTTTAGAAAGTGTTATTATATTGGTGAGTATTTACTTACTATTATATTTTAGTCAATTCCGCTATGAGATATTTAATTGAGTTCTAATGTATTTGTCTTTGCCTATTTGCAGGATTCCAGATTCCCAACTCGGGTTTCAATGGGCTTGGGTTTTAGCATTTTTGCGAAAAACTCGGACCCACTGGAATTCGGGTTGTTACATGGTATTTACATTCATGTTCCTGCAGAAGGACCAGAGCTCAAATTAAAGCCTAGTGGTAAATGATGCAGGAAAGTGTTATTTCTTGTTGTATGACCATCTTGTCAAATAGGATGACTATAACCATACATCTACACATCTACTTTCAGTAATTTATGTGTTTGTGGGTTTAATTCCAAATTTCCATTTGCATTCACAGTAATTTTATTGTTCTTTCTTTCAGGAACATTATTGTCTGGCTTATGCAATCAACGATGCCAAGGTTTGTGGAAACAAATAATAAGTTTGTTATTTCATCAAATTTTTAAAAGGAAAAAATATATGTTATTTTGATTTTTCAAATCAATTTATGTTTAAATGGATCAAGGTTTATTTCTGCTCTCTTGTGGTGAAGGCTAAGAGGCCTCAAATGTTTGCTTTTATATTTCAGTAACATCTCTTAAGAACATTATCCAATTTTATAAAGAAACCCTTTGGTAACTACTGAATCCTAAAGAGGTTATCTTGGAAATTGTTTTAAAAACTTGACATATATTGTTTTAGCTTATCACATATTTTTAGCTGCAAAACTAACATGTTATTATCTATTATCATATGGAAATGTTGTAGCACTTATGCAGTTATGTATAGGTTCAAATTTTGATTTAATAGGCCACGTACAAATTTTGACTTGCTTTGATTCAAACCAGTCATATGTCCTATGTTTGGTCTATTGTGAGATTACTATGATTTAAATTGCACTCTCATAATGCAGTATAGCCATATAGGTATTGGCACAAGCAACAGAAGAAATTGGAGTCAAATGCTTAGTGTAAAACTAAAACCGACAAAAGAACGAAATCCAATAAGAAGATGGTATCAAGATGCAAAGTATTTCTTCCAAGAAAATTGAAAAAGAATATGGGTAATCTTACTATGGCTTTCAATATATGCTGGGCTATTTATATGGAAATTCATGCAATATAGAAACAGAGTGGTTTATCATGTTATGGGATACTGTGTTTGTGTTGCTAAAGGAGGTGTCGAGACTGAAGTTTAATACGGCACTAATTTTGCTACCCGTTTGTCGGAATACTATTACTTGGCTCAGAAACAAGACTAAAATAGGAGTTGTGGTTTCTTTTGATGATAATCTTAATTTTCATAAGGTATGTTTATCTAAAATTTACTTTCTAATCCTAGTACATTAGATACTTATTATGTATTTCTTTTGGATGTTTACCCATTAAAACTGTAATGTGCTCTTACATAAATGTTTTTGTTTGGAAGCTATACGTGCATATGATATTTAATTTCCTAATTGGAAATTTGATGTCAGCATCTTTGAATCATTCCGAATATTGAGCTGGGAAGCTTGCGTGTTTTATGTTATTTTGTGTTTACAGATTCATACATTAGCTTATATCTATTAATTTTGGTAGTTTTGCATTATGACATCGACATTTGTGATGCTGCATAACCGAATACAATTATGGCATGAATTAAATTTGAATATAGATTACAAACCTTGATTAACCATTTTGAAGTGATAGTTGTATTTTTGTTTTAGTGGTTGTACCTTACCTGTCTTTTGTGTGAAACATGCATCACAATGTCAAGTCACTCTCTAATAGCTACGGTCACCAACATGTATTCTTGTTAGCTAATAACAAATTTCAAAATAACAGGTAACTGCAGTAGGTATTGCTATTGGAGCTGGTCTTCATGCTATAAGTCAATTGACATGCCTCGACTACTTCATGCCAGTAACTCACCAATTTGAAATTTAAGTTAACTAAAAATATAGTTGCATGACATCTTGTATCATATAATTTTAAGTTAATTAATATTATGGTTTTAAGTTAGTAAATGATATAGTTGCATGACATCTCGTACCATATGAAAACAATTCGCTACTTGGTGAAGTAGTTTTGAGTATCTTACAATATGTTAGCTTATTTTTATCAAGTTTTCGTATTCACTTTTCATCTCTGTTGCGGTAGTGGGTTTTTGCCTTTCTTGTTTATCCTGCTTTTACATAGCAAGTTCATCCTTGATGGCTATGTTTCTCCTGCTTGTAAATAGCAAGTTAGTCTAGATTATAATTGTCACTAATTATCGAATTGAGCCTAGTTATCATGTTTAATTTGTACACTTGGGATATGGTGTATATGATTAGTTGGTTATAAATATTAAATAGTTATATACTAGCTTTAACAAAATGTAAGATGTTACAACCATGTATATGATAATTTTTGATAACTGTAACCCATATGAAATGTTCATGAATGCCCAAAGAATGATGCATACCTTTAACAAAATCAATTTTGGAATTTTACAGCAAAAGGATAAAATAATTGCATTTAGTACATTTATTCATGTTGAATTATGCTATATGTAACGATCTAATTCATCATTTGCATGTTCAAATTATTAATTTAACAAAATAGAATTTGGATTAATGATAAGATCTATTCTCTCATGTTTTGACTTTCATTTTTGTTGGTTTCACCAATAGAAAAGTGGAAGCAACCAATCTCATTAATGGAGGTATAACCATTCTGATCCCATTCAACAAAGGTGCTGTTTTCACAAGGTAAATTCCTACGGGTACTACAATCGCTCAATGTGTTTCAGCTTGTGGATCTTGATTCTGCTGTTGAAGCATTATATAATGTAAGTCTCTTCTCTCTCTCTCGCCACATTAACTGTTGCAGTTCCACTTAAATTTAATATCATTCTCCCTTTATTTGCTGAATTTTTGTTAAAATGAATTGAATGATTACACTCTTCGTTATTGATCATATAAAATCATATCTTTTAAGTTATAGTTGCCTACCAATTGAGACTACAAAAATCTAAATAAGCCTTTAACCAAGTTTTTTAAAATTTAACTAATTTTTATAAAAATTAATCAAGTTAATGTTTTATATAAAATAAATAAATTCATGAAAATTAACTAATGTTTTATAGAATTTAACAAATTTTCTAAAGATTGCAAATTTTAATAAATATTTAACCAAGTTTCTAAAACCTAACCAAGTTTTATAAGAATTAACTAAGTTTTATAAAAATTAAATAAGTTCATAAAAATTAATATTAGTAATAATAGTACAAATAATAACAGTAGTAGTATTACCACTAGTAATAATAACAATAATAGCTGTGAAAATTGACTTTCATAACACTAAATCACACTAATGATGTATGGAATTTTAATAATCGATTGATAAAGTTTCACAATAGCTTGTAAGGTTCTAGTTTTCTGTTTTAATTTGTGCGTCAAGCGTTCCAAATCTGGAATACTTTTCAAAAGGTGCCTCGGTCCCTGAAGTTCCATACCGTCTACACAAGCATGAACAAAATCTAGTCTGCCATTAATTTTTGTACATCCAAATAAGGTTGGTCTAAGCCATCTATTCATAACTGTTTTCCCATTCTAGCAGTATAGGTTCGGTTGATGTTCGAGTCATTAACCCAAACAAACTAAAATTCTTGTTTGCGTTTGTTTTGTTCTCCAAAATATTTAAAGCCTTGATTGCACCAGAATCCAATCTCATGTACCTATCTAGATTGTACAATGTAAAAGTGAACTTTCCATGGTCGTTGTCATCTAAGGGCAACCCTACATAAGATAATAAATCCCTTAGTGCATCTAATGCTAACTAAGATTAGTATGTAAAATCTATGCTAAAAAATAAAGTTGCTGATCAAATAACTTGGCACAAGGGAAATGAGATTACTGCTATGCAGCAACCATATGGCAACTCAATTCTGGGTTCTTATCCTTTGGAGAACCCACTGATTCGAACAAAAGCAACATATACATCCTTAGTGTCTCCTTGTCCACTAGAAAATAATTCCTCAATTATTCCAAACAATAATTTCCGGCCACCTAATCATAAGCCTATCAAATGCCCTTCCATAATTATTCCTCTTACATGCTCCACTTTAATAAATTCCCAATCCTAACAACTTAGTCGTAACATTGCATGTGAAAATATAACCAACATATGCAGAGCTTTAAAAATTCCCATGTAACCAGTTATTTCCAATACATTACATGCATCCATAATTTCTTCTACATAACCCAACATACATGCAGCCATGACCTCATTCAGGTTCGAACCTGAGTTCCACTCAGTTTCGAAACCTGAGTTGGACTTGATTCGAAACCTAAGTTTTCGACTCATTTCAAACTCAGTCAAACTCATTTCAAGCCGGGTCGAACTAATTGCATTTTTTTGTTCATATTAGATGCTAAATAAATTCATATTTGTTCTCTTTTGCCGCTCTCTAATTGCATTTTTTTTCTTATAGGTATATTAGACTTTGAAGGAGATGAGCTTGGACTTTCCAAAATTTATATTTTGTTCTTTTAGCAAGTTCGTTTTGTAAGACTTTATGTTGCCATCATTTGTGCTTAAAACATTGTTTATGGAATGTTGTATACGACTTAATTTTTTGGTATACGAAATTGTTGTAGCTTTGATTATGTTTAATCTTATAACTTCTTATATTATTAGATTATATTTATTAGTGTTTTTTAAATTGAGTAGTTTTTTGGTTAATAGATTTTTAATGGCTATTATAATTGTTTTAAAACTGTTGTAGTAGTTGTAAAATGCAGCAAAAATGTTGATATACCACAGGGTTTCAAAAGTGCTGCAATTTTTTTTACAAAATACCGCAAAAAAACAAAACGTAGCAAAATGAAAACGTTGCAAATCAGAACATAACGGCATATAACTGCTGTAGTAGAAAACTATGGCATTTCTAAAAGGCTGCAATAATCCTTTTTGCAGCATTTCAAACTGTTGCGATGTAACCTAGTTTATTGAAGCTTCTAGTTAGGTTGCTTTCGTCAAAACACTGTGAAATGAGTTGGCAACGTTTTTTTAAACGATGCAAAATTAATCTACTGCAGCATTTTGAACAAGCTTGATAGACATTTGTTTAGCAGCGTTTCTGAAAACGCTTGGTATCTCCTGACTCTATTGCAGCATGATGATAGGCGGTGTTCTTCTAACGTTATGAATGTGTATGGCAGCTATTCTAAAACGCTGTAGAAGGTCTTTTTTTGTTGTAGTGAGTGCACTTCAATATCCCTTATCTTTAACTTGTTAAATTGGATATTCATGATCTTAATTTGGGATAATTTGGTTTGGTTGTCCTCTACACATATTTTGGTGAATTTTTCAGCAAAAAAATGGTTTGTAAAGTTATAGAAATTGTGAACAAAAGTTGTGAAAGTTAGAACAAAAATGTGGTTATAAATACACGTTGTAAATATAGCCCGTTTTTGGGAATTTTTATAAATAAATTGGAAGATATTCTTAGGGGTTTCTTTTCATTATTTTTAAGTACCATAAGGGTAGTACTTACTATAAAAATTTCAAATCTTAAATTATTTGTTTAAATGGTTAAAACTAGTCACAAAGATCGTTATCTGGGCAGACTAGGTAGCAGGTGACAGGTGTTGTTCTCTTCTCACGATGCTGATATCGAAGACGAGCTGGAGGGTTGCATATTATCTTCTTATTATATGTACTGGATATTCCGCTGTTTGTATTCTCTGAGAGATATGTAGTGAGGCTTGATGTGTTGACTATTTGGATGCTTGTATTCAACTATTATGGAGTTTTATATGATGTCATTTTGTTTTGTAAAGCTTCACTATACATATGTTCTATTGTATTTTGTCCATGCGCTATGAGTAATACGATAGATTCTGTTGTTTTAATCTACCCTGACAATCGTCCTTGGTCGCCTGGCACACTTAACAGCGCACTATCTCTAGATTCGGTGCAGGGGTCATGGGCGGTCGTCACATTTGGTATCAGAGCTTTGGTTAATCGATTTTACCCAACGCTCGCTGACGTAACTACATATGAGAGACGTAATTGTATTTTGATGGATGAATACTATATATAATATAGTAGTTTAGTTGAGTTTGAGTCCTTTATGCAGTTGTTTCTCTAGATGTTCTGATCATTCCTTTTTATAGATATTGAGAATGAGTCGAAGAGGGAGACCAGCTGCTAGGGAAGGCCGTGCTACTGAAGAGACTGCTGATTATGCAGCCATGTTCGAAGCTATGATGACTTCGATCATGAGAAGGATACCAGTTCCGGGGGCAGCAGTTGATGTTGGAGTTCAGGTTCAGACTCCGAAACCAGTAGATTTTGCTAAGTTGTGCAAGGACTATACTGCTCTTGGAGGAAAGGTTTTCTTGGGAACAGAATCAACTATTGAGGTCCAGAGGTGGATAGATGCTTGTAGAAGGATCTTGTGTGATTTGGGAATTGAGGATGCGACTAAGAGGAAGTTGGCATCGAGACAACTTCAAGGGAGAGCTTCTGATTGGTGGAACTCTATTACCATCACTACTCCGGAAGAAGAGATTACTTGGGAGCAATTCCAAGTCAGATTTGAAGCTAAGTTCATTTCTACAGCTCAGAAGTCTGTTCTGTTCAAGAGGTTTGTGGAGCTCAAGCAAGGAGGGAGACCAGTCCTTGAGTATGTTTCTGAGTTTGAAGCTTTGTCCAAATATGCTCGGTCATATATTGAATCTGCTTATCAGAAGAATGAGAAGTTTGTGACCGGCTTGGATAGTTATCTTGGGAGACAGTTGGTGGATCATTTGGACGATTCATTTGAGAAGCTTGTGGAGAAAGCTCTTAGGCATGAGAGTCTGTTTCCTAAAGAAGGACCTGTTGTTGCTGTTACCAGGGGAGAGTCTAAACCACCGCAGGGTGGAAACCAGAAGAGGAAGCAGCAGCAGCAGAAGGGTAAGGATGGCCAGAAGAAGCCGAAAGGCGAGGTGACTTGCTACAATTGTCAGCAGAAGGGCCATTTCTCTAAGGATTGTAAGAATCCGAAGGCACCGATGAAGTGTCACAACTGTGACAAGCCAGGGCACATCAGGAAGAATTGTCCAGAACCGAGGAAGGACAAGCAGATTGTGCAAGCTTATGCTTTGGGAGCTGTTCCGTCGTCTTCGAAAGCTCCTACTACTGAAGAGAAAGGAAAGAGTGTGGTTGTTCAAGGTACTCTTTTCCTATGTGGTGTTCCAGTTAGAGTTCTGTTTGATACTGGAGCGTCGCATTCGTTTGTTTGTAATGAACTCGTAGACCGGTTAGGTTTGGAACCGGGTATTGTTGATAGGCCATTGGTTGTGACTAATCCAGTTGGGGGTTCGTCTTGTTTGTGTATGTTATGCCGTGGTCTAGTTGTATCGAGTCATGGTTGCTCTTTTGCTTTTGATTGTTTTGTTCTGAACTTTGCGGGGTTCGGAATTATTTTGGGTATGGACTGGCTTAGGAAGTATGTGGCAAAGGTTGATTGTGAGAGGCTGGAGGTGACAGTCGAGAATGTGGAGGGGCGAAAGATTGTGATACGATGTAAGCATGAGGAAGGCATCTTCATGAGCTTCATGTATTCGCTAGTTGTTCCACGGGATGGACTGTCTTTAGTGCCAATCGCAAATGGATTCGAGGATGTCTTTGACAAAGTCAAAGGGTTGCCGCCGCATAGAGAGATCGAGTTTCGTATAGATCTAGTTGAAGGAGCCAGACCTGTTGTGATGCCTCTAAGGCGGATGGCGCCTAGGGAACAGCAAGAGTTGAGGGTGCAAGTTGATGACCTTTTACAGAAAGGATTCATTCGGCATAGTGTGTCCGAGTGGGGTGCACCAGTTGTGTTTGCAACCAAGGCAGATGGGTCATTGAGATTGTGTGTGGATTATCGTGAGCTGAATAAGGTGACTAAGAAGAACAAGTATCCATTGCCGAGAATAGATGACTTGTTTGATCAGCTTCACGAAGCCAAGGTGTTTTCTCAGATGGATTTGGCAACGGGATTTCACCAGTTGAGAGTAGCTAAGGATAGTGTGCCGAAGACTGCCTTTCGAACACCATCCGGTTTCTTTGAGTGGCTGGTAATGCCGTTTGGATTGACTAACGCACCAGCATATTTTGTGGATCTTATGAATAGAGTGTTCAGAGATCAGTTGAACAAGTTCGTACTTGTGTTCGTGGACGATATTCTGATTTATTCCAGAACGGAAGAGGAGCACAAGACGCACTTGCGTATTATTTTGGAAATCTTGCGGAAACATCAGCTGAAGGCTAAGTTTCCGAAGTGTCACTTCTGGAAGAGTGAAGTGAGGTTCTTAGGCCATGTTATTTCTGGAAGTGGAATAGCGGTTGATCCCGCTAAGGTGGCAGCAATCCAGGATTGGGTTAGACCTAAGAATGCATCTGATGTGAGAAGTTTTCTTGGATTAGCAGGATATTATCGACGGTTTATCAAAGACTTCTCCAAGATAGCTGCACCGTTAACAGGATTGACGAAAAAGAACCAAGTGTTCAGTTGGGATGCTAAGTGTGAGCAAGCTTTCGGAATCCTGAAAGAGAGATTGACGAGTGCTCCTGTTTTGACTATTCCTAGTGGGAATGATGAGATGGTGGTTTACACCGACGCATGTGGTACTGGACTTGGAGCAGTACTGATGCAGAGGGATAAAGTTGTTGCATATGCCAGCCGACAACTAAAGCCGCATGAAAGGAATTACCCAACTCATGATTTGGAGTTAGCGGCGATTGTATTTGCTCTGAAGATGTGGAGACATTATCTATTGGGAGTTCGATTCGAGTTGTTTACAGATCATAAGTCGTTGAAGTATCTTTTCTCCCAAAAGGATTTGAATCTTCGGCAGCAACGTTGGCTAGAGTTTTTAGCATCATATGATTTTGGTATAGCTTATACTCCGGGAAAAGGTAACGCAGTGGCAGATGCATTAAGTCGAAGACATGCAGGATTGGGAGCCATGTTTTCAAAATGGAAGAATCTCGAGTATTTAGCTGGATTTGACTTCAGGCCTAGATGCGAATTGGAACCTGAGATGTTGGCAAACTTATCGATAAGACCTTCTCTTGTGGAAAGGATTGGCGAGAGCCAAAAGCAAGACGATAAACTTGTTAGGATTATCCGTGATTTGGAATCTGGATTGGATCCAGAAAAGGATAAAGGATTCGAGGTCGATCGAGAGGGTTGGCTTCGAAAGCAAGGACGACTAGTTGTTCCCGATATAGATGAATTGAGGAGTGAAGTTCTGAAGGAAAGTCATCACTCGAAGTTGACAATTCATCCAGGTGGAAATAAGATGTATCGGGATATGAAGAGAACCTACTACTGGGAAGGTATGAAGAAGGATGTTGGAAATTTTATTTCCAAATGTATGAACTGCCAGTTAGTAAAAGCCGAACAGAAGAAGCCAAGTGGATTGCTTCAGCCATTAGAAGTTCCTACATGGAAATGGGAACAAGTGTCGATGGATTTTATCGATGGATTGCCTAGAACCAGAACGGGAAATGAAGGGATTTGGGTCATTGTGGATCGTCTGACTAAGAGTGCAAGATTCATTCCTGTTCGATCGACTAGGACTGCATCAAAGTTGGCCGAGTTGTATGTTAAGTGGATAGTTCGATTCCATGGTATTCCGAAGAGTATAGTGAGCGATCGAGACCCATTGTTCACTAGTGGATTTTGGAAGAGCTTCCAGGAAGTTTTGGGAACCGGGTTGTGTTTGAGTACAGCTTATCACCCTCAAACAGATGGTCAGACCGAGAGAGTCAACCGAGTTTTGGAAGATCTTCTTAGAGCATGTGTTTTGGACTTCGGACGATCATGGGAAGATCACCTTCATTTGGTGGAGTTTGCGTACAACAATAGTTACCAGTCAAGCATTGGTATGGCACCGTATGAGGCATTGTATGGAAGACCGTGTAACTCTCCGACATGTTGGTTGGAAACTGGAGAAAAGCCGTTACTTGGGCCAGAGATGATTCGGCAGACTTCAGATTGTATAGAGATCATTCGGCAACGAATGAAGGCAGCCCAAGACCGTCAGAAGAGTTATGCTGATAAGCGTCGAAAGGATTTGGAATTTGACGTAGGAGATATGGTTTTTGTGAAGATTTCTCCACTGAAGAATGTTATTAGATTCGGGAAGAAAGGAAAATTGACTCTGAGATTTGTTAGACCATTCCTGATCATCGAGCGAATTGGAAAGCTCGCCTATAGATTGGAGTTACCTGAGAAGATGTCGAGTGTGCACAATGTCTTTCATGTATCATATCTACGGAAGTATGTGCACGACTCGAATACAGTGGTTTCTGCTGATAGCTGTGAAGACTTCGAAGTTGATCCGGTCGATAGAAGACCTCGTAAGCCGCTTCGTGTTGTGGAAACCGACACGAAACAGCTTAGGAGGAAGGTAGTTAAGTTGCTCAAGATACAATGGAGTGATGATGATAACGACTGTACGTGGGAGGTGGAAGAGAGGATGAAGGGAGCTCATCCTGAACTCTTCAAGGTATGGCCCTAAGGTGTCGTGTCATCTCGCGATATTGTAACTTGTTCTAGCTTTAGAATTCTGTACGCTAAGCTAGAATTGGATGCATGGTTTGTTGATTGCTATGGATGGTAGGCGTACAGAATAGTCTTTGATTGCTTTGGTTGTTTGGAATTTCGGGGGCGAAATTCCTAAGGGGGAGAGAATGTAACGACCCGTATTTTTACGGATCGAAAAGTTTGTCAAAATCTGGGATTTTCAGCATTTTCTAGTTGTTTCAAATTTTGATTGAAATTTTCCTAAGTCCTAGGTCGTACGCGACCTAGAGGTTAGTTAAATGTTGATTGGCGACTTAGAAGATAAGTCGTGAGCGACTTAGAGAAGGTCTGCGACCTAAGGGGATAGTCGAGTTAAGGGTTAGGTCGTAGCCAGATTAAGTGGTAGGTCGCACTGTCTTGAGTCGCACCTAAGTGTTAAGTCGTTCAGGTGATAAGTCGCGGGGTGGTTTAGGTCGTAGACGACCTAAGAGAGAAGACTTAAGGGAGGCGCGAGCTAAGGAACTTACGACCTAGTGGTTAGCGAGTTAGCGACCTAGTATATTTAGGTCGGCAGCGACCTAAGGAAACTAGTGAGATGCGACCTATAATAGTTCGCGACCTATAAGAGTTAGCGATCTAATTGTTAGCGACCTAAGAGTTAGGCAGAGTAGGGGATGGCTGGTTAGTAGTTAGGTCGTACGCGACCTAAGTTAGGTCGTGAGTTCTGTTTTAGTTAGGTCGCGTGTTGGCATAAGTTGTTAGGTCGCATAGGTTGGTAGGTCGCGTGGGAGTTAGGTCGCGTGTTGTTTTAGGTCGTCATGTGTTAGGTCGCTGAGGAGTTAAGTCGTGGCATCTGTTGGTCACGTGTGTTGGCTAAGTTGTTAGGTCGCAAGGTTTTGTTAAGTGTTAGGTCGTAACCTCGTTAGGTCGTAGGATGGAGAGCTCTGTTATGTCGCGTGCTATGTTAAGTCGGAGACCCAGTTGAGTCGTAAGTCGTAGGACTGCTAAGCCGTTAGGTCGTGAGCGACCTAGGAGTTGGGGCGCGCGTGCATATCTATTAGGTCGAAGAGCTGTTAGGTCGTATGGGTTTTAGGTCGGCAAGATCTTAGGTCGTAGGTCGGAGGCGACCTAATACCGAGTTACGGCTTAAGAGATTTTCTGCCTATAAATAGAAGGGGGTTGGCTTCATTTTTGGGATCCGGATTTCGAAGCGACGAAGTGCTGCCATTTTGAGAGCTCGACTTCTACACTTCTTCACTTCTTTTCTCCACTCTAATCTAGTGCTTCCATCCATCCAAATCGAAGATCAAGATTGAAGATTCAAGAGCTTAGATTGAAGATCTTCATCTTTTCAAGAGAGATTTCTTCGTTTGAAGCGGATTTGTGATAGATCAAGCTTGATCCTTCGCTGTCCAGATCTGAAGCGTGTTGATTTGGGTTTGTTTAGGTGATTTGGTGAGTGATGATTATCTCTCACACGGATCCAAAGGAGTATATCGGATTGTTGGCTCGTTTTGGTGTTAAAATAGTGATTTCCATGCATTTTCTTCATCCTAAGTGTAGATCCATATAGATCCATTGTTCATGATGATGTTACATCCATTTTATCATATGTTAACCTATGCAAGTTCATTCATCAAGTTTGTAGAGATATAATCCATGTTTTCATGCTTATTGGACTTTCAACTCTTTAATTACGAAAATGCCATTATTGTTATAATTGTCTACTTAGATCATATTTGAATGCTTAATTGCTTGGATTGATGTTTGATTTGATTGATTGCTATGAACTAGATGATTGATGATTAGATTTAGATCGAAGATGATTCAAAAGCTAAGGGAAAGGCTCTTGAATTGGGAAAGCTGCTCGTGGCATATGTAGCGGGATGATGAAGCTCTTATGCATAGATTTGATGATGTGATGTTGAGATGAGGCTTTGCGAGGATGTAATGAAGCGAGGCATCATGTGATGAAGACTTGGTCTAATCCAGACGGGATCATTCCAAGCATGTTGATAACTCGGTGATATGATTCGAGTTGAGGATAATGAATGGATATGAGAATAGTCGTCAAGGAGGATGACTAGGAGGTTTGGATAGCATCGTTGTTGAAGGTTCTAGCATGCTCTAAGCAAGAGTACGTTTGGGTAGATTCGATAGTCCCAACGACTAACTGTTGATGGTCGAGTACTCTGGGCAGATTCGATAGTCCTAGGCACGGGTTGCGACGACGTGCGGGAGTTATGTCTAGAACCGGGGTTTCCATTAGCCCTTGACGGACGGCTGAAAGAATGTGCCGGTCATTCAATTAACGGTGATATCGAAGCAATGATAACAGTGATAGCCAGAGTCATGGATGTTTGGTTGTATCGTCATTCGGACTCAAGAGCGGTATTTTTTGGGTGCTTATCTGATTTAGGCCTTGGTACTTGGAAAACATCGCCCTTGACTCGAGTGATAGTAGCTTTACTTTAAATTGTATGCTCTGCTATGTTTGCTTCTGCTTAGTGTGTGTCTGGGGGCTATCGCTGTAGAATGAGGTTGGAGTGGGAGGGTTGTATTCCTATTCCTTTTCCTTTATGCTCTTTTGGTATGTTGTTAGTTAATCTACTGCTCACTAAGACTGTTGTCTGACTCAAGGCTTTATGTTTTAATTCTTATTGCCTTGGGCTGTTCGTCCATTTTGGGACGGGCAGACTAGGTAGCAGGTGACAGGTGCTGTTCTCTTCTCACGATGCTGATATCGAAGACGAGCTGGAGGGTTGCATATTATCTTCTTATTATATGTACTGGATATTCCGCTGTTTGTATTCTCTGAGAGATATGTAGTGAGGCTTGATGTGTTGACTATTTGGATGCTTGTATTCAACTATTATGGAGTTTTATATGATGTCATTTTGTTTTGTAAAGCTTCACTATACATATGTTCTATTGTATTTTGTCCATGCGCTGTGAGTAATACGATAGATTTTGTTGTTTTAATCTACCCTGACAATCGTCCTTGGTCGCCTGGCACACTTAACAGTGCACTATCTCTAGATTCGGTGCAGGGGTCATGGGCGGTCGTCACATGCTAGGAGATGGAGTCGACCCTATGGATTCGAAGGTATCGATTCGAACGACTCCAGGAAGCGAAAATCTTCAACTTGAATCGATCATAACTTGAGATCTACACATCCAAATGCTACGAAATTTTCACAGAAGCTTGAGCACATGTTGAAGAATGTCCACACCAAATTTCAGCTTGATTGGACAATTTCTTGATCGATTCGAACCAAGGGTCGAATCGATCCCAAAGTGGGCCCGGATCTCCAGATCTCGGCCATGTGGGCTCCCTCACGTGCCAGAACTGGTCTCCCCTCAATTTAGGCGAAATATCAGCCTCCTACACCTATAAATAGAGCCCCTGGTCATTCAGAAAAGAGGTCGGACAATTCTTAGAGCTAAGGAGCGCCCAGATTCTATCAGATTTACTCCAGATCACCATTGCTACCTTAGATTCAGACTTAGTTCAGCAAATCAGTTGTAATAGAACATACAAAATTGTAATCTTCAAGCATCGAGCAATAACATCATAAAAACCTTGAAGTGGACGTAGGCCGGAGATAGCCGAACCACTATAAATTGTGTGTCACTGTTCATTATTTCTTGATTGCTGCTTGTTACTTGCTTAGATCTGTGATTTGTGTGTGAATACTGTTGATTCGTATTCATACGCTGGTGCTTTCACTACACTTGGGGTTTGTGACCATTTTTGGTGCAAACAAATATCAAGTAAAAAAAGTGGGTGATGGTGAGAGGAAGAGAGGGAATCTTAGATGGGCCATGAGCATTGGAGGAGGAAGGGAGGTGTTGCCTTGGTTTGAAAGTGCTAAAGGTTGGATCTATAGGCTTTTGGTGATGGTAGGAGATGGTTCGTTGATTATTGTGGCTTTGTACTTGTGTTTGGCTTGGGTCTAAATGAATTATCTCACTATCATGTTTGTATATATTGTGTGTGTATACATATATATATATATATATGTATGTATGTATGTATGTATGTTGTGTTTGAATTATAAAGTTAAAGTGACATTAACTAATTAAGTTATAATCTTTGGACCCTTCTTTCTTTTGAAAGAAAATGACAACTTTATATTGCATAATGTCACTTCTATTACCATCTTAAATATGTGGCGTGACCTCTACTTGATTTTTAAATGGTCGTTTGACTTGTGTAATGAATTGAAGAATGTTTGAAAGTATTTGAAGCGAGAATAGTCGTTATAAGTGCACTTCGATATCCCTTAACTTTAACTTGTATAAATTAGATATTTACGGTCTTAACTTGGGATAATTTGATTTGGTTGTTCTATACACATATTTTGGTAACAATAAATAAATGGTTTGGAAAGTTATAGAAATTGTAAATAAAAGTTGTGAAAGTCAGAACAAAAATGTGGTTATAAATACACTTTGTAAATATTGCCAGTTTTTAAGGAATTTTTATAAATAAATTGGAAGATATTCTTAGAAGTTTATTTCAACGGTTTTTAGGTACCATAAGGGTAGTAATTACTATAAAAATTTCAAGTCTTAAATCATTTGTTTAAGTGGTTAAAACTAGTCAAAAAGATTATGCTTTTCAATGTTGTTTTTAACAAGGACATCTAATAGCATTTATAAATGCTATAGTGAGTTGCTTATGGTTTTAAGTGTTTAAAAATGATATTTAAATTTAGTATTTTTCTCTAATATTTTTAGAGATGTTTTCAAACATATTTTGAAGTATTCTAAAGTTGGAATGTCAAAAACGTATTAATCTTCTTGTTTACTTACTTATTTAATAGGTAATTAACTTTGCTTAACGCTAAAAGCTGACGAATTATGCTTATCTATTTGTGAGAGTTAAGGTTCATTTCAAGTAGAGATGGAGCAATGGAGCTTTAACCTACCGGCTTCCCTCTCAAATGAGGAATAGTTAAGTCGAAAATGTTGGAAATAGGTTAATCATGTTATTTGTTACTTGTTTATGGAAATCATTAACACTATACTTAACACTGAAAGCCGACAAGTAGACTAAACTATTTGTGAGATTTAAGAATAAAGTGTCTATACAATTCTTTGATCCAACTAGTGCTTTAACATACTTTGCTTCACTCTTGGATGAGGAATAGTATAAGCTGATATGTCGAAAATGGGTAAAGTATACAAACATTGATTTATATAAGTAATTGTTTTAACTGGATAGTCGATTAATCGACTATCGAACTTAACCAAATATTATCTTAGATCTTTAAAAGAATGTTTTAAAGATGATATAAGTATGGAAATGGTTTTGGATTTGTTGTGACAATGTGTTAATAACATTCATCTTTAACATTTTTTTATTATACTAATCAATGTAAATAGACCTTTAAAAAAATGTTTTAAAGATAAGCATAAGCGAAATGATTTTGGGTTTGTAGTGACAATATTTAATTAACATTGGTCTTAAACCTTTTTGAATAGATTTATGAAATAACTTAGATCCTTAATATGGATATTTTGATGGAAATTATAAATATGGAACCTTTTGGAAAAAGATAGAAAAAACAAAGGTTTAAAGTAAGAAATCTTATTGATGATTTGCGAATATACTTATACCATTTGAGATCAGTATATGAATACTTTTCGAAGTATTGAAAGAGTACAAACGAAAAGTAGAAATTGATAAAGGACGTTTTATTAGATAAAGAAGTTTTACTAATAAAAGAGGTTTTAATATAAAAGATTAATTAAACAAAAGGAGGATTTGAAGTCGCTTATGTGACTTAATCGCGCATTGTATTAATTGATCGTGCTTTGTATGTTTACTCATTTATGAAAAACATTTAGTCGTATACTTAGCTCTAAAAGCCGATGAAGTAGGCTTGTCTATCTGTAGGAATTAAGACTGATGTTTGTGTAGGGATATGAGCAATAACGCTCTAACCTATTGGCTTCATTCTTGATCAAGAGATAGTGTGAGATAAGAAGATTGAAACGTAATAAGTATATGAGACTTAGTTTCCATATGCGATTGTCCTCATTATTGTTGAATACGACCAAATTCGTTGATTCAGTCTTGAAGGGATCGGGATCAGTAAGTGTTTTACTTATTTAAAACCACTTCAACACTAAGAATGTGCTCTATCTCTTGGAAGTGGACTTGTTTGAGATGCAGGAATCTATGTGTGGTTTCGAGATCTGTTTGAGATGTGGGAGTCCAATTGGGGATTTTTGTTCAATTCAAGTGATGAATAGTTGTGTGAAAGATGCCAAACATGACCTCGACATCGGAAATGGCTAAAGACAGAGTAGGCTACACAATCTGGAGTTTTGCTATCCCACGACGTGATATTATCAACCACATATCTAGAGTATGCTTATCGATGTAGCGCACGTGAGTTAATGGTATTGGGTACCACAAAGTTCATGTTTATGTTCGGGTATGGGCTTTTGTGTTTTCCTCATGGTATATTTTATCTAAAGATATACGACGCTCGGAAGGTAACTTCAGATCCTTGTGCATGGAGTTCGGATTTGGCTTCTCCGAAGAGATCTCCATGAGAAATCCATTATATGAACGTTCCTTATCAGTTTTGATAGTACCCTAAATATGTCGTTGAATATAACCAATGTAATCATTTCTTCTATGTTATACATTTATATTCTTCAACTTAGACATTATCTAATGTATCACCTTATGTACTTATTATATTGTGGTTCTTTTGAGGGGATGACCATTATGGTGTTGATTATGTGGTCTCAAAAGTACTGTTATATGCTAGCTATATATTTCTTGAGTTTCTCCTGCCGTCCTTATGTCTGACACTTGGTTTTTGTTTTTCCTAAATTCCTCACATACTCTTTCGAGTGGTTTGAGAAAGGCAGGTTTTCGTTGATGTTCTTTGGATCTCGAGAAGACGAGTTGGATGTTTCACCTACCATAGTATTCTTATTTCTACTACATTACTATATTGTACATATCAACATTTGTGAGGATGGGTAGTTATAACTGTGCAGGCTGATGAGAGTTCTTAGCTTTTGTAACTCCGAAATTTCTATATCGGAGTAACCCTTTGTACTTTTCTTTTGATATTATATATTACCATTTTGGCTAGTGAGATTCTGATACCGTGTTCCTTCTTCCTTGTTCTGTTTCATTTTCTTTTATTTTATCCTAACTTTTCGCCTTTCCAGCACTTGAGTGCTTGGCCCACGAATACCTTGGATGTATTAGTGTCGACATTTAAGGGTCAAAAAGTCGGGACATTATAGCACACATATATTGATAAAAAAAGTACAAAAATATATTTTGAGTTTTAACGCAAAACCCAAACATGAAAAAAATGTTTTTAACAATTTTGAATCAGAAAATTGGGAATTCATATATGTGAAAATAAAAATCAAACCTACCTTTTAAATAAGATAATGCATTACGCAATTTTAACTTGCAAACAAATTACTTGTACAATACAACTCAATGAATTTTTAGAAAATCATATAAGAAGAATGTTTATTAATACACATATGTGGTTATGCATGTATCACACATAAAGTAAATATCATTCAATTCAATTAAATAAGTTAGTATTCACGCATTCAAATTACTGTTCATAGATATACCAAAAAACTTTGAAATAAAATTCATACATAGTAATAAAACGACCACTGAGTCTAAATTTCAATACCTTATTATGTAAAAGTTAAAGAAATATTCTAAGCCTTTGAATCAACACAATGGGAATTCCAATCTATGAAAATAAAAAGCAGTCCGACTTCCAATAATTTTATGTATACGCAATTTTAATTGACATATAAAATTACCTTGTAAAAAACAATATATTTTTAGATAAACATGTAATATGAAAAATATATACAAATATTTCACTCTCACACACACATATATACATACATATACATTCACAACAGACAATTTATTGTTATTGCTAATAAAGATGAATCTACTACAAATCCACGTATGTACTGTAATCGTCTTTTTTAGATTTTATCCAACTGTAATTTAGCAGTATTAGCTTCAACGGAAACTTTAGCCTTTTCATTTTCTTTGTAAAACCAAATACCATTTCTATCATATTTACAAATACACACACACGCATATATACATATGCAAGTATAGACAGTAAACAATTAAAATATTGTTTAGTCCCAGTAAAAAAAATTAATACTCATAAATATCTCTTTAAATAAACATAACCAACTATATTGAAGATAAATTCTTGCGCGAACAAATTAAAAAATAGTGTTATGCTTTTATTATATTTGTTATCCCTCAATTAAGCAGTATTAGATGCTAATGCAAAAAACATTACTAATCATATTTTAGTGATATAAGATCGATACAATACATTATATGGGAAAAGAATTACAACGAAAAGATCTGTCGTACATTTTTTGCAAGAAATAAAACTTTTACGAGTTGTCAAATAAAAAATAACTTGTAGAAAAGCACATTATCAGAAACAAATTTAAATATGACAGTATATTTACCTCACATGTAAAGAAATCATAACAATAAAAAGAAAAACTTTTCAAAAATACATATTATATACACAGAAAAAAAATCATAAAAGCAAAATGTGAAGCATATATATATATATATATATATATATATATGCGTGCACAAATATAATTGAAAAAATGAATTTAACATGCTCTAAATAGTGTATTATAAAAGAGGCAGGACATAGAATTTTAACATAACTACATTCATATTTGTACAGTTTGCACTCTTATATCAATTTCACATAATCAACTTATCAAAAATCAAACGAAAATTAAACATAAGAGCCACCCCACATTGGATCTAAAAAATCTAAACCCATTAAATATGAGTTTTAAAAGGTTTTTCATTATAACAAACCTTTATACATGTGACCCTAATCGTGATTCAACCAAATCAAAGAGGACAAAAATCTAACCAACCCAAATAAGCATCAATTCCAACCAAAATCAAATAGTATGATGATCGATCCAGAAATTATGATGGTGAACTATATTAGTAAATGGATGAGAAGATTATAAAATCAAAAACGTTGTAAATAAGGCTCGATAAATACCTCGCACGCAAGGCGATGTGAATTCAAGTATAGAAAAGTAGAGAAGAACAACGAAACCTTCATATATAAGAAGGAGACTGGCGTCTAGATCCAAAAGTTAGGGTTATGAGAAAAGGAATAAGGGATAACGTAAATTTACCGCAATTGATTTTTGAAAATTTATTTCCGGTGTGATGGCTTGATTGCAAACTATTCAGCAGAATTGTAACATCCCCTATTTTGAGGTCCGAAACAAAATGTTATGGATGCTGCAGTCATACACAGTATTAATTTTCGATGAAAAATATGGTCATGTTAATTGTATTGATAACATCAGAAGCACAAGAATATGAAATTTTTCAAAAACATTTCAACAGTAAACTTTTTCATAAATAAAATTTCATATTCATTACATAATCTCATTCCATCCCTTATTAAGAGAAAATATAATTATTACAAAATACTTAAAAGAGCGACATATGAAGATGCCCCCTTGGTTGATTAGAGTCTAATACTTGACAGTTATAACTTCTGTCACTACATCCATTTAGACACAAAACAACACAGTGAAAAATAATAACTTCTACTAATAGCTAGCTTGCCTCCTGCACATCTTTGGAAGTTTATTTGTCTAATCTGGAAACATGAAAACCCTTACTCCCGGCCTACTCAAATGAGTACCCGAGAGTTTAAAGGGAATAACAAAAACTTTGGGTCGGACAAAAAATCCGGTGTGAATAATAAACTTCCATCTCGAACAAAAATAGATATCTAATGAGACCACACCGCAGAGCGGAACGGTATTTCCCCTCACTATTATCTTAACCAATTATGTCAATCAAAATTCATGCATCTGCAACCACAATGGTTAGAACATGGTAAAATAATCATTTGCAGGCATGCAACATGCGTAGTCTGACTAATTTGTCTCCATACTGTTATACACTCCCGTACCACACCCAAAATCATATAATGGATCATCCATCCCAATTTAATAGACTATCCGTCTAAATTTAAATGACCTTCCGTCTAAATTTAATATGACTATCTGAACTTATATTTATGTGGATTGCCCATCTCACATCTGAGCATTTTATGGGTTATCTATCCCAGGCCATATGGACTACCCATCACACATAGTTTATCTAATTAAAATTATATGGACTATCCATCTCACATGTCTCATTTGTCTAAAATTATGTGGACTATCCTTCCTACATATTGTAGTTTTCCTAAGATGACTACGAATCCATCATGAACCATATGGAGATTATCCATCTCTGGCATTATGTGAACTATCCATTACACACCACATAGTTTTCCTAGGATGATCATAAACCCATCATGAACCATATAGAGACTATCCATCTTCGGAATTATGTGGACTATCCATCACACATCTCATAGTTTTCCTACAATGACTATGAACCCATCATGAACCATATAGAGACTATCCATCTCTGACATTATGTAGACTATCTATCATACTTCTCATAGTTTTCCTAGGATGACTATGAACCCATCAAATATCAATTTATAATTAGAATATAACATTATTCACCCAAATGTCCAACCTATGTCTATTATATCCCTAATTAGGTTATCAACCCTCAAACTTATGGCATATCGAAAATAATATACATTGGTATCCCAATTGAAGTTGTTAAACTCATAAACATATGGCTTGTCAAGCCATCAATATAACAATCTAAAATTGAAAGTTTACGACATTCATACCATTTAAAATGACATCGAACCCTTATCCAAGATTCGAAAGCAAAATTCTGATTTTATAAAGTATATGGCTATAATGTCGAAATCATAAGGTTATCGACTTTCTTAAAATATATGATATCTTGTCTTTAAAACATGACTTTTAGTTGGCATGAAAACAAGGCTTTATCGGTCCACAAAGCAATAGTTAAGAAATAAAAGGGTTATGACATCAAAGCTGCATAAACTGGTTATCGAAAATAGGGAAAACATGTGATGTCGGAGCTGACAAGCTACGACATCAATAACTCAAGTCGAAATCAATTTCCAATGGCATCAATACTTTAAAAACTATGACATCAAAAATATGGTACTTCGACTATTATGACGCAAAACAATAGACATCTAAAATGATGACTTGCGGCATCAAAACCTTAAAACATTTTATATTGGCTTCATAAAATTACGGTGACTATGTCGCTACTTGAAGGTTGCTGAAAATATGCGGCATCAAAACCTTTAAAGCATAGGTTTCAAAGCTGAAGACTTACGGCATCAATGCTGTATGATATGGGTTTCAAAAATAAAAGAATAAGGGATGTCAGAATGGTTCTAGTGAGTTACTAAATCACTGATGTCTAAATGATGGTATGCCGAAGTTTATATATATACATCTATATATATCTTCAACCTAAATAGATTGATTCCATACCAACATAAGTTGATATCATATGTATCTATTCACATTGATGCCGAAGTTTGGCGACATAGACATTGGCCATCATCAGGCATCTAGATTTCTAACATACAATATGGCAGTATTGTAACTAATATGAAAATTGTTATATTTCTGTAAAAAGAAAGTTCTTTTCACCAACTCTAATCCATTGCCAATTTATTATGGTTAAAAATAAACTTTATCAATTTCTTTTCAGAAAGTTTGCCTCAAGTCGGTTTTATCTTTCCAAATCCATTTCGTAACCCATCAATTAATATTATTACTCAATAATATTAATTATAAGTATTTCTATCTTATTTAATTCATAGAAAATCATAACATTTTGGGAAAAAACGCCAAACACCATTAAATATCAGAATTTATACATTCTTTCTCTTGTAAAAATTTTGGGACTAAAATAATTATTTAATTATTTTTAATAATTAAAACCCGAAATAAACACTAATTCCTTCTTAGAAAATTGATAAACTATTCATATTAACTAGGAAAATTATGAAATTAAAAACTCATCTCCAAAACAATATTATACACAACATAACAGAAAATCAAATCAATCGAAGATCAAAAATTTAGAATTTACCTTTAAACCTATTATAATAATTCCATAAAATTTCCATAAATCATTATTCTATCCAAAAAATAATTAAACATCCATAACATGGCAAAACAATCAAGATCAATTCAGAATTAGCCATAACCGAATTCAAACACAAATAATAGAGATGGTTAATTATTATTCACCTAAGTTTGGATGATGAGATTGAGATTTAATGTAGTTTAGCTTCCCTAAGCTTTGCCCTTTGAATCCCTTTAGTTTTCCCTTCTTTCTTCCTTGATTATGGCTGGCCTCTTTATTTTTTTTGATTATTTTGTGAATCTAAAATGAGAATTTATGAGAGAGGGAGGGCTTATTAGATGAACTAAGGCTCTATTCTTGATTTCCCACTCTCATTTATTCCCTTTATATTAAATCTTAAAACAATTTTATTAATTGATTAGTTTGGCTTGACCCAATTAATTATCAAATCCCATCCTCCTTATCCCACTACATTTTTCTATTTAATATATCAATTAATCTTCTGAATAATGTTAAACTAAAATTAGGGGTGTTTCAAGCACCCTTCTTTAAAGAATTTCATCCTCGAAATTTAGTAAAGACCACATAATAAGCAAATCAAACATGCAAGCAACTGTAACAAACAATGCTAGCATATCCTACCAGCTATAAAGCCTATATAACAAGTATAGAACATACCCTCATAACAACTCAGGATAAATATCCCTAATCCAGTCCTCTATTTCCCAAGTACAGTCTTTCTCGTTGTCACTCCACTAGACTTTCACTAATCTAATTTTCTTATTTGTAAAAAAAATTTATCATCTCTTGCTACAACACGAACTGGTTGTCTCACAAAAGTCAGATCCAATTCCACTACTAAATCTTCCAATGCAGTCGGAGCAATAGTAGTCTCTGGATCATCTACATATTTCCTAAGATGAGAAACATGAATAACATTACGGACTCCTGCCAAACTACTCGGTAACTCTATCTGTACGTGAGCTTTTCGATCCTTTCTATAATGGGGAATGGTCTAACATATGTAGCTACCAGTTTCCCTAACTTTTCAAATCGTACCACACCTTTCATCGGTGACACTTTAATAAAATCACGATCTCCAACTGAGAACTCTAGATCATTACGTCTCTTATCTACGTAACTTTTCTGCCTAGATTGAGCTTCCCTCTTCCTAGCTCGTATTAGCTTAATCTTCTCTGTGGCTCCTCTCACCATATCTGGACCAAGAACCAATATGTCTTTGGTCTTCAACCAACATGTTGGTGATTTGCACGACATTCTATACAAAGCTTCAAAAGGTGTCATTCCTATACTAGTCTGATAATTATTATTATCGGAAAACTCAACTAAGTGAAAATGGTCTTCCTATGATCCACCAAAATCTAGTACACAAGCTTTTAGGAAATCTTCAAGTATCTTATTGACTCTCTCTGTCTGCCCATCCGTTTATGGGTGATAAGCGGTACCCATCTTAAGCTTGGTACCTAATACTTCATGCAGACTCTTCCAAAATCCACTAGTAAACATGGCATCTCTATCACTAACTATACTACTAGAAATCCCATGCAGTGTAAACAATGTTCTTCATAAACAACTTAGCCAATACAGGTGCCGTCTTAGTCGACTTAACGGGAATGGAATGTGCACTCTTGGTCAGTCTATCCACTATAATCCAAATATTCTCATTTTCCTTATTCGACCTTAGCAGCCCGTCAATAAAATCCATAGATATAAAATCCATTTCCAAATCGGTATATCTAAAGGCTGAAGCAATCCACTTGGCTTCTGATGCTCGGGTTTCACTTGCTGGCAATTCAAACATTGCTTTACTCATAAGCCTATATTCCTTTTCATACCTTCCTAGAAGAAACTCCTCTTCATATCCTAATACATCTTAGTTTCTCTAAAATGAATAGTAAACTTCGATCGATGAGATTCCCTAAGGCTACCTTCCTTAGGTCACCAACAGCTGGAACACATAATCGTCCCTTCTTTCTTAACCATCCATTCTGGTCAAGACTAAAATCCTTTAAATAATCAATCTCAGTTCCACCTTCAAGTCTTTTAATCCTTTTGGCTAGTAATGGATCATCTCTCTACTTAGAAGCAATTCTTTAGATCATCACTGGTCAAACTTTCAAACATGGCAGTTTCCTAATTAGAACTAACTGTTGATCTTAACTGCACATCACTAGTAGTTAATGCTTCAAAATCCTTCCATTCCACTAACATAGCTAACACCATATTTTGGTGTTTCCTGCTAAGTGAGTCAGAAACTTTATTTCCTTTTCCTATCGTATAATCAATACCAAAATCATAAGCTGCCAAAAACTTTAGCCATCTCTACTGTCTCATATTCAACTTTTCTGAGAGATTAAATACCTCAAAGACTTATGATCCGCAAACAACTCAAATCTTTCTCATAAGAGGTAGTGTAACGACCCTGAATTTTTGACATTTGAAATGTGAATATTTAATTGAGTTTAAATATTCGAATGATAATTTAATTTGAAATTCAAATATCAGAATGAATTTGGCGATTAAATTATTGAATTTAATTATTGAAACTGGGTAAAAATTTGAATCTTCAGTTTTGAGCTGATTAAAATAATATGAAGTCTTAAAAAATTCATATTGATAATTCTGAAGGTACTGGAACTTTCAGAATTGAATTTGAAACTGTTTTGTTCAGTTTTGAAATTTTGTTGTTTAAATTGAATTTAAAAATATCGTTTTGGGGCATAGTCTTGGAATTCGACGAAACTAGTTTCATTGGATCCGTAATAGTGTATTATTATCGGATTTCAATTTTTGTAATGTTTGGAGTGATCGTTTGGTCGTACGATAAGCAAACGCGCTGAAATTAAATCGAAAATTTAATATTATAACTGGTCCAAAAAGCTATCTTCTCCATACGATCGAATTTGGACTCGGAACCTTTTCCATTGCGTTCGGAATAGGCGTATAACATTACGAACGCTTGGCGGCATGCCTTGATAGGAAGTCAAAAATTTTGGCTTCGTTTTTGAGTCGATTTGAATTTGAAATTTAAATTGGGTATTTATATTAGTCCAACCATAGTTGAATTTCTTTCATTTCAATATCACTGTAGCTAGGTGAATTTTTCATGCAACCCATCTTCTCACGTTCAGAATCACGTTTAGAATCACTGTCCCCTTCCATTCTTTTAAAGAAAAGAAAAATCTCGTTTAAACGAATGATTTCGTTCGAACAAAATTAATGGCTACTATCTTCAGCTCGACAAAAGCAAGAGAAAAAAATAAAACGAAATCAAATGGCCGGCACCCAAATCTTTTTCCCCAGATTCAAAATCGCGTCTCCCTCCACCGTTCCTTACTATTTCAAAACAAAATTTGTTGAAGTTAGAGTCGCGAGTTTCCCTTCCCTTCGATTAATCTAAATCAAAACCCGCCTTTCGATTTCAAAATCTTCGCCTTTCGTGAATCGCGACTGAAAGCACGATGGGCAGTGACTAGTGAAGCTCGAGGGGAGGCGGCAGCATAGGGAAGGGCATCGCGAGACAAGGCATGGCGAAGGTTCGAAATCGCGACGTACGATTGTCAGGTCGAGGTGGTCTTGCGTGCGATGGGCGACGTGAGCTAGGGCTTCAGTGGCGCTGTGCTCTCGCGATGTGTGACAAAGGTTGTTAGGTAATTCGATTTTTAACATTTTTTATTTAAATGTTGCTCAAGTTTAAAACAGAAAAGGGGAGTAGTAGTAAGTTTATAAAACAATTTATCTCAACTTAAAGATTTATATACAATTTGTGTATATACAGTAAAACAGATTTCTAATATTAACTGCAGAAAGCAAACAAAATTTTTTTACAGTAAGGAATTTATAGTTCTGGGTAAAATTTAATGTTAGTGAAAACTTTAGTTTAATTGGTGTTTATTTTGTGAATTATCCAAAATTACAGTAAAATAAATTTGGTTATTTTAAAAGGGGTTTTAAAGGGAAAATTTATTAAAATCAAATTATTACTTTAAACTAATTATTAGTTAAGTCAAATTATAAAATGAAATTAGTTGTTCGATTCTTTCGAATATTAATCAACTGTATAAATTGTTTATACAAGGTCAAAATTGCATAGAAAACAAACTGGATTGAAATTGGACTGCAAATAAAAGCAAAGGTGAGATCTTCTCACTCAAACAAAGGGGTTTGTTTAATTTTAAATAGTTATATTCAAAATTATTGAATGTGTTGATTAATTGTTGTTTGGATGTGATACTATATATAGTAGTATATAGCAATATATATATTGGCATATGTATATATTGGTGATTGATTTTCCCGCATTATATAGCGGATGAGATCCTATGCGCCGCATAATAGCGGATGATATTTTTATAAATTCCATATACCGCGATATTCCACCTCGAAGTGGAATTGGAATTGTGCTAACATCTGTGGATGCAGGGAAACAGGTTGGAGGGATCCAACAGGATTCCTCAAAACATTTGAATTGGTTCCATATGTTGTGTGATTTTTTATTTATAATCTATGAATGATTATATCTGTGATTGGATGTGTTGAAGGCTAAAATTTAGCCAAATGTATTTTTGGTATCGTTGGATACCAGAAATAAATGAAATTGGATTTTTGAAATTAAAGTTGGAAATTTTAAGTGAATTCCTTTTGAAAGAATTGAATAAATTTAAAAGAAATGATTTAAAAGCATAAAGTTGATTTATGAAATCTTATCGAATTATTTCCAAAAATATGGGAAAGGATTTTTATAAATGGATTTTTGATAGTATTATTCGAAAGTTGGAAAATTTATTTAAAATGGAATTTTAAATGGTTTGGAAGAGATAAAGGAATTTATTTTAAAAGGTGATAAATTTGTTGAAATCCAATAGATAATTGATTTAGTATTTGAAGATAAATCTTTGGGAAATCGATTTGAAAATTTATTTGATGTTGAAGGAAAAAAAATTGATTTGTGTTGAAATAAATTGAAAATTGATTTGTAAAATAATTTGGTATTTGGAAATAAACTTAGAAATCGATTTGTAAAATGATTTGGTGTTGAAATAAATTTGGAAATCAATTTGGAAATTGATTTGGTGTTTGAAAGTGAATCTTTGGAAAACGATTTCGAAAATCGTGTATAAGTGAATATTTGGGAATGTAAATTCAGAATAGAATTTATGAAGGAAAGGGAAATTTGTTTTAAAAATAAACATTGATTTATTTTTAAAGTGTGGAAATAAATTTACAGATTTGGGATGTAAATTTGAAATAAATCGATAAGGATTTATTTAATTGGTTTAAATGGACCATTTTGTGATGAAGTGTGAAAATGTGGTTTGAAATTGGTTTTCAAATGTGAAAGTGTGGAAATTATATATCTTGCGAAGAGATTTGAAATTTAATAATTTGGGAAAAATTATTTAAATTGGTTGATTGTTGTGAATGTTGTTGATAGTTAAATAACCGACTATTAATATTTGCCTTTGAAATGGCACTTGATTTGTTTTTAAAATAAACGCTCACTATTCCTGGTTAGCCGGGAAAAGACCTTTGTGTCATATAACCCATTCCGAATTAGTGATACGACGATATGGATCGTATTGAAGACCGGTGGTGAAGACCAGATATTTTCGAAAATGAAAGGACAACCTATCGAATGTCTCTGCACCGAGTTGCTCCGGTATAGAGATTTATATCACTCTTCTTATGATGGGAAGTCCGGATGTGATTAGTGAATATCCGGATTGCAAGGGCTTCTTTGGAAGTGCCTTCGGTTCGGTTCGATCCCGGAACGGACTTGTATGGATGTGTGTTTGACATTACACTTTGAGATGTAAAGTTGGTTTCTATCAAATACATTTATGTTGGTGGCGGAGAATTTATTCACTTAGCTTAACACCCTTCTCTGAAACGTACGAGCTCAGAGGTTATGTAGTTGATGGTTACTAGTGATACATTCCCAATTTGGTAAGGTGGCATACGAAGTGCTGTTGATCATTTGTTGATCAAAGCGTTGCTTTGTGAAAAAGCGTGGCTTTGTGAAAAAGTGTAGCTTCGTGGACGAGACTTCATCGAGCCTCACAACCCGGTAATGGTCGAAACAGGATTGTTGCGACAAAGGTTTGTAGGGGTAGCGCCCCTATGGTATGTCATTTCCTTTTGGATAAAAGGTGATATCATGGTATGGAGCTTAGATATTTTACCTATGTTGATGTTGCATAGTTATTATACTTTGTGGTTGTTGCTTTTTGATTGAGGATCCTCGGATAAAGCTCGGTAACGACCGGGGGATGGCATAGCTCATGTGTTAGCTACCTAGTTACAGCTTGGTTAAAGCGTGAGGTAGCATCGGCCTTGTGTTTGCAGAGACCCGGTTAGGTTCTCGGGGCATCTTTCTAGAGGCGTTTCCATTTCGGTGTAAGGAAGTTCCTTTTCCTGACCATTTGTTGGAAAATCCAAAGAAACAATACGAACCCTGTACGGTTTTAGTTGTATTACCTACTATGGAATGTGGCGGTAACCTGCTATTGAACATAGTAGCTATAGTAGGCATACAACAATGGTTGTATGTTGGCTAAGATTGATATTATACTTTCGAAATGTTTTCCACACTAGACATTAATAATAATATCAACTGTTTTTGCGTAGTAAACATATTTGACTATCATAAGGAGAAATCTCCTCCAATTCTGCGTTTGCATTGTGTGTGTGGCGGAAGGCCTTATGGTAGTTTCATTTTCCAAAAGCATTGCGAAATTGTTTTATTTTCTTTGTGAAAATAATTGTTTTACGATCTCACACCAGTCACCATGACTGACTAGGAGTTTATTATTCCCTTTCTAAACTCTGGGTGCCCATAATTTTCCACACGGGCAGCCTAGAGTTATGTTATCAGGATATTCTGGAGCTTTGGAGATGAGTTGGATGGCGAGACGTACTACCGTACTTGTTTATTTATTCCGCTGTGTATTATGTATGTGGACAAGTTATATAACCGTCCAGTGATGTGTATTGTTGTAAACTCTGATGATATGATGTAATGTATAAACTGATATAGTCTTTTGTTTTAAAGACTAGTGATTATCTATTGTATATTATTCCGCTGCGAATGTGAGATTCTGATGTTGTCTCTGTTTCTGTTTCTCTGTTCTTTCTTTTCTTCTGTCTTCTTCTACCTATTCTTTTTAACCCTAATGGTTCGGTTTTCCGGCATTTGATTGCGCGGCATTTGATACAGTGGACGTATTAATGTCGACTTTCGAGCGTCGAAAAGTCGCAACCGTTACAAGTGGTATCAGAGCAGTCGGTTAAGCGATAACCCTGGCTCTGTTGGGTATTACTCATTAGTGATAGAGTCAGTAGTACTCTAGAATGAGTGTGAGTGTAATAATAGATATGAGCGCGTATTTGTTAGTGAATACAAATTGTTTTGTATTGTGTTGACTTATCGGTTGATTGTTTATAGATTCTGGTCGGTGCGGTCTGGCCAACTGTAATCGATAGGAGTTTCTAAACTCTTAAACAAGATAAACTGACACAATATTGTTTTAAATAGGGTAAATGAAATAATTTTGCCCAAAACTATTTTTGTGTAGAAAAGAAATGATTTTCTATGAATTATCATAGTATATGGATGCTTGGTTGTTAGAAAGATAATATTGAATTATTATCATTGTTATATGGAAATTGAATAAGGAATAATGGTATAACCAAAGATTTGGAGATAAATTCATTTAACAAATGAAATTTATAAATGTGAATTGAAAGATAAGGAAATAAAATTCATATACGAATGGGATTTGTAAATATAAATTGTAAATGTGATTTATAATTGAAATAGAATTCCAAGAAAATATTTGAAAATAAAATTCACAAATGGAATGTAAAATAAGTTGATAACTTATAAAATATTTGAAATTCGATTGGAATAAGATTCAAATTGAATAATGGAATGAAATTTGATATGAATCAAGCTGAATATTGGAAATTTAATTTGATTTGTGATAAACAAAGTGAAGTATTGAAATAAAATTAGTAAGTGAAACTAATTGAAGGAATGACAAAGTAAATATGATTTGGAAATGAATTGAATTCAATAATTATAAATGAAAGGCAAATTGAATTCGAATGGAATTGGAAATCCAGTTTAAATATAAGTAGATATTAACCGAAGTGGCAAATTGAAAATAAATATAATGTGTATATGGAATATTTATGTTGAACCTAAGAAATGAAGAATGAAATTGATAATGCAAGATTGAATGAAAATGGAAATAAAACTGATATAAGTTGAGTTAGAATCAATTTAAAATGGTTATGAGTTCAAGTGATAGTTTATTTACATAAATTTCATCGAATTGCATAAAAATTTATTTGTCGTTTGATGTAAACAAGATATATAAATTCTATGGCTTAATAAAAACAAATAGAATTGATTTTGGAATCAATTGAAAGGAGATGTAGAGTAATTTGTGAAATACGAATTAAAGAATTTGGATTGAAATTTCAAAGATAGTTTTGAAATGTGAGTAACTTATTTTCTTAAATTTAAAAGCATAAATTTGTTGTTTATTTATATTTTTGTGAATAGGTTATATATATCTATATAGATCCTCTGAATATTGAAAACTGGAAGTGTTTATTTCAGTCTATTATTTGCTCATGATCTCTGTTTTGAGTTTCTCAATATAAATGTTTGATTTCAAAATCATTCTCTCTGGATATACTTAATTGTTTTAGCTTAGTGTTAAGCCAATATAGGTTGTTATATTCTAAACTAAAGATTTAAACATATATTTAAGTTAAACAGTTAGTTCATAATCTCTGAAAGAACTCAAAGAAACTGATTTAATTTATTTTTAAACACAGGTTTGACCTGAGTTTTCTAGAACAAAGTCTTAAATATAAATACAAGTCATTGTTATACTTAAGTCACAACTCCATGCTTGAAGTGGTCTGCACATATGAAGTGTATCTGTTGTGACTCTAATCTGGTCTGCACATATGAAGTGTTCACTGACCTGAGTTGTAGCATTGGTTTTTTTCACTTAACTTTGTTGGACTTGCCTCTGTTGTCTCTCTGGTCTGGTGCCTGTTGAGGGTATGGCCCGAAGTAATTTTTTTGCTAGTTTGGTAATGTTGTGTAGTTCAAACCTGACCTATTTTATTGTAAAGCTGAAAGTAAAATTTCATTTTTTAGTTATGGTTTGATAGTGCAGTTTGAATTCTGGTGAACTTTAGTTTGTGTAGAAGTATTAAACTTAGGGTAGACTCGAGTTATTCGAGTACTTGACTCGGAGTAGAAGAGGTTGTGACTCGAAGCATATTTGTATTGCCTCAAGTTAGTTGTCTGATTTCAGGTTTTTGAAAATCTGACTGTAATTTGAAAATTTAAGAGCAAATTTAAAAGAAATTTAAATTGGTGAGCCAGATTTAGTAAAGTTTAAATCAAGTTTGAAATGTGGATTCAAATTCACTTTTGGATCCTAATATGAAATAAAATAAAGTTTAAATAATTTAAATGTTTGGCTTTCAGGTTTATAAAAATACTGGCAGTTTTCAAATTTTTTAACTTAATTTAAAATTTGAAAAAAAAAACATAATTTAAACAGTGGTTTAAATTCAAAGTTTAAAGTATAGATTCAAATCAAACTTTTGAATCATAAAGTTCTAAAATGAATTTGAATTTTTAAATCTTGAACTTAAGAAATGAATGGAAGATAAAATTCAATATTCAGAGTTGTAGATGAATTGAATTCATATGGTAATGGGAAAACTATTTGAATAGAAGTATATATGAAAACTTCTGTAAGAAAATGTGTGAAATGATTTTTGGAATCTGTAGTTGGATATGGTTAAATTGGATATACAGGTATTATAAAGCAAGTGGGGAAAATTGATTTTGATTTCGAAGATAAATTTGAATTTCTCCACAAAAGGTATGTATTTGAATTTCAGTATGAAATTTGATGAGTTTCTGATTTTGCCACTTAGCATTTTGTTTTCTATTGGGATTTGAGAGTCCGTAGGGACATTTTGTAGTCGTACCGTGTTAGCCGCGCAAAGGAGACGCTGGCGAAATTTTTCGAAAATTTCGAGAGTTAGAAAATTTTTGAGAAAATTTTGAATTCAAAATTTTGAATTTGAATTTAAATTTGAATTATTAAGAAAATCATATTATTTGGGTTAAAGTAATAATGGATCTTTTATGATAAAAAGATTTGGGTTGATAAGTTAATAAAACTGTTTGGTTTTGGGAAAATGATAAACGGGGATTGGATCATTCTTCTTAACTTGTAATTTCGGGACGAAATTCTTTTAAGGGAGGAAGATTGTAACGACCCTGAATTTTTGACATTTGAAATGTGAATATTTAATTGAGTTTAAATATTCGAATGATAATTTAATTTGAAATTCAAATATCAGAATGAATTTGGCGATTAAATTATTGAAACTGGGTAAAAATTTGAATCTTCAGTTTTGAGCTGATTAAAAATAATATGAAGTCTTAGAAAATTCATATTGATAATTCTGAAGGTACTGGAACTTTCAGAATTGAATTTGAAACTGTTTTGTTCAGTTTTGAAATTTTGTTGTTTAAATTGAATTTAAAAATATCGTTCCAGGGCACAGTCTCGGAATTTGACGAAACCAGTTTCATTGGATCCGTAATAGTGTATTATTATCGAATTTCAATTTTCGTAATGTTTGAGTGATCGTTTGGCCGTACGATAAGCAAACGCGCTGAAATTAAATTGAAAATTTAATATTATAACTGGTCCAAAAAGCTATCTTCTCCATACGATCGAATTTGGACTCGGAACCTTTTCCATTGCGTTCGGAATAGGCGTATAACATTACGAACACCTGGCGGCACGCCTTGATAGGAAGTCAAAATTTTTGGCTTCGTTTTCGAGTCGATTTGAATTTGAAATTTAAATTGGGTATTTATATTAGTCCAACCACAGTTGAATTTCTTTCATTTCGTTATCACTGTAGCTAGGTGAATTTTTCAAGCAACCCATCTTCTCACGTTCAGAATCACTGTCCCCTTCCATTCTTTTAAAGAAAAGAAAAATCTCGTTTAAACGAATGATTTCGTTCGAACAAAATTAATGGCTACTACCTTCAGCTCGACAAAAGCAAGAGAAAAAAATAAAACGAAATCAAATGGCCGGCACCTAAATCTTTTTCCCCAGATTCAAAATCGCGTCTCCCTCCACCGTTCCTTACTATTTCAAAACGAAATTTGTTGAAGTTAGAGTCGCGAGTTTCCCTTCCCTTCGATTAATCAAAATCAAAACCCGCCTTTCGATTTCAAAAATCTTCGCCTTTCGTGAATCGCGACTGAAAGCACGATGGGCAGTGACTGGCGAAGCTCGAGGGGAGGCGGTAGCATAGGGAAGGGCATCGCGAGACAAGGCATGGCGAAGGTTCGAAATCGCGGCGTACGATTGTCAGGTCGAGGTGGTCTTGCGTTGGCATGCGTGCGATGGGCGACGTGAGCTAGGGCTTCGGTGGCGCTGTGCTCTCGCGATGTGTGACAAAGGTTGTTACGTAATTCGATTTTTAACATTTTTTATTTAAATGTTGCTCAAGTTTAAAACAGAAAAGGGGAGTAGCAGTAAGTTTATAAAATAATTTATCTCAAATTAAAGATTTATATACAATTTGTGTATATACAGTAAAACAGATTTCTAATATTAATTGCAGAAAGCAAAGAAAATTTTTTTATAGTAAGGAATTTATAGTTCTGGGTAAAATTTAATGTTAGTGAAAACTTTAGTTTAATTGGTGTTTATTTTGTGAATTATCCAAAATTACAGTAAAATAAATTTGGTTATTTTAAAAGGGGTTTTAAAGGGAAAATTTATTAAAATCAAATTATTAGTTTAAACTAATTATTAGTTAAGTCAAATTATAAAATGAAATTAATTGTTCGATTCTTTCGAATATTAATCAATTATATAAATTGTTTATACAAGGTCAAAATTGCAAAAAAACAAACTGGATTGAAATTGGACTGCAAATAAAAGCAAAGGTGAGATCTTCTCACTCAAACAAAGGGTTCTGTTTAATTTTAAATAGTTATATTCAAAATTATTGAATGTGTTGATTAATTGTTGTTTGGATGTGATACGATATATAGTAGTATATAGCAATTTATATATATTGGCATATGTATATATTGGTGATTGATTTTCCCGCATTATATAGCAGATGAGACCCTATGCGCCGCGTAATAGTGGATGATATTTTTATAAATCCCATATACCGCGATATTCCACCTCAAAGTGGAATTGGTATTGTGCTAACATCTGTGCATGCAGGGAAATAGGTTGGAGGGATCCAACAGGATTCCTCAAAACATTTGAATTGGTTCCATATGTTGTGTGATTATTTATTTATAATACGTGAATGATTATATCTGTGATTGAATGTGTTGAAGGCTAAAATTTAGCCGAATGTATTTTTGGTATCGTTGGATACTAAAAATAAATGAAATTGGATTTTTGAAATTAAAGTTGGAAATTTTAAGTGAATTCCTTTTGAAAGAATTGAATAAATTTAAAAGAAGGGATTTAAAAGCGTAAAGTCGAATTATTTCCAAAAATATGGGAAAGGATTTTTATAAATGGATTTTTGATAGTATTATTCGAAAGTTGGAAAATCTATTTAAAATGGAATTTTAAATGGTTTGGAAGAGATAAAGGAATTTATTTTAAAAGGTGATAAATATGTTGAAATCCAATTGATAATTGATTTAGTATTTGAAGATAAATCTTTGGGAAATCGATTTGAAAATTTATTTGATGTTGAAGGAAAAAAATTGATTTGTGTTGAAATAAATTGGAAATGATTTGTAAAATAATTTGGTATTTGGAAATAAACTTAGAAATCGATTTGTAAAATTATTTGGTGTTGAAATAAATTTGGAAATCAATTTGGAAATTGATTTGGTGTTTGAAAGTGAATCTTTGGAAAACGATTTTGAAAATCGTGTATAAGTGAATATTTGGGAATGTAAATTCAGAATAGAATTTATAAAGGAAAGGGAAATTTGTTTTAAAAATAAACATTGATTTATTTTTAAAGTGTGGAAATAAATTTACATATTTGGGATGTAAATTTGAAATAAATCGATAAGGATTTATTTAATTGGTTTAAATGGACCATTTTGTGATGAAGTGTGGAAATGTGATTTGAAATTGGTTTTCAAATGTGAAAGTGTGGAAATTATATATCTTGCGAAGAGATTTGAAATTTAATAATTTTGGAAAAATTATTTAAATTGGTTGATTGTTGTGAATGTTGTTGATAGTTAAATAACCGACTATCAATATTTGCCTTTGAAATGTCACTTGATTTGTTTTTAAAACAATCGCTCACTATTCGGGTTAGCCGGGAAAAGACCTTTGTGTCATATAACCCATTCCGAATTAGTGATACGACGATATGGATCGTATTGAAGACCGGTGGTGAAGACCGGATATTTTCGAAAATGAAAGGACAACCTGTCGAATGTCTCTGCACCGAGTTGCTCCGGTATAGAGATTTATATCACTCTTCTTGTGATGGGAAGTCCGGACGTGATTAGTGAATATCCGGATTGCAAGGGCTTCTTTGGAAGTGTCTTCTGTTCCGTTCGATCCCGGAATGGACTTGTATGGATGTGTGTCTGACATTACACTTTGAGATGTAAAGCTGGTTTCTATCAAATACATTTCTGTTGGTGGCGGAGAATTTATTCTCTTAGCTTAACACCCTTCTCTGAGACGTACTGCTCAGAGGTTATGTAGTTGATGGTTACTAGTGGTACATTCCCAATTTGGTAAGGTGGCATACGAAGTGCTGTTGATCATTTGTTGATCAAAGCGTTGCTTTGTGAAAAAGCGTTGCTTTGTGAAAAAGCGTTGCTTTGTGAAAAAGCGTTGCTTTGTGAAAAAGCGTGGTTTTGTGAAAAAGCGTAGCTTCGTGGACGAGACTTCGTCGAGCCTCACAACCCGGTAATGGTCGAAACAGGAATGTTGTGACAAAGGTTTGTAGGGGTAGCGCCCCTAGGGTATGTCATTTCCTTCTGGATAAAAGGTGATATCATGGTATGGAGCCCATATATTTTACCTATGTTGATGCTGCACAGTTATTATACTTTGTGGTTGTCGCTTTGTGATTGAGGATCCTCGGATAAAGGTCGGTAACGACCGGGGGATGGCATAGCTCGTGTGTTAGCTACCTAGTTACAGCTTGGTTAAAGCATGAGGTAGCATCGGCCTTGTGTTTGCAGAGATCCGGTTAGGTTCTCGAGGCGTCTTTCCACAGGCGTTTCCATTTCGGTGTAAGGAAGTTCCTTTGCCTGACCATTTGTTGGAAAATCCAAAGAAACAATACGAACCCTGTACAGTTTTAGTTGTATTACCTGCTATGGAATGTGGCGGTAACCTGCTATTGAACATAGTAGTTATAGTAGGCATACAACAATGGTTGTATGTTGGCTAAGATTGATATTATACTTTCGAAATGTTTTCCACACTAGACATTAATAATAATATCAACTGTTTTTGCGTAGTAAGCATATTTGACTATCATAAGGAGAAATCTCCTCCAATTCTGCGTTTGCATTGTGTGTGTGGCGGGAGGCCTTATGGTAGTTTCATTTTCCAAAAGCATTGGAAATTGTTTTATTTTCTTTGTGAAAATAACTGTTTTACGATCTCACACCAGTCACCATGACTGACTCGAAGTTTATTGTTCCCTTTCTAAACTCTGGGTGCCCATAATTTTCCACACGGGCAGCCTAGAGTTATGTTATCAGGATATTATGGATATTCTGGAGCATTGGAGATGAGCTGGATGGTGAGACGTACTACCGTACTTGTTTATTTATTCCGCTATGTATTATGTATGTGGACAAGTTATATAACTGTCCAATGATGTGTATTGTTGTAAAC
Organism: Allium fistulosum; assembly: GCA_030737815.1. NCBI lineage: Eukaryota > Viridiplantae > Streptophyta > Magnoliopsida > Asparagales > Amaryllidaceae > Allium > Allium fistulosum. Next base: position 456,977,446 of record CM060902.1, read on the forward strand.
TTTGATGATATGATGTAATGTATAAACTGATATAGTCTTTTGTTTTAACGACTAGTGATTATCTATTGTATATTATTCCGCTACGAATGTGAGATTCTGATGTTGTTTCTGTTTCTGTTTCTCTGTTCTTTCTTTTCTTCTGTCTTCTTCTACCTCATCTTTTTAACCCTAATGGTTCGGTTTTTCGGCATTTGATTGTGCGGCATTTGATACAGTGGACGTATTAATGTCGACTTTCGAGCGTCGAAAAGTCGCAACCGTTACAGGTATTGTCTCCACACCTTCAAAGCAAAGATCACTTATGCCAACTCCAAATCATGAGACGGATACCTAACTTTATATGGTCCGATCTGTCGAGAAGTGTAGGCAATCACTTTACCTTTTTGCATCAATACAACTCCTAATCCTATTCCACATGCATCTCGTTTGAAATAACATCAAAAAATACGGTCCTCCGCAAAATAGTTGATATCGTAAATGATGACTTGCGGCATCAAAACCTAAAAACATTTGATATCGGCTTCATAAAACCGCGTTGACTATGCCGCTACTTGAAGGTTGTTGAAAATATGCGGCATCAAAATATTTAAAGCATAGGTGTCAAAGTTGAAGGCTTACTACATCAAGGTCGTACGATATGGGTTTCAAAAACAAAAGAACAAGGTATGTTGGAATAGTTCTGGTGAGATACTAAATCACTGATGTCGAAATGATGGTATGTCGAAGTCCCATATATGTACATCTATATATATTTTCAACTGAATAGATTCATTTCATACCAACATAAGTTGATATCGTATGCATCTATTCACAATAATGTCGAAGTTTGACGACATGGACATCGGTTATCATCACGCATCCGACATTCTAACATATGACATGGCAGTATTGTAAGTAATATGAAAACTGTTATATTTCTATATAATGAAATTTTTTTACCAACTCTAATCCCTTATCAATTTTCTATTGGTTAAAAATAAACTTTATCAATTTCTTTCCAAAAATTCTGCCGTAAGTCAGTTTTATCTTTCCAAATCCATTTCGCAACCCATCAATTAATACTATTACTTAATATTAATTATAAGCTTTTCTAGCTTACTTAATTCGTTGAAAATCATAACTTTTTTTGGAAAAATCCCTAAAATTAAGGATTTATATATTCTTCTGCCTGTAAAATTTCGGGATCAAAATAATTATTTAATTATTTTTAATAATTAAAACCCGAAATAAACACTATTTACTCCTTAGGAAATTTATAAAATTTTCGTATTAACTAGGAAAATTATAAAATTAAAACCCATCTTTAAAATAATGTTATACACAACATACCAGAAAATAAAATCAATTGAAGATTAAAAAAAATAATAGATTTTACCTTTAAACCTATCATAATAATTTCATAAAATTTCCATAATTCATTATTCTATCCAGACAATGATCAAACATCCATAACATGGAAAAACAATCAAGATCAATTTGGAAATTAGCATAACCGAATTCAAAAATAAATAATAGAAATGGTTAATTATTATTCGCCTTAGATTGGACGATGAGATTGGGATTTGGAGTTTAGCTTTTCTAAGCTTTGCCCTTTGAAACCCTTTAGTTTCCCCTTCTTTCTTCCTTGATTATGATCGGCCACTTTATTTTCTTTTGATTGTTTTGTGACTCTAAAATGAGAATGAATGAGAGAGTGAGGGCTTATGGGATGAAATAAGACTCTATTCCTAATTTGCCCCTCTCGTGTATTTTCTTCTATACTAGGTTTTAAAATGATCTTATTAATTGATTAGCTAGGCCCGACTCATTTAATTATCAAATCTTATCATCCTTGTTCCACTACATTGTTATATTTAATATATTCAATTAAATCTTCTGAATAATATTAAACAAAAATTAGAAGTGTCACAAGAATGCTTAGAAAAAAGGATTGGAGCTGAAAGTTAATATAAAAGTGAAAATTTATACTCTACAATGGAGATAAACATCGGAAAATTGAGCAGAGTGAATTTGGTGGACATTAGATAAAATTAAAAATAGGATTTGGAAGAGAAGAGGAGAATGAAACAATGTTTTTCTTTGAGTCAGAAAAGGAAAAAAAAGAAAGACATTTTGTGTTCCAGAATACACATGATAAAATTTCATTGGAAAATTCCGGAAGAAATATAGTATGGATAGATATATCTATCCTATGAATAAAATTTTTTCTGATTCACCTAACTATAAATAACAAGGCTAAAGGTCTTAAGCTTGAAGTCTTAGGAACAAACCATCTATCTACGTACCCCTCAGCTTCAATCAGATTATATTGTGTTCATCAAAGTCTATTATTGTCTTTGTTAACTGCGATGCTATCAAAGTTGTTCACCGAAGCTAATTTTCTGCCCATTCTAAGTTTACATCAGGACATAATTATGAGCAATCAAAAAAATCGTGCGCTAAGTATAGGCTGCCCCAAAGGAAGATATATACGCGCTTACCCTGAATAGATTTGACTGTAGGGTTCAAAAATGTATAGTCGACTCTGCTGGGGATCGAACCCAGAATCTCTGGTTTCGTAGACCAGCGCCTTATCCATTGGGCCACAGAGTCATTTGCTAATATTTTTAAAATTATTCTTTTAATACTATTTATTTATTTCCTTGTGTATGCAAACATGCAACAGTTTACGAAATTATTTTGAAAAGAAAAGGAAATTAAATCTGATATTATCCCTGCACGCATTACAGATACCGTCATCCATCTATTGATTTTGATTTTTACTATTCCTTTCTTAAAATTTCATACTCTAGCTTTGGCAATATTTGACCATTTGTTGTTAACTAACTAGCTGCTAGAACTTTCATTAGAGAATTTCCACTTTTCAACTAATGTCTTGTTATGTTTTTCAAGTAACTACTGTGATAATAAATAGAGAAAGTACTATTTAATTCACCTAAAAGATTTTGAGCTCTATCTTGAGTTGTGCATGCATTGGACACAGACTTGAATGGGATTGCTGCAAGTAAAAGGAGAAGGTACATTCAAAATAACTTAAGACAACTGTAATCCAAAATAACACAGCTTATTAGGCACTAAAGCAGAATTATGTACAACCATGGTATCAACCGACATGCCATAAATTAAACTCCATCCTTCATGTTGGTACTATTTTGGGAAGTCAGATATGTACTATTACCTAACATGCATACCAGATGCATAGCCATTTGAGTCCATTTAGAAATAGCGGCAAAAATATTATGATGAACAATTTTGTTTCCAGTTTACAAAAACAACCAAGAATACAAAAAGCTTTCAAAACCACTAAGAAATAAGAATACAAAAAGCTTTCAAAACCACTAAGAAATAAGAATACAAAACATATTATTTGATTTTGCAGCATATAATCAGAATCAATATATTAAATAGAAGATGTACCACTCCCGGGGAGGGAGCTAGGATTTAAGCATGGCCCGGACTATAAAATTTACTTTTATGATATGAACACAATAACCATTTTAACAATTAACACATTATTACGTGAACAATAATGAAATTAAAGTGCTTGAAAAATGATCAAAAGAACAAACTTTTACTTGAAAAATGTGATTTACTTCAAAGTTTGCTCAATATTTCATAACCTTTCATTTTGAATCGGTTTGCAATCAAACAAGCTAAAAAAAGAGTATAAAGAGTACACAAAAGAATAATATGGTAAATAGTAACAAATACAAGTGGTTTAAAAAACTTAATCCATAGTATTGTTTGTTTGCAAAATAATGACTTGGGTTGTAGCCCAGGTTGTCTTAACTTTGCATCCGTCCCTGAACACTCCTATATTACTGTTATAATCCATTATCATGTGTTTTCACTTTAAAGATTTCCAAAATTTAATATTTAGAATACATAAACTTGCTGATCGGAGAAAATTAACCTATAAAAGAAAAGAAGCAAGGACCAAACGAGCACCTTTTCTTTTAAGATTACTTTCAAAATGTTAGGGTAAATTTACACAAATGACGTGTAAATCAATCCAAATGCACGCATAAGCAATAAGATTGTATTGTAGTATGATAAAACAAACAGCAACAAGAGAATCCAAACAGTAAATCATAGAAGAAGGAAAAAAATAGAGAGTTCACACATAGATTTATAGTGGTTCCACTATAGCGAGATTGTACATCCACCTTGGAAATGGGAGATTTTATTACTTTCGGATTTTTTTTTAATGGAAGCTAAGAAGAAAAATAAGAAACAGAATTTAAGAGGATGATTCTAATATCTAAAGAATGACTATCTTTATGTAAAGATTATTACTTAGGACTAAAGTAATCGATTTATGGTTATAAATCAATGGCTCATCAATTCTCTTATCCTTATGGAAAATGTTTACTCATTTGATTTTTTTAGTTTTCTTCGATTTGCATACGCTTGATAAGATATCTTCTTTAATCAGTTGATTAGGGAATTAATTGATTACTTCATTTTTTTTAAAATATAATTCTTATTTTCATGTAGATAGTTCATTGCACTCTTTAATGGTATAAAAGGCGCAATATATTTGAATAATTATCTCAAAATATCTTTCAAATCTTTTGTAATTTGAAATATTGTATCACGAAAACCAAAAATATCTTCCAAATTTTATTTAATATGATATTGTATCACCAAAATCTAACAATCTCTACCTTGGTACTATATTTACATCCAAGCCTACCAACTCAGCCAACATTGATCATCTTACTCCAATCAACTCTCAGACAAAACACCATGGATACTTCCCTAATGAGCTTCGGCATGGCCATCACCCGTTGCACTTTGTCAACGAACTCCGATAAGACCACTGTCCACCAACAAAGTTTTGAAAGTACCCTCTCCATGTATGACCTATCAATCTCCACAATGAAAATAAACGTCTCCATCTACCTACCCACTCTCTCCATGTGCCACCAAGTGGAACCTAGCATTTCAGCAAGCGAATTAAAATTAAACAATGCTCGAACTTTGCAATAGACAAGGACTTAATGAACATGTCTGTTGCATTCTCCTAGGCGAATCTTCTGAAGACGTACATGCTTTTCTTCATTCATAAAGACAATGAAAGATTGTCTTACCTCTATGTGCTTTGTCCTCCAACTAAACGTCAGATTCTCAACCAGATGTATTGCGCTTTGACTGTTGCAATTTACTGTCATACTCCCATGAACAAACTCTAAATCCCACAATAACTGCTTCAAGTAAAGTGTTTCCTTGGCTGCTTCAGCAACAACTATCAATTCTGCTTCTGTAGTAGATAAGGCAGATATAGTCTGCAACCTCACTATTCAACTAATAGCTATCTTTCCAAATGTAAAGAAGTAACCTGAGGTTGACTTTCTTCGATCTTTATCTCCGGCATAATCGGAATCACAAAATCCGACCAAGCTAAAATCATTCTCCCTGCCATTAAATGCAAGCCCATAATATGATATTTTTCTAAGATACCTCAAAATCTACTTCACTACTTTCCAATGCAGTTTCCTCGTATTAGCCATATAGCGACTAACCAAACCAACCACATGTGCAATATCCAGTTTCGTGCAGACCATAGTATACATCAAGCTTCCAACCGAACTAGCATAAGAACCTTCTCCATATAAGCTTTGTCTTCATTTGAGCTCGGACAGCCCTTTTCTGAAAGCTGAATGTATAATGGCAAGGGAGTACTGGTCGCCTTTGCCTTCTCCATGCTGAACTGAGCAAGCACTTTCTAATTATATTCTTTCTGTGTCAATCTCAACACCTTTAGCTTTCTCTCTCTGTATTTCCATCCCTAAAATCTTCTTTGCGTCTCCAAGTTCTTTCATCTCGAATTCCGCCTTTAGCTTCAATTTTAACATGTCATTTCAGATTTTTCCTTTGAAGCAATTAGCATATCGTCCACATACAGGAGTGAATATATCCAGTTACCATTATTCATATGTTTAAAATAAAAGTAGGCATCTTTAATGCTTCTATTAAAACCAAGAGTAAGCATAGAAGAGTCCAACCTCTTGTGTCATTTCCTAGGCGACTGCTTCAAACCATATATAGACTTCTTCAGCTTGCAAACCCATTCTTTCTTTTCACCCTCTACAAACCCTTCTGCTTGCTTCATATAGATGGTCTCCTTTATGTTTCCATGCAAAAAGGCTGTCTAATGTAACAGCCCGCACCTCACTTAACGTAGATATTGTCCCATACCACCCGTTCGCACTAAACGGTTTACTAACCGTTAGTAAATGTCACACTCAAAACAGTAAAACGTTTACCTCATCTCATCGGTAAACTCGACCCGAAGGTCAAAACGATCAAATGGACAAGTCGTGAATTAACCGATAAGATAGACGCACGTGTCTCATACCATGTGTTTTACCAAACCGTTTAATTCTCTTTCTCATTTGCTCGAATAGTGCAAAAACGTGTATTTTATATATAAAATAATTTATTTGAGAAAACAAGCTTTTAATACCATTTTACGAAATCAATTTTGAAGACAATATTTGAAAATTCCCTTATTATAGAGAATAAATAGGTTTTATACATGAAAATACTTTAAAATATTATATAATAATTATTTTTAAATCCCCTAAATTTTAAAAATCGTTTCAAAAAGATTTGGAGAAAATCGTGCTCGAAAATGACCAAAAACAAGCAAAATTCCACTCAAACTAGATTTACAGAAAGAAAACTATCAACAAAAAAAAGATTACAAAAGCTCAAATTTTGATTTTTGAAGCTTTGCTTCAGCTAGAAATTGTGAGTTTACTTTAATTGTTCCAACTCCATTTCATGAGTTGCAAAGATAGCTAGCAACATCTAGATAGAAGTATGTCTAACAACCAGAGAAAACACCTCATGATACTCCATCCCCTTCCTATGTGAAAACCCCTTTGCAACAAGTTTAGCTTTGTATCTTTCACTGTCCTTTTCCTTATATACCAACTTGCGTCATATGGTTCGGCTTCCTTTGGGGGTGGTACCAATTTCCAAGTTTGATTCTTCTTTAATGAATCCATCTCCTCCTCCATAGCATGCATCCATTTCGAGCTGGCACTCGAACTCATAGCTTCTTCAATGTCGAAAGGCTCATCTTGTACTATATGCAATGCATAGTCAAACTGATCATCGAAGCTAAGATTTACATAGTTCCAGTCTTTATACCTATTTGGTGGCTTTCTAACTCTAGAGCTGGCCCAAATAGGTGTAAGTTCGTCTAATATTCTGCCAACTCCACCTTAAGAAGAATCATCTCCAGCTTCACGACCATTACCATCATTGTTAGAGGAATTATATGGACCTTCATGTGATGTGTCAACGTCTGCAATTACTCTATCTTTTTTTACAACTGTAACTCTATTACTAGGTTGATATGTGGGAATAGTTTCCATCTCCTTAGACCCTCCAACTTTTGAATCTACTGAATTAGGTGGATTCTCCTTCAGTTTGAACATAGCAGACTCATCAAATATGACATGTCTCGAGTGCACTACTTTCCTCTCAATAGGGTTTCAAATGCGATACCCTTTGATGCCTTTTGTATAGCCCAAAATTGTGCCTTAATAAGCTCTTTCCTCCAAGTTATCATTTCTGGTATGATGAACATACACATGGCTACCAAATATACAAAAATAACTTATATGTATAGATGTACCTTTCCACCTTTTCTCTAGAATCTTCCCATCAATGACTGAGTACGGAATTCGATTGATAATATACACTGCATTAGATAAAGCTTTAGCCCAAAATCCCTAGATAAACCCGCCGCTCATCTCAAACAGCGAGCTTTCTCTAGTAGAATCATATTCATCCTTTCAGAGACTTCGTTTAATTGTGGATCTCTGAGTACTGTGAAGTAACTCTGAATCCCACATTGCTTATAGAAATCTGTGAATTCCTTAGAAACAAACTCACTGCCATTGTCAGATCTCAGCACCTTCAGCTTCATTTCGACTTCATTCTCTACTAGTGCCTTCAAAGTTTTGAACTTCTCAAACGACTCTGTCTTGGATTTCATCATGAACACCTAAACCTTCCGAGAGTAGTCATCGATAAAAGAGATAAAATACTTTGCTCCTCTAATAAAAGCTGTAGTTACTGGTCTCCAAATATACGTGTGGACATACTCTAGTACTCCTTTAGACTCATGTCTACTAACAATAAAATAAACCTTCGTCTGCTTCCCCAATACACACTCCAGGCAGAATTCCAAACAGTTGAAGCTTTCACCCTTTATCATCTTCCTTCTATAAAGAAACTCCAAGCTTCTCTGAAACATGACCCAATCTGAGATGCCAAAGTCTAGTGCTACCAAGGCTCGTGATATCAACTCTAACACATGACTCTATAAGAACAGTAGACCCTTTCAACATATAAAAAGTCCAAACCATCAATCCTTTCATTAATACAAGAGCACCATGTGTCACCTTCAAGTTATCTGACTCTATCATAATCCTGCAACCCAAAGATGCTAGCTAACCCAAAGACATAAGAGATTTCCTTAAACCTTGAACATAGCGGACACCAGTGAGTGCGCACCACACCATCGTGCATGTGATTACACACTGACCATTCTCCTAATGACTTGCAAGTAGCACTGTTCCCCATCTATATGGCACTTCCCTCCTTACCATCATAAGAACAGAAATACTCCTTCCTAGGCATCATGTAGAAAGACGCCCCTTAATCCAGCACTCAATTGTCTAATACAACGGTAACAAATGCAGTCAACACATCATCAGAAACAACCTTCTCCATCGCATTAGACGAAGTTCCCCATCAATATGGCACTTCCCTCCTTATCATCATAAGAACAGAAATACTCCTTCCTATGCATCATTAGAAAGACGCCCCTGAATCTAGCACTCAATTGTCGGATACATCGGTAACAGATGCAGACAACACATCATCAAAAACAACCTTCTTCACCGCATTAGACGAAGAACCATCTGCTTCATTTCTTTTCTCAAATATGAACAACCTTTCTTCCAATGGTCATGCTTCTAACAATGATGACACCTATTATCTCTAGACTTGCCCCTCCAACCACTTTCGAGCTTCGTCGACTTGAATCGCCCTCTGAAATTTTTCTCATTCTTCTCCTTTCTTCCCCTCTCTACGAATAGCCCTTGACTATTACTAGCTTATCCACTTTCACTCATAAGTTTCATTTGATTTCACATCTCTGCACTCAGGAGTTCCGTCTTCACATCTTCTAATATCAATATGCTTCTGCCATAAATCAAGCCGTTGGCAAATACTTTGTATCCTCTGGAAGAGAGCATAATACCACCATAGCCTTTTGCTCTTCGTCCACATTCAAATCAATAGCTTTCGCCTTCATCATTAAGTCAGCGAAGAAGTTAAGGTATTCTTTCAATGACGTATCTCCCCGCATCTTATAAGTAAGGAAATTCTTCAATAAAATTAGCCTATTCGTGAGTGACTTCTTCATGTAGAGATCCTTCAATTCTTCCATAAGCCTCTAGCGGTAGTTTCAATACTAATCTCTGGATGACGTTCTCACCCATAGCAAATTGGAGGATAGTAAAGACCCATTCTTCCATCTCTCTCCTTTCCAATTCTGAGATATCTGATGGCAACGATTTTCTGTCAAACACAACTTGATGAACACAATTTCTTCTCAACATAGCCTTCATCTTCCACTGCCACTTCTTAAAATTATTATTTCCGTTCCACTTCTCTATAGCCAACTATGAACATGATGTTATATGAACCCTAGTGTAGGATGCATACTCCTGGGTAGGTTTAACCTCCTCACATCCATCTTCAAATCATGTCATTTTATAGATTACCTTCTAACCCTAGGCTTTAACAACAACCTTCAAAACTCTGATACAAGACTATCGGGGTAAATTCACACAAATGACTGTAAATCAACCTAAATGCACATGAAAGCAATAAAATCGTGTTATAGTGTGATAAAACAAACAGTAATAAGAGAATCCAAATAGCAAATCATAGAGAAAAATAAGGAGTTCGCACATGGATTTATCAAGGTTCCACTATCACAAGATATGGTACATCCACAATAGTGTACATCCACTTTGGCGAGAGAAGATTTTGTTACTTTTTGAAAAATAATTTTTTTTATAAAATTGGTAATGGAGGCTAAAAGAAGAATAAGAAATATGACTTGAGAAGATGATTCTAATCTCTAAACAATGGCTATCTTTATATAAAGATTAATACTTAGGATTAAAGTAATTGATTTATGGTTATAAATCAACGCATCATCAATTCTCATAATTATATGCGAAATATTTACTCATTTGATTTTTCAATTTCTTCCATTTGCATACGCCTGATAATATGCCTTCTTTAATCAAATGATTAAGGAATTAATTGATTACTTCGTTCTCTCAAAAATAAATCTATTCTCATGTAGATAATTCATTACTTTCTTTAATGCTACAAAAAGAGGCAATGTATTTGAGTCATTATCTCAAATATCTTCCAAATCTTTTGTAATTATATCTGAAATCAATAATATCTTTCAAATCTTCTTTAATACAGAAATATTGTATCATCAAAATCTAACACAAAATTCCTTGCAATGAAATCACAAATAACCACTAAGACCCAAAATCATGAAATCTTATTAATTTATCTCCTATAGGTGCAAATCACTTGGTCATAATTGTTGGTGTTCCCGGGTGCTCAACAAACGAGAATCTAAAGAATTTTGCATAAAGATCCCAACATTAAGGTTAAAAATTTTGCAAAATTCTTTAAAGTTTCTATTAATTGGGAACCCCATACACTGAACATAATTCCTTTCAAAAAAATAACAAAATGATTCCAGAATGTAGAATATATCCCATACACGGAGATACTAAAATAAATTTTTCAGTAGATGAGAATACTTGATAGCTGCAAAGAAAATTTTCACCTTGTTTTCTCACAAAAGAAAGGAGAATTTTGCATTGAACATTCATTTTTGCACTGTTACTAAGAAAACATCCTTGTAAAACCAACATAAAGGAAAACAAGCTTTCCAAATTTCAGTGAGATCAAGGCACCTGGAGAAGTTGTAAAAAGTATAAAGAGACTTCACTGAAAATAATTTCCCACCCCAAGCTCTCTATTTTAAGGCATCATTATTGTCGGATAGAGAGACAAAAGTGGTAACTTAAAGAATATAGCAAAGGTCTTTCAGATTATCTCCCATAATGAAGCTGTTAAAATATAAATAGTAGCTCCCCTCGGAGAAAACTTCATTGACAGCTATGGATCTGTTAGTCGCGAGGTTATATAACCATGGGAATAAAGTAGAGAGAGCAACACCATTTAGCCAGGGGTCAGTCCAAAAGGCAGTTCTCAACCCATTTCCAATTTTGATAATCGTGAAAATGTTAATCTATCTGCAACACTATACAATATTTTTCCAAAATGTAGAGGTAGAAGCAGGCAGATCCAGTTTAAGATCGAACAGCGAGAACTAGCCATGATAGTAGTATTGGTTGACCCACATTGCCCAAGGTTTAGAGCAACCGATGAGCAAATGCCAACCCTATTTTCCTAATAAAGATTTGTTGAATTGCTGCAAGTTTATGATCCCAAGACCCCCATCTTTCTTAGGTCTGCAAACATGATCCTAAACCACCGAGCAATTAGCAGGAAAAATGTGATTCGTTCCCTTTAAGAGAAAAGCCCTCCTAATGCAATCAGTTTTATTTATGACCCTATTCCATGCATTGTAGAAGGAAAGCCAAAAGGTTGGAAGAGAGATGAGAACCGAGTTAACCAAAGTTAACCTACCAGCCCTTGAAAGTTAAGATCCTTTCCAACCTGCCAACCTATAATGAGTTTGGTCAATGACAATAGACCAGTCTTCTCTTAGGAGCCCGGTTGGTCTAATAGTCAGTCCAAAGTAGCTACACAGAAAAGAATGGAGTGCACAATTGAGGCTGTTCGCAACGGATGGACCTAGAGAAGAGCCAGGTCCAACCATAAGCTCCAGGCTTTTGGAGAAGTTGACACTAAGGCCGAAGGTTAGTTAAAATGATAGAGAAAAAGCTTGATGGTAGCTATGGAGGAGGGTTTCAGGATTAGCTAGCAAGATGGCGCCATCTTCTTTCTGGAAAGAGTTAATTCTTAGTGGGACAACATTATTTCCAAGACACGATAATAAGCCTGAAGAGCTGTCAAGATCAATCATATTGACAAAGGGTCCACCGAAAGGTTGAATAAGAGAAGAGATATAGGATCTCTTTGCCCAAGTCTCCGTGACATATCAAAAAGGTTACCTCTAATACCATTAATGTAGATATAGGAGCTGAAAGTCGATAGGATGCTCTTAATCCAAGTAACAAATTCTAAAGGGAAACACCAATGAGAGAGCACGAAATAGATGAAGTCCCAACTGATAGTGTCAAAAGCTTTAGAAAAATTCAGTTTGATCATCGTGCAATTGATTCAATTTAAGTGATGGTAGTTAATTGCTTCTTGCACCACTGCTGTGTTGTCTAAAAGAGATCTCCCAGAAGTAAAAGCAGGTTGCTTTAGGTTAAGCAAAGAGTCCATAAGAGACTTTACTTTGTTGGCAAGAACCTTTGTAACTAGTTTAAAAATAGTGTTCTCCAGGCTGATGGGCCTGAAGTCAGAAGTATATCTAGCTCCTTCAAATTCAGGAATAAGGATAATGTGTGTGTAATTCAGTCTGGAGATGAGATCAGGATATGTGTGGAACTCATCGAAGACTCTGATAATACTGAATTTGAGGAACCCCGGTACCTTTTGAAGAAAGCTGAAGGAAACCCATCAGGACCTGGGGCTTTGTCACTAGCCATCTTCGCTAGCGCATCCCAGAATTCACCTATTTCAAACTCTACAACGACCTCATCTGTGATTGTCGGAGGCTGCGGGAAAATAGCGGACCAGTCAGCAATGTCCGGCCTAGTGTCTTTTCTCTATAGAAGATTCTTAAAGTGATTCTTATAGATCTAAAGAATTTCAGCCCCATCCTCCACTTGCCTGTCGCTATCTTGGATGCTATGAATTGCGTTGAATCTGTGTCTGCCATTTGCAATTCAATGAAAATACGCGGTATTAAGTTCACCATCCTTGAGCCAGTGAGCTCTGGATCTCTTTTTCCATGTTATTTCTTCTTTCCTCATAATGCGTTCTAGCTTAAATTCCAAAACAAGGAGGGATCTATCATCAGCATCCAGAGGATAAGATTCTTCCTTTATATTCAGATCTAGGATCTGGTTTTGCAAATCGCTTTTCTGGACCGAAGAGAACCCCAAATACCATATGATTATCTTTTCAGAGCACTCCTTAACAGCCCGAGTTTAGTTACTAAAATCTTAATAGCATATCCAATATTAACAGCCTAAATTTAGTTAGCAAAATCTTAATAGTAGATCCGATCATATGAAATGAGGTCCAAAGCTGTTCCATCATTTCATCAAAGCCAGGTACCAAGGTCTTGAATTTTCAAATTTGAAAGGAGGACGGTGAGGATTACCGTCACCTAAGTCAAGAAGAATAGGACAGTGGATAGTTAAGATAGAGGGAAGGCTGATAGAGTTAGGGTATGCCTTGGAGGAAATCATATAGTTTGTTACATATATCTAACTCGATAACCAATCTTGTTTAAAATAAAAGGTGTTTTCTTTCTATTATATATACTTGATATAATGTGTTATATTAATTAATTAATTTAATTAAAAGTATATTTATTAGAAAATCCATAAATGGTATGTTTTGTGATAGTAGTTACAATATGTTGTGACTGCGATTAATTTATCATAGTAAAATAAATATACAATTTTAAATGTTCTTAGTCAAGATGCATCGAGACTAGATATCGATGTATCCGTTGAGACTAGAGTACAACGCTCCCCAAATGTTGGATAGGGTATTACTCGTGACGTTGGGGGTACCAAGAGGTTACATACTGATAGTTACTGGATAACTATTGAACGACTCACTCAATAGTTTTCTATTGGTTAATATAACTAAGGTCAAACAGAAAGTACCGATGTGAACGATTTACATAGTTCTCTCGACTTGAGAATACTATCGATCTTCAATATGAAATCTCTGCTTCGATTGTAGTCAAATAATGGCACGACGTCCATCGAGTGGCTATACTTGGGTCGAGTGGAAGTATTGGAAGTGAAGTACTATTCAAGAAAGGATTCATCTCCTTGGTTATGTAAGGTTAGTATCACAGTCAACTGATGTCAACTCAAAGTTAAAGTATTTGGCCAGAGCATTTCGGTTAATAATAATTGTTATCATTGAACTAAGGACTTTGTGTTTGGATTATAAAGTTGAATATGGACGGTATTGTAATTTTGACCATTATCAAATTCCATAAGTTCAAAGTGATATTGTTTTGACGAAGAGAATTGGTGTAAATAATTATCACTAAAAGATACCGCTTAAGTGTTAGTGAAATTTGATTTTACCGAAAAACCTGTAAGTGATGAATTCAGCCAAACTGGCACACCACTAACTAAGGTGACGTTTGAATATTGATATTTGAATTTTTTAATATTAATTACTGACCGAATTCACACCTTTACATCGCACAACCGCATTTGTGATTCTCTTAAAACCACACAATTTAGTTAGTTTGTAAAATGTTGTAAATTGGTTAAATTAATTAATATTTATGAGATATTAATTATTGTTAATTTATTTAATGTTTTGAATGTTTTTCGCAATTATTTGAATTCATATATAAAAGTTATATTTGCATATATGACATCGGTATTATTTTATACAAGGTTTGAATAGTAAAATAATTACATAAAAGTTTTTTTCTATTATTTGGAAAATTTGCATATTAAGAATGTGCTTGGACCAGCCATATAATTGTGAGAGGTGGAAATCAATTAACTGAATTGATTGAAATTTAAAAAGGGAATTATAGGAGGAATTTTTGATAAGAGAATAGAAAATGTTCCTTTAATTCTATTAGAAACAAAATCTCCTTTTTTTGATTTCCTAATATAACGTGACTTTTACTTCCTCTCATTTTTCTTCGTCTTCTCTATCATTCATTCATGGCTGAAACTTCTTCGGAAAAACATCAAAATAAATTCAAATCAACATCAAATTGAACTAAAGAAAAGCGGTTCATCCTTCTCTTGCGAGGTGCTAATTTATTTGAAATCTAAAGAGAAGCCACAAATTAAGGTGTGATGAAGGGCAAGGTCTATCAGGCAAGTTTATTATTCATTCATGATGTTTAAAATAAAGTTTTCACATATATGTAAATTTTAGTCATTTATTAAAATTAATTTAGAATTATTTTATGTATTATGATTGACTATGATTTCTATTTGTGTATAGTTTTGAATGTTGATAATGTAATTGGATCTAAAATAATTAATTATTGTAAAATTGATTTGTTGAATCTTTTTTTTTAAATTGGTTAATAATTTGTCTAACTAAATAAATTTTGTTTTATTTCATTTGAGATCTGAAATAAGTCCTCTTGTTTGTTATTCTATTGCATGTTGTTGTAAATCTTCTTCGATTTAACAAATTACTTTTATTGTTGCTCTCATTTTTTTTTAAGCATATATAAATTTTAATACATTGAATTATAAAATTATGTGTACATATATCACATATGTAGATATAAATATAAATTAGTCAATGCTTCTTCTAACCTTGAAATTACAAACCAATATTAAACTTAATACAACTTGGTTAATTTGTTACCAATTAATTCAGTTTCATGTTTCAAAATTATATTTCAGTTCATTACACATATGTACATGCCTAAATATAAAGTTATGTTTTAGATCCAATTACATCGTTAGGGTCAATAAATTAAATCATAAAACTGTTAATTTTCTTCGCATTAAATATATGTCTTTTCAAATTCTGATATAACGTATACCTCTTTTATTTTTAAATGGTTTAGATGTTTGCTATAGTTACATTTGAAATTCCATATGTTATTAAATTAAAATTTTAATTGGCGATTGTAAATAAAGGTAAAGTAAAATCACAATATATGATTATTTCCATTTTCACTTAGATTTGATTTGATTTAATTGCAACATAAATTACATTTCCATCTTTACACTTCTAATTTGCTCTTATATTACTTGTCTCTTTATGTGAATTATTTTCATACCTTTTATATATGTAAATGTAAAATGTAAGTGGAAATAAAGGTTACACAAATGTGTATATATGTCTAAACTATGTATATGTGATACTATCATTACGTGTATAAAAATCATATAAATATGTTATAGTACACTCAAACATATGTATATACTTAGGCATTTATATTCTCGATATGCATGTAAGAATGTAACATGTATATGTAAGTGTGTTTATATATATAAAACAAATATAAATCCTAATATCTAGATGTATACACACACACCTACATGTTTATATTAGCTCCTTTATGTTGTCATATTTTTGAATGTATGTTGATGCATTCCTAATAAAACATTCAATTGAAATGTTAACATGTTTATTTAACAAATTATCAATCTAATCAGAGAGAGAAACGAAAGGTTTCTCTCTCTCTCTCTCCAATTAATGCAGTTTATTCCCTTAATTGATTGCATAAGTATTAGAGAAGAAAATAAAAGGTTTCCTTCTTAAAACTTTATTTTAATAAGTAACTACTACATATACAGGTGTATTTGATGCACTCATTCATTTAAATTTATGTCATATTCAAACCCTTTCGAAACTTTATTTACAAATAAAATAAAATAAAAATTTTATTTAAAAGAGAATTTAGATAAGATCTAAATGAATTTAGATTTCATAGGCCCAATAAAGGAATTTTTTTTGAAATGTGCCCTTTAATTACGTTATAGGCGGGCCTAGTTCTTTCAATGGTATCAGAGCTAAATAGTCTATGCGGTCTAAATTAGTCATGTTAGGGATAACTAATTAAGCTTGCCCACTTAGTAAGGTGTCTAGAAAGGTAATGTCTAGGATTGGAATTGAATAATTAAGTACCATGTCCTACCTAGTTACCGGTTTGGCTTGAAAGGTGAGGTGAGCCCAAAGGTTGCCCTAATAGAAAAGGCCCAATTTGTATCGGGCCTTGGGCTAATTTTTAAAATTGTTTTGAAATCAAAATAATAGATTTTAAATTTAAAAGTTAAATTTAAAATAAAATATGTTAATTATAAAAGTTATAATACAACATAAGTTTTTAAAATGTTCGAAAAGATGATGATATTTTCAATATGTTTGAAATTATTTAAATACTAGTTTCGAAATTTAAAATTTATTAATAATATTAATAAAATGAATTAATTAAATAGATTAATTAATTAATAGTTATATACATGTAATATATATATTGATATATGTTATGTTATTTTAAAGGTATTTAATATAACATAAGTATACATGTATGTATATAAAGTAAAATTTTGAAATTTATATGATTTAATTAAATAAATTAATTAAAGGTTAATTAATTAAATTAATTAAATGTTAATAAATTGAACAAATTAAGTAAAGGTTAATTAACTAAATAAAAATACATACATATATATATATATATATATAATATATGTGTTATAATATAAAGGTTATAGTAGACATATCCAATATAAAAGTTACATTGGAATACTAATATAAAATCAATTAAAGAGTTAGTTAATTAAAATTAATTAAATAATATTTAATTAATATAATATATACATAAGACTATTATATAAGTAATATGAAATATAAAAGTTATATAATAATAAAACTTATATGGTATAAATGTATAAACTAAAGGTGAAACATTAAAAAAATCTAAACGGACCTAAGGAAAAAATACATACGTAAATATACATATACCATGATTTTTGATGTATCCGACACTTGAATCGTGATGGTATTTCATAAGAAATATATTATTCAATAAGTCGATATCATTTAATATAACATATTGAATAGTAGGAATCTTCAATATAATGTTGTCCTATATATATATATATTATTAACCCGCCTTTTGGCAAAGTAGTACACATGCGGATTTAACCCAACGGACATCATGATCATCAAGGCGGGAGGCCCAGAGAAACGGTTACTAAGCTCAGAGACAGATTATAAACGAGACTATGGATGATGGTCAAGCAGATTTGGGTCGGATCCATAATTTTTGTCCTAATCAACAAGCAATTGGTATGAAGTGATAAGGAAGGCCTTGTGAGGCTACATTTCAAATTTCAAGTTGATCGGGGTTCGTATGCTAGATTTATGGGCAAAAGAAGAGGGATCAGATCATATTTAGCTCAACAGCACTACTCAACGATGATCGCTCCATACCTCAACAACCACAAGGCGGATTGAAGTGAAACTTTGGAAACAAGAAGAGGGTACCCTAGGAAGTCTACCCTATTGATCGCATGGCATTTGGAGAAGTTGGAGGGATCAGTATCTATCCCTCAATAGGAGTCGGTACCTATCCCTCTTAGGGATTGGCTAAGTCTAACTTCATAACAAAGATCTACCAATATCTCAACATCTACACATCCAATTGACATGAAACTTTGAGGACATGCTAGTTAGAACATGTGGAATACCCTTAGGGATCGCATAGCATTTGGAGCAAGCTGGAGGGATCGGTACCCATCCCTCCATAGGGATCGGCTATAATCAGCCTTTACAAAATATTGCAACAAAGATTGATCAATAACTCGAGTTTTACCAGTCCAATTGGCGTGAAACTTTAAGGCTAAGCATAATACAACATGGAGAAGCTTCCATAGAGATCGCATGGTATTTGGAGCAAGTTGGAGGGATCGGTACCTATCTTTCTCAAAGGATCAACAGAAATGAGAATTCAAGCAATACTACTTCACTGAAAATGCGATATCTCACAAACCGTACGTCGGGATTGCACAAAATTTCGGAAGCAAGTAGCTAACACCATGGGGAACCACCCACAAGGATCGCACCCCATTTGGACACCAAAATAGGGATCAATACCGATTCCTATTGTGGGCCCCAATGGGCTTGGAAATTTCTGGGTGGCCTTGTCTTAGTCTCTCGAACCTTTTGTCAAAGTTTCAGCCCGATCCGTGCACGTCTTCCGCTATAAATATAGCAGATATGGCATTAGAAAAGTGATCTTCTTTCTGCTTCTCTTTATCTTCAACCTTGGCTACACTCTTCCAATTTTATTCTTGGATTTCAGATTGTAACTGTAAACAAACTTCAGTATAATAAAAATGATTATTTGGGAGTAGACGTAGGCCAGAGTTAGCCGAACCGCTATAAATTTTGTCTCCTTTTACTTGCTTTCTAATTGTTTTCATTTTTTTCTTCATTTTTTTCTCTTTATATTTTTGTGATTGGATTAGATATTGGAACTTCTCATTAATTGGGTGTTGTTGTCAATTTTGATGCCAACATTTTGGTGCTTTCATAGAGAGGACTTGCACCCGCCGATTTGGAAGCTACGATCTTAGATTTGGAAGCTTGGATACTTGGATCTAGAAAGTAATGGCTAGGCAATCAACAAGGAGAGTGCTACCGGAAAGGAGCCACCATGGGGGGAGTCAGGAGGCTTCCTCAAGAGCTAGAGCTAATCAAGCATCTATCTACATCACCTGGGATGAAATGGAAACGACGATGGATGCTATGCAGGAGAGGATGCTGAAAAGATAGGAGGAGATGATGTAGAATTTACTCCAATATATTAGATAAGCTGGAGCACAGAATCAAGGAGTTAAAGCAGCAGGTATCGTTGGATATCAAAACCGGGAACATTAAAATGTAGCCAATAGACAAAGGAATATAACAAAGCAGCCGGGGGTAGTCCCCTGCCATCCCTGAGGGATCGGCACCAATCCCTCCAGAGGGATCGGTACCGATCCTCAAAGGATAGGGGGCTTGCCCCCGAGTCTGGTTGATCGTGATCCTAGAGGACCTGCAATCGATGCCATGAAGCTTGGTGCGAATCGGAATTTGGATGCTCGTTCGGAGGAATAAGTTTCAGAATTCCCTCATGGACTCAGGAGGCAGCTTGGACATGATGATAGGAGACTACCGTTGAAAGACAATAATAGGTTTGTGGATATGATAAGGCAAGCTATACATGGAGGATTAGTGAACAGGGATCTGGAGGATGTAAATAGAAGTCCATTCGCTCCAAATATCAGGGACGCTAGGAATCCACCAGAATTCAAACTACCAACACTGGAAGCTTATAAGGGAAATTTGGATCCAACTATGCATATGATGAGGTCTGTGCGCCACATGGAAGTACTAGGAGCATTGGAAGAAGTTTTGGCATGATGTTCCCTATGTACTTAACGAATGTAGTTGCGCTATGGTTCAGACAGTTGGAGAGCAGTTCTATTAGCACATAGACAGAATTGGTCGAAAGATTTATAAAGCAGTTTCAGGTTCACTTTAAAAAACCCAAGATTGCGATGACATTGACATCAGTAAAGCAGTGGGTAGGAGAATAACTCAAGAATTTCTTAACCAGGTTCAGTGCGGCAGTTGTTTCGGTGGATCGACCAGATTCATCGATGGTTTTGATGGCGGCAGTGTCAGGAGTTGTAGATAATTCAAATTTTAAGATATCACTGATACGGGATCCACCAATAGATCTCGGGGAATTCTACCATGAAGTAGAGAGGTTTCTACGACAAGAAGATGCGAAAGCTGATAAAAAGGCAATAAAAGTTAATACGGTACGGGGTAAAGAACCGTCTGGTGAAAACTTTGGAAAGGACAAGGGTAAACGGAACATGGATAATAGCTTCGATGGATCGAAGTGACAGAGGGGGGAACCCAAATTCTATTCTTGCTCGAAATTGAATGAAACCCTAGAATGGATATATTTGGATACTCGAGGATGCCTTCCATATGGAGGCCGGCAAGGAGAGAACCCTACGAACGCGAACGGACATTAGGAAAGCACTGTCTATTTCATAAGCTAGATGGGCACAATACAAATGACTACATGCATTTGAAGGATATCATTGAGGAACATGTGAGGAATGGTCAGTTACAATAATACGTAAGGACTCTGGCTGCGACGGTGGAACAGAAGCAGCAACCGTCCACCTCGAATGAAAATGGCACTGGATCAAGGCATCATCGTCAACTTGTCATCAATTGATTGGGATGGTATGGAATAAGTAGCAAACTCCACAATAAGATGGCTAAGTCACATACATATGTACGGGATCGAGGATGGTCCCTAGGCATGCTCTGAGATAATGATAAACCGTAATGCTAGGGTTTGTGAAATTTGTTTTTTCCCTTTCTTCTTATTTGCTTCGAACTCTTGTTTTTCTGGTTTTATTTGAACTTTGGTTTATTGGTTTTACGGACTCATATTTTATTGACTTAGGAATGCTTAAATTTGGATCAATGTAATGGATAACACAAGTCGTCAGGTATGGATTATGCCTGGCAAGGGGTAGGTCGCTTCGCTCGAACGTGATTGATCGACATACTCATGTCATTAAGTTTGGATTGTGCTCCACAAGGATCCGGAGAGATCAAGGTCATCAGGTATGGACTATGCCTGGCAAGGGGTAGGTCGCTTCGCTCAAAAGTGATGGATTGACCTACTCAGGTTGTCGAGTTTGGATTGTGCTCGGCAAGGATCCAGAGAGATCAAGGTCATCAGTATGGACTATGCCTGGCAAGGGTTAGGTCGCTTCGCTGGAACGCGATGGATCGGTCTGCTCAGGTCATCGAGTATGGATTGTGCTTGGCAAGGATCCAGTGAGATCGATGATTTGGATTAGGATAACAACCCAGAGAGGTAATGGATTTGTATATCAGCTTCGAACAACTATGGATTTGGATATGGGCCCGGAGCAGTTTGGGATTTGGCTAACGATCTGGCGAGGTCAAGGGTTTAGATAAAACGATCCAGAGAGATTGTGGATTCGAAATTGGATATTGACTCAGAATGGTCATGGATTTCACTAACGATCTGGAGAGATCAAGGATTTGGATTGGCAATGGATTGGATAATATGGCTATCGATGGATTATGGACTTCGGATTTTGGACTCATGGCAATTCAAAACAAGCCTTCATATCGCAATGCATGTTTTTAAGGGCAAAGTGTTAACCCACCTTTTGGCAAAGCAGTACACAGGCGGATTTAACCCAACGGACATCATGATCATCAAGGCGGGAGGCCCGGAGAAACGGTTACTAAGCTTGGAGACTAACTATAAACGAGACTATGGATGATGGTCAAGCAGATTCGGATTGGATCCCTAATTTTTGTCCTAATCAACAAGCAATTGGTATGAAGTGATAAGGAAGGCCTCATGAGGCTACATTTCAAATTTCAAGTCGATCGGGGTTCGTATGCTAGAGTTATGTGCAAAAGAAGAGGGATCAGATCATATTCAGCTCAACAGCACAACTCAACGATGATCGTTCCATAACTCAACAACCACAAGGCGGATTGAAGTGAAACTTTGGAAACAAGAAGAGGAGACCCTAGGAAGTCTACCCTACTGAATGCATGGCATTTGGAGAAGTTAGAGGGATCGACATCTATCCCTCAATAGGAGTCCGTACCTATCCCTTTTAGGGATCGGCTAAGTCTAACTTCATAACAAAGATCTATCAATATCTCAACATCTACACATCCAATTGACATGAAACTTTGAGTAAAAGCTAGTTAGAACATGTGGAATACCCCTAAGGGATCGTATAGCATTTGGAGCAAGTTGGAGGGATTGTTATCTATCCCTCCATATGGATCGGCTATAATCAGTCTTTACAACATATTGCAACAATGATTGATCAATAACTCGAGTTCTACTAGTCCAATTGGCATGAAACTTGGAGGCTAAGCATAATACAACATGGAGAAGCTTCCCTAGAGATCGCATGGTATTTGGAGCAAGTTGGAGGGATCGGTAGAAATCAGAATTCAAGCAATACTACATAACGGAAAATGCGATATCTCACAAATCGTACGTCGAAATTGCACGAAATTTCAAGAGCAAGTAGCTAACACCATAAGGAACCACCCAGAGTGATCACACCCCATTTGGACACCAAAATAGGGATTCCATATTGTGGGCCCCAACGGGCCTGGAAATTTCTATGTGGCCTTGTCTTGGTCTCTCGAACCTTCTGTTAAAGTTTCAGCTCGATCCGTGCACATCTTCCCCTATAAATACAACAGGCATGGCATCAGAAAAGGGATCTTCTTTCTACTTCTCTTTATCTTCAACCTAAGCTACACTTTGTCAATTTTATTCTTGGATTTCAGATTGTAACTGTAAACAAACTTCAGTATAATTAAAAAGGATTATTTAGGAGTGGACGTAGGCCAGAGTTAGCCGAACCACTATAAATCTTGTCTCCTTTTACTTGCTTTCTAATCATTTTCATTTTGTTCTTCATTTATTTCGCTTCATATTTCTGTGATTGGATTGGATATTGGAGCTTTTGCATAATTGGGTGTTGGTGGCCAATTTTGACGCCAACATACACACGTGCGCGCACACACACTCACGCGCGCATATATATTACTTGCACACTCCTTAGTTGTTGAGAAAACTCAAGCTAGGGATGTTATGAGTAGTGTTATTAATATATTGAATAGATGATGTAAGATAACTATATGCATTTATTGAGCAAACTCAAGGTACATATACTATACTTAGGCCGTCACGATATGGTAGGTACGAGTAAATAACTTATTTCGATTTGTTAAGCAAACTCAAGGTTGAAATAAGATTAGGACAAGGAACCATGGGTTAAGAGTTGTATGTGATATAACCGATAAGGAGTTACCCATCGTTTGTGGAGCTATGATTTGTTGAGCAAACTCAAGTTCAGAATTCCAAGACAGACGAGTTGTAACACCCATTAGTGAAGTCGAAAGACTTCTATGTTTCGCCTTAGAGTTTTGGGAAACATGAAAGACTAGTGGGAGACTTAATAAAAAATTGAAATGATAAGATTTAACCTTTCTAATATTGTAAGAACATATGTTAAATAATATTATAATAATCTACATTGATAAATTTGTGCATTTACTATGATTGATAAAACATTTATCAATTAAAATAAACAAATTGAAATGAACTGAAGATTGACAAATAGATATTGGGCATGTCCAAACGATATCCAAGGACACCTTATTAAAATATTTAATATGGAGCGTGTAAGTAGGATTCCTTATTTATTGGAAAGAGGAATTGTCATGCATTTTATGCTGTCTAATATATCATGATTTGTTTGTGTATTTGATACATGAAGAAAATATCAAATCCAAATTGAAATCACTAAATAGTTGTTTGAGGTTTTCTTATGTATTTATGAAGTACTAAAGAATTGTTTACAGAAATAAAAAAAACTCCTTATGGAGGAGTGTTCGAATTCAAATTTTCATAAGTGATTTTGAGTATAATAAGTCAATAAAATTCAAGTTAAGAATCTTTAAGTTGGAAATGTTCCACATAAAAGGCTATGGCCGATTCAATGAAAAAGACTAAGTACGTCGCCTTGAATAGCACCGCAATGAAAACAATGTATATAAATATAAATGCACAAATTTATAACTGAGCCGAAGGTAATTCAGAATGTTGAAAATCTCATGATAATGTTATATGATAACAATGTTATGATATAGTTCATAATAAAACTTAGAGTTCACCGAAAGTCGAGAAACATGCTTTGAATTGTTTCACATGATAAAGATAGTTTATTAGTGTCGGGGAGAGTTGAATGACAGAGTAGATAATTAAACATAAGAGCATACCTGTTCAGTGAGGGACCAACCCAATTTTTTTAGGAAACCAATTGGAGAAGTTGGAATAATATTCCATAATTGACTCTAAGTGCAGGTGGAAGATTGATAGAGTTAAGGATATGCCTTAGGGGCAATTATATAATTTGTTACATATATCTAACTCGATAACTAATTTTGTTTGAAATAAAAAGTGTTTTCTTTCTATTACATTTACTTGATATAACGTGCTATATTAATTAATTAATTTAATTAAAAGTATATGTAATAGAAAATCCATAAATGGTATGCTTTGTGATAGTAGATACATTGTGTTGTAACCATGAGTAATTTATTAGAATAAAAATAATTATGCCATTTTAACTGTTCCTAGTCAAGATGCAAAGAGATTGGATATCAATGTATCTATTTAGACCAGAGTATGTAACACTCTCCAAATGTTGGGCAGTCTATTACTCATGACTACTAGGGATACCAAGAGGTTACATACTGATAGTTATTGGATAATTATTGAACGATCATTCAATAGTTTTATGTTGGTTAATATAACTAAGGTCAAACAGAAAATATCGATGTGACTAATTTATGCAGTTCTCTCGACTTGAGATTACAATCGATCTTCAATATAAAAGCTCTGCTTTGATTATAGTCAAATCATGGTACAACGTCCATCGAGTGACTATACTCGGGTCGAGTGGAAGTATTGGAAGGGAAGCACTATTCAAGAGAGGATTCATCTCCTCGGTTATATGGGATTAGTATCACGATCAACTAAAGTCAACTCAAAGTCAAAGTCTCTGGCCAGAGATTTCAGTTAATAATAATTGTTATTATTGAACTAAGGACTTTGTGTTTGGACTATAAAGTTGAATATGGACGATATTGGAATTCTGACCATTACCAAATTCCATAAGTCCAAGTGATATTGTTTTGATGAAGAGAATTTGTGTAAATAATTGTCACTAAAAGGCACCGCTTAAGTGTTTGTGAAATTTAATTTTACCATAAAAAGTGTAAGCAATGAATTCAACCAAACTGTCACACCACTAGCTAACATGATGTATGAACATTGATATTTGAATTATTCAATATTAATTACTGACTGAATTCACACCTCTTAGTCACACAACCGCATTGCTTATTTCATCGACCATGTGATTTAATTAATTTGTAAAATGTTGTAAATTAATTAAATTAATTCATATTTATGAAATACTAATTATTGTTAATTTATTTAATGTTTTGAACGTTGTTGGTAATTATTTAAATGCATATATAAAAGTTATCATTGCATATATTGATATGTGATATCGGTATTATTTTAAACGAGGTTTGAATAATAAAATAATTACATAAATTTTTTTTTCTTTTATTTGAAAATTTTGCATATTAAGAATGTGCTTGGACCAGCCATATAATTATGAGAGGAGGGAATAAATTAATTAAAATGATTGAAACTTAAAAGGGGAATCAAAGGAGAAAGTTTTGAGAAGAGAATTGGAAAGGTTCCATTAATTCTATTAGAAACAAAATCTCCTCTTTTTTTATTTTTGAATAGAATGCGACTTTTACTTCCTCTCTTTTTTCTTCTTCTTCTCTATCATTTATTAATGGCCGAAACTTCTTCGAAAAAATCAAAACAAATACAAATGAACTTCAAATTAAAATAAAGGAAGGTAGTTCATCCTTTTCTTGTGAGGTGCTGATTTATTTAAAAT
The DNA here is from genome assembly GCA_030737815.1 of Allium fistulosum. Classification (NCBI taxonomy): domain Eukaryota; kingdom Viridiplantae; phylum Streptophyta; class Magnoliopsida; order Asparagales; family Amaryllidaceae; genus Allium; species Allium fistulosum. The sequence goes on from CM060902.1 coordinate 457,003,875, forward strand.
CCAAGGAGAAGCCACAAATCAAGGTGTGATGAAGGGCAAGGTCTATCGGGTAAATTTATAATTCATTCACGATGTTTAAAATAAAGTTTTCACATATATGTAAATTATATCCACTTATTAAAATCAATTTAGAATTATTTTATGTATTATGATTGATTATTATTTCTATTTATGTATAGTTTCAAATGTTGATGACGTAATTGAATCTGAAATAATTAATTATTGTGGAATTGATTTGTTAAATCATTTTTTTATAATTGGTTAATAATTTGTCTAACTAAATAATTTAAGTATTTATTCATTTGAGATCTGAAGCAAATCCTCTTATTTTTTATTCTATTGCATGTTGTTGTAAATCTTCTTCAGTCTAACAAATTACTCTTATTAATACTCTCATTCCTTTTTATCATAGATCAAATTTCAACAGATTGAATTCTAAAATTATGTGTATATATATCACATGTATATATATAAATATAAATTAATAAATCCTTCTTCAAACCATGAAATTGTAAACCAATATTAAACTAAATCCCACTTGGTTGATTTATTACTAATTAATACATTTTCATGTTTCAAAATTATATTTCAATTCATTACATATATGTATATACCTATATAAAGTTATGTTTTAGATCAAATTACATCATTAGGATCAATAAATTAAATGGTAAAACTTCTAATTTTCTTTACATTATTATATGTCTTTTCAAATTTAGATATAACATAAACCTCTTTTGTTTTTAAATGGTTGGATGTTAGCTATAATTACATTTAAAATAGAGGCATTTCACCAGAAGGACAAACTTTGCAGTCCAATTAGTTTCTAGGACACACATTCAAAGAAATTACTTTCAAGGCCAAAATCAGCAGAATAATTACTTTCAAGGACAAAGTCAGCAGTCCAATTACTTTCAAGGACATAATTTCATAGGTTTTTAGGCCCTAGAAACTAATTATTTTACATTTTGTCCTTGAAAGTAATTATTTCAGTTGTCTGTCCTAAAAACTAATTCCACTTGCTAAAGAGGCCCTTGTGGCTAATTTCCACTTTATAATTCCAATTGGTATTAAATTAATTGTTTAATTGGCGATTGTAAAAAATGGTAAAGTAAAATCACACTATATGATTATTTCCTTTTCACTTAGATTTGATTTGATTGCAATATAAATTACCTTTCCATCTTCACACTTCTAATTTGCTCTTACATTAATTGTCTATTTATATGAATTATTTTCATACCTTTTATATATGTAAATGTAAAATATAAGTAGAAACAAAGATTTCGTATATGTATATGTCTAAACAATATATATGTGGTACTGTCTATGGGTGTATACAAACCATATACATATATTGTAGTATAGTAAAACACACAAACACACACACACAGATATATATATATACATATACATAGGCATTTATATTCTTAATATGCATATGAGAATGTAACATGTATATGTAAGTGTGTTATACACACACAACAGATATAAATCCCAATATCTGGATTTACATACACACAGATACACACACATATATGTTTATATTAGCTCATTTATGTTGTAGTATTTTTTATTATATGTTGATGCATTCCTAATAAAATTTTCAATTGAAATGTTAATATTTCTTTAACAAATTATCAATCTGATCAGAGAGAGAAGTGAAAGGTTTCTATCTCTCCAATTAATGCAGTTTATTCCTTTAATTGAATGCATGAGTATTATAGAATGAAACAAAATGTTTTCTTCTCAAATTTATTTTAATAAGTAACCGCTACACATATGGGTGTATTTGATACACTCATTCATTTATATTTATACCATATTCAAACCCTTTCAAAACTTTATTTACAAATAAAATAAAATAAAGATTTTACTTAAAAGAAAATTTAGATAAGATCTAAATGAATTTATATTTCATAGGCCCAATAAAAATCTAATAAAGATTTTTTTTTTGAAATTTACCCTTTAATTCCGTTGCGGGCGGGCCCAGTTCCTTCAAAGGCCATGTTGAGAAGAGAGGGGGTACATGTCATCCTAGGGAAGATCAATGTAAAATCTATCAAGCTTAGCAAAAGAGGGGGAAGATCGTTTGTTGGACCAAGTAAAGGCATAATTATTTAAAGAAAGGTCAATAAGATATGCCAAATTCAAAAAGTCACTAAAAGTGTCCATATTGTGGGACCTTGTTAGTGTTTCTTTCATCGTAGGAACGAGTAATATTAAAGTCTCCACCCAAGACTCATGAGCCATTAATATGTGAACAAAAATCTAGACAAATATCCCAAAGGCTACGTCTTTTGACCGTAGAATATCGACCATAAATATTGGAAATAAAATAAAGGATTCTTGAAACTTTATGTTCAAGGATAACATGAAGAAAGTTACCAGAGAACAAAGACTGAATCAGGAACCATTTTGACTCACCCAACAAGTGATGATTCCCTATATAGATCAAATGGCATCTTGAACAACCGACCCCGTAAGAAAGGAACCCCCAAACCCCATCAGATAAGACATTGAGGGCTACAAAGTTTATATTCTTGAATTAACAAAAAATCAATATGCAAAGGACGAACAAAGTTTCTAATTAAGTTACACTTGTCCCTACTTCCTAAGCCCCGAACATTCCATGACAGAAATTTCATAGGGAATTGAAAGCCAGCTCATTTTCAAGATTTCTAATTACATAAATATCAAGCGAAGCTAAATTGATACCAAAAGAGTGTGCAACAAAAATTAAAGACTCGGATTTGTGTGAGCATAAAATATTGGGAACAAAACCACTACCTTCCAATAGACGGCCAATAGAATGAGAAAGAAGACGATCCTTTCTTCGGACTGACCTAACTAGAGTTCAAAAAGCTGGAAGAGTGTTGCTAAGAGACTCCCTTTGGATAACAGGTTGTGAGACAATTAACCCCAGATTTATATGAAAGTCCAAATCCATGACTTGTTGGACGAAACGATCCCTGTCTGGAGAAGGAATAGGTTGGTCAGGTTGAATCGGAGGCCACCAAAAAGATGGCCCAGCAACAACCGGAGGTTGGAACACCTCATTAGTTGAAGCAATTGCAACATTTTTCTTGCCAGCCCCAATTTCATCCTGCCTCCTATGAAGCGGTGCTTCCTTAGACATAACGTTGTCTGCAAAGCTGAGAGGGGGAGTCGGCATGTCCGACTAGTACTTAAGATATTCATTACTAAAGAGGTAAACTAGTTTCTCCGACCAAAACTTGAAACAATCAGCCTTACCCAGAATGATCTCCAAAGGATTGATGGGAGGATGGTAATAAGCCCAATGCTCATATCTAATTTTGAATGCATGACCGAAAGTATCTGTTACCAAAGATCCAGGAACCATCGCCGATACATCCAACTTAATTTTAACAAACGTATACGAAAGATCTAAGGAGGCCCATTCACAATGATCTGTAGCAATGAACTCCCTAAGAGGAAATAAAACAAATCTAAGCTCAACATCGCCCGTAAGAAAAGGTGCAAAACCCGAAATGCGAATTCAGGATAGATCGATGAACCGACGACGATAGCATTCCCAACCAAGCGACCACTGCCTGACGAATATCATGCCATTATCTTTATGGAAGAAAAAACCTTTTTTGATGCCACCGCTAATAGTTGTCTATCAGGGAACCTAACCATAAAAACCGGTTATTGTGCAGGGCGATTTTCCTCACGCCTCGTCGAAAATGAAAATCTATACATCGTCTCAAATCCTTCATTGTCCATAAACCACCAACAACATAGATGATAACATGAAGTTGGGTATCAAGAAGCTTGGATTTGTGAGCACGCAAAAATTCTCTGACTGGATCTATAATAGAAAAGGATTTCGAAGCTAAGGCAGATAGGGATTTTATAGAGTGTGAGGCAGACAAACAGAATTATGTAGGAAATGCGGATTACAGATCTTAAGGCAGAATTAACACTAGAGGGGGGAATAGTGTTTAATTAATTTTATGAATCTTTTTGCAATCTTTTCAAATTAAACCCAAACAGATGCAATTCACAAACACAGAGAAAATCACAGAACCAGACACAGATGCAAATAGTAAATAAAATCAGTAAAGGAAAGAACACACCGGAATTTTATACTGGTTCGGAGTTACCCTACATCCAGTCCCACACAATTTCTTATGCATATTTATTTTCAAATATAATGTTGATATTACAACCTCGATTTCAAGACCACGAGATACACCCTCCTGTCTCCGAGTCCAGGGCAAACTCTCTTGATTTAACCAGGCTACAAGATCACCTAATTGATTTACGGACTACAATCACACCCAATTGATTTACGGGCCACAATCACACCGTTTCCAATCATACTTTGATAGAGAGAGACTCGAAACACTTCAATCTTTGATTACAAATGATCCTATAACTCTGAATAGCAATGAGATCTTTGAGAGAGAGTGGTAGAAATCAAACTAGAGACGATCGAGTTTGATTCACTTAGGATTTCGGCAGAGTTTTGTTAAGAATGTTTGAAAATAAGAATGGAAGAGAAAGAGGAGAGAAAGCAAAGAAATATTAAGTGAAAATTCGTTGAAAACTACTAGTATATATAGGAGAATAACAGTAATGTCCATTCGTGAAAGGTTATGACGAATAGACACTTCTTTTGAAAATTTGAATCTTAAAATCTACGGCTACCATGTCGACATGGGGGGTATAGGCATGACGACATCCCCTAGTATTTTTTGAAAATTGATTTTTGTTTTAAAAGAGATTTTCTTTCTAAAGTTTATCGAAACAATCTTAGAACTTTGTAAACTATTTTGAATATACTTTATGATTATACAAACCTTTGGAAAGTGAGCTTACGAAATATAAAAGTAATAAAAACTAAATATATAAATATTTTGAGATTAAAGCTAAAACATTAAAACCAGGAGATAGTTTAAAAACAAGAAATGATTTTGAAATTAATATGATTAAAAATAGTTTTTGAATTAAGGCTAAAATATTTAAACCGAGAGAGTGATGTCTTTTTAAAAAGATAGTTTTGAAAAAAAATCTAAAAATAAGTCATTTTGAAAATTTCTTGTATTCCATTCCACTAGAGAAGGTCGTGGGTTCCATTCCACTAAAGAGGTCATGGGTTCCATCCCACTATTAAAGCGAGAAGGTGGATTCCATTCCACAATTAAAATCAGAATAAAGATTTTAGTGCTATTATGAAGTTTTAATATAAATCTAGACTCTATTACATATCTTGATATCTTGAACTCTTGAACTCTTGATAATCTTGATACTCATGAGTCTTCAGTATTGATTTCTACAATCTTGAATTCGTCAGTCTTGAAACTCTATAACGTATAGTCTTCATTCTCAGTACCTGCATATATATATATATATATATATATATATATATATATCCTGCATATACTTATATATCTAGACAAAGATATTAGTATTTATATTTTATAATAAGTCCTAAGGTTGTTGTCATCAAAACCATCATCTCAGGAACTAACAATCTCCCCGTTTTTGATGATGACAACCTATGTTTATAAAATATACTCCACCAAACCATGATTCTACTCTGATTCCCCCTTATTCCAACAACTCCTCCTTAATCTACTAACTCCCCCTTAATCTAAGCGTAACTAACAGCCTAACTATCCTATTTTATAATTCTCTTCCTTTATCATCAACAAAAACTAAGCCTAAACTACATAACTCCCCATTAAACTAATACTATGGAACTAAATGCTAATAACGAAGTATAATAAACGAAACATAAATCTAATTTTATTATATATTATGTTACATTACACATATATATGAAACATAGACACAAATATATATAGGTTCACAAAATATAAAAACATTAATATAATAATAATCTAATGAGAGTTCTTGACAATTGGTGACTTGTGAATCGAACAATTAAGGTAATAGAGACAAAAGTTTCCATGTTGTTCGACCAAACTACCATTTTTGTCAAAATAGACTTCTCCAACGCAAACAACATTATCGTCCTCGTCCATTTGCGCTTCTTCCTTTTCTTTTTCTTCTTCTTCATCGTCCTCTAAGGGATTATGAATACGTATGTTAGAGGAATCATCTTCAATCACAATAGGGTCTACATGATTATTCATTAGGAATTTTTGCAAATTTCTAAGAATCTTGCCTTGTTTCTCTTGTTCCTTTGCCATCTTTATTTGCATGACTTGTAATTCAGTCAGCATTTGCAGAGAATCCTTCATAATTTCCTCGATCTTCATTACTCGAGCCAATGTAGTACGTTGGAATGGAACAGAATTATGAGAAGGGAAGGAAATGGTTGCATTTTGGTTTGATTTAGAAGAGGAGGCCATTACTTTGTATTTTCAGAAGTTTATTACAGAGAAATGAAGTGAGAAGATAGATGAATTCGAAATATTGTGGTTATATAATCACCAAACTAATTTTAGTGGGAAAATCAAAATTTCAAATCTAACTGTTGTATGTCGACATGCGGGGTAGGGGCATGCCAACATCCTTTTGAAAATTTTGACAATTTTGTTTTTCTCTATTTATTTAAATATATATGTTACTATATCTATATTCTATATCTCAGTTATAGAACAAATACTTAGTTCTCTTCTTAATTTAGTAAAGGTTGATTGATTCAAAGGTTTGGTCAGAATATCAGCTATTGATTCTCAGTGTTGATAAATTCAAGAGAAATAATCTCTTTACTTATATTATCTATGAAAAAATGATGTCCGATATCAATATGTTTGGTTCTGGCATGATGAGTAGGATTTTTGGATAAATTTATTGTACTTGTATTGTCATAATAAATTGGTGATTTTGAAATATTTAATCCAAAATCCTATAGGGTCTGTTGCATATAGATAACTTGAGAACAACCCGAAGCAGCAAAGATATATTTTGCTTCAGTTGTTGATAATGGGACAGTATTTTTCTTTTTACTAAACTAGGAAACCAGAATGTCCTAAAAAGTGACAAGTTCCACTTGTACTTTTTCAGTCTGATTTACAATCAGCATAGTCAGTAGCACAATATGAGATTAAATCAAATGAATCATTTTTAGGGTAAAATAAGCCATAGTTTAAAGTGTGTTTAACATATCTTAGGATACGTTTAACAGCTTTTAAATGGGTTTCTTTGGGTTCAGATTTGTATCTTGCACAGAGACAGACACTATGCATGATATCAGGCCTACTCGCAGTTATATAGAGTAGCGATCCAATCATTTCCCTGTATAGTTTTTGATCAATATCTTTTGACATGTCTTCTTTATTCAAGGATTTATTGATTGCCATAGGAGTGGGTTTTCCACTCGTAGTGGTCATACCAAACTTACTAACTAGATCCCTAGCATACCTTTCTTGACTAATGAAAATACCACTGTCTAATTGTTTTATTTGCAATCCTAAAAAGAAATTAAGTTCACCCATATGACTCATCTCAAATTCTTTTTTCATTATTTTAGAAAACTCTTTGTTCATTTCATTGTTTGTTGATCCAAAAATGATATCATCTACATAAATCTGTACTAATTGGATAATTTTTGTTTCTTTTAATAAAAGGAGCATTATCTACTCTACCAATTTCAAAATTTGATTGTAATAGGTAAGATCTTAGTCTGTCATACCAGGCTCTAGGAGCTTGTTTCAGACCATATAAAGCTTTTTTTAATTTGTAAACATGATTTGGGAACTTTTCTTCTTCAAAAAGTGGAGGTTGTTCAACATAAACATCCTCTTTAACAAAACCATTTAAAAAGGCACTTTTGACATCCATTTGAAATAATTTGAAATTGTTGTGGTTTGCGAAAGCAAGTAGAATTCTAATGGCTTCTAATCTTGCTACGGGTGTAAAGGTTTCATCAAAGTCTATTCCTTCTTCTTGACAATAACCTTGTGCGACTAACCGAGCTTTATTTCTAACAACCTCACCTTGTTCATTCATTTTATTTTTATAAACCCATTTAGTTCTTATTATAGTTTTGTCCTCAGGTCTAGGAACAAGTTCCCATACATCATTTCTGGTGAATTGATTAAGTTCTTCTTGCATAGCAAGAATCCATGAATCATCAGATGATGCTTCCTTTGGATTTTTGGGTTCAATAATTGATATAAAAGCTACATTACTCATCTTGTTTCGTTGATTTCTAGTTCTAACAACAGATTCAATATTTCATTTTATTAGGATGAACAGTTTCACAATTTGTTTTATTGGATTCATTATTTAAAGTAACAAAATCATCTTCATCATTTATTTAAACAAAATCTTTGAAATTTTCATCAAAAGATACATGCATTGTTTCTTCAATGGTGTTAGTTTTTAAATTGAAAACTCTGTATGCTTTACTTCTATTAGAATATCCAATAAAGATTCCTTTGTTGGATTTAGGATCAAATTTATCCAAATTGTCCTTTGTATTTAGAATAAAGCATTTACTTCCAAAAACTTTAAAATAAGATACCTTTGGTTTCTTATTTAAAAGAAGTTCATATGGTGTTTTTATTGGTTAGAGGTCTAATTAAAATCCTATTCAAAATGTAACAAGCTGTAGCGACTGCTTCAGCCCAAAAATTTCTTAGTAATTTACTATCTGAAAGCATAGTTCTTGCACACTCTTGAATCGTCCTATATTTACGCTCCACCACTCCGTTTTGTTGTAGAGTTCTTGGAAAGGAAAAATTATGAGTTATTCTTTTTTGATTACAGAAATTCTCAAAATTTTCATTTTTAAATTCTCCACCATGATCACTATGAATAGTTTTGATTTTTAAAGAAAGTTGATTTTGAATTCTTTTTGCAAAAGTTTTAAATAAATCAAAAGCATCACTTTTATTTTAGAAAAATTGTCCATGTAAATCTAGAATAATCATATACAATTACAAAAACATATTTACTGTGATTTATTGACTGAATTTGAGATGGACCAAACAGATCTAATTGAAGTAACTCAAGGGTTTTTGAAGTTGAAATCATATCTTTCAATTTGAATGAACTCTTCTTAAGTTTTTCTAATTGACAAGCATCACATATATTGTCTACTTTAAAATCCATTTTAGGAAGACCTCTTACTAAATCAAGTTTTGAAAGTCTAGATAAGAGTTTGAAATTCAAATGCCCAAATCTTTTATGCCGAATCCATGGGTCACTTGTATTAGCCAAAAGACATAGGTTATCCTTTGATATTTACATACTGAGAATATAAATATTTTTCTTCCTAATTCTTTCAAAGATAACATTTGATTTATTATCTTCGATGTGACACTTATCCTTTTCAAATTTAATTTTGTATCCCTTGTCACATAGTTGATATATACTAAGTAAGTTGTGTTTTAGATTCCTAACTAATATAACATCATAAATAGTAGGAGTTTTAGAGTTACTAACATTGCCGATGCCAATCACATATCCTTTTGCATTGTCCCCAAAGTTGACCATTCCTCCATCTTCATAAATTATGTCATTCAGTATCTCCTGATTACAAGTCATGTGTCTTGAACATCCACTATCAAGTATCCATTTGTTTTTCTTAATTTGCACCATTTATCCATTGAGTGTTGATTCTTCAATAGCCATATAACACATCTGTTCCTGCATAACACACCAATTCATTAGATAACTTGATTTTCTATAATAACAATATGCAGACTTATGAGACAATGATGATTTGGACAGTTTTGAACTAGTGCTAACAGAATCTCAATAAATTGCCATTTTAAACTTTTTCAAAGTTCAGGTTATGATAACTTTGAAAACCAATGCTCTGATACCAAATGTAGGAAATGCGGATTACGGATCTTAAGGCAGAATTAACACTAGATGGGGGGGGTGAATAGTGTTTAATTAATTTTATGAATTTTTTGAAATCTTTTCAAATTATACCCAAATAGATGCAATTCACAAACATAGAGATAATCACAGAACCAGACACATATGCAAATAGTAAATAAAAGCAGTAAAGAAAAGAACACACCAAAATTTTATACTAGTCCGGAGTTACCCTACATCCAGTCCAACATAATTTCTTGTGCATATTTCTTTTCAAATATAATGTCGATATTACAACCTTGATTTCAAGGCCACGAGATACACCCTCCTGTCTCCGAGTCCAGGGCAAACTCTCTTGATTTAACTAGGATACAAGATCACCTAATTGATTTATGGGATACAATCACACCCAATTGATTTACGGGCCATAATCACACCGTTTCCAATCACACTTTGATAGGGAGAGACTTGATACACTTCGATCTTTCAATCTTTGATTACAAATGATCCAATAACTCTGAATAGCACCAGATCTTTGAGAGAGAGTGGCAGAGAATCAAACTAGAGACGATCGAGTTTGATTCACTTAGGATTTCGGCAGAATTTTGTTAAGAATGTTTGAAAATAAGAATGGAAGAGAAAGAAGAGAGAAAAAAAAGAAATCTTAAGTGAAAATTCGTTGAAAACTACTGGTATATATAGCAGAATAACGGTCATATCTATTCGTGAAAGGTTATGACGAATAGACACTTCTTTTGAAAATTTGAATCTTAAAATCTACGGCTACCATGTTGACATGGGGGGTATAGGCATGACGACATCCCCTAGTATTTTTTGAAAATTGATTTTGGTTTTAAAAGAGATTTTCTTTCTAAAGTTTATCGAAACAATCTTAGAACTTTGTAAACTATTTTGAATATACTTTATGATTATAAAAACCTTTGGAAAGTGAGCTTATGAAATATAAAAGTAATAAAAACTAAATATATAAATATTTTGAGATTAAAGCTAAAACATTAAAACCAGGAGATAGTTTAAAAACAAGAAATGATTTTGAAATTAATATGATTAAAAATAGTTTTTGAATTAAGGCTAAAATATTTAAACCGAGAGAGTGATGTCTTTTTAAAAAGATAGTTTTGAAAAAATCTAAAAACAAGTCATTTTGAAAATTTCTTGTATTCCATTCCACTAGAGAAGGTTGTGGGTTCCATCCCACTAAAGAGGTCGTGGGTTCCATCCCACTATTAAAGCGAGAAGGTGGATTCCATTCCATAATTAAAATCAGAATAAATATTTTAGTGCTATTATGAAGTTTTAACATAAATCTAGACTCTATTACTTATCTTGATATCTTGAACTCTTGATAATCTTGATACTCATGAGTCTTCAGTCTTGATTTCTACAATCTTGAATTCATCAGTCTTGAATCTCTATACCGTACAGTCTTCATTCTCAGTACCTGCATATATATATCCTGCATATACATATATTTATCTAAACAAAGATATTAGTATTTATATTTTATAACAAGTCCTAAGGTTGTTGTCATCAAAACCATCATCTCAGGAACTAACAAATTAGAGGGGACACAATTTGACACATCAGCCTTAATACTAGGACCAGCTAATGCGAAGCCCAAAGGGACGCGACATGTGGAGCTATTACGTGTCTTCAAATCAATCATATCAAAGTAATTACACCGGGAGGAGAAGTGGTGAAAATTCTTGCATCTGAAACACAAAAAAACATTCCTGCATAACTTGGCCACGTAGCCCTTAGCCTCACACCTGAAGCACCTTCTCTTTAATTTAAATTTCAAAATAATTTTTGCCACGCGGGCCCGCTTCTTGAAGGATCCCATTATTGAGATGTTGGAATTAAAATTCTTTGACAGATGACCAGAAGCAAAGCCCGCCGACCATTTTTCCATCACCGGCAATGAGCTAACCACATCCGCATAAGAACGCTTGTCGACCCTGACTAAGACACAGGCCGCCTCATCCAACATCGGATTAATGGAAGAAAAAGGAGGATGACTTGGATTGGCTGACTTGGCTAGGAGAGTCGTTGGAACCCCCCATCAATTGAGATCAAAATAGAGCACGATAAACATGAAGGGACCGAAGAGGACAATGGAAGGAATTGGAAAGTCGAACTGAAGATGGACATAAAGGATGAAGGAAGAGGGGGAGAAGCAATTAAACAAGGAACAAAATTAATAATTTTATTTAAATTAGGAACAAAATGAATAATGTTACTTAAATATTCAAAAAATTAATAATGTTATTTCAATTAAGAAGAAAATCAATAATTTTATCTTAATTATTAATAAAATTAATAGTGTTATTTAAAATAATAATAAAATTAATAATGTTATTTAATTTGAATTAATTATACTACCATGTGAAAGATAATGTAAATTTTGTTCACGTGTAGAGTATAGAAGATGGATTATTTGAAAGATCGAAGTTGGATGTACACGAAAGGTAAAAATAGAGGAATGATTCCATTTCACTTTAGAAATGACATAGATGCATTCATGAAAGTGTCATCTAGTAATAAAACTTATATAAAAGAAGTTTGATGTCCATATCTGAAATGTCATTGCCTGAAACTTATAGAGTATTATATTATGATACTACATCTACACCAATATGATTTTATGCCTGGCTATCTTGTGTGGATATATCATGGAGAAAAGTATCATGGTGTATAAGAGGAGACCGTAAATATGTATATGGATTGCAATGAACCCCTTATTAAAGAAAATGTTGATATAGAAAATAAAATGATTGAAATGTTTCATGATGCTCAAAGGAAGATCTTGACTCGGAAGCGAAAAGGTTTTTCAATTTGTTAGAAGCATCGAAATGACCACACTATAAAGGTTGTAAAATGACACAATTGACAACAACATCTAGGCAATGCATCCAAAAACATAATGAACGCAAATATTAGCTTTTGTAAAGAAATGCTTCCACCTGAAAGTGTATCGGCGGAGAAATAATACTCCCTTAAAAGAGAGGTCCCTGCCTTTGGATTTCCTTTTGAAAAAATTGACACGTGTCCAAGTGGATGCATGATTTATTCGATGGAAGATAAAGATTTAGCGTTGTGTAAATTCTATAAACAGCCTAGATATAAATTGATGAAAAACAATGGTAAATTCTGTAAACAACCTAGATATAAAGATACTTGGTTTGTGTACGATGGTATTGTCCCCATTTGCTTCATTCGGTAAACCTTACTCAACATGGTCAGTTATTATAACACCTTACAATCTCTCTCCTTTGATGTGTATAAAAAATTCATACATGTTTCTAGCTGTAATTGTTCCTGGACCTAAAAATCCAAAAAAGGGATAGATGTGTACTTGGATCCTTTGGTTGATGAGTTGAAAAAGCTATGGACTGAGGGTATTGTTACGCACGACGTCTCAATGTAGATATACACATACACACATACATGTATATCTACACTCACACACACACACACACATACACACGTATGTTTTGTTATTCTTTGTTCTTTGTTCTTTTTTTATTTACCATAACAATCTGTCTTTCTGACACTTAGGTGTTCGGAAGGTGAATACCATGAATATATTAGTATTGACATTTAGGAGTCGAAAAGTCGAGTCATTACATAAACTACCGTATTGGTAGTTGTCCTACGCACGCAAACCGATGACGTGGTAAGGTGTGTTTCATGAAGCTGCATGGGTAGTTAACACATATGCAAATCTAATGGCCCTTTTATACTGCAGACAAATTAGAGTATCTTCTAATCATTTTGAAATGGATTACAAGATGTGTTTGCTGAAGGATGAGACAGACAATTTGGATGATTGCTACATGGATGGAAATCTAAGTTATCGAATGCATATGTTTGTGGATATGGAGATATAGAGGAAGCTTCCAGACTACTAATGCAACATGTTGGATTCTTGAAATATGGAATTGTTTGAGCAGTGTATGTTTTATTGAGTTATAATATCCTTTTTTCAATTTCTTTAAGAATGTGGAAATGCGTGATGGTATCTAAAGAGGCGTGATTGTATCAAAACATGATTAGATGGGGGTAGTTCATTTTGGATAAGAACATTCTTAGTTATTGTTATCATAAAAAGCCATTTCAACTTTGTCGAAATCATGAAGAATACAAAAGAGGGATTCACAAAGAATGATAGCAGCAGCAAGACCTTTAATTGCATCGAAGGGATGCTTTAGCAAACTATTAGATGAGCAAAGGACTTTCGAAGGGATCGAAAGGGAACGAGGCAACCCTTTCGCTTCTGTTATCCCCTTTCAAAACAGTTGGTTCCGCATGCATAAAGGGGTTTCGTATGAGTTAAAGGCATCTTTCCAAGGTATCAGATAGCAAGCTTCCGCATACATTTCAAACCTTTCGAAGCAGTTGGTTTCACCATTTTTTACTTTCTGTAGAAGAATATCTGACCAAAGCAACCCCTTTGAAAGCATTGATCAGCCTTTCGAATTGGTTGAAACCTTCTACGAATGTGAAGGCGATCTTATATATGACTAATATTGCTTCCTCAAACATTAGAAGATGGAGGTTCCACATTAATCAATGGGAATGCTGTCGAAAGCTACCTTCCATGACTAAGCCTTCTACTATGCTTCAAGACATTTGAAGCCCTAAAAATACACCTTTCAACGGTGTCGAAAGCCAACAGCCTCTCCTACTTACACAGTGCATCAACAACAAGGTGAAGGCCGCTTTTATACCCTTCGATGGAGTCGAAAGCTCCCAAGTTCCATTCAAAAGAAAAGTTAGAAGGGCATCCTGAAATCAACACAAATGAAAGTTCTTCAAGACTCCCTTTCGGCTAAGTCGAAAGGACTGATGCGAAAGGTTTCAACATTCGCCTATAAATAAGATCCAAAGGGTATTAAAAAAGGGATTCGAATTCATTTATTCGATACTTGTTCTTTTCCTAAATTTGTAAACCCTAAATTCTTAAATGAAATCGGGAATTTTACTTCTTTGAAATACTTAAGCTTCATGTATTTCTAAAAAATTATTAATAAAGCAAGTGCATGGTTTTCTCAAATACATTGATTCCGGTCTGCTACTTATATATGGGTTCTGGTTATGGATTATATGTATCAATGCCAATCGAAAGGTTAACTTTTGAAGGAGTAGAGATCTTATAATTCATTTAAAACCCTTAGATCCATTAGGTCCCAACCTTAGGTCACCACAACTACTTCAAAAGTAGGTTTCGAAGGGATCTTAAGTCATCTCAACTGATTTGAAAGGAGGTTTCGAAGGAATTCTAGTTACCTCAACCATTTCGTATGATGGTTTCAAAGGAGTTTTAGATTATCTTAACTGATTCAAAAGGTGGTTTCGAAGAGGCTATTCTCACTTTTAATCCTACTTTGAGGTGTTGACAAGATTTCTTAACATTTTTGGTGCTAGAAAGAGGGCCCGAACCTCCGATCCTGTTAAATTCCCAAGCTTACTTTCCTTTATCCTTATTTCATTCCAAGTTAACATTAGATCCTACATCACAATGCTTAGCAAAGTCAAAAAATCCAAGCAAGGATCTTCAGAATCATATTTGGCTAGGTCCTCTAATAAAGTTGTTAAAGATTCAAGGCTATATGAAGAGCAAATGTTAAGATTGGAAGCTTTAAGAGTCATGAAAAAAAAGAGAGAAGAATCTTATGATCCAAACAATTCGAGCCTAAAACCGTTCCATATTGGCCCTGCACCCATCTTTGCTTTAGGAGAAGCAAGATGTAAAAGTGATAATTTGTTTGTTCAAATGAAGAAGGCTATCCATTGTTATGCAAAAGGAACTATTTTTGAAGAAGGAATGATGGCTGATTATTACACCTTTGCTCAAAAATGGCATCCAGCAATAAGTGGATCATTGCCTACATACGAGCTTCGAAAGGTTTTAAAAAGGAAATTGGTCATCTAGAGTGAAGTTTCTGAATCGAGCAATAAAAATGCTAGGAATCAACCTCAAAAGTCAAGCTTCAAATCAAGACTCCCTAAAGAATGCAACTTGACTACATCAATTGAGAACATCTACATATTAACAAAGGATGAACTCAACTATTGGTCATCCAAAAAGAAAAAGCCCAAATATGAAAGGAATATAGGAGGATCTTACTTTCACTATCATATAGTGAATGGATACGAGACAAATCAATGTAGAGCTCTCGAAGGAATGGTCATCAACTTTTTCAGACAAGAACAAATCAACAGATTTGTAAAGCAACACTAGAGAAATTCAATAAAGCACCTCCTTTCTTATAAAAATCTACACGGTTTGGGAGAAAAATTCTCCTTAAACTTGGAACTTAAACGGTCACAAGCCTTTGTCCATACTGAATTGGCCAGGTCAAAGCGCCTCTTGTAGGGAGGTTAGAGTAAACCTTTATCCACGCCACGCTATGACCAGGTTAAAAGTATCTACAAAGCCCTTGATCATGCCATGTTATGGCCATATCAAGGCGCCCCCTAGAGGGGGATATAGTAAGCCCTTGAATGCGCCACGCTATAGCCAAGTCAAGGCACCGACCATCCTTTAGTCTCGCCTATAAGGCTTGGTTGGAGCACCTCCTGGAGGAAGGACGGAGTAAGCCCTTGATCCTGCCACGCTATCGCCTGGTCAAGGCACCTGGTCAAGGCACCAAAAAGCCTTCAGTCCCACCTTTAAGACCTAGCTAGAGCACCTCATGGAGAGAGGTCGGGTAAGTCCTTGGGTCCTGCTTGTCGGTAAGCTAACCAAGCGCACCAGACAACAATGGACTAAGACGTCCAAGCCCTATAAGTGACACACAAAACATCAACAATATACAAAGCCTATAGGATGGCGTATATTGAAGAATCAAGTTCCATGAATTAAAGAAGCAACATGAAGCAAAAGGTTTAGATAATCAAAGTTCGAAGAGTGACATAATATAAAAGGCTCAGATAAGGATTTCTGAACTTCCGTTATTGCCAGGAGCGGATTTCTAATCTTCTGTTATTTCCAGATGATAACTTTCAGATTACATATGAATTCACTGCCATCAGCTAATATCTAGAAAGATAATTTCTGGACTTCCCTCATCTATACTCGATTCTGGGTTTCAGATCTTCTATTATAAACTAATGGGTTGCCATTATATTTAGAAAATGATTTCTGAACTTCACTTATTAATGCCCGAATCTGGGTTTTAGGTCTCACGTTATTTTAAGTCTTCTATTATGGATTTTTGGTCTTCTACTAATTTGCAAATAATTCTGGATCTCTTTTAGTACCTGAATATGGGTCTCGGGTCTACAACTATTAACTTCTGGACTCCACTTATCAAATCATTACACAAATATGAGTTTTGGGTCTTCTATTATTTCGAGAAGAAGATTTATGAACTTCTATTATTAATACTAGATCTAAAGTTTTGGTCCTTTATTATTTCCATGATCAGGCTATTAACACAACCAGAGCTGAAATTTTGAACTTCATTCATTATTATCAAAGCTGGATATTGGGGCTTCTATTATTGTCGAATGGGAATTCCCGGTCCAATATTATTCCTAACCGTGGATTCCTTGCCACTTATTATTTAGAGATAATAATCTATTAGTTTCCATTATTCCAAAAATTAGAATCGTGGAATTTTATTAGCAGAAATTCTAATATTATCTCTAATAATGGTATGAGCAAACTACTGGGCATATTTTTGCATAAACCTCAAAATAATAATGAGAAATGTTTCCTACTTTATACTTTATAGGAAAACAAGATCAACGAGGAAGATCGAGTGATTCAACAAACACAAAAGAAAACCGTAGTCAAAGCTATCAAAAGGCAAATTCAGAAACAACATTGCGAGTACAGGAAAGGATAATAAACCAGGTGATATTTACATAATTTACAAAATTATTTACAAGAATATTATATGACATTAGTGTATACATCAAAGACCTTGGATGACTTCGTCTAAATTCTCAGTAATTAGAGAATCAACAATATCGTGAATCACTATGCAAAGAATTTCTTTGAGCTTCTTTTCCTTCTTCTTAATTTCGTCAACACTATCAATAGATTCAATACGAGTCTTTAAAGAGCGATTGAAAGCATTGTTAGCACCTTTAGGGGTCTTGTTTTCTCGTTCTAAATCGGATATTTTTCATGTTCAAGCCTTTGGATTTTGGTTGCATGTTCACTAATGCGTTGCGAGTACCTTACTTTCTGCTGATCGTCGTAGTATCTCATCATTTCAAACTTAACCCTTCTACACCATTCACCTACCGCCTTCTCATCTAAACCCGAGGGAGGGTTTGTTGTAGTAGGGAATTTCTGAATAGCTAAAGATAAAGACCTTGTTGTTTTCACAACAGGTGAAGTGATTGGAGAAGTTGATAAATTAATATTCGGAATGTCTCCTCCCATGATAAATTCCAAGGATTTGCACTGAGCTTGGTTATCTTTTAATTTTATTTCCAAGTCGCTTACTTGTTGGAGAAGCTTAGACATCTCATGATCAAAGTCAATCAAAGGGTTTGATTTAATTTGGCGTTTCAATTGGGAATCTGTTTATTCTTTGTTCTTGATATCCACTTTGAGACTATTGATTTGATCATTAAGATATCTAATAATCACCTTTTGAAGCAAAAATTTCTTATGCCATTCCAACGCTTCAGTATTACCTTGAAGTCGGGTGGACAAAGGATCTTTAAATAGGCTTCTCCTCTCAAGATCTAACACCAGCTTATCTCTAATACCAGTGAAATGAGATTACATATCTAATGGGAGAGGTGTGATAGCTAACTGTAATTCCTATTCAAATGAACAAAAAATATATTTAATACCTAGAGAACAAATTTGTTTATTACAATAGTAGAAGTTATAACTCAAAACAAAATAAAACAATGGGTACAATATCAATGTTATAATCAAATACATTAAGTTATAACTCAAAAAGAAATAAAACAAAGCATACAATATCAATGTTATAATCAAATACATGCTTTGCCCTATCACACTTAAAGTCTATAAACATCATTTTTAACTTTATTCAAAGAGTTAGCGGAAAGGGCGATAGTCGAGTCAAAAGTGGTATTAAATCCCTCTAGGGTGATAACTGGGGGACATTTTCTATATTTGCATTCTCCGTCTGGATTACTATCATGACCACAAATCAATTTTATATGATATGTATGAATTTCCTTAAGAAGCTTCTCATTTTCTACGCCTAGAAAATCAAAGCGAAGGCAAGGATGTTGCATATAAAGCTTCTGTAGATTCCTAAGAAAGCAATATCTAGCCAATCTTGAGGATTTCAAGAGCGAGGCCTTTTCTAAGTAATTTCTTATTAATTTGATGTATTTGCTTAAGTAATCTCTAGAAATAAGGCTGCTTGAGGGACATTTATTCTGTAATAACGTAATAACATACAACTAAGTATAAAAGAAACCTAATACAGAAAATTCACAAATCAATATTATTACATGATTACAAATTTTCATCTGGTTCATACAAAACTGATTTTATGAATAACTCAGAAATGAATTTATCCTTATAATATTTGAGTTTTTCTAAAGGCAATTCACGATGGATCGAATTGACTCACAGTAAATTCTAGCAAGCCCCTGGATGAGGATCAAATCCAAATTCATCTAAGTACCTCCTATGTAGATATTTAAGTAGACCTTCACTTAAAGCACCCAAATATGAAAAATCAACCGTTGGATTTCGGTAATAAGCTTTATATAGGAAGTCTATCAGGATATCTCTGTCCTCGATCAACATCTAAAAAAGTGTTTTCAATTCCCTGTTCTCTTATAGAAGCTTGTCATAATGAAGGCGCACCATTTTCAATTGAGGGGCCGCTTCCTGATCTTTAAAAGACGTTAACACTGCAATGCTTTTATTAAGCTTATAATACTTGTCAGAGTGCGTTATGTTCTTTTAATTGTTTATCAAACTCCCTGTACAGGCTATTTATTTCCACCCATTTTCTTTCAAACTTTGTTTTATAAAGATGAATGTATTTCTTATTTATCTAAAATGGGAAAATATCAGACATTGTTATCTTGGAAGTGAAAGCCATTTAGACAAAGAATTCCATACCTGAGAAATGGTGATTGAATTTTTTAGGGTCTGCTTTTCCCCTTCCTTTTCTCCAACATCAATGTTGATGCCTTTTTCATGGAGTTCAGAGGTTTTAGGAAGTTTAGCTTGACTCGCTTCATGGGCATTTGGATCAGGGACAACTTTCTTTGAAGCCCTGGAAGTATCATCATCACTTCCATCTGGATAACCATCATGATCACCCTCATTACCGCCAGAACCCTAACCTCTATCATTATTATCAGGGTTATGGTCGTCATTGTCATCATTTATGCCGCCTTCTTCAATAACGGCTTGTCCTCCTCCTCGTCAGAATCAGAATCTCCTTCTACATGAGGGACTTCGAAAGATATGAGCTTTGAGGCATCAATTTCTTCTCTCTCAAGGACCTCGATCCCTTGCTTTATCTCTTTAATTTTGTCCATGAATCTTTTGATCATACAGGATCGATTGAGGGAAGCTTAAGTCAGGGCACTTCTCTATATTATTAGAGTAAGCTAGCAAGAGTGCATCCTCGTAAGAATTTACAATGATATCATTTAGAGAAGTGCTCAGAAATTGAGACACTTTTTGCTTAGCGTCGGAAATGATCTTGGTGGCCATGGCTAAGGAATTCTTCTTCTTCTTCAATTTCTTTTTAAAAGATGTACATTTCTTCTTGAGAGAAAAATGTTTATCGCTCATCTTGGCCTTTTTATCCTTAGACACTTTTAGAGTCATTTTCAAAGCCAAAATCTCATCAGCTAAGATTTGTTTCGCCTTCTCTCCATGAAAATTGCAGATTTCGCTTGAGCAAGGGAAGCACTCAACCTTTCTTGTTCCCTCACTGCATTATCTTTAGCAGTAGTGAGGGAAGTAATCCGGTTACTTAGAGGTGAGACTTCTTCTTTAAGCTTAGATGTTTCAGCGGAAGACTTTGAAACGTTTTCCTAGAGGGAGTACCAAATTTTGGAGATCTAAAAGGAAAATAAAACATAAGTCAAGATCCAATATAAAATGGTAATAAGAAAATCAAGTAGTATGGAACATACTAGAAGTTGTTCAATAATGGATCGACAATGACTTGTTGGATCAAATACAGAGGAAGGCGGTTGAATAGAGGTGAATGAGGGAGAATTCATAATTGATTGTACAATCTTCTCAAAGTCATTAGGAGAAGCTGATAATGAGGGTTTAGAGGGGTTCAACTCCTGAGAGGGTGTCGAAGTGCCTAAATCCTTTTGCGTCTGCTTAATGATGCTAGGAGAATCGGACACAACAATATGAGACATGAAGTCGTCCTTTGAAAGAGTTATTCTGGGTTGGTCAGTAAAAGCATCAAGAGTAGGACCCTCTAGAGCTTTGCCTACATAAACAGATTCACCCTCTTTTGGAGGAAGAGAAGACTGGGCATCAACAGTTTTAATTTTCTTGGAAGAAAGACTTGCTGCAGTTACTCCGCTCAATTTTCTTTTAGCGAGCGTTCTCGACCTGGCAATGACCTGGGTAAAAGATAAAGCACTGGAGTTAGAAGGTAGAGGAAGTGGATCTCTTGTGGATAGTTCAGACGAAGTAGCAACTATTAAAGTTAAAAAGCATAGGTTTGCAAAGCAATATAAAGAGTAACACAACGATAAGTTATAAATGGTACATTAAAGTTTACCAGGTTGATCGGGACAAATCGAAGATAAAGATGAGAAATTTGTGGGATCACCCAAGGATATAAAGTGTTAGATTTTGGAGGTATGTTGGAAAAGAGGAGGATGTCCGAGAATCCTCTGGCCTTTTGAAAGGAGAGAATATTTCTGAAGGTTGCTAGGGTTCAACAATGTGAGCCTATTCCCGATATTGTTTGAGGCAGCGGTTAACGGCTTCACAATTCTCTTACCTTCACAATCAATATCCTTGGGAGAAGGTCCTAACAAGAAAACGTAATTCAGCAAATGAAAATAAGTTTTTAAAAAATGGCAATGATCTACTACGAGGAGAGGAGAAAGCTCCACTAATTGGAAAACATTTAACATAAAAGAATTGCTTCTCCTAATCTTTGAACTTGTTTGCTCCCTCTGAAACTAGCTTCTTGTGAGTGTTAGCACTGAAAATTTGGCTGTTCAGATTGCTAAGCTTAACCAGACGCACCAAGTAATTGAGAACTTCAGCGCTTAGAGAGGGAATGCCCGATTTTAAGGCCATGAGCTCTAAGGAGATGAGATATGTATATACATTTGGCGATAATTGAATAGGTGTTATGCCAAGGTGACTCACGAATCTTGACAAAAACTCAAAAAATGGAATGAAACCTCTATGCCAAATGTGGATGGCGGAATAAGCGAAATATCCCTCGGGAGGATTTTGAATAGTGTCATTATCGCTAGGAGGAAAAGCTTCTACTCTTGTAATTTCGAAGTCGTTAAGGATTGCATCAATTTCGTCTTGAGAAAATATAAGGGAATGTCTTGAAATTTCTTTAATCTTTTTTGGGGAAGATTCTGGTTCTGAAGCTATATCCTTTTCTGATTTCTTGGAAGCTGTTTTTAAACCCATGATCCTACCAGGTGAAATAGTTTTATTAAAATTATAATTCATTTCACTATTAATGCCTTTTGAAGGTGTCGAAAGCCTATTGCAATGATTCAAATATCCACCAAGGCATATAGTTCTATACCTTCGAAAGGGTGTTAAAGTTAACGAGAATCATGAGATTCATCGAGCTTTCGATAGTGACAAAAGGGGATATGCAATACAAACACCAGAACACACTCTTCGACAATGTCCAAAGCCCGAATTTTT
The DNA here is from genome assembly GCA_030737815.1 of Allium fistulosum. Lineage (NCBI taxonomy): Eukaryota > Viridiplantae > Streptophyta > Magnoliopsida > Asparagales > Amaryllidaceae > Allium > Allium fistulosum. The sequence continues at coordinate 457,026,517 of CM060902.1, forward strand.
TTACTATTAATAGGTGCAACTATCCCCACAATACTAATTTGAATATATACATTGTCGAAACCATTAACAACATACCCCAATCAAGTCAAATATACCTTTCGACGATGTCGAAACCCACAGATTTTATTCTACTTAAAAATATGAATATTGCCGAAACGTTATACTCTCATTAATTGAAAGACTCGGAGCAAAGTGATTTTAATACAAACGAAAGGGCCTTAGGACATTTCGATAATGTTTATATTAGGAAAATGATAATTATATTCCCGTTGACTATTATGGGTTTCGAACAAGTCAAAAGGGCAAGATGGAATTTCGAAAGCATGCAAACGGCTAGGCTTGTCTCAATTTTGGGGGTTTCGATCAAGTTGGAAAGCTAGATAAGATTTTCAATTGTAACAAAAATGTATTATTCTCAATCCAACTGACGGTAGGAGACATGAATTTCTAACTTTTAACACCTTCCAAAGTAAATTAAAATTGGTCATTGATTATCCAAAGTGAAGTTCCATAGCATATCAAATCCACTTTTTACATGCATTAAGTTATGAATCCTTTTGAAGAGAATTGGGCCTTTGAAGAAATATACTGTGTAGTCATTGACTCGAACACTTTAAGAGGACTTCTTCGAAAGGTGTCAAAATGCGTTGGAACATACTTTTTCCTTTGAAGAGGTCCATCTTATGACAACGACATCAACCCCTTCGAGAGTATTAATTTAAAGTGGATACTTGATTTCCTTTTGACCCTTTCAAAAGGGGTTAAAAAGATAAAGCCGAGTTAGCCGCATCAACCCCTTCGAAAGGGTTAGAAAATTAAGTTGCAATATTGGTTTTATTGATTTAAACAACTAAAACTTCTCTTCGTAGTCACCAGAAAGGAATTTCTTTCCGATTCACTTTTAACCCAATGCTTCTTAGATGTTGACAATTATATTGGTTCGAGCTTGAATTCGCATCTAACAGCAGCGAAAACCCCAAATTTGGAAAATTCAAGCTCAAACCATAATTGATGCTATAGATTAGTGAAAATTGGAAGAATAAAAAACAAATTCTGAGTTTAGAATCATCTTTCAGGAATGACAAGCCTGAATCGAATTCAAAATTCAAAATGTTAACTTGAACTCGAACCCAAAGAAATTTGAAATCAAAATTAAACATGGAAATTTGATTTTTAATATAGGACGATGAATACTCACCTTAAACTCGAACCGGCGACACCATAAATTATGAATTTAGTGAGAAAATGAAATACTTGATTCTTCCTCCAAGGTTTTTTAATGCAGGTAAATGAAAAGAGGAGAGATGGAAGTGTAATTTATAAGGAAGGCAGATGCAAAGAAAGCCATTTGATCAGATTCAAATAAATAGTCAAGATCCATTCAGGAATACCAAAAGGCAGGAAACTTCATGCTGAAATAATGGCGGTATCAAAGCAGTTGATTTGATAAGTCAAGAGCATTCCTTCGCTAGGGAGGGAAAATATTATCACCAAAAGCCACTTCAACTTTGTTGAAACCATGAAGAATACAAAAGAGGGATTCACAAAGAATGATAGCAGCAGCAAGACCTTTCGAAGGAGTCGAAGGGATGCTTTAGAAAACTATTGGATGAGCAAAGGACTTTCAAAGGGATCGAAGGGGAACAAGGCAACTCTTTCGCTTTTGTTAACCCTTTTCGAAATAGTTGGTTCCGCATGCATAAAGGGGTTTCATCTAAGTTAAATGCATCTTTCGAAGGTATCAAATAATTAGCTTCCGCATACGTTCCAAACCTTTCGAAGCAGTTAGTTTCGCCATTGTTTACTTTCCACAGAAGAATATTTGGCCAAAGCAACCCCTTCGAAAGCATAGAACAACCTTTCAAATTGGTTGAAACCTTCTACGAATGTGAAGGAGATCTTGTATATGACCAATATTGCTTCCTCAAACATCAAAAGATAGAGGTTCCGCATTAATCAATGGGAATGCTGTCGAGAGCTACCTTCCATGACTAAGCCTTCTACTATGCTTCAAGTCATTCGAAGCCCCAAAAATACACCTTTCGATGACATCGAAAGCCAACACTCTCTCCTACTTACACAGTGTATCAACAACAAGGTAAAGGCCACTTTTATACCTTTCGATGGAGTTGAAAGTCCCCAAGTTCCATTCAAAAGTAAAGTTAGAAGGGCATCCTGAAATCAACAGAGACGAAAGGTCTTCAAGGCCCCCTTTTGACTAAGTTGAAAGGACGGATGCGAATGTTTTCAACTTGCACCTATAAATAAGAACCAAGGGGTATTGACAAAGAGATCCAAATTCATTCATTCGATACTTGTTCTTTTCTTTAATTTGAAACCCTAAATCCTTAAATTAATTTGGGGATTTTACTTCTTTGAAATACTCAAGCATCATGTATTTCTAAAAAATTATTAATAAAGCAAGTGCATGGTTTTCTCAAATACATTAATTCTGATTTGCTACTTATATATGGGTTCTAGTTATGGATTACATGTATCAATGCCAATCGAAAGGTTACCTTTCAAAGGAGTAGAGACCTTCTGATTTGATTAAAACCCTTAGATCCACTAGGTCCCAACCTTAGGTCACCTCAACTACTTCAAAAGCAGGTTTCGAAGGGATCTTAAGTCATCTCAACTGATTTGAAAAGAGGTTTCAAAGGAATTCTAGTTACCTCAACCATTTCATAAGGTGGTTTTGAAGGAGTTTTAGATTATCTTGACTAATTCGGAAGGAGGTTCCGAAGAGGCTATTCTCACTCTTAATCCTACTTTGAGGCGTTGACAAGATTTATTGTTAACAGTTATGTTGCTAAATTCACAAGAGATCACTTTAATCGAGCATGGGAGCTCCTAGAAGGTTTCTATATAAGCTAAGGAGTTTTTATCTAAGACTGATGGATTGAGGAAGTATTCATATTAGGATGAGTAGGAATACTCGTAACCTTTTTGTAGATAGAACCTTTAAAGCATGTGCACAAAGATCCCGGCAAACTCACTTTTTTGCAACTACACATTATAACAGTATTAGTTGAGTTATATGTCACTATATGTTTGAAATCTTTTCCACATGGAACAATTTCATATTTAGCCATCACCCCAATTTCTTCCAATAAAGCTATCGTACAATCATGAGCTTTACATAACTCATTTTGCAACATTTTTAGGACCGAGGGCGTGATAATTTTTGCTACATGATGTAAAATTTTAGCTAGAAGGGATAGTGAAGGGATACTTTGATTTACTTTAGAATCAGTCCTTGATTCTTCATAATGATGATTGTTTACTAGCCTTTGAAAATTCTCAAAAAGTCATAATAAATCATACTTATAACTGACATACATTTTCACTGCATTATTCATGGTTTGCTTAGTTGGATAATTGTAATATCTGCATAAAATGTTTCACATCCATAAACTAATGCCTATTTCTCTCTTAGACAAAATAATCGACTTAACCAATCGTTCTTTTGAAGATTATATTTTTCAAGCATCGTGTTCCAAGCATTTAAAAAATCAACTTCATACTCATAATCGTATATACAATTACTAAAGTCTTTAGCAAAACTAGAGAATTTATCAAACAAATGATTAAGATGCTTAGCTGCATTTTGATATATATGCCAAATGCACAACCGATGACATGTCCTGGCCACTAAGAAGCAATTGCCATAGCCATGGCAAGCATACTCATAAGTCTTTTTCCAGACTTCACCTTCTTAAATGTATCAATCAACCATGCGAAATTTCGGTGGTCTCATCGTATAATAATGCGGAAGCAAATATTGTTGTTTGCTTATGATTGTTCACACCGAAAAACATTATGAAAACTCTTCCTTCTTTATTTTTTTGTAAGTAGTGTCAGACATACAACATCGCCAAAATAATCATAGTCTACCATCATTTTTGCATCATCCCAAAAAATATTAGTTAACAAATCATTTTCATCCACTTGTATAACATAAAAAAGTTAGGAACTTTCAACTGCATTTGTTGTAAATACTCCAACACTCCATCGGTATCTCCGATATTCATTTTTCTTATTTGTTTGGATCGTAAATAATTCCTATAATCTTTTGGAATAAAACCAAGGTTTTCCCTACCTCCGGCTTGTGTACTAAAAAACTCTAATGCTTCGTTTGGCATAATACTTGAGTTGTCCCCTATATCAGCTTGAGCTATTTGTGCATCAGTCATTTTTCTATGCGATTTAAAGAAATGAGTCTTAGAAGGACTTGACACTATATGTGTATGATATTGAACAAATTTGACAATGTTATATTTTTTACCATCTCGACAATAAACAATTTTCATCCATACTAGGCATCCAAATCTCGGCTCGGCTCGATGAGATTTAACATAAACATTACATTTGTCTTTTCTGTGCCAACCTTCAGCGAAGCAAATCAAAACTCTATCATTAACCGTGCTATGATTTGGTAACATATGTGCTCTACCTTTCCTAGTACTAAAACCAAAACAATATGCATATTCATTGTAAAATCTAAATGCATCGAATTCAGTGAATAGAATCCACAATGGATATTGGATCAGCTGAATTTTTTGTTTCGCTATTAGCATCTTGTGTTGATTTGTTTTGCTCATTTTCACTTTGAAAATTTAGCTTACGACATGCTTTACTATCATCTTCCATGGAGATATGATTAACATTCAAACTCTATTCCAAGTTTAATGAAGAAGAAGAGAACACAATATCAAACTCAAGTTGAAACATAGAACAATTATTTAGATTTTAAATGAGAAATTAAATATTGCTTTTGTGAAGAGATGGTTGTAGAAGAGAAAGGGATGTGAGCGTTCAAATAAAGGAAAGATTTAATTGAAAATTAGTGCTTTAATTATCCAACTAAACGGAGTGAAAATTTCTGTTAATTTCTTTGTTACTCGCTTGACATGTGGCATAATTATATTGGTATAGATAGAGGTATAGAGAAAAATCTCATTTTATTGAAAAATAATACTAATAAACATCCCAATCTTAGTTTAAAAAAAAATTCTGTTATTATTTATGAATTTCACTAGAAATTCATAAATAATAACCTTATTAAATCTATCCCATAAATCTTATTCTATTTCATTCAAACACTATAATTTACAAACATTTCACACAATTATAAACAATTATGTTTATTATTTATTTATCTAATTCTTAGCTTATTACACAATCATACCCACCTAATTTCAATTAATTATTGTCCAATTCAAATTAATAATTAATTATAATTAAACACCCAAAATAAGACAATCAACAATAGTTATCCAATTAAGGCACAATACATACAATATAGCCACAATTATCAAACAATCATTAACAAATACCAATAGTTATAATTTTGGATCAATAAATATCTATTTTATAATTAAGAATTCAATTAATTAAATTAAATTAATCATACTAATGCATTTTTTTTCAAAAATCTCCAAACTAAGCAAACCTAAAGCTATATCGCCTAAAATTCCATCATGAGTCCAACAGAAGAAACCGCTCATGAATCAGAATTCTTATGCACAAGATATTATGATTAGAAGATATGATTCTTGTTTTAATAACCAAAATAAAATAAAATACGTATATGCACCATATATGTCATATTCCTCATTCCCCTTAATCATGCAACCGAACCCAACTTCGAGCCTTAAGCCACCAATTTTAGTCACTGACTGCCTCCTTCACACTTTGCTTCGACCCAAGCCATCATTGACGTCCCCATGCCTAGCCGCACCACCTCCCATTGACTGATCACCCTTTGTGCCACTACCAACCGCCTTCAACGAAGCCAAACATGGATATTTAGGCTTAATTTTCGACAAGATCTTGCGTCTAATGCATGATCAGAGACCGTGGATCTAATGCTCATGACATCCTCTAACCTTTGGTCCTTTTCGGTTAACGATTGATCGTTATTTCTTCATTGAATCGAAAACTCTAAAAGGATGGTTGGAACTTCTTCTCTAATTTTCAGCTGCTTCAATGTCTTGCCTAAAAACAAATGCTTGTCGTATGTTCCATTCGCCGAATGCTTTCCAATGATATATAATTCGATAGGGTTCCGACACTTTGATTTTTAAGTCAACTTGTAATTAGAGATAATCATCTTCCATTAGCAGGTGATTAAGAAATTTTGAAAATTAGAGAGGAAAATGAAGATAGAGGTCATAGCTAGGATTTCTTAGTCTCAAATATATAGTCGTTAGGCTGGGTTATGGACTGTGTATGTAGTTTGAACCAAAATAGCTACATACACTGTTTAAACACTGTAACGCTTCTATTTTGCAAACCGTAACTCCGAATATATCAAAACTAAGTATGAAACTGATCATCTCGGAATGACCATTGCAATGGTTATAAATACAATAACCAATTCTCCATTTTATTAAAAACAATGGCTTCAGACATAACGGCTAGTTCTGTTCCTTCTCTTGGAACATCCTACTCCCCTCCTCCTCCTCTGCCGCTGTCAGCCTCTCTCCCACCTGTGCCTACTCCTCCTCCTCCCCTCCCTCCACACCCTCCAGCCGTGTCCTTTCCCCCACGTCCTCCTTCAGCGCCTTCTGCTTCAGCCTCCCCTCCTTCCTGGTCTTCCCTGTTTGCATCAAAACCTAGGAACCCAGGCTCCTTTTCTCCTGAGGAGTTCATTCTCGATTATCAAGGAAAGCCTCTTCCTCCTCCTGACATTCTGGTGTCAGAAGGTAAAAGATACTGGGATGGGTATCTTGTCGGTTTTTTCCTCGGAGTACCAGTAAATTACATGGCTGTTATTTCTCATATAAAAAAATGTGGAAACTGAAAGGGTCCTACGACATCAAATCTGATGGAGCTAATTTATTTTTCAAATTTAGCAGTTCGGAAGACAAGCAAAATATTCTTAGAGCTGATCCTTCTTTTATTCGTGGACAAATGTTTGTCATCACTAACTGGAAACCAGCTTTTGGATCTGTTCAATCTCAAGTGAAAACGGTTCATATATGGATTCATCTTTACAACATCCCTCATATAGCCTGGACTCTAATTGGAATTAACTGGATTGCTTGTCATCTGGGGAAACTGGTATGCTTCAATGAAGCCACTGAAAGGCGAGAGAGAATGGAATATGCAAAATGCTTGGTTGAAATTGCTCCTGATAAAGAATTACCAGAATATTTACTGATAGGAGATGGAGAGGACACTTGCCAAAAAGTCTACATAGAGTATTCATGGAGGCCTCTAATTTGCATGTCATGTAAAGTTTTTGGTCACTAAACAAAAAACTGTGATATGGAAAAAAATAATGCAGGAGAGAAAGTAAGCATTGAAAAAGAAGTAGTGGCTAATGATGTAGCTCCTTTAGCAAAAACTAAAGCTTTAGTTCCACGTAAAATCTATGTGACTAGCATGAAGTCGAAGCATTAAAAATGGAAACTTAAAGCTACTCAAGTTAACCAAAAAGAGGAGGTTCAAGCCAAAAGTAAAGTGGTTACAGATTTTGATTCAAATAAATTAAAAGGGAAAGAAGCAGCTGATATATCCAAAGCAAGGCAGTCTCAAGAAATACCATATGATCCAGTTGAAACAAGTAATGCTTTTGCTATTCTCTCTGATGTTGAGGAAGGAGAATGTATAGAAGAAATTGAAGGAATAAAAGAAACCATGAAAGTTGTAGCAGACGATAATTTAAATCAGCAGACAAAAGGCAACTTGGATAATTCTATTAGTACACAAAGGAATCAAGTCCAAGCAGATTTAAGTATAAATTACAATCAGCAGCAGGCTGACAATCAAAACAAATTCAAAGATAAGGAAACGACAAGCCAAAATTACTCTACTAATCCTGAGAATTATATTGCTGCTGCAGTTGATTCATCTATGATGGCTAGTTTAGTTATAACAAACAGTCCATATTCTAAATTAAAGCCTCCACATGAAATTCCGTTGTATCCTCCAGCAAATGATAACACTGCTCTATCTGTCTTGGGTACAACTTCAGATTCTGATTTTGGGTCCGAAGATGATATGAATGATGGCTATGAATACAATCAGGAGCAAATTCTTGCCAAGCTCAATCCAAAGTATTCCACAAAGAGTGCTAAGGAAGCCTCTGCTAAGAAACAAAGTACAAAGAGTCACACGGCAATCGGCCAAAAAACACATAAAGTAGCGATGATCGATAATATTGGTTATTGGAATATTCGTGGAGGGCATGATGATGCCAAAGTATATGAAATTAAACAACTCATCAAAGGCAACAAATTGGAAATTATATGCATCAGTGAAACAAAATATTCAGAAGTAGAAACTAACTCATTTGCTAAACTTATTGCTCCTGGTTGGGCATTAATTCACAATCATATAGCTGCCCCTTACGGTCGTTTAATGATTTTGTGGAACCCCCAAGTTTATTCTATCATTGCTACTGATACCCATAGACAATTCATTCATTGCAATATAAATCACTTGGCTACTAATTTCAAATTTATCTCTACTTTTGTTTATGCAGATAACAACAAAGCTGATAGACAGTTCTTTCTTGACTTACTTCCTACTATGCACTCTACTAATCCGTGGATTTTTCTAGGAGATTTCAACTGTATGCAAAGCTCTGATGATAAACTTGGTGGCTTACCTTTGTCTTTGGTAGATGTTGCCCCTTTGAATAACGCCATCCTTCTTTCTCATCTTCATGAAGTTCCAAAAACACGTGTTTTTTATACTTGGAACAACTGTAGCAGATCTGGTAATAGAACTTTTTGCAAACTGGATCGATCGTATTTTAATGCCTCTGCCTATAATGCTTGGCCTGAGCTTATATCCTTTTTTCCCACACCTTCTATTTCTGATCATAGTCCTATCATTTTGGACTGGGGCACAAGGAATGATAGAGGTCCATCCACTTTTAATTTCTTCAACAGCTGGATTTCTGATCCTGAATTTTTACCTCTGATCGAGCATGTATGGGCCATTCCCAAATATGGCAATCCCATGTTCATTCTGCAATCTAAACTTAAAGATTGTAAAGCTTCTATCAAAGCTTGGTCTTCGCAAAAGTATGGTACTGGTAACCTTCTATCCTCTAAATTAAGATATAAGCTTAATGCCATTCAAATTTTGTTGCAGGATGACCCCTGTGATTTAGTTCTTTCAGATAAAGAGCACGAGCTAACCAAAAACCTGAAAATAGCTATCAAAACTGAATTACATATGCTTCGAGATAAAAACAGACATAATTGGGATATAGGAGGTGACAAAAACTCTAAAATATTTCATTATTCTTTGAAACTGAAAAAGACTTCTACCTTAATTCACATGATTAAAGATATGCATGGTTTTGAAGTGAACTCGCAATCGAGTATAAAGCAATCCTTTCTTAGCTATTATAAGCACCTTTTTGCTCGTAATAACTCTAATCCTAAATTGCATGTTTTAAATGACTTTTCTCTGAATTCTATCACTAATGAACAAGCTGGTAATTTAATTAAACTAATAACCCCAGAAGAAATCCATGAAACTATATCAAAATTGAAAACCACTAGCTCCCATGGTCCTGATGGTTTTACAGCTTTGTTTTTTCAAAAATGTTGGCATATTATAAATCATGATTTTTGTAAAGCAATACAACACTTTTTCAAAACCAACACTTTATTGAACGGCATTAATCATACTAAACTAGCTCTTATTCCTAAGGTTAATCTTCCTCAATATGTTTCAGATTTCAGGCCCATTGCTTGTTGCAATGTTATTTACAAATGCATTGCTAAAATTATCTCTTCTCGCATGAAAAATTGCCTTTCTGATTTAATCTCTCCTAATCAAAATGGGTTCTTATCTGGGAGATCTATAACTGATAATATTTTATTATCTCAAGAACTTATTAAAGGTTACAATAGGAAAAACATCTCTTCTAGATGTTTCCTAAAGTTAGATATCCAGAAAGCTTACGACTCTGTTCGATGGGATGCTATCATTTCTATTATGTCTAGGATGAATTTTCCATTACCATTTTTAGCCTGGATATACACATGCATTTCTACTGTTTACGTGTCTTTATCTCTCAATGGGGAATCTTTTGGCTATTTTAAAACTCAAAAAGGAATTAGGCAAGGGGATCCTATCTCCTCTTCTCTATTCATTTTAGTTATGGAAGTCCTTACCTATTTGACTAGCATGGAATACAAAAATAAAAATATTGACTTTCACCCTAATGTCAGAAACATCAAATTTCTACTTTGATGTTTGCTGATGATCTCTTGCTTTTTACTAAACCAAATATTAAATCTATCTCCAACGTGTTCTCTACTCTTCAAATCTTTAAACAAATGACAGGTCTCCACATAAATAAAAGCAAATCTCAAATTAACATTGCTGGAGTTTCAGATAATGTTCACCAGAATATTCTTTCTGCTTCTGGTCTTCAGGTCATAGATCCCAATACCATGTACCTTGGTGTTCCAATGTGTAAGTCCAGAATTTCCAATGCGCAGTGCCTTCCCTTATACGAAAAAATAATATTTAAACTCAAAACATATAATGGTGATAAACTATCACAAGCTGGCAGACTTGTGATCATAAAAAGCATTGCCATTTCTATGTGTACGTACTATTTTAGGCTGTTCATCATTCCTATAAAGCTTATTAACATGTTAAACCGTGCATTTAACCATTTTCTGTGGCATGGAAATATTTATTCTACCAAACTTATCCCGATTGCTTATAAAAAGATTATCATCCCCTTTAATATGGGTGGCCTTGGCATCATTAATCTTAAAACTTGAAACATTGCTACTGCCTCACATCATGTCAACAGACTGCTTAGCAATAATCAGGGGCTGTGGGCAGTCTGGAATAGACACTACAATCTTAAAAGGAATAATTTTTGGACTATGAATGTTAACAATGATGCTAGCTATTTTTGGAAAAGACTGATTGAGAATAGAAGATATTACCTGCCTTTGGTTAGATGCAACACAAACAACTCCTTTTGGCACTCCCCTTGGTGTGCTCCTGGTATGATCCTTTCTCACTCGATCGATTATAATCTTATTAATAATTCTAGGATTCCTCAAAATGCTAATGCTGTTTCATATATTAACAATGAGGGAATTCATCTTCCTCACAGTTCTCCCTCTCTGACAAACCTCTGGTCTTCGATTAGAAACTCTTATTTTCCTTCTGATCAGCCGGGACTAAGCTGGAATGCCAAGCACCATAGTTTATCTTTGGTTTATAAAGCAATCACTCATAGGAATTACAGTTTTCCTTTTCCTTGGCATGCTCGAATTTGGAATTCTGGATCGAAACCTAAGCACAATCTTCTCTTGTGGAAATGCCTGATGAATGCTGTTCATACGCAAGATAATCTTGTTAGAAGACATTTCATCGATCACTCGTTGTGCATTCTTTGCAATCGTGCTGCTGAAAACGTTGGGCACCTTTTCTTCAGTTGTTTATTCTCTTTCCAGCTTTGGAAACGCGTCCTTCTTCACTTACAGGAGTCTCCACCCCCACAGAGATTACAAGCTTGATGGATTCGTATCTTCCAAAAAACTAGGTGGAAATCTTCTTCTTCCTCTCGTCTGCTCAAATTTCTCAAGCTTACGGTTGCCACGATCTGGGAGGAGAGGAATAAACGTAGATTTATGCAGTCTAACTCTACTATTTCCACTTTGTTATATGCAATTTTGTCGTGAGAGATGCTGTAGCTTTTTGTTGTAGCATCTCCTTACCGTATTGTATTGTTTAGTTCTTCTTCGAGTATTTGTACTCTGTATTTTGTTTTAATAAATTGTGGACTGTCCACTATAAAAACAGGCTGGCCTTGCCAAAAAAAAAATTTGCAGTGTTAAATTTGCGGGTCGTTACATCATACATTCTATAATTTTCTAGGATTTATTTGGATTTTTAAGATACTTTTTCAACCCAAAAATCAGTTTTTATCTAATTTAAATGAACCTAACTTCTCCTATTTTATTTTTGGTGCAACTAAACTCTTTTTATCAAAATAATTTCATTTTTTGAATATGTCTCATCTTTACCTTTTAAAATAAATTTTATTTTATTTTTATTTTAAATTTTTGTTTATAAAAAGAAAAACATAAGGGCCGAAACCTAGAGCTATTGCTCCAGGCCAGATCGACCCAAACGGTCGACCTAGACCCTTGGGCGGTCGACTGACCATTGATGTGGGTGTTGACTACTGTGGTTGGACCTGGAGTAGTAGCTCCAAGTTTCATCTCCTCGACGATCATCGTTCACGCATTTCTCTCTCTTCCGTCCGAACATACTTCCAGCACACATTACAACAACCAATTCACATCCACTTCAAGCAATGATGAATGCATGCAGAAGGTATAGGGTGTTTATAACATGGTTCATTTCTATTTTCAGTTAACTAAGCAAGAATAAATCATATACAGACACAATTCAAGCACACACAAAAATCAATACAAGATACACACACATCATACATTGCATTTAAACACAGATTTATGAGTGAAATATCACTCACAACAAAATACCCATTTCATAACTTGCAATGCCAATTGTAATAGGCATATTGCAACTAGCAACCGCCAGTCATTATATGCGAAGTTGCAATAGGATGATTGCATTTTACAACTATTTCTGACTGTTGTAAGAAAGAGTTATGTTAGAGATTTTTTACAATGGTTAAAAGCAGTTACAATAGGTTCTTTTACAACTGTAAATGCCAATTACAAGTCTGTAACATTTAGCTATAGCTTATATATTATAATACATATGTAGCGGCATTTAATAATTTAATGATTGAAACATATATCATTATAAAACAACCAATAATATTATAGAATAATTTAATAATTCATTTTAAAATCAAATAATAAATTTTATACAATACATTTTTAATCCTTAATAAACTTATTACAAAACACATTTTTTATATTCAACATTTAATTCCTTTCTAAATTACATATTGTTCCTTTTACATTTATTTTTCTTTCTTAAACTAAATAAACAAAACAAGCCCTAAAGCAACTATGCTTAAGCTTCTCCTTTTCGGTCAAAATCTTACACTAATTTGATCTCCTCAACCAGACTTGAAGAATTGCTTACCACTCCACTCTCTCAACCATGCTCATCATTTCACTCATTGCCCATGCCTAACCCACAAATCCATATCCAGCATTTACTTTTTCTTTGGCATGCAGCAACTGCACAATACAACTTCATACCCACCAACCCTACAAACATTTTTGCCATGTTACAATTACATCATAAAGAGAATGAATTTGTATTTCCCACCAACAGTCATGACCATTGAATATCCACACAATCACCTGCTCACACTGACAGCACTTCAGCTCACAATGTCAACTTGCACTTCTCCACAAGCAACCAGGTCACCTCCTCCAAAACCAACTTTATCTACTTCAATACAAATAATTGAATACCGACTTTATTGAAAAATAGAGAGTCAATTATCATCCAAGATAACCTTTTATAAGATATTCAAGTAGCATAATGCAAATCTTTTATGCTTCCCATTAGAGATTAGGGTAAAAGAAACTAAGATTACAATGTTTGACAATCATAGTGCAGATCTTTACAACTTCATCAATTATAATGTAATTAACTACTGCAAGTTAATGTAATTAAAAAAATATACCTTTGAGTTAAGCAACCAACTTCAAAAGAGAAAATCAAGGCTAGAGGCATATCCAACTTCCAACATACAAGTGAGAATTAACATCATTATAATGTTTCCAGCCTCCTTAATAACTATAATCAGTTTAAGCTGCTCCAGAATATTATAGCTAGCAAGCGCTGCCACTATCACATCCACTTTTTTCAAGGCTGAAACTAGACTCTATTGATCATCGAAAGAACCGTATAACTGGATAGCAAAGAAGAAAATGTTGGAGAAAATACTTTGATTTACATAAAACTATAAAAAATGGAATTTTGGGTATTAAAATCAGTAATAAGGAATTATCATTAGAACCTCGTTTTCATACTAAATAAACTAATAAACTACTTCACAAGTTAACATACAGTTTTGACTTGAGAGCATAGCGAACCATGAATGTTGTTACAGCTATGTACACAGAACTTAGATGCAATATGAAAATAGATTCAGGATAGTATTCAACATGCATGTGTAACAGACATGGTAGAAACTATTACGAAGTACAAACAGTTGGAAAAACATGTCGTCGACACAAAATACTATGATTTACCTACCTAATATAGATTGTTTACATTTTAATAAAAATATGTGAGTATAACTTGTAGCAAACACAAAAAAAATAAGAAAATGGTGGATTTAAAATCTAATATAAAATATAACATATAATACTGAATTGGCAAATTAATAGTTATAACTCGGAAATTTGGATTAGGTAGATCGGTTATCAAATTTGCTATGAACGTATTCACAATTTGATATACATACATCCTGTATTGAAATTTAAGGAATTCTAATTCTACACCTGCAAAATAAATTTGAAGAAAGATCAGATTGGTAACCATAACGTTGAAAGTACGTCATCGACTCTTCGACCCTAAATCCCTCTTCTACCTCGCCGAGCAAACCTTCCACTCCCCCATCCACATCTTCGTAAACAACGCCGACTTAATCGACTCCACCTACTCTATAATCTCCTCCTACTCCGTCGACGACTTCCAATTGATATTCAAAGTGAACGCACGTGGTGCGTTCTTGTGCCTACAAGAAGCGAGTAAGCGGATCATGAAAGGAAGGGGCAGAAGGGTAGTTATGATATCAAGCTCGCTAGTTGGAGCGTTGATGCCTAACAACGTGGCATACACGGCTTGTGGTGGAGACGATGGTAACGGAGATGAAAGAGGCTAGGGTTATTGTGAATAATGAAGTATTGAGGTGACTAGTGAGGTAGATAATTTAGGGGCAATATTTGGAATAGTGGTGGAAGCGGGAAATGAAATGAGGAAAGTTGGTTGAAGCCAAAAATTTTGATTTGAGGTCAAACATTTGGGTTTGGAGCCTAAAGATAACTTACAATATTTTATATCAAACAATATTGCAAAGCCGGAATACATGTTGCAATAAATTTTGTTTTAAAATTTTATGAATATTTTTAAATTTCTTATAGAAAAATTCGAATATTTGATTTAAAATTTTATGTATATTTTCAAATTTATTATAGAAAATTTCAAATTTTTAGAATTTTAAGATTATTGAATATTAAATATTACTTCTTGGTTATTAAATATTAATGTTTAATTATTTATTATTAAATATTACTCTTAATTATTAATTATTAATTATTTAAAAATAATTACTAATTATTAATTATTAAATTAAGTACTAAATATTAATAGTAGTTACTAAATATTAAATACTAATAGTAATTATTATAAAATATAATTGTTAACAATTTAATTTAATATAATTTATTAATTATATTTATTAATTATTAAATTTAATTAATACATATTTACTATAATTTACAAATTATTACCAATCGATTATAATAAATATAAAAAATAATTATTGATTATAGATAATATTTAGTAATTATGAATTATTTATTAATAATAATTGGTTATAAATTATAAATAATTACCTATCTAAGTTTTCATTTATTGATTATTAATTTTAAAGTACCATGTACAATTATTAAATATTTATCATAATTATTGATTGTTATTAACTATTAGTTTTTTAATAGTCGTTATTAATTAATAATTACTTAAAATTAATTATTAAATACAAAATATTACTTCATAATAATTAAATTTTATTACTAATTATAATTATTAAATATTAATCTTAATTATTACATAATTAAAAATATGTCTATTGCAATTGGCAAGAAAATGTAGTTGTTAAAAATATTTTCATTTTAACTAGTAGGAAAATGTGGTTGTTAAATATATGTTCATTGCAACTGGTAGAAAAATACAGTTGTTAAAAATATGTTTATTGCAATTGGTAACAAAACGCAGTTATTAAAAATATTACTTCTTTATTATTACTCATTAATTACTGATTATTAAATATTAAATATTACTCTTAATTATAATTAATCAATGAACAATAATTATTAATTATTAAATATTAAATGAAATACTAAATATTAATAGCATTTATTAAATATTAAATACGTCCGCGAGCATAGCTCAGCTGGTTGAGGACTACCTTGCAACCATGGAACAAAGTTCTTGGAGGTTGCGGGTTCGAGTCCCGCAACCGAGATATGTTTCCCTTAAGGCTTGTAGCGGTTATCCTCCATAAAACCTACTTGGTAGAGGATTGATGCTCTGGGCTGGGCTAGCTAAAAAGGGGGATCAGTGTGGCGGATAGCTGAATTCCCTAGCTCTACTCTCCGGAGTAGGGTTTTTTTTAAAAAAATATTAAATACTAATAGTAATTTTATAAAATATAATTGTTAATAATTTGATATTAAATATTAATTATATTTTTTAATTATTAAATGTAATTAATAAATATTAAATATAATTTAATAATTTTTAACAATTAATTATAATAAATTATTAAATATGGAAAATAATTATTGATTATAGATAATAGTTACTAATTATGAATTATTTATTAATAATCATTGGTTATAAATTATAAATAATTACTTATCTAAGTTTTCATTTATAAATTATTAATTCTAAACTACCATTTATAATTATTAAATATTTGTCATGATTAATGATTGTTATTAATTATTGATTTTTTAATAGTCGTTATTAATTATTAATTATTAATTATTTTAATTACTTATTTAAATTAATTATTAAATACTAAATATCACTTCATAATAATTAAGTTTTATTATTAATTATATTTATTAAATATCGGCATTAATTATTATATAATTAAAAATATGTCTATTGCAACTGGCAAGAAAACGTAGTTGTTAAAAATATGTTTATTACAACTAGTAGAAAAACACAGTTGTTAAAAATATGTCTATTGGAACTGGCAGGAAAACGCAGTTGTTAAAAATATGTTTATTGCAACTGGTAGCAAAACGCAGTTGTTAAAAATATTACTTCTTAATTGTTAAATATTACTTATTAATTATTGATTATTAAATATTAAATATTACTCTTAATTGTTAGTTATTGAATAATAATTACTAATTATTAATTATTGAACAAAATTCTAACTTCTTCCTTTCTAGTGGTGTAGTTGAGTGTTGAGAAGGATATATTTTGATATTGGATTTTAGAGAATTTATTTCTATTTTATTTTGATTTTCGAAATGGGAACTAGGCTTTTAATTATTTTCAAAGTTGAAAATGAGCTAGTGGATGCAAAAATGAACACGGGAAGTGATATTTGTGGGCATAAGGGAAGATTCTGGATACCTCAAGAATATGAAGAGAGGATATTATTTTTCTAAGTGTGTTAATGGGCTAAATGGGCTCATATTCCATTCCTTAATTTATTCATTCACTCTTCTTTTCTTTTCAAATTAATTTTCTTTTTATACAAGTTAGCTTTAATCTCCAAATAAAAAATCATATTTATTTTCCATAATTTATTTAACCCATTCAAATAATTATTTCCTTTATTTACTCCACTACTAGAACAACAGTAAATAGCGATGGAAGCTTCCAACGGCCGTCGACAGATATTTCCAACAGCTACCGATGGCTGACGATCTCCGTGGTATTTTCGTACATAAAATTAGTAGCCGTGTAAACCATCAAAAACCGACATAAATTAGCCATCGGCGGCCGTCGCAAGCTATCGGAAAAAAGCGTGTATACAGGCTCCAGACCGAGAACAGATTCATTATCCCCTTTCCCCCAAAATTCACCAAATATATAACTCCATCACCTCCTCCCCGTCGTCAGCCAGCTCCAGCGCTTCCCCATCATCTCCAACTTCATCATTCTCCACTGTCGACAAGTCTAGGCCCTTCATCAGTCTCCAATCAAGTTTTATTCCTAAACCCTAATTAATTTTGGTTTGATAAATTATGGTTAATTTGTTATTCTAGTTGTTTATAATAACCCATTGATTGTTTACTATACTCCATTGAATGCTAATTACAGTTATTATCATTTAAATGTCGAAAACATTAATTTGTTTAGTGTATGTTAGTGTATATACGTTGATTAATTAGTGCATATGCGCGTTAGAGCTAGCATAGGTTAATTAGGGTAGATGTGCATGATTTAGTGTATGTGTTTTCTAAAATGTCAAACACGATAATTAGTGCTTTGTATTTTATAATTCCCTTAGAGAGTTTTTGGCCCCGTGTGACAAGTATTGTATATGATCGTTGTATGGATATTCGTTTTTATCATAGAACATATATTTATATTCATCCGATACAATATTTATCGGATTTGTTCCTGTATTAGACAAGCTACAAACACAATAAAGTAATTGTATTTTGCAAATCATTTCATTTTAAACGGTTCACAAAATTTCGACAACACTATTATTTTGTTCCCTGTGTACATGCATATGTGTACGATATAGGGAACAAAAGGGAAGTGCTGCCGAAATTTTGTTGAATGAAATGATTTACAAAATATAATTATTACTACTGTGTTTGTAATGAGAAGTAGGATGACCAACCATCAAAGTGTAAAACAATAACCTAAAAATTGTGGATTATATTCATATAATAATTTATGTAAATCCTTTTGAAAATAAAATTAAATAGAATAATATTATATATTTGCGAAATTTAAATGTATGATTTAATTGAAAAATAAAATGTCAATATGTAAATGATTAATACATTTTTATATTTTAAAGTAGGAAAAATGGTCAGTTATTTTATCGATCAGAGCTGGATGTACCAACAACGAAGAGAAATTGAAGGCTCAATAAGTGAATGTTTTCAAAATGGTATACACGTTTTTATTGAATTCGCTTTAAGTAATAATGGGAATGATGAAAAAATTCGTTTTCCATGTAGCAGGTGCAAATTATTGAAGCATTTGATACCAGATATAGTAATAGTTCATTTACGCTAATATGGTTTCGTGCCAAATTATTTGGTGTAGGATCGTCATGGAGAACTTAGAGCACCTAATCCGTACATTCAGAGGGGAAGGTGGATATTGAAATTATTCTGACGAATCTCATAGAAGATATGGTTGAAGATGCAGCACATTCAATGTTCCCTACTGTTGAAGTTGATGGTAACGATGTTAATATCGAAGAAGAACCAAGTATTGGAGCAATTTTTTTTTATGATTTATTGAATGCTGCTAAGAAACCCATTTAGGATGGTTGTATAAGCGGTACTCAACTATCAGTAACTATAGAATACATTGTGATGAAATCAAAATACAACTTCATAGAAGCTGGGTTTACAGCTATAGTACAAGCTGCAAAATGGCATATGCCACCCAATAATTTAATGTGGAAAAATCACTATGAAGTGAAAAAACTTATGTCTGCTTTTGGTTTGCCGTATCAAAAAATAGATACATGTTTAAATGGTTGCATGTTGTTTTGGAAAGAAGACATCAATCTTAGAAGTTGTAAAATATGTAAGCAGGAAAGATACAAACCAAGAAAAAAGAAGTGAAAGGAAGTTATGTACAAGTGTATGCATTACTTACCCATCACTCCTGGACTTCAAAGGTTATATGCATCTTCTATAACCACGCATCATATGAGGTGGCACTATGTGAGAACACAAGAAGAAGGTAAGTTAACACACCCAGCTGATGGAGAAGCATGGAAACATTTTGATAAGACATTCCCCGCTTTCGCAACGGAGAGCCGTAATGTTAGACTTGATTTATGTATGGATGGATTTTCACTGTTCTCTCAATTTGGTTCAAAATATTCATCTTGACCTATAATCGTTACACCTTACAATTTACCCTCATGGATGTGTATGAAAACTCCATATATGTTTCTCACTATTGTCATCCCTAGTCCTGATGATCACACATAAGGAATCGACGTATATTTACAACCGTTGATTGAAGAGTTGAAAACATTATGGTATGAAGGTGTTGAAACATACAACATTTCAAAAAAAAATCGTATGTTTACTTCTCTGCTGTGGACTATAAGTGATTTTCTTACGTATGCAATGCTTTCGGGTTGAAGTATGGCTGAACGTCTAGCTTGTCCTTATTGCATGGAAGAAACATGAGCATTTTCTTTAACGCATGGGAAGAAAATTTCGTGATTTGACTCTCATCGGTATTTTCTCCATACTAATCATTCTTTTAGAAAAGATAAAAAAAACTTTACAAGTAATAGACTTGAGACCTTGCGACCACCAACGATTTGGTCAAGCGAAGATATTTATGATCTTGTAA
Source organism: Allium fistulosum (assembly GCA_030737815.1). Taxonomy (NCBI): domain Eukaryota; kingdom Viridiplantae; phylum Streptophyta; class Magnoliopsida; order Asparagales; family Amaryllidaceae; genus Allium; species Allium fistulosum. The sequence goes on from CM060902.1 coordinate 457,046,788, forward strand.
AGGATTATCCAAAGATTCATGAAACTGGCGATCAAATTGAAATTCAAGGTAAATTGATGATTCATAATTGGTACAAAAAAAATATATTTTGAAAGTTGCCTTATTGGAAAAATCTCCTAATTCGTCATAATATTGACGTGATGCACAACGAGAAAAATGTGTTCAATAATGTATTTAACATAGTTCTGAATGTTAAAGGAACAACTAAAGACGATTTGAAATCAAGACGTGATATAGAGGCAATATGCAATCGTCCTGAGCTTCATATGAAGCCAAATGACACAAAAAAAACCCAAAGCATGCTATGAGCTAGATAGGTAACCAAGTTAAAGTACTGTTAAAGTGGGTGGAAGGATTAAGATTTCCTGATAGGATTTCCCCAATCTTCATAGATGGGTCGACTATAAGAACGATAAACTGAGTGGGATGAAAATTCATGATTGTCATGTAATGATGGAACATTTTTTACCCTTCGCTTTCAAAGAACTGTTGTCCACAAAAGTTTGGACAGTTGTAACAGAACTTAGTTTGTATTATAAGAAGCTTTGTTCAACTATGTTAAAAGTTGATTGTCTATGTAAACTTGAGGAAGAAATTCCTATACCGCTCTACAAACTGGAGAAAATATTTCCTCCGGGTTTCTTTAATGTAATGGAGCATTTACCTATTCATCTTCCGTTTGAAGCATGTCTTCGAGGTCCTATGCAATATGGATGGATGTATCCGTTTAAAAAGTATTAATATTGAGTATGTTAAATTTTAGTTTAATTACATGTAATAAAATTTAATTATAATTATTCTTAATAGGTACTTAAATCATCTAAAGAAAAAAATGAGAAAAAAAGCACGAGTTGAAGGTTCAATATACAAATCATATATCGAAGAAGAAGCTTCATTCTTTTTCTCTCATTATTTCAGTGACCATGCGAACTTATCTTTTGAAAGTGCTACGCGAAATGATGAGGGCATTAAATATGATTCTTCGGAGTCAGTGCTATCTAATTTTAGACAGCAGGGACATCCTGCTAGAAAATGTGTGAAAGTATGGTTAGACGAACGAGATTATCATGTAACTCACATATATGTTCTTCTTAACTGTGCAGAAGTTGCACCATTTGTTAGGTATTATTAACTAACATATCTAAAATTATTTACTTGAATAATACATGTGTGTATTAATTATAATGCAATATATTATTTATATATGAAGTATTTACGAATCACAGCATCCAAGCGGCGATATCAGCAAAAAAAATTTTACTTGGTTTTCGAACCACGTATATGATCCGGTAAATTTTGTGGTCGACGAAGGATTGAAACATCTTGCGATGAGACCAAAAAGAAAAGTCAAGACATATCCAATATTCTTTGTCAATGGATACAAATTCAACGTCAAAGAATATGAGACTGAAAAATTAACTAACAACACCGGTATATATGTTAAAGATAGTGATGATCCAAATGATCACATAAATGATTTTTATGGTGTGTTAACTCAGATTTTGCAATTAACATATTTCACCAGACCTGCGGAAGAAGTTTATTTGTTTAGATACAACTGGTTCAGTAATGTTCCAGGTTCTGAAATCAAAGTGCACCAAAAATATAATATTATTGAAATAAAGCATAAATCATGTTATCATAAGTACGATCCATTTATACTAGCAAAACAAGCCCTATATTTTTATTATGCTCCTTATCCATCTATAAAATGAGATAAAGCAGACTGGTCGGTAGTTTTAAAATGAAGGCAAGATTTACGTTTGATGGAAAGAATATTCCAAACGAACAAGTGTACCAAACGAATATCGAGGAAAATGGCGAAATTACAATAACAGATGATCAAACCGATTTTGGACATCTAGATGATGAATCAAATTTATCAGTAGAAGCATTTGAGACACCTTAATTTGTTCAGTAGAGAATACATAATTTATACCTGTAAAATATAATCTTTATTTTTAGTTCGCAGGCGGATTCAGACGGGAACTCGGCGAACAGGCAGAAAAATCCAATCACACACCGTGGTGGTCCGAAATAATTTAGCATCATCGCGAGAACCTGCTAAATTGATTAAATGCAATTACGAACAGTTATTATATTTTTTGTATAAATTTGTATGAGCAACAATAATATACACCAATTATTACAGGAAAGAGCGTGTGGGCTCCTGTCTCGTATATGTACTTATTTGAACATACTAATGCCGTTAGGCAGATCGACGATGAGGGATCGGTGACGTATGTCTGCCATGAGAATGATAAAACATACGTCGTACATGTAAGTATATTTTAAGTTATAAGTTATTAATAATGATCATTTTAATTAATTAGTTATAAAATATTATAATAATATCATGTAAAATTTTATTGTATTTAATTTTTCGTTTGCAGAAAAGATTTATGCAAGCACGTACGCAGATGCTTGAGCATTCGAGATGGGAGAAATTGACCACTGATGAGGAGGACGTTATTTTCGACTCTGTTATGGACTTGACACAGAGAAATATGCGTTATGGCTACGACAATCAATTGGTAATTTATAAAAATTAACTAAGTTGTAAAAATTGCTTAATTTTTATAAAAGTTATGCAATAACTTAAACATATTTCGACTTGTTTCGTAGGCTCGAGCCTCACAAAAGGCTTATGAAAAGGCTCAGAACAATGCTGAGATTAATGAGCTTTGACGACAGATTGCATAGCTGCAGGAGCAGGACCGCCTCCGAACAGTGCAAATGAAGCAACTGAACCAGCGTTTGGCCGAGTATATGGAGCACCATGGAGCATTCCCTTTGTCTGGTGGTTTCGGAGCGGATGACGAGTCATGAGGTATGTTTTGCAGTTTTTGTTTTTGAAACTTGTGTATATATATACAATGAGAGATGGCGAGGTTGATTTGTGGACATGTGGTGTTTGATGTTGATTTGTGGTGTTGGATGTTGGATGTATATATTGTACATTGATATTGGATGTAGATATTGCAGTTGGATGATGATGGACGGTTTGTTTTGTATTGAGATTGTAATGTTTGAGTTTGAGATGGTAATGTTTGAGTTTTATATTATTATTGATATTGATATTGATATTGACTTTAGCTTATATATCTGATATATTTATTGATTTTGATGTGTTGTGATATATATAGGTATTGATGTGCTGTTTGGTCGATAAAAAAAAATTTACCTAGATTTTCAACGGCCTATAGGTCGAAATATTCCGACGATTTGCGACGGCTCCCGACGGTTTACCAGATCAAAAATTCTGATGGCTTCCGACGGTTCTCTGGCGTGTTTTTAAGTCATGTGGACGTTAGCACCGTTGGAAAAAATGTCGGAACTGCCGTCGAAAAAGCCGTCCGAGGCCGTCGCAAAGCCATCGTCGATTCCGTCAGAAATGGACGAAATCCGTGTTCTGTATTTCGATGGGATTTCAGACGGCCCGCGACGGCCGCCGACGGCTTTAAGCCGTCAGAAATCACTGTGTATCTTGTAGTGCTCTTATAGGCCCATTTACAAAGTTAAATTTATAAACTCCTTCCATGAATGAAATAAAATTCTTTTTCCTTTGAAATAAATTTCCAATCATATTTATTTCTAATATTTACCTTTATAAATATTATTTTACCACCTTTTATATATTGTAAAAATCATTTTGGCCTTTAAAATGATCAATACTCATTTATAGAAAATCAAAACTTACTCAAATAAACTATTTTCTTACTTTATAAAATATTTTACCCTATAATTTCCAAATTAAGTCCATTTATCCTCATTTTTATAAATATTAAAATCCTTTTAAATTAATTAATTCTTCATTATAAAGTCACAATTAATCCTTTCTCCACTATGCGTTGTCACAATGACCATGTAAAAGAGATTGCCGTAGGTTATTTAGACTGAAACACGATGAAATTAATGATAAAATTAGATATATTTTTTGTTTTTTGTATTCTTTTTTTCATAGTTATCCCCGCATAATTGTAATTGTAACCCTGGTATAACTAGTTGCAATCCACTGCACATGGTAATAGTATAAAAGATATGTGGTTTTTATTTGGTTAGTTTATTTTAATTTTAATTTATATGTTGTTATATGTAATTTTATTATATTTTTGAGCTAATTGACGTTTTGAATGAATTAATTGTTTTTTTTTGGCAATATATTATTTCTATAAAAGAATATTAATTACTTTGGTTTCACCTATTTTATAATTCAATATAATCAGGTTTTGTTTAGATATTAAGTAAAATTTGATGATGTTATAGATGATCAAATAGTTGAAAAGTGTATAGTTCAATTATTTAAGTTGTTGATGAGTTTAACCAATGTGAATAACATATATGAAAATATTGACGATGGCAAATAAGATGGTTGAGTATTTTGAAGATGTTATTAGCTTAACTTAAAACAGAATGAAGGAATTAAAAAATTAGGCAATTTAAATATTAATGTAAATATATTAGTTTGAATGAGAATTTTAAATTATGAGCGAGTTGAATGTTAAATAAAAATGAGAGAATTAAGATTAGCAGATTAAGTGTTTTGCTTCATTGTTGGACAGATAACAATAGAATGAAATAGCTTTGATGAGAATGGAATCCGTGACACCTAACCTTTAACAAAACAATCCGTAGAGCAATATGAATAGTCGGATACTAAAGACACTAGTTCAAAAGCAACTGCAATGGAAACTTGATTGGCCAATCACGGAGATGTGAAAAATGCAGACTGCCCAAGATTTTGAGCCCATATAAAAACCGTACATAATTCGTATTGAAAATCGTGATAATACAATATAGAATATACACACAGCTCATATATGCCTATACTAGGGCATTATGATTCAACCACAGACACTCATATACAATGATGTATAAATAATAAGTATATAGGTAACTTAATTACTGGGGGCATTGATAATCAGAGTCGACATGCTTGCCACAGTCGTTGACCAAAACCTGCAATGCGATGGGAAGTAAAAGTTTCAAATTAAGAACATTGGCCTTAATGGTAACGCACAAGCAAAGTGCTGCATCGGCATCAGTGAGTCCAGATAACAGAGGGCAACAGCTCTCCTTGGCACTTGGTCCAATCAAACCATGCAACAAACCACCCAAAACATCAGCACATGCAGTGAGTTTGAGTATATCTATTGGGCATTGTGCAGGTTTAGTGGGCGTGGGTGTAGGTGGTGTAGGCGTGGGTGTAGGCGGTGTGGGTGTAGATGGAGGTGATGGCTTTGGTTTGGGAGTTGGTGGTGTAGGTTTCGGTTTGGGTGATGGTGGTGGCGGAGGGCATGGAGTTTCCTTTGGTGGTGGTGGTGGTGGTGGACTTTTAGGAGTAGGGCAAGTTGGGCAAGCAATGGAGAAGATGAAGAGGGACAGTATAACTGTAAGTATGAGGGTACAGTTTTTCATGTTCGCTTGGAGCTTGGAGCTTGGAATTGGTGATGATAAGAGAGCATTGAGGTCTCCTTTTATACAAGTATGAATGCATGCATCCTGTAAATAACTGTTGGATATAGTGGCATTAATATATTGTTTTTGTGGACTTCGAGTGCTAGTGTACTACACTTTCAAGTTTCAGCAAAGTCATTTGTGTTTTGGCGTTTGTTATACAGTGAGCTTCTTCTTTAGTATTTCGATGGTGTGCTTCAACCTTTACTGCCAACATATGTTGGTCAACCTGATGTAAGAACACAATATAGTTTACCTAAGATATTTAACTGGATATTTATGTTCTGAAAACAAAGTTCCTACCCAATTATAGATGAATACAGGAGATGCCAAAAATAAGCAGCTATCTCTATTGTCATATACAGAAAACTAAGGTCAATTGTATCCTACTATACCACTCTTCCAGAAATCATCAAGTAGTTGGATTTCAGACCATGCGTACTATTCAAGTAAATCGGTTAAATCTGCACAATTGTACCAGCTTGACATATTCTGTGGCCACGGTGGATACCAAATAATTGAAGAAAATATGTGTCACACGCATACGCATGTGCACTACAAGATCGTTTAAGTTCTGCATAAACAAACAAGGCAAGACAATACTATCTATATTAGCAAGGGAATATTTTATATATATAGGCTCCTCAAGCTTATTCTGGAAATAAACTCCGTTGAAAACTTATAACAAAAATACTTATGATTTTCACTGAATCGGAATTTGTACGCGTCCACATTTTGTTAACTAATGAATGAAACTGAAAGCATTAGAAATATTAACTAGAGTGCAAAAATGAAAACCGAAGGAGGTCTAATTTTTTTTATTAATCACATCTATCTTTTTATTGGCAGTATGTTTCCTGACGCGCGCACAAAAAATATATAAAATAAATAAATAAAATAAAAATAAAAAGAAACCATAAAAACTAGGACAGACATAACAGTAAACTTATCAAACAATACCTAAAATTGCATTATTTCTATGGACCAGGGCAAACTAAATATAAAACATGTCTTTTAACACCCTCCCTTGAACATATCTATAACGTCAATTGAAGAACATACTCCAAGCTTTCTTTTCAGATTCAGAAATGTTGCTTTCTTTAGTGGTTTAGTCATTATATCACCGGCCTAATTCTCACTTCTACAAAATACCAAATCTATAACTCCATCGTTGCGTAAATCCGCGTAAATCCTGCAAGAAGTGATATCTCACATCAATGTGTTTGCTCTCCAATGTAAAATTGGATTCTTGGAGAGTTTTATTGTAGAGAGTTTGCCACAATAAATCGTAGGTTGATGCTGTTGTTGGTCGTGTAAGACTTCAAGTAATATTCTAATCCATGTTGTTTGACATGAACTTGTCGCTGCAGCAATGAACTCAGCTTCTATACTTGACAAAGTCACAATTCGACTCCAGAATTCAACATAAACACTGCTTCAGCAGTGCGCTTTCGATCATCAACATCTCCTACGTAATCACTATCTGTAAAACCAATTAAATCTGTTTTCACCCCGTTTGTAATTATAGAATTCCAAAATCTACAGTTCCTTTTAAGTAACGACAAATCCTCTTTGCTGCCAAAAGATGAATTTCAGTTGGACTCTCCATGTATCTACTGATTAAATGAACTGCATGCACAATACCTGGTTTTGTGGATGTCAAATACATAAGGTAATCAACTATTTGCTTGTATAGAGTGCTGTCCACCTTTTTTCCTCTTCCCTTCCTTGACAATTTCAGACCAACTTAACTTGGGGTGGTGACAAAATTACAATCTTTCATCATAAATCTATCCAAAATTTCTTGAGCATGTTCTTTTTGGGAAATAAAAATACGAGCATTGTTTTACCTCAAAAAAGTGCATTGGGCCCAAATCTACCATATCAAATTCCTTCATCATCGACTTCTTAAAATCAGCAAGCATTGTTTGGTCATTACTTGTATAAATATAACCATCAACACATAAACATACTATTAGTATATTCTTCATCCCCGTATTTAATATAAAGTGTATGTTCATATGGACATTTGAAGAAACGAACTTTTATAAAATAAGCTTTTAATATGACTGTATCATGTCCTTGGTGCTTGTTTTAATCCATACAAAGCCTTTTTAAATTGGCAAACCTGATTCTCATGGCCTTGCTTTACATATTACAGGATATTTGATTATTACAGGATTAAATGTGATACTACTACCTGCCTTTTACACATATACTAAAACGTATATAGGAATTTGAACAAGTTAGCGCACTTAGCACTTCATTCCTAGCATCCTTTGAAACAACGATCCTTTAGTACAAAAAAAAGCAAGTTCTAAGTTAAAAAGAACGACTATCACTTATTGACCTATTTCTCACAAGAAAGAGAGCATAAAAACAAAGCTGGTGATTCCCTGAGTGGTGATCATCCAAATTGTCCTAATTAACTTGATAGGACCGCGGGCCATGATCAATGACTTTGTGCAGAAGCAATATGGAATAATGTAAGGTCAGTTTCAAATTTGGTCATTTATCATATTTCAAAATTTCCCTGTCCTCTTGTTCCTCTCTTAATCATCACATTGGACGCATGGGGATTAAGCTATGACTGTGAAGTGTGAACTTGAGTTAAAAATCAGTTGTGAACTTCTCAAATTCCTCACATGCGGATCGAAACATAAAGTGTTAATAAGCATACTGTATACATGAGAAGAGTTGAGTTTTGTGGTATATTGGATAATATAAGATGATTAGGTCTTGTTCCCATCAAGCTCAATGTTAGATAAATTATTGTAGCAGCATTAGTATCACGCAGCAAATGAGTAAACTAGTTCAGCTAAAACCGAGGTTACTCCTTACATCACCAATTGCTTTGGTAGAATTAGGTAGCTAGATCCCGTTAGAAAGAGGAAAATTCATACTACTCAAACTTCAAGTCAACTGATCTTGCTTAATTACGACACGTAAAACAAACAACCATACTTTTAGAATTCTACATACCTCATGATTTTTCATTTAGACGTTTTGTTCTTTTTAATTGACATGACTACTAAATACTTTTTTGAAGACTCCTCACTTAAAATGTTTTCTTTCTAACGGAAACGACTTTTCGTTTAATTTAGTTACTAACATAAGCGATTTTTCAACTAAACTGATAGACGTTAGATTTCACTTCTTTCTTGGATCTGCTTTCTCAAATAAAATGATACTTGGCATCAGTATGTTACTGCTACCATGATTAGATTCTTGGTCAATGCTGTAGCGGAATCATTATCTAACATAATTTTCCACTGAATCTATTCATGGTAAGTCTGTTGTGTTCTGGCACTCCAACGCGTTCTAGGGACGCGCGCTTTATTGATCCTTAATGAAATTTCCGATGTGTCAGCGTCCTGATTGAACATCTGTAACATCTCCTATCTAGAGGTCCAAAGCTAAGCGCTACAGATGCTGCGGTCATCTATAGTATTAATTTCCGACGACTAAATACGGTTATGTTAATGGTATATATAATATCAGAAGCACTTGAATATGAAACAAATCACAGATTTCAAAACAGAATTCTCCATTACATTTCAAAACAGGTGTTCCATATTCAGATTTCATAATCCCAAACGTTTTCCAGACAATGATAAAATATACTTATTACAAAATACGCCAAGAGCGACATATAAAGATACCATCTTGGATGATCAAAGTCATATAGTTATAATTGACCTAATACATACACAGCGGAAATAAACAACAAAATAAAGGACTGCAACTCATAAATAGCTATCCGTTAGCATCCTGCTCGTCTCCGGTAGCTTTATTCGTCATCTTACTAAAACATGAAAGAACGTCAACCCTCAGTTTACTCAAATCAATTTTGAGCACCTGAGAATTTAAGGAGAAAACATAAATTTCGAGTCAGACATAAAGTTTGATGTGAATAATACTATACATCCCGGTTATTAATGTTAAGTGAGACCACGCAGCTTAGCGGAACGGATTTACCCTCACTAACATCCTTTTAAAAACATATCTTTTGCAAACCTTTATCTTGAAACCAAAACTGGTTAAAACGGTAAAGCATTATTATGTAAACAAACATATCAGGTAACAAAGGCTGCTTCCACTTCTTTGTGCAGTTGGTGAGGCTTGGTTACCAAATCTCTACCTTAATGCGAGTACTTCTGCTAAGGCCATCTTGGAGCATCAACAATGCAGGAGAGCAGGCTGCGTATCTAGTAGTGAGGTCAGGTTGCTTACATATCTCTAAGCCTCAAGGAGTCTTTGCTACGGTCACTCTCGCATCGTATAATGGTCCCTCGAACCATCGGCTCTGATATCATGTTGTGTTTTGGCACTCCAACGCGTCCCAATAAATGCGCGCTTCATTGATCCATAACGGAGCCATCTTAATAAAGCTTATGATGTGCCAACGTCACGATTGAACATCCCTCCATCACCTTTCGGAACGGGCACATACATGACAACACTTGCTTGTAACACAAAGGAATTCCCAATGTTATATACCACCAATCTCACGTATATACCATGTTATGCGCCATATTTTTTACGATGTGAGGTTTATCGTTCAACCCACGCACTCTCAAATGCGAGCCACACCTAACAATTCTCCAACTTGGCGAACATTTCCTCTAACCTTCATTTGAAGCATACTGAAGAAGCTTTGCAGTTGACCATACTGCTTTTTTCTCACTTCTTACACAGTTGGGCAAGGCTGCGTTACCAAATCTCTACCTTAATGTGAGTACTTTCTACTCAAGTCATCTTGGAGCATCAGTTCTCAATGCAAGAGAGTAGGCTGCGTATCTAGCAGTGGGGTCAGGCTGCTTACATATCTCCAAGCCTCAAGAAGTTCTTGCTTCGGTCACTCTCGCAACGTATAATGGTACCTCGAACCATCGGCTCTGATACCATGTTGTGTTTCGGCACTCCAACGCATCCCTATGAACGCGCGCTTCATTGATCTGTAACGGCGCCATCTTAATGAAGCTTCCAATATGCTAGTGTTCTGATTGAACATTTCTTCATCGCCTCTCGGAACGAGCACATACGTGGACTTAGCAAAACTTGCTTGTAACAAAAAAGAAATTTCCAATGTTATGTGCCACCAATCTCACATATATACCACTTATGCGTCATATTTATTACGATGTGAGACTTATCGTTCAACCCACGCACTCTCAATACGAGCCACACCTAACCAAGTCAACTCCATTAACAAGCTTCCTAACCAATAATATGAGAAATACAAGTAGTGGTTTCAAATTATTTCACTTCATAGGTCGAAAGAGCCACAATAAATTGTTTCTAAAAATTCCAAGTAAATGATGAATTTCACGTATAGAAAACAAACTTTGTGTACATTCTGATAAATTGGTTTCAATGCTATGTATCTGATAAATTGGAGATAGTTCATCCAATTTGAACACTAAGACAAGCTTGCCAACACTTATACATCATAGATAGACCAATATAGAAGTTGAACATACAGAGAAACAACCATAAAAGTATTGATTGCATGATAATAATTGATCAAAAATATCATGCTAATGATTGATAAAAAATATCATGCTAATGACAACTGCAAATATCGATCGAGATGTTTTTGACTGATTGTTTTTTTAAGCCTTTGGTCGAGTTAATCGGTCAGCCGACACATTCCATATTTAGGGAACAACCACCCACTTTCCGAACCTGTTTTCTGATAGCTTGACATGTGTTTGTGTATTTCTAAGTTGGAAAGTAGAAAGCATATAAATATTTGGGGATTTTCGGTACTAAATATATTTAAGCATTTTTGCGATCGATATTGGATATTTGCGATCGACCATATTCTCAACTTATTCCCTGTTCTCAACACATTCCTTGTTGTATACATTCGCATTGTACTCTTAGCACTTCTAATTGCATTGTAAGATCGTATGTTTATCTAATTGTTAGGAGTGAGTATCAAACTAATGAAAAAAGTAGCAAGGTGGATGTAAGGTTAATCTTGTCAAATCACTATAAGTATAGTATTGTTTGTTGCTGTAAATTCTTATCTATCATTTGTTTTAGCGATTGATTATGCATACCATGTCTTGTGAGATCCAATTTGTTGAATCGGTAACATCGGGTAGCATGTAATTTGGGTAGATTTCAAAAATATTTCTTCCATAATTACCGCATTAGGTCGAGTTATTATGAATATACTTTACATTAATTAAATTATGTTTAACGTTGATGATGTGATTAGAATTTGGAATTTAAATTTCAAATTTAAACTATTATCTAAAATACCAATCTAATTTAATTTAGTTTAATTCAAATAATAATGTCATGAGTATCATATACTCTACAACTAGTGCAAAGGGTGTGTACTTATCTATCATTATAATGTCTAACATGATATAAGGCTATATATGCATATGTTTGCGTATATGAAAAATACGCATTTATATAAGTGTAAAAATTACATATTAACATATATACACATATGATATGTATATAACCATAATATATATACATAATAAGTTAGTAAAGAACCACTAGTTTAAGTGGTAAGTTCTCTAGATTGTGTTCTAGAGATCTTGGGTTCGAACCTGAAAAACACCAAAATGGGTATTCTATTTAAAATTAAGTATCACTCTTTTTTTCAAAATAAGAACACCAAAATGAGAACTCATTTTACTTATTAGTTACGTTTGTTTCATTTATTTTAAAATTCAATATATTTAGGTTTTGTTGAGATATTAAGTAAATTTGATTATGTTATAAATGATCAACAATGGAAAATTATACTTTAATTATTTAAGTTGCCGATGAGTTTAACAATCTGAATAACATAAATGAAAATATTGACGATGAAAAATAAAATAGTTGAGTATTTTGAACATGTTATTAGCTTAACTTAAAACAGAATGAATGGATCAAAAAATCAGGCGACTTAAATATTAATGTAAATGGATTAATTTGAGTGAGAATTTTAAATTATGAGCAAGTTGAATGTTAAATAAAATGAGAGAACTAAGGTTAACATATTAAGTGTTTTTATTTCATTATTACAGAGTTAACAACATAATGAAATAGCTTTGATGAGAATTGAATCTATGACATCTACCTTTTAACAAAATAATCCATATAAAAATATAAATAGTTGGATACTAAATACACCAGTGCAAAGGCGACTGTAATGGAAACTTCATTGGCCATTAGAAAGTAAAAAATGCAGACTACCCTTGGTAGATCTCATATAAATAACATTGGATGAAAAATAATAGTATCCGCATTTGGAACCTGATGAACTATCATTATATATATAGCACAATTTGTAGCCCTATAATATCAACCACAACTTTATATGTAAATATTTAGCCTATATGAATTCGACGGAAGAGAGATAAACAAATATCTAAATAGAAAATATCGGCAGGCTACAAAATAATGCTAAATAAAAGAGGCTATTGATTCTAGCTCATACACACACATATATACAAACACACACACATATAAAAACACACACATACATACATATATATATATATACGTGTTTTTTTTGTATGTGTATGTATGCATTTTGTATGTACGCATGTGTATCAATTGTTGATTCTAATTTGATTGTCTAGGGATTTGAATTAGGCCATTGAAAAAATCACTGTCAAACCAATACATACTACAGTGTACATAAATATCATTGGATGCCAAAAATTAATAAAATAATAAATAAGATGGCTGTAAAATATTTCAGAACAAATGTTATGCTTTATTAAGTAAAAGTAGTTCTTAGACTTTGAGTCAATATAAAAACCAAACATAATTGGTACTGAAAATCATGACAACACAATATACACGCAGCTCATATATGCATATATTAGGGCATTGTAATTTATCACAAACACTCATATATAGAATGATGTATAAATAATCAGAAGTATATAGGTAACTTAATTACTGGGGGCATTGATAACCAGAGTCAACATGCTTTCCACAATCGTTGACCAAAATCTGCAATGCGATGGGAAGTAAGAGCATCAAATTTAGAACATTAGCCTTACTGATAACACATAAACAAAGTGTTGCAACGGCAACAGGGAGTCCAGATAACAGAGGGCAACAGCTCTCTTTGGAACTTGGTTCAATCAAACCATGCAAAACACCACCAAAACATCAAATACATGCAGTAAATTTGAGTATGTCTATTGGGCATTGTACGGATTTGGAAGGTGGGGTAGGTGTTGGTTGTTATGGGAATTCTTACAAGAGACCACTCAAATATCAAAACCCCAAAGCACAGTGGAAAATGAGATCATGGTAAGGAGTGCAAAAACAACCGACCAATATCTCAATCCAAATCTCAATCCAATCCAAAACCAGTCACAATCACCAAACAAGCAATAGAGAAACAAAGCAATAACGATAAAGATAAATCACACACTGATTTATAGTGGTTCCACTAACGTTTTGTTAGTGTACATCCACTTTGAGAGAGAGCCTTTATTAATACCAATGAGAAGATTACAAGAGATTGATTACAATGATCACAATATTCATTCTAGAACATGATTTTGTGGAGATTAGAATTGAAGAAAACTAGATTTTCGTCAAACCCTAGTTAATGGAGGATAAAACCCATAATTAAACCCTTGAAGTGATCATCCCTCTTTGAATCAGAAAATAGCTTATATAGGGGGAGTTTGAGCCTAGGCAAATACCTGATTTGCCCCATGAAACCTTCACAAATCAATGCAATCGGCCCGAGTAATTCGGAGACAATACAACCGATCAGACGTCCGAGTCCTCAACTCAAACGTCCGACTCGAAGACGAAATTTCTTCGTTCCAGGTGCTCAGACCTCTGGCCACCATAACCAGATTTCCGAGCAAACTCTTGGGATGCCAAATCCAAATTACAGAGATGTTTGACTCCAAATAGACGCTTGTACCAGGTGATCAAACGTTTGGTTACCCCCAACCAGATGTCTGGAACAAGTCTCGGGATGCAACATACTATGTAGAGTCGTTTGGGCATCATTCAGATGACTCACAACAGCAGTTCAAACGTTTGAGGACCTTGGTCAAACGTTTAACATGTTGCTTTCTGTGTATCTCATGCCTTTAATATGCCATAACTCTCACCTTCGAGCTCCGATTTGCAAACCATCTTCTCCGTCACCAAGCTACTTCCAACCACTTCAATTCTCCATATAGCATCATCAAAATTCAATACTCCACCTTGACACTATATCCATCTCCATCACCAAGGACTGAAAGTGCCAAACTATCACCACTTCTACCTTCAACCAAACAAGCTTGAATACTTTCCTAATGAGCTCCGGCAAAGCCACCACCCATTACATTCCGTCAACGAGCTCGGGCAAAGCCACCGTCCGCTAACGAAGTATTGAAAGCACTTAAACCCAAAATCATCTCACCAGAAGACAAAAGTACTAAGGAGTGTAAACTAGTACTCACCGAGAAGATAAAAAGCATAATCTTTCACCGATATTCTTTCATCATCCATAACAAAGCTCCTTCCTAAACCGTGCCACCCTATGGCACCTAACACTTCCTCAAGCGAATCAAATTCGAACAATGCTCGAACTTCCCAACCGGCAATGCTTTAGCGAACATATCCACCGCATTATTCTTTATGTGCACTTTCCAAAGATATACTTGGAGGAACTAGGCCAGCCCGCAATGGAAGAAATGGGTGAATTTCAAATTTTTTTACCTTATTGGATCTTAGTTGGGCCTATGAAGCCTAATTTATTTAGAACATTTCTAAATTTGTTTTAAATAAAATCATTTATTTTATTTAAATTAGTTAAAGGGAAGTTTTTAATTTCAAATGTACAGTGTATCAAATACACCTAACATTTAGTTAATGTATAGGGAATGAAACCTTTCATTTCTTTCCCTAAAACAAGAATTAATTGAGAGCATTAATTGCATTAAATGGAGAGAGAAACTTTTCATTTTCTGTCTTTAATTTGAATTGATTGATACATTAAATGTCATTAATTAATAATTTATTCATAGCAAGATTTATTACTATGTCCATATGCATTCTAACTGTACAAATTATAGTTTGAGATTTATTTAATTTTGTTTTATTTATTTATATAAGTATAAATATATATATGAACCATATATATGTATGTGCATGTGTAATATCATAATCCGTGAAGGGCAAAATGTGCCAGTATATAGATGTTGGGATTTACATTGCAAACAGACACATTAGCTCATTTTGTGTGTACTGTAATTTGTTTGAATATATGCTTGTATAATATGTCAAAAAAAGATATTAATATATGTATATGAATATACAAATATATGTATATGAATATACATATACATATACATACATACATACATACATATATATATATATATAAATTATTGAATAAAACGGTTTCTTCCATAATAAATTAATGTAAAATAATCACATGATAAAAATACAAGTTTTATAATTTTTAAAATCTGGAAACACATTTTGGGCTTAAGATTAATTTATGGAATTTTTTTAATTAAAATAATATTCATTATTAAATAGTTGATGATAGACCTTAATCAAATTAATTCTTAAAAATATGAAATCAAGTTGAAAAATTCTGAAACTTTTTTTAAAGGTAGATGAGACATATTTTGGGCTTAGGAAAATTTTCTAGAATTTTATCAAATAAAATTATATTTTTAATTAAATAATTAATTGCAGTTCGAAAATAAATTAATTACAAAAAATATTAAATTAAGTTTTAAAATATGAAATTTGTTCTGAAGGTACCTGTGAAACATCTAACTCTTATGAAAAATTTCCAGAATTTTATCAATTGAATTTTTATTTTTAACTAAATAATTAATTGCAGGCTGAAAGTAATTAATTTTAAAAAATTATAACTTAAAATCAAAAAATCTAGAAATTTTTTCAGTAAGCATCTTACATAGTGCAGCAAATATAAAAAATATAAAATTGAAATTTTGGACCATTATTTATTTTACACACAATAAACAATTCACAAAATCATTAAATAATAGTAAAATATGTATATACATATTTAATAAAATAATTTTATATTTTATGATCCAAAATAGGTATAAAACATCATAAGAAAATTTTAAGATTAAATATATACAAGATATAAACATATATACAATTATACATATAGACAATTTTTAAATCTATATACATTTAATCTAGATATATATATATATATATATATATATTAATAAAAATAAAAATTTAATTTATTTTTGGAAAAAAATGAACAATAAATCAGTAAACAAAATACTACAACAAGCACATAACCAATCCAATTGTAACAAACACATATACCCACAAAAATCTCACCTAATCTAAACGGTAAAACAGATCTGAATACAAACAAGTGATTTGGATGTAAATCAACATTTATATGATAAACTTGAAATCAAAACAATAATAACAAATAAAAGTTCACCTCCTAATGAAGCCTTTGAGTCCATGTTGAACAATGAATTCTCTTCTAAGAACAATTCCCAATCCGTCAGGTTGCTAATCCGGGATTGGAGACCTTCTACTACAAATTAGTATTTTTTAATTTGAATTGGATTTGAGAATTTTTAGGATGATTTTAGAGGAGAGTTTCTTCCATTAAAATGAGGAGGAAGAAGAAGAAAGTGGTGGCTCAAAAATGAATTAGCCTTTAACTAGGGTATTGAGATTAGCTTTTATATAGGTAAGATAAGAGAGCAAATAATGATCTCAACCACCATCTCAAAACCCTAATCTCATGCATAGTAGCTGAGCGCTTCCTCTATCAAAACCAACGACTTTCACCTCTAAAATTCATGGGTTGTGAGCCCATTTAACCCAATTTAAATATACATAATTATATTCAACTAAATTTGTTATCTATATCTCATATCGATCAACATATTTATAACTTTTTATAAATACACGCAACAAATTTAATTTCTCAAATCATATCCAAAATTTATAATTAATATTTCATAAATATTAATTAGTTTAATCAATTTGTAACGATTATAAACTTATTAAACCATTCGGCCTTAAGAGAATTCATCGATTCGGTTGTGTGACCCTTGGGTGTAAATTCGGTAAGCGATTAACGTCGAACTATTCGAACGTTAACGTTCATACTTCACTTAGCAGGTGGTATGAAATTATGGCCAAATTTATCACTTACTCATTTTCGGAAAAATATTATTTTAATTTACTAAGCATTACCCAGTTGTGGCAATTATTTACACCAATTCTCTTTGTCAAAACTATATCACTTTGGACTTATTGAATTTGGTAATGGTCAAAATTTCAACACCGTCCACATTCAACTCTATAGTCCAAACAAAAAGTTCTTAGTTCAATAATAACAATTATCATTAACTGAACTACTCTGGCCAAAGATTTTGACTTTGGGGTGACTTGAATTGACCGTGATACTAACCCCATATAACTATGGAGATGAATCCTCTCTTGAATAGTGCTTCACTTCCAGTCCTTCCACTCGACCCAACTATAGTCACTTGATGGATGTCATACCATGATTTGACTATAATCAAAGCGGAGCTTTCATATTGAAGATTCACATTATTCTCAAGTCGAAAGAACTGTGTAAAATATTCACATCGATATTTTCTGTTTGACCTTAGTTATATTAACCAACAGAAAACTATCGAATGAGTCATTCTATAGTTATCCAATAATTATTAGTACGTAACCCATAGGTGCCCCCATCAGTCATGAGTAATACACTGTCCAACATTTGGAGAGCGTTATGTACTTTAGTCTCAACGGATACATCGATATCCGGTCTCGATGCATTTTGACTAGGAACATTTAAAATGGTATATTTATTTTTATTGTGATAAACTACTCACGGTTACAACACTTTGTAACTACTATCACAAAACATAACATTTATGGATTTTCTATTAAATATACTTTTAGTTAATTAATTAATATAACTACATTATATCAAGTATATAATAGAAAGGAAACACCTTTATTTTGAACAAGATTAGTCAACGAGTTAGATATATGTAACAAATTACATAATTGGCCTTAGGACATACCCCAAACTCTATCAATACTTGCTTATTTTCATCCATGGCTACTAAAAATGACTCTCCCTTCAATATGTTTAGTCCGTCAGCTAAACGCCAAATTCTCCGCCAAGTGAACAACACTCTGCCTATCACATTGAACATCGATACTATTGTGTTCAAATTCCAAGTCACACAACAATCGCCTCAAATAAAATCCCTCTTTGCCACCTATACTACGACTATGAACTCCGCCTCCGTAGTGGATAAAGCAACTATGGTTTGCAATCGCGATCTCCAACTTATGACCGTACTACTAAGCATGAAGACATATCTAGAAGTTGAATTTCTTCGATTGCTATCACCGGTGTACTTCGAATCACAATAACCAACTAACTTCCTATTCATCCCCTCACTACCGTAAAAAACAAGATCATGATATGATGTACCTCTAAGATATCTCGATATAAGCTTTACAGCTTTCCAATGTGATTTCCCCAGATTAGCCGTATACCGAATAACCATCCTCATGGCATTTGCAATATCGGGCCTTGTACATACCATAGCATACATTAAACTTCCAACCACACTAGCATATGGCCATTTACCATATAAGCCTTGTCTTTCTCCAAGATAGGTGATCCCTTACTCGAAAGTTTCAAATGTAAAGTTAAAGATGTATTTGACACCTTTGCATTATCCACGCTAAATCGGCAATGCACTTTCTCTATATACTCCTTTTGAGTCAATTTTAACTCAAAACGCTTTCGATCCCTTTCTATTTCCATGCCTAATATCCTCTTTGCTTCTCCAAGATCCTTCATTTTGAATTTTGATTTTAAACTAAATTTTAACTTATTGAGTTCATTTATATCTTTTGAAGCAATGAGCACGTCGTCCACATACAAGAGTGAATATACCCAACAATCATTTTCTAACTTCTTGAAATACACAAAAGCATCCTTGATGTTTCTATCAAAACCATTTTCAAGCTTAAAATGATCAAATCTCTTATACCATTTCCTAGGTGATTGCTTTAAAACATATGGTGATTTCTTTAACTTACAAACTAAATTTGCCTTACCATCTACAACAAAACATTCCGGTTGCTCCATGTAGATGTTTTCATCCAAGTCACCATGCAAGAAGGCAGTTTTCACATCAAGTTTCTCCAACTCCAAGTCGTGAATAGCGACTACATCAAGTAATATCCAGATTGGAGTATAGCGCACAACCGGTGTGAATATCTCATCATACTCGTTCCTCATCCTTTATGCAAACCCCTTAGCCACTAATCTAGCTTTTTATCTCCCATCGTTCTTCATCTTGTACATCTATCTGCACCTAATATCATGGTTTCCTTTATGAAATGGAACCAAATCCCAAGTTTTATTCTTCAACAACGATTGCATTTCTTCCTCCATAGCAAAAATCCACTTCAAGCTATCACTCGACTCCATGACGTTATCAAGGTCCATCGCCTCATCTTGGACTACATGAAGAGCATAGTCCAACTTGTTACAAAAGTTGAGATAGTTCTAATCACCATATCTATTAGGTGGTCTTATAGCCCGTCGACTAACCCGAGTAGCAATTCCACCACCCAAACTCTTTTCGACTCCACCTTAAACCGAATCCTCTCTAGAATTTTGTACATCACAAACACTACTAGAGAAACCATGTGGAATATGTGATATAACATCAATCGCTTACTCCTAACAAGCATCTTCAACTACTCTACTCCTTTGATGAATAATGGGAATAACTTCCTTCTCCTTTGATTCACCATGAACCAAATCTAAAACATCCGATGAGCTCTCATTCTCCTTGAACAAAGCCGACTCATAAAAAGTAACATGGCGAGAATTCACAATCTTCTTTGTTTTCGGATTCCATATCCGATAGCCTTTTACACCGTCTATATAGCCAAGCAAAATCCCCTTGAAAGCACTAAGCTCAAGCTTATCATTTCCCAAATCATGCACATAAACCGGACTGCCAAACACACAAAAATACTTATGTCAATGTTTTTTCCCTTCCATACTTCCTCCAAAATTTTGTTCCCAATAGCCGAGTATGGAATTTGATTCACAATATGCACCATGGTTGACAGCTTTGGCCCAAAATCCCATAAACAAACCCGATCTCAATCTCAAGTATCGATCTTTCTTTAGTAGAGTACGGTTCATCCTCTCAGCAACACTGTTCGATTGTGGATCTCCTGATGTAGTTAAATGCCTTCGAATACCATGATGCTAGCAAAACTCTAAGAAATCTCTGGAAACATACTCTCCACCATTTTTTCGGACCGTTGAACCTTCAAATACTTGCCACTCTCATTCTAAATAAGAGCCTTCCAAACTTTGAACTTTTCAAATGCCTCCAACTTGGCCTTCATTACATAAACCAATACCTTTCAAGAAAAACCATCAATGAAAGAAATATAATACCTTGCTCTTCCCAAAGAAGCTACCAGTGCCAGTCCTTAAACATCCGTGTGCATATACTCAAGAACCCCTCTTGAATCATGTTTTCCTTCATTGAATGATGCTTTAGTTTTCTTTTCCATGACACATTCCTCGTAAAACTCTAGTTTGTTGAAACTCTCTCCATCGATCATCTCCTCTTTTGAAGAATATCCAAACTCCTCTTCGAGACATGACCTAACCTCAAATGCCATAACCTAGTCGCATCCAAGCTACAAGAACTATCAACATCCACACAAGTTTCACCTTCAATAGTCACTCCTTAAAGCAAATAAACACCATGAGTCCTAGCACCCTTCATCACCACAAGGTGCACCCTTCAAAACCCGCAAGCTATCACTCTCAAAAGTGATCTTACAACCTAAAGAATCTAGTTGTCCCAAAGAGATAAGAGACTTACAAAGTCCCGGAACACAGCATATATTAGTGAGAGTACGAACCACTCCGTCAAACGTTCAAATTTGCATGGAACTAATGCCCTTCGACTTACAAATAGCAATATTACCCATGACAATTGAATTTCCCTCTTTGTCAACATAAGAAGAAAAACAATTCCTATTCAGCGTCATATGATAAGACGCCCTGGAATTGATCACCCATTCGCTAACCGAAACATCCGATGCTACCACCATCAAAACATCTACATCTCCCTCACCAATTCCACTCTCCACTACAATGGATGAAGATGCTACTTCCGTTTTTGCCTTCTCCTTATTTGGACACTCATTCTTCTAATGACCAGGCTTCTTACAAATAAAGCACTTATCATTTCTTTCTCTCGACTTTCCTCTTCAACCGGGCTTCCTTGATCTAGAATGCCCGTGATTCTCCTTCTTCACCTTTCTATCATTCTCCACAAATAAACTGTGACCACTACTTCTATCCCCTAACTCCTTCATTTGTTCATGCAACTCCTCACTAAGAAGACCCATTTTGACATCATCAAGCGTCAAAGTATCCCGACTATAGATCAAACTATTTGTGAAATCCCTATAACGGTCCGGCAACGAACACAACACTATCATCGCCTTTTGCTCTTCCTTAATCTTCAAATCTACCGCCTTCATCTTCATTAGCAAATCATCAAAGACATTCAAGTGCGTCTTAAGCGAAGTACCCTCCTTCATCTTATAGGTAAAGAACGTTTGCAACAAGATCAAACGATTAGTTAGTGACTTTTTCATATACAACTCCTCCAACTTGTCTTAAATGCCCTTAGCGGCAGTCTCAGCACTAATTTCGAAGATCATATTCTCTCCCATAGCAAGTTAAAGTGTAGTGAGTTCCACGTACATATAGTGCTACACCACTTGGACTAATCATTGAGGGACTACCCGAGGAAATATCTGATTCCGGCATTTCTATAACCACCTACCAACACCCAAAGCGCTAATATCAAATGTTATGGGAATTTTAACTCAAGACCACTCAAATCAAAATCCCAAAGCACATCGGTAAACGAGATCGTTGTAAGGAGTGTAAAAACAATCGATCAATATCTCAATCCAGATCTCATTCCAATTCAAAACCAATCATAATCATCAAACAAGAAATAAAGAAACAAAGCAAAAACGATAAAGATAAATCACACACCGATTTATAGTGGTTCCACTAACATCTTATTAGTTTACATCCAATTTGAGACAGAACCTTTATTAATACAAATGAAAAGAGTATAAGTGATTGATTACAATGATCATAATATTAACTCTAGGATATGATTTTGTGGAGATTAGAATTGAAGAAGACTAGGTTTTTGTTAAACCCTAGTTAATGGAGAATAAAACCCTTGATTAAACCCTTGGACTGATCATCCCTCTTTGAATCAGAAAATAACTTATATAGGTGGAGTTTGAGCCTAGGCAAATACCTAATTTTCCCCTTGAAACCTTCACAAACCAATGCAATCAGCCCGGGCAATTTAGAGACAATGCAACTGATCAGACATCTGGTTCCTCAACTTATACATATGACTCGAAGACAAAATTTCTTCATTCCAGGCGCTCATACGTTTGGTCCCCATAACCAGACGTCAGAGCAAACTCTCGGGATGCCAAATGCAACTTACAGAGACGTCTGACTCCAAACAGACTCTTGTACCAGGTTATTTCTGGTTACCCAAACTAGACATCCAAAACAAGTCTCAGGATGCAACATACTATGGATAGACGTCTGGGCATCTTTCAAATGCTGTACAATAGCAGTTCAGACGTTTGAGGACCTCGATCGGACGTCTAACCTGCTGCTCACTATGTATCTCCTGCCTTCAACATGCCACAACTCTTATCTCCGAGCTCCGATTTGCAATCTGTCTTCTCCGTCACCAAGCTACTTCCAACCACTTCAATTTTTCATATAGTGTCGTCAAAATTCAACATTGGTGTGGATAGTGTAGGTGGTTGTAGATGAAGGTGGTGGCTTTGGTTTAGGAGATGGATGTGGGTTTTGGTTTAGAGGTTGGTGGTGTAGGTTTCGGTTTAGAAGATGGAGAGGACTTTGTTGGCAGAGGGCATGGAGTTTTCTTTGGTGGTGGGGGTGGTGGACTTTAAGGAGTAGGGAAAGTGGGCCAAGCAATGGGGAAGATGAAGAGGGATAGTATGACCGACAACATAAGAGTACACTTCTTCATGTTTGATCTTAGTTTAGAAATGATGACGACTTAAAATAGGATCGGGGCCTGATTTTATACAAGGTTGACTGCATGCATCTTATAAATAACTGTTTGATATAGTGGCATCGATATGTTGTTTTTGTGGACTTTGAGTACCGGTGTACTACACTTTCAACAATGTCATTTATGTTTTGGTGTTTGTTATACCGTGAGCCTCTTCTTTAGTATTTCGATGGTGCGTTTCAACCTTTACTGCCAACATATGTTGATCAATCTAATGAGAACAAAAGACCATGTTAACCCCTTTTTGACTCACGACCTAGCAGCATGCCGAGTTAAGGTGTTTGGTGACTTAAGAAGGTATGCCGAGTTAAGGTGCTTGCCGACCTAAGAAAGAGGACGACCTAACAATCTAAAGTCGTAACCGACTTAAGAGGTATGCCGAGTTAAGGTGCTTGCCGACCTAAGAAGGAAGACGATCTAACAACTCAACAGGCTCCGACCTAAGGAAAGCTCTGACCTAACAGCTGCCGACTTAAGAGTTGTGCCGACTTAGGAGCCTGCCGACTTAAGAAGATCTGTGACTCAGGAGTTAAGACCGAGTTAAGAAGGATGCCGAGTTAGGAGCCTGCCGACCTAGCAAATTGTGAGTTAGCAAGGCCTGCCGAGTTAACAGATTGCCGACTTATGGCAACTTGCAGACTTAACGAGTTAACAGTTAGATGACCTACGACTCAACAGGCTCCGACCTAAGGAATGGTCTGACTCAACGACCTACGAGTTAAGAAGTCTAACGACTTATGACTTAACTTGCCTAGCGACCTAAGGCTACAGGAATGTCACGACCTAAGGGGAGTCGCGACCTAAAGACTCCGCGATCTAGTAGTATGGCGAACTAAAGGTTACGACCGAAGGAAGATTCCGAGTTATGAAATGCTCCAATTTAAGGAGGTTCCGACCTAACGAGTCACCGACTGACCTTAAGTCTTCAGCGACCTATCATAAACCGGCAGCGATCTATACTAAGTCGGCGACGACTTAAAGACTTAGAGAAATTTCCTAAGTCCAGATCAGCTTCTATAAATACCCCGCCACTTCCAACATGGAGAGGACTTTTGGGCCATTCATTTCTCCAAACGCTGTTACGCTGTCGAAGCCTCCTCTCATTCAGTAATCAAAGATCTACAAGCATTCGAGACACTACAACGATCTTCGAGAAGAGCTCCTAACATCCAACATGGATTCGTCGAGTTTCATCATTAAAGATCAAGCTAGTAGTCAAGAGTGATTTCATGATCAAATTGTATTGTATTTAGAGGAATATTGTATCGAATTGTAATCAAATCAGCAATAAAAGACTATAAAGTGGATGTAGGCTCAATTACGGGCCGAACCACTATAAATCTGTTGTTCATTTACTGCTTTTCTGCTATTTTCAGCTCATACTCTGTTCCCGTACCAACGGGTGGTGCTTTCACGATTCTATTACACACACCGGGTGTTAGCGTTCACTTTTTACCGTTAACATTTTGGTGCTTTCACTGAGAATTGAACTCAGGCGATCATCCACCGTTGCTTCGCAAAGATTCATAAAAAGAACCTCTCTTTAAAGACCAGATCTGAAATAATGGCTCCTGGAAGAAGAGGTAGACCTATCAGATCCGGAAACGCTCACGAAGGAACTTCCGCTTCCCCAATAACAGACCAAGCAACTCCAACCGTTGGGGTCACCAGGGCTGAATTGGATGACGCAGTTTCTGGATTATACCAACAAATTGAAACTCAAAACGCTTTGATGATGGATAGATTAACTGCTCTGCTCGGGGCAAATCGTCAACCAGAAAACCGTCGAACTACTCTTCCTGAAATGCCACCTTTCCAAGCTGATGGTTCTGTGCCGTAACCAACTTGTCATGAGCAGATGCCCGGGCAAAATTCCGAGGGAAGAACTAATACTTGCCCGGAGGTGTCTTTGAACAATAAGGAGTACCTGTCTGAAATGGTTGGTCGCATCATGAAAGAGAGCATGCAAAGGGAAGAGGATGAGGCTGACTGGGGATTTGCGCCAAGCAGAACTCCGTTTACTGAAAGGATCCTAAGAGCGGAGTTTCCAAGGAAATTTGCACCTCCTACTATCCAAGCCTATAGGGGAACCAGTGACCCTAATCATTTCCTCTACAAGTACGATTGGCATATGACTGGTGCAAGAGCATCAGACGAGATCAAGTGTCGATACTTTCCGGTATACCTAGAAGGTGTGGCTTTACTTTGGTTCACAAAACTTCCAGTTCGGTCTGTAGATAAATTCTCCGACTTAACGCAAAAGTTTAAAGAACAGTTCAGATTGTATGCTTCAAAAGCTAAGGATATAATGTCATTGTCCAACCTTGAACAAGCGCCCGGAGAATCAATCAAATCTTTCTTGAGTCGTTTCAATATAGCTTTGGCCGAGGTAGAAAATGCGGAACCACGCATGATCCTGACCTATTTGATGAGAGCCATTGATAAATCGAGTGAATTTGGGATATGGTTAAAGATGAAAGAACCAAACTCACTTGATAAATTTTATAAAAAGGCCGATGAGTTCATTCGCCTTGAAAGCCTTTCTGCAACGTCGAAGGTGGTTACTGCCCAGACTAATAATGACAATGTCCCACCTAAGAAAAGAGAATCTGAAAGTCAGAAAAGGGAGAATGAAGGAGGAAAAAGCCAGAGAAATGAAAAGAAACCTCGCCGCTTTAATCCTTCGGACTTTACTCCTTTAACCGATACACCAAGAAATATCTTTTTTGCAACAAAAGACGTTGTCAGGTATCCTAAGCCACCTGAGATGACAAGAGGGGCAAAGCGTAATGGAAAATTCTGCCAATTTCACAATCAACCTGGCCATGACACTGACGAATGTCGCCAATTAAAGAAGGTGATTGAAGAATTGCTAGAGCAGGGTAAACTCCAACAATACGTTAAGAGAAACGGAACTGATCCAACCTCATCCACTCGGGATCAACAACACCCTACCCATCAATCCGATTCTCACAACAACAATGCAGTGCAAGATTCAGAAAAGCTTGTCATTAATGCTATCACGGGGGGACCATACCCAGCAAGCAGGAGTTGGGATGACTACTAATCACTCACGAAACTGCGACTGGGGCATCTCTCGCTTTCTCTGACATGAAAATCCAAAAGCTATGAATCAAGCACAAATGGAAATCCAGCTTGGAGATTCTGAAACAGCAATAACTAGCATTCATTTTTACTTAACAGCATTGCTTAAATTTGTAAAGATAATGATGGATGTGTAACTTCTGCATTATAAACCGCTGAGAAATCAGCGTGATTCAATAATAAAAAATCATGCATTGTGTTTTCTATTATAAAATGCCTGTTATATTTCGATGAGTAAATACTCTAAATGTATTGCTAAAATATCGATTTAATACTGCAGGTCATTAAAGCAAAGCTCACCCATCGCAAAGCTAAGCGAGCCTTGAAAATCATTTATTAAAGCAAATTCCAAGCAATAAAAAATTTCAAACTCAAATCCCATACAAGAGGAACTTCACATAAAAAGTTAACGGCTCCACTGTGTCAAGCCCTCGTTAACTGGTTGCGATCGTTGATATAAAAAGGCATCCAACCAAATAACTTGCGTTTACTCTGTGGAGTCATTCAACAGTGAAGTCTACTTCTTCGGATAAAGAAATTACTTGCAAAAGAAAGAGACACGCGCTTGGAAACGATGATAAAGGATCGCAGATTGGCGGATGATGGTACAACATGGGCAGGCAGACATGGAAGCAGCCAAAGGAAGGTATGCCTCTCAACAGGAAAGCAGGTAGATCCACTAAAGGGATAACTTCCCAAGCAGGAGGAATAAGACCCTCGCTGGCTGATTGTGATGCATCCAATCAGGCAGCTTGTGTCCATCCCATGGATCTACTTGCACCTAAGACGCAACCTTCCTGGCACGCCAACCAACTGATGCTCCTTCCCAAGGATCAACAAAGCCCTCTAACGAGGCACGCCAATAAATGGAGAACTTTCCTCAATCAAAAAGATCGGTGGGACTACCAAAGGGGCGCCTTGTTAATTGATTGCGATCGTTTGTACAAACAAACATCCAATCAAACAACTTACGCTTGTCCCGTAGACCCCTCCGACCATGAGAAAGTAACTTCCAGGCAATCACAAGCCCTTTTCGGAGGCACAAGCCCTTTTCGGAGGCACAAGACCTTTTCGGAGGCACAAGCCATCTTCGGAGGCAAAAGACCTTTTCGGAGGCACATTTCACCCGTGTAGAAGTGCAAAATGCTTCTCTTCGGAGACCCACTTCACCAGAGATGAAATGCCAAAACTGCTTCTCTTCGGAGACCAAAACTGCTTCTCTTCGGAGACCAAAATTGCTTCTCTTTGGAGACCAAAATCGCTTCTCTTCGGAGACCAAAACTGCTTCTCTTCGGAGACCAAAACTGCTTCTCTTCGGAGACCAAAACTGCTTCTCTTCGGAGACCAAAATTGCTTCTCTTCGGAGACCAAAATCGCTTCTCTTCGGAGACCAAAAGACCTCTTCAGAGGCGTACTTCACCTTGCTTGAAGTACCAAAAATAAACCCTTTACTAGGGCACAAAAATCAAAACCTTCTTCAGAAGCTCATTTCACTGTGTAGGAAAATTCACTTTCAAACAAATAAAAGTGATCATTCCCAGAAGTCGAAGTGTTCTTCAAGAAGAAAAAGAAAACAAAGATTTCTCCAAAGACAAGATATACTCTATTAAAAGCAGAATAATTCTCCCCTGAAAAAGTGGAAAGTTATTCTATAAAATAAGAATATCGGTCTTGTGAAATCAAGAAATATTACAATATACTTGTGGTATGGGGGCAACATTATACAATTCAGTTACATTAATAAAAGTAATATACAAGCAACATACCACAAGTTCATTGCAATATCACGTAATAAAGATGTGGAGTAAATGCGTTCTTGAAACACAGACAAAAGATTTGTACAAGTGAAAAGAATCGTTTACTCTATACTTCAAATGAAAAACAGATGTATTCCTACATACACAAGGATTTGTACAAGAAAAATATCTATTTATTTCAACACTATGAGAAATTTTTACATTGTACAGGTTACAAAAAGAAGCGGAGACCGGAATCCGCACAATCCCCGGTCAATACAGAAAGCAGAAAATGCAAAATCAAACTCATTTCCCCTTCTTCCCACCCTTGGAACTTTTACCCGGCCTGGTAATTAGCTTCGTAGGCCGCGTCGGAGAAGAAGGAGAAAGAGACTCAGCCGGATCAATCTCTGCCTCATCTTCAGCAGCAGAAGAACTCCTCTTTCCTTTCTTTGAAACCACACGCTTCCCCTTCTTCTTGGAAGAAGACTCACTCCCCGGAGCAAGAAATGTAGAAAGCTTTGTGTCGTAATCGAAAGACCGCTCCGGGGTCTTCTCGCTATCTTCCAGATCTTCTGCTTTCTGTTCCTTGGAAGCAGATGGTTCGCCTAAACCTTGAAGGGCTGCTATCGGTTCTTCCTGTGAACCGGGTTGAGAAGCTGGAAGAGAAGTAACTTGAGAAGAAGGAATGGCAGCTGAAGAAGGAAGAATTGGTGCAGTTTCCGGCGCGACTACTGCATAATAAAAGAAATCAAAATTAGTATTCTTCGAGAAAAAAGAAGACCGTGAATCGTCAAGGTTACCTGGAGAAGCCGGTTTGGCAAGATCAATCTCAAATTCCCGAGCCTGAAAGTCCTTCATTGCCTCCTCTTCTGTAGGAGTGGTCACAACTGGAGGTGAAGGATGAGAGCTGGAATCCATAATGTTTGCATCAGCCGAAGTGGAAGCATGAACAGGGGCAGTTAAAAGAGCTTCCTCTTTTGAGAGTTCTTCTCCCAATGATTCAGCCCGTGCCCTAGCAAGCTGCTCCTTCCCTCTAACCAGAGCGGCGCGAGCCTCATCATCAAGGTAGCGAGCCTCAAATTTTGCTTCCTCAAATTTTGCTTCATCATAGCCGGCACCTTTAAACATATCTAGTGCGGCCTCCCACACTTCCGCCAGGGTGATTTCATAATCTGGACCCAGAAAAGCAAGGCTCCCACGACCCAGAACGCAGTGTAAATAAAAGTCGAATAAGGTAGAACTGATGCTTGCTTTCGTTGCCTCATGTGACTGTTCAGTCGCTTCTTTTTCGGCAATGGCAGCAACCCTACCAGTAATAGCCTCATCACGAGCTGCCTCAGCTTTAGCAAGTTGAGACTTTAATAACTCAATCTCCACGTTCTGGGAGGTGACTTTTGCCCGCAGTTCGGCGTTCTCTACGCGATACTTCTCATTGACATGCTGTTCGGCGGCAAGCTTCATTTCTACATCTCTTTGTGCAGCGTGTGCGTCCCGCACCTGCTTCTGAAAGACTTCTTCCTTTTGAGTATATGATGCAGAAGAAGAAGCGAGATTTTCCTTAAGATGCTTAACTTCAGACGCAAGCTTTGCATTGTCGTCTGCAATACTCGTCATTTCCGCGTCATGCTGCTTACGCCATTTGTCCCATTCTGCTTTATCATTCTCCATCGTCATCATCGCCTCAAGGTTAAGATGATTGACCCTTTGAAGTTCATCAACCAACTTCTGCCATCCAGACATTCTTTCAATATCAAGCTTGACAGCGTCGACATTTCTCAGCATTGCCTGCTTATCAATGGGAACCAAATCTAAGTCAAAGCGGACTCCTCTTAGACACCAATTCGGAAATCGGCTCTGAAGCGTTGGAGGGCCGTCTTTAACCTGATATTGTGGCCTGTTAATGATGGTTTGAATGTCAGCTTCCTTTAGAGGAGGAGAACCGGCCGGAATGTCGGAAGAAATGGGAGCGTTGGTCTTTTCAGAAATAGCAGACGCGTCACTTGGCTTAGACCGTTTGCTCGATTCATCAGTAATTTGGGTCTTCCCTTTGTCATCATAAGATTTTCGCTTATGAGAATCGTAAGTTTTGTAAGAAGAATCGTATCGATCAGCATCTCTTCTTCTCTGCCGCTGCTCATAATCCCATTTTTCTTGAGCCTTCCTTTGGGCCCGTTCCTCATCTGTCTCTCTCTGGTCACCAAGATATTTCCTGAAGTCATAGGATCCACGGCCTCCATGGCGCTGAAATGAGTCATAATATGAGCCGGAGCGTCCCATCGGAGAATCTGAAAACAGGAAAGAAGTAAAGTTTAGAAATTTCCAGAAAGAAAAAGTAAATGCTTATAAGTGCAGAAAAATCCTAAGTGTGTGCGGCGTGCGAGCTACGCGCGTCAAACTACAAACCACGCTTCAGTGCAGGAACGGAGACGACAGGTGTCGAAGGCGTCGAGATCTGTTTCAAAGAGGAAGTCGCTTCAATGACAGGAGAGTTTGCCTTTGGAATATTATCCTTGAAAAGCTCTTGAGAAGTAATCATAATGTCACTCAAGCCATCGAAGGTGTCATCACCCAAGTGTTCGGCAGATTTCTCCTTCTCAACTTCCACATCAGTTGATTGTTCAGCAGCTCGAAGATTCTCTTCTTCCTCAATAATTGGGGGAAGTACCGACTTGCCAGCTAACCCTACAACATCAGTGGATCCAGAACACTTTATCAAAGCAGCATCCATGACAAGTGTTTTTGATGCAGCTTCTTCCGCAGAAACTGGGGCATTTGACGTCTCTGCTTGAGAACCCGAAGCAGCCGACGTTTCCGCATCAGAGCTAGGAATTTCATGAATTCGAGTCGACCTGGAAGGGTGTAGAAGCCCAAATTGGTGCAAAAGCTCATCATCTAATAGAAACTGGATACTCCTCTCCTCCACAGGCACCGCCATAAGCCTCTTGAAAGTCACTTTGTGACTAAGATTTTTAGAAGGAGAAGGAAGTGCTGAAAAGGAAAAAAAAAAGATCGAAGTTAGCACTTGATAATCCGAACTTCGGTAAGTTTGAAGGAACATGAGAGACAAATGCAAGTGATCTTACTCCCTATTCTCCAGATAGCATAAAACCCAGGAGGACAGCGGACATAAAAGAACGGGCTCAGGAAACTGTGAACACTTTCAGGGAGACCAGTGATCAACTTACGATTCCTCGCACTCCTTACGACTATGATGGAGGGATGATCTTTATTCTTGGCAAAGGTACAAAGATAGCGAATTTCTCCGAAGGTAGGAAAGCGGCCCAGCGTTCTCCTAAAAAGCACGCATAGTCCCAGCAAGATGGCGTAGCCATTGGGATGTAACTGAAAGGGGGAAATAGATAGTTGGAGGAGAAGTTCTCGAATGCAGTCATTGAATGGGGGGATAGCTCCGCTCAAGCACATTTGGCGGTTAACTGCGACGAAGCCACGGGGCGGTCTGTCAGCAGTATCATTTATTTCGGGAAGCAAAGCGTCGGCCTCAGCAATGCCAAACTGGATGCATAGTTGACGAAAGGCTTTATGGCTCAAAGTAGTAGGAGTCCTCTCTGGAGGATCGTTCAGCGGGATAGCAACTGGAAATACATCTTCAGCTTGCTCTGTTCCTTCTTGTGGAGAAGACATTCTACACAATCAGCTGAATGTTCAAATGTGAAGGTGCACGTTCCCTAAAAGTGTGAAGTGTTGTGCAAAAAAACTAATGAAAAATAAAAGACAAGCTTAACTGGAATTAAATTAGTTGACAATCAATCGATTACAGAATTTCAGAACTTGTCAATGATCAAGTGCAGTGTTAATACAGACAAGTCAGTTTCATTTGACTATTATGATTTTGTTTTAATACTTCACTTGAATTGGTTATTGTACAGCATCTCATTCATATTCATTTAATTTAAATTTCTCTTTACCAACTAATCTGTCATTCGATATGGGCAGTCAGTGACAGTATATTCGACCCAGTATTCTGTGAATGTTGTTTTAAGCAGGATTGTTAGTTTGCAAAATTGAAGCAATCCGTAAAAAGGCATGCAACATGGTTTATAGTTCAACAGTTCAAAGTCCAGGCAAAGTTTAAAAGTCATCTGCTTAGTTTGCTGAAAACCCAAGTATTAACTCGGTGACGACTTAAGAGATTCCCTATGGGTCTAGGTCGGCAGTCCCCGAGTCTTGGGTCGAATAAAGAAGCAAAAAATTAGTTCGAGGCAACCAGAAATTCTCTAAGTCCTAACTTGGCTGCGACCTAAAGCCTTGCTGTGAAAAATAAGTCGTTGAAATTATTCCAAGTTCTAGGTCGGTCACGACCTAATACAAGAAGCTGTGTGATAAGTTAAGTCGGGCTGCGTGCAAAAGGTCTCAAGTCAGAACGGCATGAATGTCTAAGTCCTAGCTCGGCCACGACTTAAGGCTTATGTCGGCGAATAGTTAAGTCGCAAGAAAAACTGGGCTGCTGAGATAGTTAGGTCGCATGAATGTTTT
This sequence comes from Allium fistulosum, assembly GCA_030737815.1. Lineage (NCBI taxonomy): Eukaryota > Viridiplantae > Streptophyta > Magnoliopsida > Asparagales > Amaryllidaceae > Allium > Allium fistulosum. The sequence continues at coordinate 457,079,759 of CM060902.1, forward strand.
GAGTCGTCTCAAGCTACTTCTCCTCCACCATAAATTTCACCTCCTTCCACCAATCAACTCGAAATTCACCGTTCCCTTCATATCACCAAGTCGTTGGAACAACAATTCAACACATCTCCGATCTGTCATAAACCTGACATACTGTCATGCGTTCGTAAATCACATCAACAACTAGTGACGATAAAAAATTGATCACAGCACGATTCAAAGTGAAGCGCGACGTATGATTCCGGTTCGGTGCTCGGAAGTTAGAATTCATGGTTCAATGGCGAACGTGAAGTGAAAAAGGATCGAAAACGCTTACGCAATTGGATAGCAAGGGTGAATCGCTGGGTGGTGGACTTGAATTTGTATTCGAAATTGAAGAACTTTGTTAATGGCGGCACAGGAAGTTGGAACAGGTGAAGGAAGAGAAGGGACGGCTTAAGCTATTTACTCACTGGGGCAGTGAAAGACGAATCGACACACGGTGTACGACCTAAGGCATTTGTTAAGTCGGCACCGACCTAACCAAAGAGTTAAGAGAATCGAAGCATACGACTTATGGCTTAGGCATATACTTCGAGGGGCAAATGTTAACCCCTTTTTGACTCACGACCTAGCAGCATGCCGAGTTAAGGTGTTTGGTGACTTAAGAAGGTATGCCGAGTTAAGGTGCTTGCCGACCTAAGAAAGAGGACGACCTAACAATCTAAAGTCGTAACCGACTTAAGAGGTATGCCGAGTTAATGTGCTTGCCGACCTAAGAAGGAAGACGATCTAACAACTCAACAGGCTCCGACCTAAGGAAAGCTCTGACCTAACAGCTGCCGACTTAAGAGTTGTGCCGACTTAGGAGCCTGCCGACTTAAGAAGATCTGTGACTCAGGAGTTAAGACCGAGTTAAGAAGGATGCCGAGTTAGGAGCCTGCCGACCTAGCAAATTGTGAGTTAGCAAGGCCTGCCGAGTTAACAGATTGCCGACTTATGGCAACTTGCAGACTTAACGAGTTAACAGTTAGATGACCTACGACTCAACAGGCTCCGACCTAAGGAATGGTCTGACTCAACGACCTACGAGTTAAGAAGTCTAACGACTTATGACTTAACTTGCCCAGCGACCTAAGGCTACAGGAATGTCACGACCTAAGGGGAGTCGCGACCTAAAGACTCCGCGATCTAGTAGTATGGTGAACTAAAGGTTACGACCGAAGGAAGATTCCGAGTTATGAAATGCTCCAATTTAAGGAGGTTCCGACCTAACGAGTCACCGACTGACCTTAAGTCTTCAGCGACCTATCATAAACCGGCAGCGATCTATACTAAGTCGGCGACGACTTAAAGACTTAGAGAAATTTCCTAAGTCCAGATCAGCTTCTATAAATACCCCGCCACTTCCAACATGGAGAGGACTTTTGGGCCATTCATTTCTCCAAACGCCGTTACGCTGTCGAAGCCTCCTCTCATTCAGTAATCAAAGATCTACAAGCATTCGAGACACTACAACGATCTTCGAGAAGAGCTCCTAACATCCAACGCGGATTCGTCGAGTTTCATCATTAAAGATCAAGCTAGTAGTCAAGAGTGATTTCATGATCAAATTGTATTGTATTTAGAGGAATATTGTATCGAATTGTAATCAAATCAGCAATAAAAGACTATAAAGTGGATGTAGGCTCAATTACGGGCCGAACCACTATAAATCTGTTGTTCATTTACTGCTTTTTTGCTATTTTCAGCTCATACTCTGTTCCCGTACCAACGGGTGGTGCTTTCACGATTCTATTACACACACCGGGTGTTAGCGTTCACTTTTTACCGTTAACAGACCACTAAGAACAAAATATAGTTTACTTAAGATATTTAACCAGATAGTTGCATTCTGGAAACAAAATTCCTATCCAATTGTAGATTAATATAGGGGATGCCAAAAAAAGGAGCTATATATTTCTATTGTCATATACAGAAAACAAAGGTCAATTGTATCATACCATACCTCTCTTCCAGAAATCATTATGTACTAGGATTCTAGACCATTCATACTATTTAACTAAATTGGTTACATCTACACAATTGTACCAACTTGACATATACTGTGGCCAGGGAGGATGACAAATAATTGAAGAAAATCTTCATACACACATGCACACTACAAGATTGGTTAAGTTCTGATAAACCACAAGGAAAATTTTACGTTAGTACAACTGCAAAATAGTGGGGAAACCGACTGTTTGGTTGCATAAATTCAAAAAATAGTATTTATTGAAAGTTTCATTAATACCAACTAAAAATAAAATGATAATATAGGAAAAGTTTAGAATTTAGGCTTCTAATTTGAAAATCAAAAATTTGAAAAATAAAATTTGAAAATGTAAACTTTAAATCAGAATATCATAATTTAAATTTGAATTTTTAATTAGAAAATTCAAAATTAAAGATTCGAATTTGAAATTGTAAACAAATTTCAAAATTGCAAATTGAAATTGAAAATATGAAATTGCAAATTTTGTATTTAGAAATGACACTTCGAATTTTTAAATGAAAAATATTTGAATCCGAAAATTCTTATTTGAAATTTTATTTTATATCCAAAATTTAAATTTTCATGTAATTAGTTACAAAATTCAACTGGCAAACCTTCCACAAAAAATGAAAAAGTCAATATGTAATGGTCTATATCTTAATACCCTTTGAGTCGACAATAAATCACTCGTGTTCAACTCAAATTGAACAGAAGTATGAATCATTAGGGGTGAAGAAGAAGAAGATAGAAGGAAACATAAACAACAACACAGAATCTCACAATCGCAGCGGAACAAAATATATTATATATAATAACATATCTTTGTACAAAGAAACTATAACTGTAAAATACATTAAATCATCAGAGTACAATAGTCAACAAACTAATCTGGACAGTTATAATAACTTGTCCTCACAAATACTGAACACTCGGTTTAACACACACAGCGGAATATAATCAAGTACGTGGAATACGCCTGAATCTTCTCTAGCTCGTTTCCTGAGCTCCATAGCATTCTAACCTAAATCTGTAATACTCGATCTGACTCGAGCAATATAATAAAATAACACCCGAGTCAGTCTGTAAAACTAGCGTGAGAAAAACACACTCAATTTGAATTATTACTGTTATCAAATCATTTGGAAACAAAGATATCTCGTAAGACCACGCCACATATAAATACGACGGGTTTTTATCTTAAGATAACCAAAACATTTTATATCCAAATCATCTGATATTATAATAGTGTCTATAGAAAATAAACTATAAAATAGCTGAAATACTTGCATCTCACGTTTCAACATAGTTGGGCACAATCAAAACCGTACAGGCTCGTAGTGGATATTGGATTCCATACAATGACTGGGCTACTGGGGTACCGCTCATCATAGTACACCTCGAGAAAAATATATCGAGGACCTCGCCTGGATCCCCTGCCAACACAGGACCGGCCTACCCCTGACCTAGATAGTACTGAATATGTTATCACCGCGGGTGTTACCAACCTAATCGAGTGCTCTCTTTTCCATGCACAACCATATCCATAATTATTTTATAATATATCCAAAGGTATCTAGAAAAGTGATAACATACCCTACTTGGGTGTGACACATTAGCCCTGCTGCATCTCCCATGTTTTAGTCATTCCCGGTTGATGAGGCTTGAGGCTACGTTTTACCTTTAGAATAGCATTCATACTTGGAATGCTAACACTACCTTCCAAGCAAGCAATGCAATGATAGCATTCATCCATACAAGTTGTCCTGGGTCTGGACAAACCGAATCTCCAAGATCATCGTCTTCATTTTTTCCACGATATCACAATTCGTAACGCTCAAATCGGATCGAAGTGGTTTTCGGATAATTAAAATCCGACTCCGGTCTCTTCGAAACGATCAACGAATTTGGCCAGATTTGATAGTTGGTTATATAACTATCAAATAACACACATAAGCTGTCACTAGGCCTGATTTTATAAATTTTCCAAAATATCAATTCAAAATATTCTTACAAAGGTATATATCCAAATCTTCTCCACTATTTAAATATTCGAGAACAAATTCAAATACTTATATCCATAACAGTATACTTTCAAACCATCTCAATACTTAGAAATATTTCCTTCCAACTCCATCTATAATTCAACACTTTGAAAATATTTCTATAATAATAATCTCATAGTTAAAATATTTCAAATCCTTCCAGTTCAATACATAGGAAATATTTTTAAGTCTATTTTTCCTCTAAAGCCATTCTATTCCCAATACTTGGGAAAATATTCCATTTATTTCCTATTTCTCAAAATCCTTTACAATTTGCTTGTAAATCCCTTAATTAATTTATAACGGATTATATAAGTCCCTGGAATTCATTAATTAATTTCCTTTAATATTTCCAAAATCAATTACACTTGTCTATATTCCAACTACCCATTTCTAACTTCCCTTATGAATTCTAATTCATCTTTTGAAGTTCTCTTATTTCAACGATTTGGAAATTTCCTTAAGTTTTCCAGAATTCCACTATAAGATTCTTCTTATAAAATCTCATCTTTTAAATAAAAATCAGCCTACAGATCTCGAGAGTATCTATTAATATATTTCAATCACTTTCAAAACTCTCTATATATATATAGTAAGTATTTTTAAAGAATAAAAATCTATTTCAAAACATGTTTAAGTAATTATTTAAAATATTAAAACACTTTAAATAAACATTGATAATTCATTTCCTATTTCATTTTAAAATAAACTAATTGATTTATGAAGCTTATTATAAAAATATGAATTCATTTCAATAAATATTAAATATTTGAATAATCTACTTTCCGAAATATTTCACTACTAACAGCTTAAATTTACATAGTTGAATAAATAAAATTTCCTCTTAAAACAAAACTTAACTTCTCGATAAAAATATATTTTTAAAATTCCAATAACCAATTTCAATATATAAATCCCTCTCGATTCATAACACATCGATTTCATTTCGATTTCCCTAACCATTCTCACATTTCAAAAATAGAATTCACTATTTTTCCCAAAAACCCATCCTCATATCTCGATATAAATTCACACTGTGAGTTTATATTCCAATTTATCAACTCATATCATTTTTCCTTATTTATAAACATCGTTTATAAATTTATAAACTCATTTGGGTTTTACTTGTTTATAAAAACAATCTCATTTATAAAATTTCATTTTATAAATCCATTTCTTTATAAATTCCATTTATTTTGCAAATCTATTTTAAATATCAATTTAAATCTCCATATACATAATTTTCAAAAGTAGCATATTTAAATCCATGGTTAAAAATCCCTTATATAAATTATTTTAAAATCTCTATTAAAAATATTTTTCGAATAGTTAAGTACAAACCCAAAAATCAAATTATTATTTTATCCAACTCAATTTCCTTTAAAATAATCCAAATTCCAATATAAATATTTTAATATCCAAATTCTCCATTTAATTCCTTCAAAATCAAAAATAATATTTTATGGTTTTTAAAATACCAAAATTAAGGCCAGTGCCACTATAGCATCCAATAATCAAATCACACAACAATCCATAACAAATTTATTTAATCACATCATATATCATTATATATGAGAAATAATCAATATATTTTTGAGGAATCCAGTTGGATCCCTCAAACCTGTTTTCCTGCATCCACAGATGTTAGATAACATAAAATACCAATCCCGCTTCGAGGCGGGATATCGTGGTAATATAGGGTCATCCGCTAATATGCGGGGTGCATAGTGTCTCATACGCTCCAATCGGTGGGAAATATATTCAACTACTAATATATATATATATATATAATATAACATTCAACTGAGAAATACATAAATTCATCAGTCAACCAATAATTAATTCTAATTACTATAAACTTAACCACTTATCCAAAAAGAGTGAGATTTACTCACCGAAATTTTCTGTTGTTGCTTTCGCGTTCCATTTGAATTAAAATTAAACAAACATTTAATTTTAATCCAAATTCCTGCTAGCTCCAATCAACTCTAATCTAATTCCATATTATTGTTCACGTCAATACGATCCTAACGCAAAAATCCGTGTGTTAATCGGGTTTCGTATGGAGGAGTTATTGATTTTACAAGTTATCGATATCTTTTAAAATAAAATAATATTGAATAAAATAAACTAATCAACTTTACTTAAATTACCTAATTGCCATCTCCCCCAAATCGACTTCTCCTGTGCACTCCATATCGTGCATGGCTGTGCATGCCTCCCCCATGACACCTCGTTCCCCTACAAAATGACTTGAAATCACCGCTATACATCTCCAATTCGCGAGAGCTTCCATTCCACCCCTTGTCATCAAGTCCGGTCAACGAATGGTCATTATGACCTGGAGTGAATCGCACGCGACTCCCTGAAAGTCGCACCACCCAATACCCCATCGTGAGCTACAGAAACTTGGGTGAAGGTGCTATTCGACATCACGAATCCCATGAAACTATCGCCACGCCCTCTCCTTGCTTGAATCGTTAATAAAACTCAATCCTAGTTGAAAACTGCAGCGCGACTCACTATCAAGCTCAAAAAAAAGATGTCGCACCTCTCAGTTAGCATATCAGGGGAAAGACCTGGTTGAGAGAAGATTATAAATGCCCATTTCAGATTTTCTAGTTAAGTATATTTTGATTTTTTCTTTTATAATTAGAAGAAGAAGCCTCTGTTTATGTGTTTAAATAAAAAGAGGGAAAATATGAAAGTCAAATATAGGGTGCGACTTGTAGAATAGGTCGGCTGAAAATGAAAGGATAAGGCTGTATGGTTAAATAAGTGAAGATAAATAATTTAAAATTTCCAAATATCTTGCTATGAAATTACGGACTCCAATCGAGGCGTGCCGCCTGGCGTTCCTAATGTTATACCCTTATTCCGAACGAAATGGAACAAGTTTCGAAACCAAATTCGATTGTATGGAGAAGATAGTTTTTTGAACCCAGTTATAATATTAAATTTTCAATATTAATTTCAACGCGTTTCTATCCCATACGACCAAACGGTAACTCTAAACGCTATGAAATTTGAAATCAAATAATAATATATTACTACGAACCTAATGGAACTGGTTACGTCAAATTCTGGGGTTGTTCTCCGGATCACTATTTTAACGCGTCGATTAAATCGACGATCTCAAAAATCGACGAAATTTATTAAAATTTCAGTTTTAAAAACTTACTAACTAATTTATAATTCAAATAGTATTTATATCAACCTTAGAAATCGTTTCGATTCATATCCAACTCAAATTCCAATTATTCACTATTTCCGTATTATGATAAATCACAATATTTGAAATTTAATTTCATTCTACGATTACAACCAAAATCTTCATATTCAAAAATCAAATTATATTCCAAATCAATATTTAAAAATATTTAAATATTCAAATCAAACGAATGAAAATCCGGGTTGTTACATCCCTCCCCTATTAAAAGAATTTCGTTCTCGAAATTGCTAAGTAGGAAAAATGCAACAAACCCATTAATTTGGTAAAACCCACTTAGTTAAAACTCGATATTTCACTTTTCTAAATCTTTTAGTTCCATTCAAAATAATTAATTTTCCATTCCTAAATCAAAACCCTCTATTTCAATTACAATTCGAAATCAAATTTTCTTTTAACAAAAATTTTCCAAAATTTTCTAACACCCTAAATTTCTGAAATTTTTTGGCAGAGTCTCCCTTGTACGGAGAGCCGTTTGCAATATCACAAATATAATAAAAATGATATCATCGACCCACACGGTCGGAAACACAATATATATCAATATTTATTTCATTGTTGCTTTTAATGTGTAAGCGTACCATATATTAGCATTATTAAGCAAGCTCGCTCAATTTATAGGAAACCGCGCAACCAAAATCAAGCCAAATAGCTCCACGTGCCTGTAGTTACTCAGTTTAAACACATAAGCCCCAAAAATATGAAATTTAATAACATTTCATTCATTTAACTAGTTAAACACATTATTTGCATAAACCAAACATGTTATACATGTATATTTAGAGTGTACATGCAAATACAAGTTTCTAACATTTAATTTCTCATTCCCAATTCAAATATACGCCCTTTATGCAATTCCAGTGCTTCACAACTTATTATTAACATCCCATTCATATCCATTATATTCATATTCATTTCAAATTGATTCTCAATCAATTTACCTCATTTTCATCCACTCGCATTGATTTCATATCCAACTAATTAGTCATTCCTTCCATTTGCTTTCATTCTATATTCCAAATTCATATTCAATATTCCAAATCAACACAATTTAAAACCAATTCTATTTTTAATAGTTAATGTAAATCAAATCCCATTGCAGTCAAACTCCATTTTAATTTATTTGCCTTCGATTGACTCGCATTCAATCTGTTCACTTCTATTTATTTCCAAATTTGGTTTACTACTATTTATATTAAATGACATTTCATTTCCATGTCGATTCATTGACGAATCATTTCATAAATATTTCTTAAGTTTATAATCCATTTTATTTAATAATCCGAGTTTATATTCAACACAATATAAATCGAATTTTATTTTCGATGCTAAGTCATTGTAAATCAATCTCTATTTCCACTTTCTATATGGAATTAGTACATTCCATCAATCCATTTCAAATATTCAATTTACTAACTAATCTTCTAATTAGTTACTTTCATTTTACACTTCACAATCGGATTTTTATATCAAAAATCACTCCATTTAATTTACTGGAGTTCAAATTCATCTTATAATTCAAGTTTGGACTTTTATTTCTTCACCAAAATATCAAACCATTTTTATGTTGGTTTTTCTATTCCACCTTTCCAATTTATAAGTTACACAACTTATTATTCACAATTTCATACAATTCATTTTAACTTACTCGAGTAAAAAATTCAATTCCAAAAATTCACATTTCATTCAATAAAAGAACCACTTAAGCTTATAGCTATTTTAAATTGATTCTAAATCAATTTATCAAAATTTCATTAATCCACATTCCATTTCAATTTACTAACCAATTTATCTTGACTTAAATTCAATTCCATTTAATTTTACTTAAGTCCAAATTTTTTTTCAAGGTTAACCTTCCAATCAAATTCCATTTTGTCGATGCTTACTCGAGTATATTCACATTTAAATTTTTTTATCCAAGATTATACATCACTTTATAGCTTAAGTATATTTTTATTCCATTAATTCCAATTTTGTAAGCTATTCAAACTTATTTGTTCACAATTCCATAATTTTTCACTTAAATTTTATTCCATTCAAAATTTATAACTTGTAGTTATATAGTCACTTTACAATTCAAATTTATATATCAAATTTAATTTGATATGAGTTCAAATCAAATCCAATCTTCATTTAACTTATCTCAAGTTAAATTCTAACCCATACAATTTTTTTTTCTTTTACAAATTCAATTTATTTAACTTGCATAAGTTAAATTTTTAATTTCATATTGAAATTCACAATTCTAGGTTATAAGTTCAAAACTTATTTTTCACTAGTTTCATAAAACATTCAAATGAATATTCCAGAATTCAAACACCCGGTTTCATTTCAAATCCTTTTGAAACCCATATATAAATATTTATTTCTTTCTGTATATCAAATCTTACCTTTGGAATTTTTAAATCAAACCTGATTTTACCAAAACAATTCTGAAGCCAAATAATTACAGTAGCAATCCGTCACTAAGAAACTCGTAAATGAATATTGATGATGCTGCGCAGTCATCACTAGGATTATTTTCCAACGACTGAAGTGAGTTCAATGCTTTATCACTTCCAAAATCCATTTTTAAAACATTTTCTATTCAAAAGCATTCCACAATAATATTACCATTATTTATTTCAAAATATTTCCAAAATAGCACCAATTTCATTTCCATAACACTTCTGAAAATATTTTCCAAACCTTTTGGGATTTAAATTTCTGAATTCGAGTTCGAATCCATTTTAATTATAATTCATTTGTATAATTCATACTTATACAATTTTCATTTCGTTATATATAACCATTTAAATTTTATAATCTTGTTTAGATTATAATTTTATCAACCAAACACTCCAATATACTATAATAATATCAGAAAATTATTTCCTTCATATCAAAATATAATTTGATAAAATTATTTCATTTACCCACTTTAAAACAATACTATGTCTAATTGCTCTATTCTAGTGTTTAGAAACCCTTATAGATACAGTTGTACGGACTGTGCCGACCAAAATTCATAAGCCACTCAATAAATCAACCAACACAATATAAACCATTTTATATTCACTAACAAATACATGCTCATATCCATAAATACACTCAACTCATTCTAGGGTACTACTGACCCTATCTCTAATGAGTAATCCCCACCAAAGCCAAGGTTCTTGCTTAACCTTCAGCTCTGATACCAACTGTAATGGCCCGTATCTCCATACCCTTTGATTCGACAATAAATCACACGTGTCCAACTCAAATTGAACAGAAATACGAATCATTAGGGTTGAAGAAGAAGAAGATAGAAGGAAACAGAAACAACAACACATAATCTCACAATCGCAGCGGAACAAAATATAATATATATATAATAACAGATCTTTAAACAAAAAAATTATAACTATAATATACATACAATCATCAGAGTACAACAGTCAACAAACCAATCTGGACAATTATAATAACTTGTCCTCACAAATACTGAACACCCTAATTTTAACACACACATCGGAATATAATCAAGTACGTGGAATACGCCAGAATCTCCTCTAGCTCGTCTCTTGAGCTCCATAGCATTTTAACCTGAATCTGTAATACTCGGTCTGACCTAAGCATTATAATAAAATAACAACCAAGTTAGTCTGGAAAACCAGCGTGAGAAAAACACACTTAATTTGAATTATTACTGTTATCAAATCCTTTGGAAACAAAGGTATCTCGTAAGACCACGCCACACATAAATACGACGGGATTTTACCTTACGATAACCAAAACATTTTATATCCAAATCATCTGATATTATAATAGTGTCTATAGAAATTAAACTATAAAAAAGTTGAAATGCTTACATCTCATGTTTTAGAATAGTTGGGCATAATCAAAACCGTATAGGCTCGTAGTGGATATTGGATTCCATATAGTGACTGGGCTACTGGGGTACCGCCCATGTAAGGACCCGATTCTTCGACGCTCGAAAGTCGACTTTAATACGTCCACTGTATCAAATGCCGCGTAATCGAATGCCGGAAAACCGAACCATTAGGGTTAAAAAGAAGAGGTAGAAGAAGACAGAAGAAAAGAAAGAAACAGAAACACAGAACAGAAACAATACCAGAATCTCACATTCGCAGCGGAATAATATACAATAGGTAATCACTAGTCTTTTAAAACAAAGAACTATATCAGTTTATACATACATCAATCAGAGTCAATATACAACTCAATACAACAATGGACAGTTATATAAACTTGTCCTCATACAGAATACACAGCGGAATAAATAACAAGTACGGAAGTACGCTTCGCCATCCAGCTTATCCCCAAAGCTCCAGAATATCCAGAATATCCTGATAAAAATAACTCTAGGCTGCCCGTGTGGAAAATTATGGGCACCCAGAGTTTAGAAGGGAACAATAAACTCCGAGTCAGTCATGGTGACTGGTGTGAGATCGTAAAACAGTTATTTTCACAAAGAAAATAAAATAGATTCGCAATGCTTTTGGAAAATGAAACTACCATAAGACCTCCCGCCACACACACAATGCAAACGCAGAATTGGAGGAGATTTCTTCTTATGATAGTCAAAGATGCTTGCTACGCCAATCATTGGATATTATTATTAATATCTAGTGTACAAACATTTCGAAAATATAATATTAATCTTAGCCAGCATAGACATTTCGAACTATGCCTACTATAGCTACCATCTAAACAGTGGGGTGCCACCATAAGTAAATGGCAGGTTATACAACTAAAACCGTACAATTTCGTATTGGGAATTGGATTTCCAACAAATGGTCAGGCTAAGGAACTTCCTTTCCTACTGCCGAATGGAATCGCCTCTGGCAGGACGTCCCGAGAGACAAACTGCTCTCTGCCAAACAAGGCCGGGTTACCCTTGTAACTAGGTAACTCATGAATATGTCATCCCCCGGTCCTTTGGGACCTTTATCCGAGCGCTCGGTAACCAACATCACACATAATAAATAAAGTGTGTCCACATGAGTAAGTATCTGGGCTCCATACCATGATACCACCCCTTTCCAGAAGGAAATGACATACCCTAAAGGGCGCGGCCCTCATAACCTTGCCGCAACATTCCTGTTTCGACCATTTCCGGGTTGTGAGGCCCTGACGAAGTCTCGTCCACAAAGCTACGCTTTTTCACAAAGCCACGCTTTGATCACAAATGATCAATAAATGATCATCGTCACAGCAACACTCAGCATGCCACATTACCATATTGGGAATATATCGCTGATAAATTTCAACTACATAACCTCTGAGCTCGTACGTCTCAGAGAAGGGTGTTAAGCTAAGAGAATAAATTCTCCACCACCAACAGAAATGTATTTGAAAGAAATCAGCTCTATATCTCAAAATGTAATGTCAGACACGTAACCATACAAGTCTGTTCCGGGTTCGAACAGAACCGAAGGAACTTCCAAAGAAGCCCTTGCAAATCCGGATATTCACAATCCCGATAAAACTTCCTATCACAAAGGAAATCTCAATACCGTAGCTAACGGTGCAGAGACAATCGATAGGTCATCCTATCGTTTTCACAAATACCCGGTCTTCATCACCGGTCTTCAATACGATCCATATCGTCGTATCATTATTCAGAATGGGTTATCTGACACAAAGGTCCTTTCCCGGCTAAACCGAATAATAACCGGCTAAAAACAATTCAAGTGCCATTTCAAAGGCAATATTGATAGTCGGTGATTTAACTATCAACAATATTCACAACAATCATCAGATTCAAATAATTTTCCCAAATTATTTAATTTCAAAATATCTTCACGAGATATATATATATATTTCCCACACTTCACATTTGAAAACCAATTTCAAATCACTTTTCACCTTTCAACTTTTGAAAATAAATTTCAAATCAATTTCCTTACACGGAATATATTTCCTAATATATCTTTTCAAAAACATTTAATTTATATTTTAAAAAGGTACTTTAGAATATACTCGGTTTTTCAAGGAAAATACACTTCCATTTCAAAATGGTCCATTTAAACCAATTTAATAAATCCTTATCGATTTATTTTAAATTTACGTTTCAAATCCGTAAATTTACTTTCACACTTTAAAAATAATCAACGTTTATTTTTAAAAACAAATTTCCCTTTCATTTCATAAATTCCATTTTGAATTTACATTCCCAAATATTCACTTTTAAACCCAAAATCAAATTCCAAATTGATTTCTAATTTTATTTCAATATCGAATCAATCACAAATTGATTTCTAAGTTTTATTTCAATAGAACAAAACATTGCAATTTATTTCTGAATTTATCTCCAAATAACAATCATTTGCAAATTGATTCCCAGATTTATTTTACAACACTAAATCAATTCCAAACAAATTTTCCAATGATTTATTTTCCATCACCAAATTAATTACAATTTTGATTTCTAAATTTATTTCAACTCCAAATAAATTTCCAAATCGATTTACCAAATCAATTACAAATTGATTTCTAAAAGTTTATCACTTTTAGATAAATTCCTTTGTTCTTTCCAAATCATTCAAAATTCATTTACTAATATCTCTTCCCATATTTTTGGAATTTATTCGGTAAGATTTCAAAAATCAATTTTAATACTTTAAAAATTTCTTCTTTCAATAAATTCAATTCTTAACAATAAATTCACTTAAAGTTTTCCACTTTAATTTCAAAATCCAATTTATATTCATTTCTGGTATCCAACGATACCAAAAATACATTCGGCTAGATTTTAGCCTTCAACAATTTCAATTATCAATAAATCATCCACAGATTATCAATAAATCACATCATTCACATATGGAATAATATTCAAACAATTTGAGGAATCCAGTTGGATCCCTCCAACCTGTTTCCCTGCATCCACAGATGTTAGCACAATACCAATTCCACTTCGAGGTGGAATATCGCGGTATATGGGATTTATAAAAATATCATCCGCTATTATGCGGCGCAATAGGGTCTCATCCACTATATAATTTGGGAAATCACAACTGCAATATATACATATGCCAATATATATATATATATATTGCTATATATATAGATATATCCTACTATATCTAATATCACAATTCAAACAGCAATCAATCAATAACTGCAAAAATCAAATTTCCAATTTGAGTGAGAAGATCTCACCTTTGTTTTTAATTCGCAGTCCATTTTCCATTTCCAGTTTGTTTTCTTCACAGAATTAGACCTTGTATAAACAATTTTTTTACACAGTTGATTAATATTTTGATCAATTGGGCAAATCAATTTCCATTTAATAATTTTAATTTAAACTAGGTTCCTTTAATAATCTATATAAACCCTTATATACATTTTCCCTTCCAAAATCTTATATAAATTTTCTGTATATATATCTCACTGTGTCTATATTTTTAAATTTATAACAGACTATTGTGAACAAATAATTTTTTCTATTTTCATAAGAAATTGAAATATTTTAAAAATTCCAATATATATATATATTTATAAAACAGTCTATATAGATTTAAAAACAAATTCATATAAATTCTTATAATTTCCGAATCATATACATACTAATTTCCACTGTATATACATATATTTTTATTTTATTTTTCAAAATAATCTACATATGTTTAAATTAAACTAAGATTAACTTAAAGATTTTAAAAACTGCCTAACAGCTAATTTTTTCTCTTCACTATTATGTTTCAACACAAAATAAATTTTTCTGTTATTCTTATTAACATTCAAACTACATAACTGCATATATATATAGGTGATCAATTTGAACTGAGAATAAGAATTGAATACCTTCATTCCTCGACTGCTTCCAGCCTATCGAACAACCCTCCAAGTCGCGTACGCAAGCGTGACAGACCTGGCCTCAATCGAAACGACTCGCGAAACCCTAGCTGCTCAAGACTCTAGTCGCATCGACATCGCCAATGCTCGAATCGAAACCACCGGTCAAGCCCCCATGCCTCTGATCGAATCGAGTTACGCGATGCCTTATCCACCATAGCCGATGAAGTCGCCTCCTATCCTTGAGCTTCCGTTACCATCGACGAGCCACCAAATCGAGCTCACGCCCTAGAATCGACAGTTGCTTCGCTCGCAACCCTGAAGCGAGAAGATGAACGCGAGGTGCTCCGCGTGATGTGATGCCTCCGATCGAACGCGAGTTCGTCGATCTGGATAAATTTGTAGAGGCACAAAATAGTCGCCTTTAAATTTTGTTTTACTTCGGCCATTTTTTATTTTGATTTTTGAACGAGAGATAAGATTTTCGTTGTTTCTGCTTGCGTGATAAAAGGAAAAGAAGGGGAGACAAGAGAACGTGATTAAGCAGAGAAAAAGTAAGTCGGTATTGAAAAGTTGATTAAAAATTTATATTTTTATATTCAAAAATATCCCGTTATACTATATCAGCGCGTTTGCTTATTGTACGATCACACGACAGCTCCAATCACCACGAAAATTGAAATCCGATAATAATACAATATTACAGATACAATGGAACTAGTTTCATCGAAATCCGAGACTGTGCTCCGGAACGCTATTTTTAAATATCGATTAAATGATACAATTTCAAAACTGAACAAAACAGTTTCAAATTCAATTCTGAAGCTTCCATTATCTTCAGTATTATTAATATGAATTTTCCAAGACTTCATATTATTTTTAACAGGCTTAAAATTGAAGATTCAAATTTTTACCCAATTGCAACAATTAAATTTACAAATTAAATTGCCAATTTCATATTTACATTTGAAATTCAAATTAAATCAACATTCAAATATTTAAATTCAATTAAATATTCTATTTCAAATGTTCAAAATTTCTGGGTCGTTACAATCTTCCCCCCCTTAAAAGAATTTCGTCCCGAAATTACAAGTTAGGAAAAATGGTCCTTAACTCGTCTACTATTTTTCACAATTCAATAGTTTTATCAACTTATTAACCTAAATCTTTTTATTAGAGATTCATTATCATCTCAACTAGCTTTCCAACTTCAATTATAGGTTCCAAACAACATTGTTTTCTAATTCAAATTTAAATTTAAATTTAAACTTTCAAAAATTTTCTAACACTCTAAATTTTCGAAAAATTTCGCCAGCGTCTCCTTTGCGCAGCTAACACGGTACAACTACAAAACGTCCTTACGGACTCTCAAATTCTAAAAGAAAACAAAATGCCAAGTGGCAAAATCAGAATCACATCAAATCTCATACTGGAATTTTAAATACATACCTTTGCCGAGCAAATTAATTTTTACCTTCAAAATCAAAATCCAATTCCATTTTCCTTTATACCTCCTGTATAATTCACTTAACAGCAATGTCCAATTTTACTAAAAGGATTCCCAAAACCAATTTACTTAAGAATTTTCCTCAATCCATTTCTTAAGTTCAATATAAGTGTTCACATACTTCTTATATTTATTTTCACTTCACAAACAAAGTTATATATTCATTTCCTTTTAACTTTGCGTTTTCAATTCCATTGAATTCAATTTACAATTTCAATTCAATTTCAATTCTTTTTATTTTCAAATTTTCATTCAGATTTTCATTTCGAATTTTACTTGAATTCGATTCATCTTCTAATTCTGAATATTGAGTTTTATTTACCTTTACCTCAAATTCAATTTGAAATCACTTGTCGTTAAGTGAAAATTTTCAAAAATTCCAAAATTTTCCTAACTCCCAAAATTTTCAGAAAATTTTGGCGGAGTCTCCTTTGTACGGAGGAGCTTTTGCAATTTGACAAAAGATATAAATATATATACATCGACCCACTCGGTCGGAAAAGCAGAAAAACAGTTCATATTTCCTATTTTTTTTATTACGTAGGCGTACCTTATTAGCATTTTAAGCAAAGCAGTTTATTATTAGCATTTGCGCAACCCAAAATGCAGCCAAACGGCTTCAAAAACCTGTACTTACTCAGTTTAAACACGTCAGTGACAAATATAAGAAATTCATTAACATTTCACTTATTTCAATAGCAAATATATAGATTTCATAAGCAATGCATTCAAAATAAATTCTATTAACAATTCATAAGGTTTCAATTCAACTTAAATCGCTTCCATCTAATTCACATTCAATTTCTATTCAATTCAATAGTTTACAATTTATTTTCTTTCATTCTATTCATTTTAAAATGAATCTAATTCATATCTATTTCAATTGATACAAAAATCAATTTCTATTTGCTTTTATTAACTCATAGAATTTATATAGTCTCGTTTTTGTCAAACGATAATTCTTTCTATTCAGATTTGTTAATATTCATGCAACTAAATGATTACTTAAGCTAATAATCATTTAAATTGATTCCATTTCAATTTAACTTACATTCCATATTCTCATTCATTTCATTTGAACCATTTCACAAAAAATTTCTTAAGTCGAGCATTTATTCAATATTTACTCAAGCTATTTCACTTCAAAACTCAAGTTCATTTCCTTGTAAACAATTTCCAATTTCAATTCTTGATTTGATTTTTATTTATCAAATCTATCCCATTTACTAATTTAATTCAATTAGTACATTCACTTATTCATTTTGAATTTCAACTTCCATATTCAATTCATCGTGAATTCATTTAATTAATAACAAGGAAATTTTCAATTTATTTCTACTACCCACTTGAATTTATATACAAATTCAAACCATTTTAAGTTTAGCTTACAACTCAACTTTAGTTTAACCAATTCAATCTCCAATTCATTATTTCATGAATTAATAAATTATCAAGTTTATTTACTTGAATTCAATCCATTTCATTATTCAATTCCAATTCATTCATTTACAAATGTAGCTTCATTGGTTCACTCACAAATTCATTTCTTTTCAATTTGAATTTCATTACAATCAAACTTTAAATATTTTATAAGTTATCAACTTATTTTTGTAACAACCCGTGATTGCGGTTACCAAATAATAAATTAAAATTGGGATTTTAATTTAATTGGAGCTATTAATGAATTTTTAATGTGGCTAATTTGTTCAAAATTTAGTCATTTTGAATAAATTAATATTTTGGGCTTAAGTGTAAAATGGAGCATTTCAAGGAAATTAATTAGGGAAATTTGTAATTTATATTATTGCAAAATTTTATATGTGTAAAATAGTGCAATATTTGATTTGGGAAATTAATTTGCAATTTATTTGCAAAATGATGATTTTGGCTAATATTAACTATAAACGGTGTTTTGGAAAAATTAGGGGTTAAAATGTAAAATATTGTTGATATAGGATTTTATGAAATGGCTAAAAGTAATTGTTAACATATTTTCATAATTTTCTATGGTTTGAAATGTATTTAGTAATTTGTATGTAGAGTGTACTTAGAGAAAATTGCCTATATATGTATGCACATGAATAATACAAAGTCCTAATGGGTATTAGATCCAATAACCCTAACCATTAGCCTATAAAGTATCTTTTACTCTTCCATTTCAGCCAACACTTCATTTCATAACCACTAAAACCTAATTAGAAAGCTCCAAAACCTAGTCATGGCCTCCTAAGCAAGACTCCAATCTACACCAAATCAAAGAGAGTTAATCCAAACTACTAAAAGAGGTAATAGCAATCACAAAACCCACCTCTAATTCATTCTTTAATTTCTGAAATTATTTTGTAATCCTTTTTTTTTGTGCATTTAGATTGTGAAACTCTTTGATTTTCTTTTCATTGCTTGGAAAGAGGTAATATATGCTAGCTGAAATTATAATTAGTTTATTGCTGTTAGTAAATTAGGCATATCTCATTCATCTTAAATCGGAATTAAGATTTTCTTGAAGTTCTTGAAAACTTATTCTGTAGCCTATAACTTTCATGTTTTGAGCTTTGCCTAATTTTGTGGTTTCAATGGTCGAAATCACGTTTGTTTGTCGCTGACCTGACAACAAACTACAAGGTTGATAAAATAAAACCCTGAAATTGATTTGGCCATAAGTTACTCGTTTTTGATCCGAATTAGATAATTTTGGATGTTCCGGAAAGTTTAAAACATATGCTACAATTTTTGTACAGTGAGTTTTCTGTAATATTGCCATTTAGATGACCTGAAATGCGTTCAAAGACAGAAGACCAATTCTGTCTTTAACAAGTTATCTTGAGTTTCAATCTGATATTGTTTTGCATGTATCTCTCTCGTTTCTTATCCAAATCTAATAATTTTGGATGTTCTGGAAAGCTTAGATTTAGGGCTAAAACTTTCATGTTTTGAGTTTCATGAAATTTCAAAGTTATTTTGGTCAAAATTGTACATTCTTACCACTGTACAAGAAAAAAAAGAAAAAAAAATAATAAATAATTTTTTTTAAAACCCTGTTCCAGATTTTTTTTCTCCACTTCGCGATGCCGCCACGATCGCATGCGAAGTCGGAATTCGACGTTTTTGGTCTCGTTGGAAAGGTGGAGTTTCGAACTCCATCTCTGTAAAATTTAGGCATCATCGGCATTCTTTTGTTACTTCGAATTTCGTGTCGAAGTTGAACTCTTGTCGCTGTTTGTAAACAGTGTGAATCTTGTTCTGGGTCCAACTTTGAGACGTCGCTGCTACTTCGTCTCAACTCGGATTCCAGAAATTCTTTTTTCATCTTATAGTAGGGATGTTGGACTATATTCCATCCAGTTTTCATGTCATTTGGATTCAGTTTGCTGGTCCAAATAAATTTCCGAACTTGGGTTCGCAGCAGTTTTTGAATGGTCAAACACTTAGAATGAAAATCAAATATCCCTTCTGTTTCCAGCTTTTGAGCGCCACTCCGCGATGCCTCCACGTTCGCATCGGAAGTCGGAATTCGACGTTTTTGGTCTCGTTAGAAAGGTGGAGTTCCGAACTACATCTCAGGGAAATTTGGACAACATTGGAGTTCGTTTGGTACTTCGAATTTCGTGTCGAAGTTGAACTCTAGTCGCTGTTTGTAAACAGTGTAAATCTTGTTCTGGGTCCAACTTGGAGACGTCGCTGCCACTTCGTCTCAACTCAGAATCCAAAAATTCTTTTTGCATATTAAAGTAGGGATGTTGGACTACATGCCTGCAAATTTTCATGACATTTGGACACAGTTTGCTGGTCCAAATAATTATCGAACTTGAGTTCACAGCTGTTTTTGAATGTTTACAAACACTTAGAATATTTTTGATGATTTTCTGGTTTTCATTGATTTCTTTGAGATTTGTCTCTAGATTTCGTACACGGGTTTTATGAATCATTTTCAAAAGATTTTTCACTCCTAAATGGCTTTTGAAAATTATTATATAATATTATTTTAATTATTAAATTAATTACTCCATAATAGGAGACCTTTCAAAAGACCGTTTTAAAAGTGATTCCGAAAATCAATTATAAATCCGTTTTACACCATTATTTTCTATAATAAAAATCTCACACTCACTTTTAGCACGTCGAGCGAAGTGGAAAGGTGCTTAAACGGTTAGGAAATCTCCGGCCTATGGAAACCGTGTGTATTTTCTTTCCGGTTAATCCCCGACCTATTCGATTGATCGTTTTGACCTTTGGGTCTAGTTTACCGATGATATGAGGTAGACTTTTTATTGTTTGGAGTGTGAGCTTGCTATTGGTTAGGAAACCGTTTAGTGCGAACGTGGGGTATGGGACTCATTGTTAACACTTTGCGGGTTCCTCTCCAAGAAGTTAGTGACACATTAGCCTCTGGGCGGCCAGTACTGGACCTCTGGGTCACCACGCCTCTGGGCAACCGTCTCTGGATACCTGCTCTATGGAGCAGTTTATTTTTCGGCGTGTGCCTCTGGGCCTTTATCCTTCTGGGAAGGATCTCGCCGTCTCGCGCGTTTCGCATCGGTGCGAGTGATCGATCACAACTCTACAGTACTTGGCAACAACGACTCTGGTCGGTGCACGTGCAAAACTTGTATTATCTGATTATTTTTATATCCATTCGAGTACCGCCATTCGGTGTTGGTTCTATGGAACCATACGATGTAAGTGCGATTACCTTATGGATCCACAGTGTCTCTGGACACTGCTTTTCAGTGTTTGATTTCATTGACTTTTCAGTATATCCCCATGGCTCTTTGGAGCATCGATCTTTGCTTGGGCATTGATCACAGACTCTGGTCACTATTGGGATTGCCTATGGGCATCTTTTTATGGCTTTGGCTACGCCGATGATATGAGGCGACTTTATTTATTCTACACTTTGGTGTTGATTTCTCTTTGGAGATTTTTATTGTTTATTGATGATTAGGGATCATCATTATATTCATGTGGTTCATAATATACTTCTCTTTGGATAAGTACTATTTTATTTATGTACCGCATTATTATATATCTCAGTTATTACTGATTGTTTAGCTAGCCTGGCCCGAGTGTTTTCGCTCGGGTCAGACCGAGTTGTTTCAGGTTAGGTCTCTGGACTTAGCTTCTGTGCTTCCGCTTGGACATTATCTGCTATGCTGATAGATAGCGCTTTATTTGTCCACTATTCTGCTACTATATTATCATTCAGACTTTGATATGTACATATTTTTGACTCACATGTGTGAGCGGTGGCTTTGTACCCACTTATAGTATTTGGATCTGTATTGATGATGTATTGTTCTGGGATTTTATATCTGTTATGTGATTCTGTTCTGTGATGCTATTTCATTATGTTATTATGCTTTGTCCTGATAGATCTTTAGCCATTTGTAATTTCGTTATAAGTATTTACCGAATATGTCGAACCACCTGATTGAGAAAAATTTAAATAGATTCCACCTTTCGACGTATTTGGTAGATAGTTATAGCTTGATTATAGATGGTCGCTTCCACTATACTCTATTCTCCGCTTTAACAGACAGTATTACTCCCGTAATACTCTTTGTTACAGTGGGTCTCAGAGTGGGGCGTTACAGCTTGGTATCAGAGCCTGGTTTCAGGAATAAGCATAATAAACACAGAACAAATACACTTAGTACAATACATTTTAAATTAGATTTGAATTAAATCAAATCCCTTCCTTATGGTTATTGATAGATAAGTTAGGAATATGTATAGGAATCCGTTATATTCCGTAGTATTCCTTAATTAATTATCTATCATTGAATCATGTCTAACTCTAATTCCCGTTACGACATGTTTGACCAATTGAGCGGTGCGAAGGTCTTCTCTCAGTTTGACCTTGCCACCGGATTCCATCAGCTACGAGTCATGGAAGACAACATTCCTCTTACAGCATTTCGCACTCGTCATGGTTCTTTTGAGTGGTTGGTCATGCCGTTCGGCTTGACGAACGCTCCGGCTTTCTTCGTCGATCTCATGAATCGAGTATTCCGGGAATACATCAATAGATTCGTTCTGGTTTTCATTGACGATATTCTTGAGACTCTTTCTATGTGTGATATTCGAAATCAAGCTCCGTCTTCTGTATTCCTTTTGTGGATTAGATGTTATAGACGACTTCTATATTTAAGGAATTGCGGGGACGCAATTTTCTTAAGGGGGGAGTCTGTAACAACCCGTGATTGCGGTTACCAAATAATAAATTAAAATTGGGATTTTAATTTAATTGGAGCTATTAATGAATTTTTAATGTGGCTAATTTGTTCAAAATTTAGTCATTTTGAATAAATTAATATTTTGGGCTTAAGTGTAAAATGGAGCATTTCAAGGAAATTAATTAGGGAAATTTGTAATTTATATTATTGCAAAATTTTATATGTGTAAAATAGTGCAATATTTGATTTGGGAAATTAATTTGCAATTTATTTGCAAAATGGTGATTTTGGCTAATATTAACTATAAACGGTGTTTTGGAAAAATTAGGGGTTAAAATGTAAAATATTGTTGATATAGGATTTTATGAAATGGCTAAAAGTAATTGTTAACATATTTTCATAATTTTCTATGGTTTGAAATGTATTTAGTAATTTGTATGTAGAGTGTACTTAGAGAAAATTGCCTATATATGTATGCACATGAATAATACAAAGTCCTAATGGGTATTAGATCCAATAACCCTAACCATTAGCCTATAAAGTATCTTTTACTCTCCCATTTCAGCCAACACTTCATTTCATAACCACTAAAACCTAATTAGAAAGCTCCAAAACCTAGTCATGGCCTCCTAAGCAAGACTCCAATCTACACCAAATCAAAGAGAGTTAATCCAAACTACTAAAAGAGGTAATAGCAATCACAAAACCCACCTCTAATTCATTCTTTAATTTCTGAAATTATTTTGTAATCCTTTTTTTTTGTGCATTTAGATTGTGAAACTCTTTGATCTTCTTTTCATTGCTTGGAAAGAGGTAATATATGCTAGCTGAAATTATAATTAGTTTATTGCTGTTAGTAAATTAGGCATATCTCATTCATCTTAAATCGGAATTAAGATTTTCTTGAAGTTCTGGAAAACTTATTCTGTAGCCTATAACTTTCATGTTTTGAGCTTTGCCTAATTTTGTGGTTTCAATGGTCGAAATCACGTTTGCTTGTCGCTGACCTGACAACAAACTACAAGGTTGATAAAATAAAACCCTGAATTTGATTTGGCCATAAGTTACTCGTTTTTGATCCGAATTAGATAATTTTGGATGTTCCGGAAAGTTTAAAACATATGCTACAATTTTTGTACAGTGAGTTTTCTGTAATATTGCCATTTAGATGACCTGAAATGCGTTCAAAGACAGAAGACCAATTCTGTCTTTAACAAGTTATCTTGAGTTTCAATCTGATATTGTTTTGCATGTATCTCTATCGTTTCTTATCCAAATCTAATAATTTTGGATGTTCTGGAAAGCTTAGATTTAGAGCTAAAACTTTCATGTTTTGAGTTTCATGAAATTTCAAAGTTATTTTGGTCAAAATTGTACATTCTTACCACTGTCCCGAGAAAAAAAAGAAAAAAAAATAATAAATAATTTTTTTAAAACCCTGTTCCAGATTTTTTTTCTCCACTTCGCGATGCCGCCACGATCGCATGCGAAGTCGGAATTCGACGTTTTTGGTCTCGTTGGAAAGGTGGAGTTTCGAACTCCATCTCTGTAAAATTTAGGCATCATCGGCATTCTTTTGGTACTTCGAATTTCGTGTCGAAGTTGAACTCTTGTCGCTGTTTGTAAACAGTGTGAATCTTGTTCTGGGTCCAACTTTGAGACGTCGCTGCTACTTCGTCTCAACTCGGATTCCAGAAATTCTTTTTGCATCTTATAGTAGGGATGTTGGACTATATTCCTACCAGTTTTCATGTCATTTGGATTCAGTTTGCTGGTCCAAATAAATTTCCGAACTTGGGTTCGCAGCAGTTTTTGAATGGTCAAACACTTAGAATGAAAATCAAATATCCCTTCTGTTTCCAGCTTTTGAGCGCCACTCCGCGATGCCTCCACGTTCGCATCGGAAGTCGGAATTCGACGTTTTTGGTCTCGTTAGAAAGGTGGAGTTCCGAACTACATCTCAGGGAAATTTGGACAACATTGGAGTTCGTTTGGTACTTCGAATTTCGTGTCGAAGTTGAACTCTAGTCGCTGTTTGTAAACAGTGTAAATCTTGTTCTGGGTCCAACTTGGAGACGTCGCTGCCACTTCGTCTCAACTCAGAATCCAAAAATTCTTTTTGCATATTAAAGTAGGGATGTTGGACTACATGCCTGCAAATTTTCATGACATTTGGACACAGTTTGCTGGTCCAAATAATTATCGAACTTGAGTTCACAGCTGTTTTTGAATGTTTACAAACACTTAGAATATTTTTGATGATTTTCTGGTTTTCATTGATTTCTTTGAGATTTGTCTCTAGATTTCGTACACGGGTTTTATGAATCATTTTCAAAAGATTTTTCACTCCTAAATGGCTTTTGAAAATTATTATATAATATTATTTTAATTATTAAATTAATTACTCCATAATAGGAGACCTTTCAAAAGACCGTTTTAAAAGTGATTCCGAAAATCAATTATAAATCCGTTTTACACCATTATTTTCTATAATAAAAATCTCACACTCACTTTTAGCACGTCGAGCGAAGTGGAAAGGTGCTTAAACGGTTAGGAAATCTCCGGCCTATGGAAACCGTGTGTATTTTCTTTCCGGTTAATCCCCGACCTATTCGATTGATCGTTTTGACCTTTGGGTCTAGTTTACCGATGATATGAGGTAGACTTTTTATTGTTTGGAGTGTGAGCTTGCTATTGGTTAGGAAACCGTTTAGTGCGAACGTGGGGTATGGGACTCATTGTTAACACTTTGCGGGTTCCTCTCCAAGAAGTTAGTGACACATTAGCCTCTGGGCGGCCAGTACTGGACCTCTGGGTCACCACGCCTCTAGGCAACCGTCTCTGGATACCTGCTCTATGGAGCAGTTTATTTTTCGGCGTGTGCCTCTGGGCCTTTATCCTTCTGGGAAGGATCTCGCCGTCTCGCGCGTTTCGCATCGGTGCGAGTGATCGATCACAACTCTACAGTACTTGGCAACAACGACTTTGGTCGGTGCACGTGCAAAACTTGTATTATCTGATTATTTTTATATCCATTCGAGTACTGCCATTCGGTGTTGGTTCTATGGAACCATACGATGTAAGTGCGATTATCTTATGGATCCACAGTGTCTCTGGACACTGCTTTTCAGTGTTTGATTTCATTGACTTTTCAGTATATCCCCATGGCTCTTTGGAGCATCGATCTTTGCTTGGGCATTGATCACAGACTCTGGTCACTATTGGGATTGCCTATGGGCATCTTTTTATGGCTTTGGCTACGCCGATGATATGAGGCGACTTTATTTATTCTACACTTTGGTGTTGATTTCTCTTTGGAGATTTTTATTGTTTATTGATGATTAGGGATCATCATTATATTCATGTGGTTCATAATATACTTCTCTTTGGATAAGTACTATTTTATTTATGTACCGCATTATTATATATCTCAGTTATTACTGATTGTTTAGCTAGCCTGGCCCGAGTGTTTTCGCTCGGGTCAGACCGAGTTGTTTCAGGTTAGGTCTCTGGACTTAGCTTCTGTGCTTCCGCTTGGACATTATCTGCTATGCTGATAGATATCGCTTTATTTGTCCACTATTCTGCTACTATATTATCATTCAGACTTTGATATGTACATATTTTTGACTCACATGTGTGAGCGGTGGCTTTGTACCCACTTATAGTATTTGGATCTGTATTGATGATGTATTGTTCTGGGATTTTATATCTGTTATGTGATTCTGTTCTGTGATGCTATTTCATTATGTTATTAGGCTTTGTCCTGATAGATCTTTAGCCATTTGTAATTTCGTTATAAGTATTTACCGAATATGTCGAACCACCTGATTGAGAAAAATTTAAATAGATTCCACCTTTCGACGTATTCGGTAGATAGTTATAGCTTGATTATAGATGGTCGCTTCCACTGTACTCTATTCTCCGCTTTAACAGACAGTATTACTCCCGTAATACTCTTTGTTACAGTGGGTCTCAGAGTGGGGCGTTACAATTTTACATTCCATTTGTGAATTTTATTTTCAAATATTTTCTTGGAATTCTATTTCAATTATAAATCTCATTTACAATTACATTTACAAATTCATTCGTATATGAATTCATTTTCTCATCTTTCAATTCATATTTAAAATTTTCATTTGTTAAATGAATTTATCCTCAAATCTTTAGTTACATCATTTTATTGCTTATTCATTTTTCATATAACAATGATAATATTTCAATGTTATCACTTCCTAACAACCAAGCATCCATATATTACGATAATTCATAGAAAATCATTTCTTTTCTATACAAAAATAGTTTTGGGTAAAATTATTTCATTCACCCTATTTTTAAAACAGTACTGTGTCAGTTTATCTTGTTTAAGAGTTTAGAAACCCCTATCGATTATAGTTGGCCAAACTACACCGACCAGAATCTATAAACAATCAACCGATAAGTCAACACAATACAAAACAAATTTTGTATTCACTAACAAATACGTGGTCATATCTATTATTACACTCAACTCATTCTAGAGTACTATTGACTCTATCTCTAATGAGTAACACCCAATAGAGCAGGGTTGTCGCTTAACTGGATGCTCTGATACCATGTTGTAAGGACCCGATTCTTCGACGCTCGAAAGTCGACATTAATAAGTCCACTGTATCAAATGCCGCGTAATTGAATGTCGGAAAATCGAACCATTAGGGTTAAAAAAAAGAGGTAGAAGAAGACAGAAGAAAAGAAAGAAACAGAAACACAGAACAGAAACAATATCAGAATCTCACATTCGCAGCGGAATAATATACAATAGGTAATCACTAGTCTTTTAAAACAAAGAACTATATCAGTTTATACATACATCAATCAGAGTCAATTTACAACTCAATACAACAATGGATAGTTATATAAACTTGTCCTCATACAGAATACACAGCGGAATAAATAACAAGTACGGAAGTACGCTTCGCCATCCAGCTTATCCCCAAAGCTCTAGAATATCCAGAATATCCTGATAAAAATAACTCTAGGCTGCCCGCATGGAAAATTATGGGCACCCAGAGTTTAGAAGGAACAATAAACTCTGAGTCAGTCATGGTGACTGGTGTGAGATCGTAAAACAATTATTTTCACAAAGAAAATAAAACAGATTCGCAATGCTTTTGGAAAATGAAACTACCATAAGACCTCCCGCCACACACACAATGCAAACGCAGAATTGGAGGAGATTTCTTCTTATGATAGTCAAAGATGCTTACTACGCCAATCATTGGACATTATTATTAATGTCTAGTGTAGAAACATTTCGAAAATATAATATTAATCTTAGCCAGCATAGACATTTCGAACTATGCCTACTATAGCTACCATCTAAACAGTGGGGCGCCACCATAAGTAAATGGCATGTTCTACAACTAAAACCGTACAATTTCGTATTGGGAATTGGATTTCCAATAAATGGTCAGGCTAAGGAACTTCCTTTCCTACTGCCGAATGGAATCGCCTCTGGCTGGACGTCCCGAGAGACAAACTGCTCTCTGCCAAACAAGGCCGGGTTACTCCTGTAACTAGGTAACTCACGAATATGTCATCCCCCGGTCCTTTGGGACCTTTATCCGAGCGCTCGGTAACCAACATCACACATAATAAATAAAGTGTGTCCACATGAGTAAGTATTTGGGCTCCATACCATGATACCACCCCTTTCCAGAAGGAAATGACATACCCTAAAGGGCGCGACCCTCATAACCTTGCCGCAACATTCCTGTTTCGACCATTTCCGGGTTGTGAGGCCCTGACAAAGTCTCGTCCACAAAGCTACACTTTTTCACAAAGCCACGCTTTGATCACAAATGATCAATAAATGATCATCGTCACAGCAACACTCAGCATGCCACATTACCATATTGGGAATATATCGCTGATAAATTTCAACTACATAACCTCTGAGCTCGTACGTCTCAGAGAAGGGTGTTAAGCTAAGAGAATAAATTCTCCGCCACCAACAGAAATGTATTTGAAAGAAATCAGCTCTATATCTCAAAATGTAATGTCAGACACGTAACCATACAAGTCTGTTCCGGGTTCGAACAGAACCGAAGGCACTTCCAAAGAAGCCCTTGCAAATCCGGATATTCACAATCCCGATAAAACTTCCTATCACAAAGGAAATCTCAATACCCGTAGCTAACGATGCAGAGACAATCGATAGGTCATCCTATCGTTTTCACAAATACCCGGTCTTCATCACCGGTCTTCAATACGATCCATATCGTCGTATCATTATTCGGAATGGATTATCCGACACAAAGGTCCTTTCCCGGCTAAACTGAATAATAAGCGTTTGTTTTAAAAACAATTCAAGTGCCATTTCAAAGGCAATATTGATAGTCGGTGATTTAACTATCAACAATATTCACAACAATCATCAGATTCAAATAATTTTCACAAATTATTTAATTTCAAAATATCTTCACGAGATATATATATATTTCCCACACTTTACATTTGAAAACCAATTTCAAATCACTTTTCACCTTCAACTTTTGAAAATTAATTTCCTTACACGGAATATATTTCCAAATATATCTTTTCAAAAACCTTTAATTTATATTTTAAAAAGGTACTTTAGAATATACTCAGTTTTTCAAGGAAAATACACTTCCATTTCAAAATGGTCCATTTAAACCAATTTAATAAATCCTTATCGATTTATTTTAAATTTACGTTCCAAATCCGTAAATTTACTTTCACACTTTAAAAATAATCAACGTTTATTTTTAAAAACAAATTTCCCTTTCATTTCATAAATTCCATTTTGAATTTATATTCCCAAATAGTCACTTTTAAACCCAAAATCAAATTCCAAATTGATTTCGAATTTTATTTCAATATCGAATCAATTACAAATTGATTTCTAAGTTTTATTTCAATAGAACAAAACATTGCAATTTATTTCTGAATTTATCTCCAAATAACAATCATTTGCAAATTAATTCCCAGATTTATTTTACAACACTAAATCAATTCCAAACAAATTTTCCAATGATTTATTTTCCATCACCAAATTAATTACAAATTTGATTTCTAAATTTATTTCAACTCCAAATAAATTTCCAAATCGATTTACCAAATCAATTACAAATTGATTTCTAAAAGTTTATCACTTTTTGATAAATTCCTTTGTTCTTTCCAAATCATTCAAAATTCGTTTACTAATATCTCTTCCCATATTTTTGGAATTTATTCGGTAAAATTTCGAAAATCAATTTTAATACTTTAAAAATTTCTTCTTTCAATAAATTCAATTCTTAACAATAAATTCACTTAAAGTTTTCCACTTTAATTTCAAAATCCAATTTATATTCATTTCTGGTATCCAACGATACCAAAAATACATTCGGCTAGATTTTAGCCTTCAACAATTTCAATTATCAATAAATCATCCATAGATTATCAATAAATCACATCATTCACATATGGAATAATATTCAAACAATTTGAGGAATCCAGTTGGATCCCTCCAACCTGTTTCCCTGCATCCACAAATGTTAGCACAATACCAATTCCACTTCGAGGTGGAATATCATGGTATATGGGATTTATAAAAAATATCATCCGCTATTATGCGGCGCAATAGGGTCTCATCCACTATATAATGTGAGAAATTACAACTGCAATATATACATATGCCAATATATATATATATATATATATATTGCTATATATATAGATATATCCTACTATATCTAATATCATAATCCAAACAACAATCAATCAATAACTGCAAAAATTAAATTTCCAATTTGAGTGAGAAGATCTCACCTTTGCTTTTAATTCGCAGTCCATTTTCCATTTCCAGTTTGTTTTCTTCACAGAATTAGACCTTGTATAAACAATTTTTTTACACAGTTGATTAATATTTTGATCAATTGGGCAAATCAATTTCCATTTAATAATTTTAATTTAAACTAGGTTCCTTTAATAATCTACATAAACCCTTATATACATTTTCCCTTCCAAAATCGTATATAAATTTTCTGTATATATATCTCACTGTGTCTATATTTTTAATTTTATAACAGACTATTGTGAAAAAATAATTTTTTCTATTTTCATAAGAAATTGAAATATTTTAAAAATTCCAATATATATATATATATATATATAAAACAGTCTATATAGATTTAAAAACAAATTCATATAAATTCTTATAATTTCCAAATCATATACATACTAATTTCCACTATATATACATATATTTTTTTTTTCAAAATAATCTACATATGTTTAAATTAAACTAAGATTAACTTAAAGATTTTAAAAACTGCCTAACAGCTATTTTTTCTCTCTTCACTGTTATGTTTCAACACAAAATAAATTTTTCTGTTATTCTTATTAACATTCAAACTACATAACTTCATATATATAGGTGATCAATTTGAACTGAGAATAAGAATCGAATACCTTCATTCCTCGACTGCTTCCAGCCTATCGAACAACCCTCCAAGTCGCGTACGCAAGCGTGACAGACCTGGCCTCAATCGAAACGACTCGCGAAACCCTAGCTGCTCGAGACTCTAGTCGCATCGACATCGCCAATGCTCGAATCGAAACCACCGGTCAAGCCCCTATGCCTCCGATCGAATCGAGTTACGCGATGCCTTATCCACCATAGCTGATGAATTCGCCTCCTATCCTCGAGCTTCCGTTACCATCGACGAACCACCAAATCGAGCTCACGCCCTAGAATCGACAGTTGCTTCGCTCACAACCCTGAAGCGAGAAGATGAACGCGAGGTGCTTCGCGTGCTGTGATGCCTCCGATCGAACGCGAGTTCGTCGATCTGGATAAATTTGTAGAGGCACAAAATAGTCGCCTTTAATTTTTTTTTTACTTCGGCCATTTTTTATTTTGATTTTTGAACGAGAGATAAGATTTTCTTTGTTTCTGCTTGCATGATAAAAGGAAAAGAAGGGGAGACAAGAGAACGTGATTAAGCATAGAAAAAGTAAGTCGGTATTGAAAAGTTGATTAAAAATTTATATTTTTATATTCAAAAATATCCCGTTATATTATATCAGCGCGTTTGCTTATCGTACGATCACACGACAGCTCCAATCACCACGAAAATTGAAATCCGATAATAATACTATATTACGGATCCAATGGAACTGGTTTCATCGAAATCCGAGACTGTGCTCCAGTACGCTATTTTTAAATATCGATTAAACGATACAATTTCAAAACTGAACAAAACAGTTTCAAATTCAATTCTGAAGCTTCCATTATCTTCAGTATTATTAATATGAATTTTCCAAGACTTCATATTATTTTTAGCAGGCTTAAAATTGAAGATTCAAATTTTTACCCAATTGCAACAATTAAATTTACAAATTAAATTGCCAATTTCATATTTACATTTGAAATTCAAATTAAATCAACATTCAAATATTTAAATTCAATTAAATATTCTATTTCAAATGTTCAAAATTTCTGGGTCGTTACAGCCCATCAAAGTACACCTCTAGAAAAATGTACCAAGGACATTGCCTATATCCCCTGCCAACACAGGACCGGCCTACCCCTGACCTGGATAGTACTGAATATGTTATCACCCTAGGTGTTCCCACCCTAATTGAGCGCTCTCTTTTCCATGCACAACCATATCCATAATTATTTTATAATATAACCAAGGGTATCTTGAAAAGTGATAACATACCCTACTTGGGTGCGACCCACTTAGCCCTACTGCATCTCCCCTGTTTTAGTCATTCCCGGTTGATGAGGCTTGAGGCTACGTTTTACCTTAAGAATAGAATTCATACTTGGAATGCTAACACTTCCTTTCGGACAAGCAATGCAATGATAGCATTCATTCATACAAGTTTTTCTGGGTCTAAACAAACCTAATCTCCAAGATCACCGTCTTCATTTTTTCCACGATATCATAATTCGTAATGCTCAAATCGGATCAAAGTGGTTTTCGGATAATTAAAATCCGATTCCGGTCTCTTCGAAACGATCAACGAATTTGGCCAGATTTGATAGTCGAATATTTAACTATCAAATAACACACATAAGCAGTCACTAGGCCTGATTTTATAAATTTTCCAAAATATCAATTCAAAATATTCTTACAAAAGTATATATCCAAATCTCCTCCACTATTTAAATATTTGAGAACAAATTCAAATACTTATATCCATAACAGGATACTTTCAAACCATCTCAATACTTAGAAATATCATCCAACTCCATCTATAATTCAACACTTTGAAAATATTTCTATAAAAATAATCTCGTAGTTAAAATATTTCAAATCCTTCCAGTCCAATACTTAGGAAATATTTATAAGTCTAGTTTTACTTTAAAGCCATTCTATTCCCAATACTTGGGAAAATATTCCATTTATTTCCTATTTCTCAAAATCCTTTACAATTTTCTTGCAAATCCCTTAATTCATTTATAACGGAATATATAAGTCCCCGAAATTTATTAATTAATTTCCTTTAATATTTCCAAAATCGATTACACTTGTCTATATTCCAACTACCCCTTTCTAACTTCCCTTATGGATTCTAATTCATCTTTCGAAGTTCTCTTATTTCAACGATTTGAAAATTTCCTTATGTTTTCCAGAATTCCATTATAAGATTCTTCTTATAAAATCTCATCTGTTAAATAAAACTCAGTCTACAAATCTCGAGAGTATCTATAAATAAATTTCAATCACTTTCAAAACTCTATATATAGTAAGTATTTTTAAAGAATAAAAATCTATTTCAAAACATGTTTAAGTAATTATTTAAAATATTAAAACACTTTCAATAAACATTGATAATTCATTACCTATTTCATTTTAAAATAAACTAATTGATTTACGAAGTTTATTATAAAAATGTGAATTTATTTCAATAAATATTAAATATTTGAGTAATCTACTTTCTGAAATATTTCACTACTAACAGCTTAAATTTAAATAGTTAAATAAATAAATTTTCCCTTTAAAATAAAACTTAACTTCTCGATAGAAATATATTTTTTAAAATTCCAATAACCAATTTCAATTTATAAATCCCTCTTAATTCATAACACATCGATTTCATTTCGATTCCCTAACCATTCTCACATTTCAAAAATAGAATTCACTATTTCCCAAAAACCCATCCTCATATCTCGATATAAATTCACATTGTAATTTATATTCCAATTTATCAACTCACATCATTTTTCCTTATTTATAAAAATGGTTTATAAATTTATAAACTCATTTGGATTTTACTTGTTTATAAAAATAATCTCATTTATAAAATTTCATTTTATAAATCCATTTCTTTATAAATTCGATTTATTTTGCAAATCTATTTTAAATATCGATTTAAAACTCCTTATACATAATTTTCAAAAGTATCATTTTAAATTCCAAGGTTAAAAATCCCTTATATAAATTATTTTAAAATCTCTATTAAAAATATTTTTCGAATAGTTAAGTACAAACCCAAAAATCAAATTATTATTTTATCCAACCCGATTTCCTTTAAAATAATCCAAATTCCAGTATAAATATTTTTATATCCAAATTCTCCGTTTAATTCCTTCAAATTCAAAAATAATATTTTATGGTTCTTAAAATACCAAAATTAAGGCCAGTGCCACTATAGCATCCAATAATCAAATTACACAACAATCCATAATAGATTAATTTAATTGCATCATATATCATTATATATGAGAAACAATCAATATATTTTTGAGGAATCCAGTTGGATCTCTCTAACCTGTTTTCCTGCATCCACAGGTGTTAGATAACATAAAATACCAATCCCGCTTCAAGGCGAGATATCGCGTTAATATAGGGCCATCCGCTATTATGCGGGGCGCATGGTGTCTCATACGCTCCAATCGGCGGAAAATATATCCAACTACTAATATATATATATATATATATATATATATATAACATTCAACTGATAAGTATATAAATTCATCTAGTCAACCAATAATTAATTCTAATTACTATAAATTTAACCAGCTATCAAAAAAGAGTGAGATTTACTCGTCGAAATTTTCTGTTGTTGCTTTCGAGTTCCGTTTGAATTAAAATTAAATAAGCGTTTAATTTTAATCCGAATTCCTGCTAACTCCAATCGACTCCAATCCAATTCCATATTATTGCTCACGTCAATACGATCCTAAAGCAAAAATCTGCAAGTTAATCGAGTTTCATATGGAGGAGTTATTGATTTTACAAGTTATCGATATCTTTTAAAATAAAATAATATTGAATAAAATAAACTAATCAACTTTACTTAAATTAGTTAATTGCCATCTCCCCCAAATCGACTTCTCCTGTGCACTACATATCCAGCACGACCGTGCACGCCTCCTCCATGACACCTCGTTCCCCCACGAAACGACCCAAAATCACTGCCATACATCTCCAATTCGCGAGATCTTCCATTCCACACCTTGTCATCAACTCCGGTCAACGAATGGTCATCGCAACCTGGAGCGAATCGTGCGCGACTCCCTAAAAGTCGCACCACCCAATAGCCCATCGCGATCCACAGAAACTTAGGTGAAGGTGCTATTCGACGTCACGAATCCCATGAAACTATTGCCACGCCCTCTCGTCGCTTGAATCGTCAATAAAACTCAACCCTAACTGAAAACTGCAATGCGACTCACTGTCGAGCTCAAAAAAAAATAGATGTCGAGTTAGCATATCAGGGGAAAGACCAAGTTGAGAGAAGATTATAAATGCCCATTTCAGATTTTTTAGTTAAGTATATTTTGATATTTTGATTTTTTTTATAATTAGAAGAAGAAGGCACTGTTAATGTGTTTAAATAAAAAGAGGGAAAAGATGAAAGTCAAATATAGGGTGCGGCTTGTAGAATAGGTTGGCCTGAAAATTAAAGGATAAGGCCGTATGGTTAAATCAGTAAAGATGTATAATTTAAAAATTCAAAATATCTTGCTATGAAATTACGGACTCCAATCGAGGCGTGCCGCCTGGCGTTTCTAATTTAATACCCTTATTCTGAATGAAATGGAACAAGTTTCGAAACCAAATTCGATCGTATGGAGAAGATAGCATTTTGAACTGAATTATAATATTAAATTTTTAATATTAATTTCAACACGTTTCTATCCGAGACTGTGCCCCGGATCGCTATTTTAACGCGTCGATTAAATCGACGATTTCAAAAATCGACAAAATTACTTAAATTTCAGCTTTAAAATCTTACTAACTAAATTCTAATTCAAATAGAATTTATATCAATCTTAGAAATCGTTTCAATTCATATCTAACTCAAATTACAATTATTCACCATTTCTGTATTACGATAAATCGTAATATTTGAAATTTAATTTCATTCTACGATTACAACCAAAATCTTCATATTCAAAAATCTATTTATATTCCAAATCAATATTTAAAACTATTTAAATATTCAAAATCAAACGACTGGAAATCCGGGTCGTTACACAATATGAAATTTATAGTTCTGAAAATTTTAATTTCAAAATTTAAAAGTTCGAACTTATAAATTTTTATTTTTATTTTTTAAAATTTTGACCTTTTAAAAATTTATATTGTTAAATTTTTTATTTGAATTTTAAAGTGTGATATTTAATTTTGAAAGTTTGAAATGTCGAATTTTTTTCTTTGAATTGGAAATTTTAAAATTTTATTTTGCATTTGAAAAAACTTTTAAATTTTCATTCAATAATTAATAACTACAAATTTGAACTTTAAAAGTTTGAATCTGAATTTTTAACTCAAAATCTTAAAGTATGAGACTTTGAAATTATATGAACAAAGTCAAAACCTTTTTAAAAGACAAAGCATGAGAACCGATTTGAGATATTTAAAGTGAATAAGTAAACAAAGTTGAAGAGATTTAAGGTGAAATTTTAAATACGATATTTCTAATGTATCTTTTTTTATTTTCACACTATTTGAATTTGCAAGCTTGCAGTTAGGGGTGAGCGTTCACTTAGTTTGGTTGGTTCTAAGGTAAAAAATGTCAAACAAAATTGGAATAAGAAAAAAAATCAAATCGAACTAAATCAATTTCGGGTTACCGATTTAACCAAAGTTAAAAAGGTAATTTTGAGAAATTATCATATTTTAATATTCAAATGGTTGATTTACTCAAAGAAAAACATAAGTTTATGCTGGAAAGATTTTATTGTGTGATTTTTATATTTATAAGAAAGATCAACTTATTTTCAAAAGGTAAACTTTGTTTTTATCAATAAACCAATTATTAAAAGTATTACAAAACCATAAATTTGGATAATATAATAACATGAAAATATTCTCAACGAAAAATTATAAATTTTTTTTATTATCTAGGATAGCCTATCAATACATTTCCCCAAGGACAAAAACGTTCTAATTTTCTAACGGAGCCCTAACTTTCGCCGCACTCTCTCTCTTTCTTCTTCGACCTCATTCTTCTTCTTTTTTAATTCTTCTTCGCTCTCTCTTTTGCACATTGAAAATTAAATTCTCTTCTTCATACTTCTCTTTTTATGTGCGTGATCCATTCATATTTTTCTGATTTCAAATCCTGTTTGTTTCTTTCGACAGTGTAATTTCCAGATTTAGATATGATTATATTAATTTGTTTTTGCTTTTTCTTTTATCAGAGTTTGATTTTGATTGTTTTTAATCCCTTTTTCTTTTCTTCACTTGTTTTTTGCTCTGGTGCTTCAAATATCATTTCTTGCATTTAGAACATGGGTTGGCAAAATCATCATCATCCTGTTGTATGAAAAAGTGGCATTAAGTTGATTAGTAGTATCATTATTGCAGTTTATTGATGTCGGTTTTTATTACAAATGACAGTGAAAACAATTTCTAATATTACAAAGCACTAACTTCAATCAAATAGACTATAAGTATCATTTTTAAAAATATTAGTTCGGTTTTGTTATACATTACCGCGAAAGCAATTTCTAAAATTACAAAGCATTAACTTCAAACAAACGGGATATAGGTATCATTTTTTTATGTATTGGTATTAGTTTCGTTACACATTACAATTAAGAGGATTTCTAAAATTTCAAAGCATTAACTTCAACCAAACATGTTATAGGTATCAATTTTGGTTTATGTTGGTATCGGCTTTGTTACAAACTACGATTAAAACAAGTTCTACAATTGCAAAGCACCAATTTCAAGCAAACATACAAGGGATATCATTTTTGCGATATAATGGTATCAGATTTGATAAAAATGACACTGAAACAATTTATAAAAGTATAAACTTCAAACGTATAGATTATTGGTATCATTTTTGCAAGATATTGGTATCAGTTTTACTACAAATGACATGGAAAATTATTTATAAAATTAGAAGGCATCTGCTCCACTGAAACAGATAGTGGGTATCATTTTTGTTAAATATTGGTATCAATTTTGTTAAAAATGATAGTGGAAATAATTTTAAAATTAAAAATCATTAATCTTAAACATACAGACTATAGGTATCATTTTTCAATTATAATGGTATCAGATTTGATAAAAACGACAACGAAATAATTTATAAAAGTACAAAGTATAAACTTCAAATATACAGATTATCGGTATCATTTTTGCAAGATATTGACATTAGTTTATCTACAAATGACATGGAAAACAGTTTATAAAATTAGAAGTCATCAACTCCACTGAAACAGACAGTGGGTATCATTTTTGTTAAATATTGGTATCAATTTTGTTAAAACCGACAGTGGAAATAATTTTAAAATTCCAAATCATTAATTTTAAACATACAGACTGCAGACATCAGTTTTGAATTATAATGTTATCAGTTTTTATACAAAACACAGTGAATACATTTTATCAAAGTACAAAGTACAAACTTCAAACAAACTTATTATCGGTATCATTTTCGCAAGATAACGGTTTCA
Source organism: Allium fistulosum (assembly GCA_030737815.1). Taxonomy (NCBI): domain Eukaryota; kingdom Viridiplantae; phylum Streptophyta; class Magnoliopsida; order Asparagales; family Amaryllidaceae; genus Allium; species Allium fistulosum. The sequence continues at coordinate 457,118,413 of CM060902.1, forward strand.
GTTTTGCTATAAATGACATGGAAACAGTTTATAAAATTCTAGTAGAAAGGAGGCTGATTTCTAACGACAATTAGCGACGCCTTAGTGATGTGGCGACGACGTGGCATTGCTAATGCCTATGTCGTCATTAAGGCGTCATAAGGCGTTGGTAATCACTAATGCTATAACGACCGCCACTTTTATTAGCGACGCTATATCAATGGTGTCATAAAGACGTCACTAACTCCCTACGACATTGCGACCCCGAAGAAAAACAACGACGTCGTTTTAACACTAACTTTCTTTTCTTCCTAATTTTCACCGGCGTCACAATGGCATCACTGATTCCCTTCGCCTTCGTGATGCCGACGAAACAAAAAAATCATTTATATAACTTTTAAACTTGTTAAATTCAAATAAAAAATTAATTTACACAATTTTATGTCATTCCGACCCTGTTTAATTCTCGACCATATAAGCTAACTGTGTTTTTTTGATGATGAACATGCATTTATGAATAGTCCAATTCATTAATATAGAATGTCCGGTTTAGAAGGAATGATACAGAATCATATATTCAACATTCTTATACAATATTAACAACCGTGTATGGTTGGACTTTGAAATTTCGGAACAACATCTTAATTATAATAAACAAATTTAAAATTGTATATTAAAAATAAATTGAAAATTGTACATTTAAAAATAAATTTAGATTATAATAATAATATTTAAAATACACTTAAATTTTCAAATATAAGTTTTTTAACTATACCGTTAAAATTATAACAATACTCTTTAACATATACATACTATCTAATTACATTAAATTTACAATAAATTATATAATAGTTTAAAATTTTAATGATATTTTAAATTTGTTTATTTAAATTTATTTACATAACAGTATTCAGCAAAGAAGAATACATTCTTTATCTGATCAGTAATCCACATCAACATAAAAATGAACAAGGAGCGTTGATATAGAATCAACCATGCATCTAATGTAGGCTATGAATTGCTCTGCCCTCCCAGATTTAACCTCCATCTGTTTTTCTCAAAGTTATACTAACTTTCTCATTTCACAACCGTCGTCCTCAAAAAAAATTCTAGGGCAAAACGTTCTTCGGCTTTCGGTTGGATCTTTGGAGATTTTGATTGATCAAGCTTGATCGATCTCCGATCGACCATCGTTATTCTATCCTTAGTAAGTAATTCGAAATTCATTTAACACTTTCGGATCTTCTCCTCAATTTTTTGTTGCGATTTTAATCAAATGCCATTGATTTAGGGTTTTTAATTTTTTAGGGATTTCGAAATGTATGTTAATTCAATTTAGATTGCGATTTTGATTGATCGTCATCACTTAAATATTTATTCGAGATTTTTTTGAAGTTTCGAAATTGAAATCTAAACCAAAAGTACTTAATCTCCAGATTTCGAAAATCATTTGTGGTAGTATCTTTACATAATACATATTTGGTAGTATCTTTACAGCGTTTAGTAATTTAGGAAAGGTGAGATTGAAACAAGGGAAAGATGTACATGCGAAAATCATTACAAGTGGATTAGATGTAATGAATGATTATATGTTTCTTATCCGGCATTTTCGCTCGGCTATATTGAACAAAATGCACGAGTTAGATTCATTTACCATCAAGGCCGATGACTCTAGAGTGATGATTGTGGATCCCAAAAGTCAAGTGCAGATGATAATATGAAGTCAAGGTTGAATGGAATATAGATATGCAAGGTAGAATATTCGAAGTATGAAATATGGTTCAACGTATAGAAGGGATCGGCATAAATTAGCTCCAACAAGAGGAATCGGTATGTTTCAGGGTGTGGAAGCATTCTTGTTAGAAACAATTAATATCTCAAGATCCATAAATCTAATGCATATGAAATTTTGTGAGCAAGACATGGAAACCCTAGGAAGCCTACCCTAGGGATTTCACCACAAGATTACAAAGTTGGAGGGATTGGTATACTTTCCTAGGAAGGGATCGGCAGAAAATAACATGCAAACTATGTAGAAGTAAAGATCAAGCAATAACTCGAGCTGCACTGATCCAATTGACATGAAATTTGGAGGCTAAACATATTTTAGCATGAGAAAGCCACCATAGGGGTCGCACCCCAAAATTGAACCAAATAAGGGATCGGTACCGATCCCTCTTCTTTGGGAATTAGGCTATGAACCTCTCCTGTGTGCCCATATGGTTCTACGGGTCCTTCTGCCGAGTTTTCACAAAGATATTTGGCCATCTTCGTCTATAAATATCGGCTTGGTTGTTCATTTTTGGGATTTTTACGCTGCTAGTTGCTTTATATTTTCTTGTAACTAAGGATTTTGATCCTATCCCTCTTGTACTTAGATTATAAAGGAATTAATAAAGCAATCTATTCAAAGTGGACGTAAGACAAACAATGCCGAACCACTATAAATCATTGTGTGCGTGTTTTTCTTTCATTTAATTGTTGTTTCTTTGTTATTATCCTCTATTTTCATTTTATTCTTCATTTAATTCTCTTTAAAAAGTCTCTATTAGGTGCTTGTGCCAATTTTTGGTGCAAACATTTTGGTGATTTCACTAAGAACATTGATTCTCAGCTGATTAGGATCCCTTTGTTGCTACTGGATTGCATAAATCCCCCAAAGGAGATCCATAGTTATCTTCAGGAAGTTTTCTTATACTACTCAGATTTTTAAAAATCTAAGCAAAGCTATCAATAATGGTGAGGAACACTATATCTACTTCTCAGAACGTGGAGGAGAACGAGAACGTTAGTATCCAGTAAGGAGGCCCGAGCAGTCAACCAATGGATGTGAATGCTAAACCAGTTGAAGTCCGGAATCCAACTGATTCTATTATAAGAGATGAATTTCAGAATCTAATGAGAGAACTAATGGATAGCTGTCGACAATTAAATCAGCAGATTCAGACAAATATCAACCTAATGAACGAATTCACTCAACAATGGCGAGGAAAAGCTAGGAGGGACCCTACACCTAACTCGGCATCAGAGAGTTCTAGTTCATCGGACAAGTATTACAGGCATAGGCATCGCAGAATAGACGGATATCACACAGAAACTTCGGAACGTCAACAGGAAAACCATCATGGTCTGCCAGGATCGATCGGTGTCGATCCCTCTATAGGGATCGGTACAGAGGAGGGAACTTAATATGCACACTGGGATGCAAGCTAGAGCTGCTACAGCCATTTTGGATGATGGAGTTTAGTTAAATGTTAACCAAGTGCTTCCCCGGAATGACGATGAAGTGAACTTACGAGACACACATCGGGAAGATGTTGAACTAAGAAGGCATGGAACGGCCTGTAGACATCGACCAGACCATTCACATGAGGTGGAACACGACCACCGCTTGGCGCCAACTATCCAAATGCTGGACTTGTCGGCTATGATCAGACAATTAGTAAGAGAGAGTTAAGGCTTGACCAATGATGACTGGGGAATCTCGAGAAACCATACCCCGTTCATTAATAATGTCCTACATGCGGAGTATCCAAGGAGGTTCAACATGTCGTCGATGCCTGCCTGCAAGGGAAAACCGTCCACATGCAGCATATCATGAGATATGAATGGCCGATGGATTCCGCACGAGCAGATGATGCAACCAACTGTAGATATTTTCCATAACCCTCTCTAGAATAGCAACGTTGTGGTTTACAAGGCTACCCCCGCAGTCGATCTCTAGATATGATGATTTGGCAACAAGGTTTATGGAGCAGTTCTGAATGCATGCAACTTTCCCTAAAGATGTAATGTCCTTGTCCAATGTGATCCAGGCTCTAGGAGAATCGTTGAAAGATTATTTGGAGAGGTTCCATACATTTTTTACAAAAATCAGTAATCCGAATGACCATGCAATATTGATGGCCATGAAAGAAGGAAATGATCCAGAATCTGATTTTGGCGATTGGTTAGCTGGCAAACCACCCGCAACGTTGGAACGCTTTTATGCAATGGCAGCTCGGTATTTGAGGAAGGAGGAAGCCAGATCCTCCGAGAAGAAGAATGTTGTAGGACCGAATGAAGAAGGGGTATAGAGTAATATTGTTGTAAAGCAATCGGATGAAAGCTTGGGAAAAGTTCAAGTGAATGTCTACAACAAACCGAATCAACAAAAGAAAGGCAGTGATAGGAGCCGAGAACGAAAGAGGGATTCTAGAAGAGGGAAACCGAGGATTCCAATGTACAATACTTACATGCCACTGAATACGTCCCTGGAGAATATCTATTTGTCTACCTATAATACCATGCAGTACAGGAAGCCGCCTCCAAAAGAATCAATAGAGAAGCAGAAGAAAATCAAAAAATATTATCGATTTCACGAATGCTATGGGCATAACACAAATGAATGCAAGAATCTCTAGGATATTATCAAAAAGCATATTCGAGAATGGAAGATACATCAGTTTGTGAGAATCCCTCAGGATGCAAGCATGGGATATTTGACCCCAAATGAGGACAAGCACCGCACAAGGCTGAGGAGCCTGCGTGGACTGGTGGAAGATTGGTAATCAATATAATAGTCGGAGGACCACATCTAGCTGATAAGAGTTGGCATGAAATGGAGCGCTATGCTAGCACGATTAAGCACGTGGATTTTGAATGCTGTTCAAACACGGAAGATGGAGCTCCGGCAAAAAAGCAGTGTACAATGGCAGATGATATTATGTTTAGAAACAAAGACGCAGACAAAGTGGAGGCTCCAATGATCGACCCAATGGTTATTTCGGCCATGATCGGCCCCGCTTTAGTGAGAAGGATATTGGTTGACTATGGAAGTTCTGTAAATATAATTCTCAAAAAGGCTTATGATCAGATGAGGATGGAAGCCAAGGACTTGAAACCATCTAAAGTCCGAATTCATGGCTTTAACGGCGCTGCAACTGAAGCTGTTGGTTATGTTGAATTACCTATAGAGTTCGGAGAAGGTGACCGTAGGAGAGTATGGATTTCTCCTTTTGTTGTTTCAGATATTAACCCTCCATACAAGTTTTTCTGGGCCGACCGGCCCTAGCTGAGTTTTGGGAAGCTCTTGCCCAATAGTGCTAGACTTTGAAGTTCCTGACAGATAATGGAGTAGGAGTTTTTCATGGTGATTAGGCGGCCATACATGCCTGTTATGTAGCTGAATTGAGGGATGCTCAATGGAAGGAGAAAGGTAAGGGTATGGACAAGTCGATTTGCATCTAAGCCACTGAAGATTGACAACTAGCGCCTGAGCCTTGGCCCGAACACCACAGTTGGCTCTATAGAGATATAGATCCGAGAGATGATGAGGAGGAGCCCAAAGAGACCAAGGTTGCACCAATAAGCCGATGATTGACATCACAGTCAGCTACGATGACCCATCATGGGTTCTAAAGATCGGATCGCAGCTCAGCCCTCCGATGGTGAATGAACTTACTGGATTTCTTCGAGCAAATATCGTCGTGTTCGCTTGGACTCACTATGACATGTGTGGGATCTCGCCTGCTGTTGCAAGTCATGCATTGAATATCGACCCAAGGCATGTCCCGACGAAACAAAAAGGACATGGCATGGATCCGGAGAGATCTGCCGCTCTTAAAGAGGAGGTGGATAGACTAAAAAATAATAGGTTTATTCGTGATGCCCTCTACTCTAAGTGGGTATCTAATCCTGTACTTGTGAGAAATGCGAATGGGAAGTGACAGACGTGCATTGATTATCCGAAACTGAACAAGGCATGCCCGAACAAAAGTTTTCCCCTTCCAAGGATCGACCAGCTGGTAGACTCAACCGTGGGAGGGCTATGTAAATATCAAGCTCAGCCAATTCGACATCACTTATCTTCCCCAAAGGGCTATCAGGGTCAGGCATTGGCAGATTTTATAGCAGAATTTACTATGCAAGATGATTTCTTGGAGAGCAGTGAAACCCCAACCATACGGTGGAAGTTGTATACAGATGAAGCATCTAATGATCGTTGCTTTGGACCTGGGATTGTGCTTGTAGCTCTTGAAGATTGATCAATTTGCTATGCTTTAAAGCTTGATTTCCCTGCAACAAACAATGAAGCCGAATATGAGGCTTTGATTGCAGGATTTAAACTCACCAGAGAATTGGGAATAAAGTCTCTTGAAATCTTCTGTGACTCACAATTGGTAGTATACCAAGTCAGGGGAGATTACCAAGCTAAAGGACAATGGCTTGCTCCACACCTTACCCAAGCCCAAAAGTTGCCGACCGATTTTGAGTACTATGACATTGCACACTTCCTTGGGATCAAAATAGAGAGGCTGATTCATCGGCAAAGTTTGCTAGAACCAGGGATGCACAACAGATGGGCTTAGTTCTAGTCGAAGTATTGAATGCCTCGAGTATAAAACTGATGGGAATCGACCAGGTACTAGAGACGGAGCCTGAGAGGGAATCGTGGATGACTCCGATTAAAAACTATTAACTACAAGGATTCTTTCCTGAACAAAGGAATGAAAAGCGGCAAGTTCTTTGTAAAGCTTCACGATATATCATACAGGAAGCAGTTATGTACATAAAGAGTTTTTTCGTTCCCCTGCTCCGGTGTATCACTCGTTATAAGATAAAACGAGTCCTAAAAGAAGTTCATGAAGGAGAATGTAGCGATCACACTAGGGGCAAACTCTAGCAAAGAAAATACTCCGTTACGGGTAATATTGGACAACTATCAATCGAGACGCTGCTGGTTATGTAAGGTGATGCGACAAGTGCTAGGTATTTGCAAAAGTCCCAATCGCTCCTTTAGGCTGAGCTCATCGGTGTGTTTAGTGGCGTCAGTGATCACAACATCATCAGATTCGTCCAGCGACAGCGGATCTTAAGCCTTATCCTCATCAAGTGCTCCAATGACTTGAGCATTGGGCCCTGGAGCATCGTTGGCCGCCGGGACCTCAGTTGATGTTGGTTGTTACTCCATGGCGGCACCACTTTTTGGAGTTTGGCCAGGACCTAGAAGACCTGCAAACAAGAAGATAAGCCTATGGCTCACTACGCCATAGATTGCATACTGCAACACCAAAGAAGTGATGCAGGAAGTGCCAAAAAATGATGCTGTAGGCTAAAAAAGGGCAAAGGCAACACTTTCTCGGTGTTGCATTTTGCCGCGTTGCCGCAGACCTCAAAGGCAACATTTTGACTATCTAAGGCAACATAAGAAATATTGTTGCAATAGAACCATATTTGGGTCTATAGCAACATCCATAGGTGTCTGTACCAACATTCCAAAATGTTGCTATAGATATTAACTTTCTGAATTTGTGGGGCCCACAATGTAGAGCATATTTGATTTTTTAATAGAAATAAATATTTATTTAATAAAATGCTATTGTATAGAATTGGTATTCAAACAGTAATTTATTTAAATAAATATTTTATTTCAACATTTGAAATAGTACAAATTCCTGACTCCACTATTTTACAATTCAATGATATATAACACTGATATTTACATATACAGATAATCCTCACTACATCACTCAGTTCACTCATTACATATGCAGTTTCAATTTATACAGACACCGACACTGACAAATATATGACGAGCTGAGTGCCGAGCCGAAGGCGAGCCGAGTGCCGAGCCGAAGGCGAGCCGAGTGCCGAGCCGAAGGCGAGCCGAGAAGCGGGTCCGGGCGCAGCGCCGGCGGGGGTCCGGGGCACCGCAGTCCCGGCGGGGATCGCCGGCGGGGGTCCGGGGCACCGCAGTCCCGGCGCAGTCACGGCGGGGGTCCGGGGCACCGCAGTCCCGGCGGGTCCGGGCGCAGCGCCGGCGGGGGTCCGGGGCACCGCAGTCCCGGTTAGGTCGAACAAGTGGGCACCGCCCGATTCATCCGATTTCGGAAGATCGAGCCTTCTTTGAAACCTGTCTTCAGCTCATGCATTCATACACTCATGCACATTTGATTTGACTCTGTCTTCAAGCTTGTATCCAGCTGTCCAGTCTTCAATACCTGTCACATATAATTCAAAAGCAGTAATCTGGAAAATAATATTTAACTCAAACAGAAAATGAAAATATTTTTGTTATAATATTTGCCTCAGGTATTTGGGTTGTTTCTTTTCATAAGTGCATAAGCCAAACATGAATGCAACACATGGATACAAGGACACGGCACAAGGTCAAACCCGAGTCATCGACTGGATTCAACTCAGGGCCAAGCAACCAACAAAACAAACAAGAACCAGGTTCAGCAAAATGTAGACAAGCCAGTGCAAGAAACACAGCAGTACACATAGGCAGCCCATCAAGCAAAAACAGTGAATGCATCAGGCATGTACAAGAGAAACATAGGCAGTAATATGATATACAGAGGACTTGGAGCATCAGTTCATGTTAAAGAACAAGGCTAGCATGGTACCAGTTCAGTCCAGACCAAGAAAAACCAACAAAGCTCAACACACATATGTTTGTATATATCGTGGAAATCAAAACTCAATGTTCAGATTAGTCAACAGTTTTAGAAAACCAAAGATCACTTTCAAAGTTCTGATTTTCAAAATGCAGAAGTTTTCAAGTGAAGCAGTTTTCTAGAGGACAGCAGAATACAAATACTTCAAGTTCTGGTTTAACAAATGCAGCAAGGTACAAAGGTATGTGAACAAGTTTAACAAAGGTTCAAGTTCTGGTTTAACAAAGGTTCAAGTTCTGGTTTAACAAAGGTTCAAGTTCTGGTTTAACAAATGCAGCAGAAAGGAGCTAACAAGCTCAGATTAGAAATCAAAAACAAGCCAGTGAACCAAAATCCAACATACCAAATAATATCACATCGCAATTCATCATCGGCAAAGCAAAATCAAGCCAGTGAACCAAAATCCAACATACCAATACATCATCACAATCCAACATACCAGATTTCTCAAAGTCCAACAGAAAGATTAAACTCGAGATTATAGGAAATAAAGCCTATAAATAAATCCCAATTCATCATCGGCAAAAGCGTGCGAGTGTAATCAAAATCGAGAATAATCAAGTAAACCAGAAGGCAGAAAACATACCAAATAATATCACATCGCACCGGACGACGAAGTCAAAGCAATTCGAGCAATCAATCAAGGAGAATGAAGGAGCAAGCTACCAGGAACGTTTCTCACACTAGATTCGATCAATCAGAGCATCAAAGCAACTGGAATCGCGTGCCCTAGTTTTCACAGAGTGGAACGAGAAAGAAAAATGTCGTGCCCTAATTTTCACACAAAGAGGAACGAGAAAGAAAAGTAAAGCGGGAAATGAAAATTGCTAAGGTGTGGATTGATGGTGTGGATTGACGGTTGAGATTTTGTTTTAAATGATGGTGTGGATCGCTGAGGTGTAAAATTTTATTAATTTTATTAATTTGAATATATTTATAGCTACTGCAACATTTTGCTGATATCTATGCTAACACATTGAAGTGAATGTTGCAATAGACAAAAATCAGCATAGCTATCGTTACATTGTAGCTAGCAACACCTTGTAATTTCGTTGCAATAGGCCATCTATGGCGTAGTGGCTGTTAGACATGAAGAAAGAAACCAATCGGAAAGTGGAAGATAGGGCAAAATACCTGCATCCGGCTGACTTTCAGTCATCGCCGGAGTCCCTCCTTCCAGAATGTAGGTCAACACTTTAGATCGATAACCGGGTTTGTCCGAATCATAGCATAGATCCTATCCCGAACCGAAAGAAACTGATGTTCTAGTTGCTTGAAAAGAGGAGGGGCCCTTGGGATTAGACTTTGAAGATTTAGCGATATTTCTCCCTTTGCCGGAAGATGTTAGAATGTCGAAGTATTGGAGTTTCACGCCGGCAAGGTCTAGGGGTTTATTTCTACGAAGGATCCCCCACCCTAATTTCTCTTCATCTAAATCGGCTTCGCCAAGGTCTCTCTTTTTCATTTCAACAATATACTCCCAGGTCTTGGCGAGCGACTCAAGATAACCCTCACCAAGAAAGCTCAGATCACGGTGGAGAAGGACTTTAGCATTCTATTCAATGATCAAGGGATCGAACATATCCTAAATTTCATTCCAACCAGCTTCCTTGGCATCCTCTACCTGGACTTCGAGCTGTTCTCTCATCTCATTGCAGCCCACTTCTTTTGCCTCTTCTTTGAGGACTTTAATCTGAGTAAGTTGCTCATCAATTTTAATCTTCAAACTCTAGGCTTCAATATCTTCTTCGTAATATCTCTGCGATTCTTCTTAAGCTTAGATCTTCTTTTCCCTCTTTTTTTTCAGAAGCTCTTTAATTTCCTCAACTCGACGAGCCAAGATATTTTTCTTTGTTTGCAAGGAATCTTTTTCCAAGGTGAGTGTACTGCTGCGATTGATGGCAGCGTCAAGTTCTTTATTATAGGCAGCTTCCAGATGGCTCACTGCCTCAGATGTTTCCTTGGCACTTTTTCTGCTTCAGTTAGTTTTGTCGTCAACTCTGAGATCTCATTATCTTGGTGCTTAGGTATACCTTTATCATGGATCGTCTCTAGCTTGAGACGATCTATCTGATGTTGTCGTTTAATACACAGCTCGAAGATTTTTTCTGCTAAATGCTGAAACGATTTATGTTGCACGAAAACATCATTGACGCATGCGAGAGAGCTTGCTTTGACTATCCCTGGGATTGTATGGATGGAGGGAAGGAACTTAAGCCCATCAAAACAAATCTTTGAGAAAATGACCTTAAGCACAGCCAATTTATCTATCGTGGAAGCTTCATGTGTAGCGGTCTGCAAAGATGGATCAGAAGCAATGATTAGACATTTGCTCAACCTGCGGTAATGAGATTGCTTGGAGCTAGATGAACCAAAATATTACTCGGGTGGTACGGGAGCTAGAGGACCGTGAAAAGAGGTCAGATCACCACTATGCACATGAAGATTAAGTTGCACTTCTTGATAGGATAACCGAGATTGGGATTTATGTTTTGAGGATGAAGATTCCCTAGATCGATGACTTCTCTCTTGGTGATCATATATATCTCTCTCTATGCCTACTCGATTCTGAATCATGTTTGGATCCATATTGCGTTGAGGAGCTCTTTAAGCGATCAAAGGCTCAAGATTGAGACATTGCACCTGCAAAAATGAGACAAAAGTGTATAAGTAACTGTTTTACAAAAGATAAATGAAAAGCGTGTGGTAAAGTGCACGTGATTATGAGTGTCCTAGTGTTTTCCCTCGACGGACCAGTAGCTGTAGCCTTGCTTATAGGCGTTTTTCCTCCTTGACCGGTAGGAAGAACGCCATCACCACTTCTATGAGGAGAGTCAAGCCCCCACTACTGATATTAGGAAAATCATAAGTCATAATGTCATCAGGAATTTGGAGATTTGAGAAACCCTTTATTGAGCTTTCTATATGTTGGGAAGATGACTCTTCGTCAATAGAAGTGATAATGAACTCCAGATCCTTAGCAGTTTTTCTCCTACGAAGCTTATATGCAAGCTTCTTTCTTCTCATGGCAAGTGTGTGGGGTTGCACGCTCTGTGATGATTCGATCATGGGCGCCTTGCCTGGGCCTGCATCAGCGTCGCCAAGCTCATAAATCTAGGCACCCCTAATTTCGCCTTCTTTGACGTCATCCTCAGTCCCCTTGACTGGGGGATTGACAGAGTAATTGATATCCCTATCTTGCTCGACAATGCTCCTTGGTAGTGCAGCACTTCCAGGAAGTCCAATGATGTGGCCTTCTTCCAGTAGCCCAATAGAGATAACAACTCATCGGTTACGAAAAGTCTGATGTCCCTGTCTTCGATAGGGGTAGTACAAATTGCGGAGATCGCTCTTGAAAACTATCTTCCTCTGGACATGGGCAGACACCTATGGATATTCAGAATGTTAGGTGATCCAGAATATGACTCGGTTTAGAGAATTTGGAAATAAAGTGAAGATGACACTTACGTCCTTCCAACCATCGCCTTGCAAAGCTAAGCGGACATTGAACGTAGAACCATTCGTGTTTTAAAAGGTAAGTTTGTTCCAAGCACGGGTTAAGTTTTGGTAGTTGTGTGAAGGCTCGAGAAAAACATAGGAGGGACTTACTAATAGTTGTTTAAAGTTATAAATGAACCTTATGTCCTCACGAGTTGGCGGACGGAACAGAACGCTCATGAATAGTAAAAAAGTTCCATGGAGAAAGGCGTAGCTGTTCGAGTGAAGTTGAGTGGGGGTTATCCTAAGATATCTTAACATTTCCTGAATAAAAGAATTGAAGGGTTTGCACGCATCCGGCCTAGCAGATGAATTGATTGCATGTTGTGTACCTCTCCGGGGGCAAGTGAGCCCTGTCATTTATCGAAGGAGCAAGGACGTCTTCGAATGGAATTCCATGTCTGGAACATAGTCTGCGAAGGAAGGCCTTACCAATCCTGGGGACTTGAGAATCTGTCGGGTTATCTAAGAGTATGGCGCCTTCTACAACATCGGGGGCAGGACTTACTTCTTCCACCAGGAGGACGGGAACATCAGAAAAAAGGTTGGCTGGCGGGTCGGAAACTTGCGTTTGCTCAGTTTGATAACCACGGGAAGGCCTGGCAGATACGGTCGTGGAACTCGACTCAGCTTTGGGATTACTATGTTGCGAGGTTGGTCCAAAAGACATTGCAGCTAGACGTTCTAAACGTTTGAAGTCCATGTCAACTATACTTAGTTGATAATCGAGATTAGAAAAGTTTAACTGTCCCTCCATGCTAAGTGTAAGCTAGTGTAGTGCAGTGTGGTGTGGTGTGATGTGTTTCAGAAATAAGCAGCTTAAAATAAGAAAGCAAAGTGAAAAGGCGAGACTTCGAATTCCGACCAGAGTGACCGCCAATGCTGACCGTCTCAACTGGCGAAGAGAATGATCAGTTGTGTGAGCTTTAAAGTCGACTATCGACATATTAGAGTGTGAGATCTGTTATTTAAGTCCATATGCTAAGTTCTAGTTCATGTTAGAAGTTCCTAGGATTTGGTCGTTCAGTTTCAAGTACAATAATGGACATACAAGTCCTATTGTTCATCATCGTCATATGTTTAAGTTCATTGAGATGGGATTGGTTGTAATTGCTTAAACAAGTGTTTATGGATTAGGTATCAAGGCCAAGTACATAAGTACCAATCCTTATATGCCGACCCCTATATACAGACTCCTCTACGTTGAACCCTATATGTCGATCCCTACCCTAAAGCAACAGTCCTGATCCCTCTCTTCATACAAATGATGCTGATCCCTCTCCTTTAGCAAAATTTTCCGAACCCTTCACATTATCCAACTCCACCGAACTCCTACTTAGCTAATCCTAGCGAACCCTCTCTCCAACAAAGGGTGCCGATCCCTACTTCCATTTCATGAATAATACCGATCCTTCTCCTACTTAGCCAATCCCTACTTCCATGATGGTCACCCTATCGGTCCCTCCACTCCACTGTTTTCAAACTTCCTCCCATCAAGCTTCCACGCCGATTCCTCCTTTACTCTCCCTTCTTTTTCCTCCTTACATTTTCTGCTGAACCCTTTCATACCATACGACTCACCTCCTCCAAGCTACTTTGATCATCGCGGCACCAAGTACCATTATAATCTCCAATGGTACCAAATCCATTATTTCATCATGAAATCGAAAGTTATAACTTAAAAGCCTAACTATGTGAATGTATGAGCTAAAGGTGTAGAAAAATGGTTTGGAGATGTTCGAAATGGGAGGTGAGAGGAAGCAGGTTTGTGAGGCAGGTTGAATTGCAGAAGGATTTCGTTTGGAGCTAAGGGGAAAAAGGAAGGAGGTTTCATTTTTGATTAAGGAATGAGAAGGTTCGGTGCTTTGAAGGATGGTAGGAAAATGAACCAAGTAAGTATGAAGGGAAGTTGGAGTGCTAATTTATATATATGGACTAGGGGATCAGCCTATGTATTCCGCACAAAATGTGGACAGAAGGGATCGACATGAAAGATACCGATCCCTATAAGCACATGAATAAGAAAGAAAAAAAAGAGGGATTGGCATGGAAGATACTGATCCTTTTGAGCACGAGAAATGGAATGGAGGGATCGACTGAGCATGTGCTGATCCCTATGAACATTTTTAAAAAAAGAGAGGAAAGAATGAGGGATCAACCATGAATATATACGCAAATAAACATTAGCATGAAAATTATTAAAAGCTTGAACATAGTAATTGCAATGAAAATTGGTGACGACCCGTGAATGTACGAATGCATCTGGAAGCCAATGACAAAGAACGTGTATATGAACATGCACGTACATGATCCAAAAAAATTCCATTTTTTAAATCGATAGAAATTGAAGTGAACCTGAAGCCATCAAGTATGAGGCTGGACCAGACCACTAAAGTTTGTTAGTCTTATAGAACTGGACTTATATATATCAATTGATGGAGTATAGCCCTGGATTTATGCTATCGGAAATCGACCAAGCGTTATGACAATCGATGAGAAATACAACACCTTAGAAAAATAATTCGATAATGGGATGGCAACTATTTAGGAAGCTGGATGGATTTCTTTTGATGACCCTTACTTGCTTTGATTCAAAGCATGTCATGTTCATCACAAGACGTACTTTGGGGGGGCAAGTGTTATCCGGCATTTTAGCCCGGCTATATTGAACAAATTGCACGAGTTAGATTCAATTACCATCAGGGCCGATGACTCCAGAGTGATGATTGTAGGGCCTAGAAGTCAAGTGCATATGATAATATGAAGTTAAGGTTGAATGGAATTGATAGATACGCAAGGTAGAACGTTCGAAGTATGAAATATGATTTAACACATAGGAGAGATCGACATAAATTAACTCCAATAGGAGGGATCGGTATGTTTCAGGGTGTGGAAGCATTCTTGTAGGAAACAATTAATATCTCAAGATCCACAAGTCCAATGCATATGAAATTTTGTGAGCAAGACATGGGGATCCTAGGAAACCTACCCTATGGATCGCACCACAAGATTACAAAGTTGGAGGGATTGGTATACTTCCCTAGGAAGGGAACATCAGAAAACAACATGCAAACTATGTAGAAGCAAAGATCAAGCAATAACTCGAGCTCCACCAATCCAATTGACATGAAATTTGGAGGCTAAGCATATTTTAGCATGAGTAAGCGACCATAGGGATCGCAGCCCAAAATTCAACCAAAGAAGGGATTGGTACCGATCCCTCTTCTTTGGGAATTGGGCCATGCGACCACTCCTATGGGCCTATATGATTCTGAGGGTCATTCTGCCGAGTTTTCAAACAGATATTTGGTCATCTTCGTGTATAAATACTGCCTTGGTTGTTCTTTTTTGGAATTTTTACGCTGCTAGTTGCTTTATACTTTCTCGTAACTAAGGATTTTGATCCTATTCCTCTTGTACTCAGATTATAAAGGAATTAATAAACAATCTATTCAAAGTGGACATAGGCAAACAACGCTGAACCACTATAAATCGTTGTGTGCATGTTGTTCTTTCGGTTAATTATTATTTCTTGTAATTATCCACTGTTTCCATTTTATTCTTCATTTAGTTCTCTTAAAAAGTCTCTATTGGCTGTATGTGCCAATTTTTGGTGCAAACAATGTTAGTATCAGTTTTCATCGAAATATCCTTTCTTATTTCCTTTTGCAAGTTAATGAATGAATATAAATAAAATTGTCATGCTCAATTTCAGTTTTATTAACTTTTTTGAATTCAACAAATTGTTTACATTTTATTGCAAATTTAGAAAATGGTAGGAGAACTCTAGTTTCTTTTGCTTTTTATTGTAAAAATAATCCAAAATATCTTGACAGTGCCAATAACTTCACTGAGAGATGCAATATCAACTAGACGACTATAATGTAAACATCTTCCAGAAAAATAAAGGATACACAGATAATCGAAGTAACATAGAAGAGAATAGCATCAAGCAAACCCAGCCCATCATCACACAGAGCTTCCGCAAATACAAAGAGAACAGAGGCAGATACAAGCCCATTTATATTAGGCCCAATGTCTTCTATTTAAATATAGAACTTTGTATCACTTTGTATAATAATTCTGTAACTGAAAATCTGTGCTCATTATTCATACAAAACATATAGCTCTGAAAATTTACTCTGATATCAATTCAATAAAATCAGTTTTCAGAATCATTCAATTCTTTATCTTGGTATCAGAGCCATACATCTATACAAGGTTAACGCCTTGCCTTTGGTCTCTCAGATTTGACATCATCACAGAGATCAGGCTGCGCACCTGATATCATCAAAGAATCAAGATTCTCATCATTTGATTGTAAAAGTTCGGACATACCTGGGTATGTATCAAGATCCTTATCAGTCTTTACGTCTATTTCCGATCTGTGCCACGCCAAGAAGTAACTGTCAGAGTTGCTTCATCACTCAGTTATCTTCAGGCTGCATCAGAGATTCTGTATTTTTAATCCCTGCAGTTTTCTTGTTTCAAGATCATCTCACTACAGATTCAAGAAACTAGTCTGTCTCTCACAAATCCGTTTCAATGGCTGAAGAAGAGTCATCACCCTCATCTACAGCAAGAAATACGGAATCAACCACTCAGAGATCTGCAACACAAGATCTGATTAAGGCATTGGTCAAACCACAAAGTCAAATTATCAACGTACAACTGGATGAATCAAATTTTTTACTCTGGAAATTTCAGATTGAAACATCAATTAAAGGCTATGGTCTGGAGGACTATGTTCATGGAACATTAATCACACCACCCAGGTACGTAACAGATAAAGATGGAAAACTGATAAGCAACCAAGATTTCATATCACATCAAAGACAAGATAGTCTAGTAAGTTCTTGGTTACTTTCTACGATTAGTTCTAATCTCTTACCACAGTTAATTGGATGTAAATTTGCAAATGAAATTTGGTCTACAATTGAGTAAGTATTCAATACTCAATCAGCAGCAAAAGTCATGTTCTATAAAAGACAATTGCAAAGTTTAAGGAAAGACTCCCTACCAATGAGAGATTATCTGTCTAAAATTAAAATGCTATGTGATCAACTGGCTTCATCAGGGCACAAAATCTCTGATTATGAACAAATACTGTCAATTCTAAATGGCCTAGATGAGGAGTATGAAGCAGTTGTAGCAGTGATTTCTTCTAAAGAAACAACTCCCACAATTCAGTATGTTCAGGCTACTCTTCTTGCCCATGAAGGCAGAATAGAGCAAAAGAAATCCACTGGGTCAGATTTCACTGCCAACTTTATTAGTAATAGTAAGAATAGGAATCAAGGAAAGAACTACAACACAAGAAATCAATTTAACAGTCAAAGAGGTGGTCAGACAAACAGAGTCAGAGGTAGAGGTGGCAGGCAAAACAACAACAATAGAATCAGATGTCAGATATGTGAGAAGTATGACCACATAGCAAGAAAATGCTATTTCAGATATGATAGCAATTATGTACCACAGCAACAAAGCAATGCAAAGAACTATCAACCAAACGCTAACATGGTCAACACTCAACCAAATCAGAGAGGTCATTCAGAAAACACAGATTGTGACTCAGCAAAATTGGAAGACATACATGATGAATGCTGGTACCCAGATTCAGGAGCTACAAATCATGTAACAAATGACCTGAACAACCTAAACTTGGGAAGCAAAGAGTACAAAGGTACACATACTATGCACATGGGAGATGGTAAATCCATTAGTATTACACACACTGGAAATGCAAGTTTTATTGGCAAGAAACAACTTTATCTCAATAATCTCTAAAGAGTCCCATTGATAAGAAAATTTTTACTAAGTGTATCCCAGTTTGCAAAAGATAATAATGTGTTCATTGAATTTTATCCACAGTATTGTCTAGTTAAAGATATTCTAACAAAGGAAATTTTACTGCAAGGTAGAGAATTTAGAGGATTGTACAAATTTGATGTAGCTAAATCAAGAAATTCTGGGCTTAAGGGAAAAAGCTGTAATGTTTCCGAAATCAAATGTAAAGATGACTGTAAGATTTTTGATATGTGGCATTATAAACTAGGACACCCAAATGTAAACATTGTTAAACATGTGTTGAATAAAAATGCAATTTCTTTTGGAAAAAATCTCTTTACCATATGTATGTACACACTGTCAACTGGGAGAAAGACACAAACTTGCATATCCAGACTCACAAACTGAATATAGTAAACCCCTAGAACTAATTGCCATAGATTTATGGGGGCCAGCACCCATCAACACTGACTATGGGTACAAATACTATGTTTCATTTGTTGATGCTTATTCTAGATATGTATGGATTTACTTTCTGAAATCAAAATCTGAAACTTACAGGGCAGTGCAACAATTCATAGTTCAAGTTGAAAATCAACTAGGTTGCAATGTAAAATCATACAAACAGATGGTGGAACAGAGTTTCACCCTCCAAAAGAATTTTTCTCAAAAAATGGAATAATTCATAAAACAACCTGTCCATACACATCTGAGCAAAATGGTCTAGTTGAGAGAAAACATAGACAAATAGTTGAGACTGGTCTTACTCTACTTGCTCAAGCATCACTACCATTAAAATTTTGGCCTGATGCTTTCTCTACAACTGTGTACTTAATCAACAGATTGCCTACTAAGGCCATAGATTTCAAAAGTCCTATAGAAAAACTACAGGGAATTAAACCAGATTATCAAGCTTTGAAAATTTTTGGTTGTCTATGTTTTCCCTATCTAAGACCCTACAACAAACATAAGTTAAGTTTCAGATCATCACCATGTGCATTTCTGGGGTATGCCACAAACAAAAAGGGGTATAATTGTCTAGATGACAAAGGAAAAATCTTTATATCAAGACATGTTGTGTTCAATGAAAATGTATTTCCCTATAGCAAAACAGATGTGAAAAAATCACAAAAAATTTACAATCCAAGAGTATCAATACCTGAACTACCAGAATACTCAGAGATTGATAACCAATCTCATACAAGAACAAGACAGAATACTCAATTCACTACCCCAGTTGAAGGTAGTAATGGCTCACAACACACAGTGATCAGAGATGAACCAGGTATGAGCAGTTAGAATCTGAAGTTCAATTTTAGGATGCACAGCATGATTCTGATATCCAATTAGGCAGTCATCAATCATTAGATGATTCACAATCATCTAATGACAATGAAGCCACAAATGAAAGCAGTAATCAACAACCTGCAATAACTGGTCATCACATGATAACAAGGGCTAAAAGTGGAATTTTCAAGCCAAAGACTTATAATGTTGTCATTGAAATCAAAGAACCAGGTACTTATTTCGAAGCAGTGCAAGACGAAAAATGGAAAATTGCAATGCAGGAAGAATATAATGCACTGGTTAGAAATAAGAACTGGACTTTGGTCCCTCTGCCATCCAACAAAAACATTGTTGGATGTAAATGGACATACAAAATTAAGAAGAATCCTGATGGTTCAATCTCTAAGTATAAGGCAAGACTCGTAGCAAAAGGTTATTCACAACAAAATGGTTTTGATTTTAATGAAACTTTTTCACCTGTTGTGAAACCTTCTACTATTAGAATAGTTCTTACTATTGCCTTAAGTAGAGACTGGACCATCAAGCAACTTGATGTAAATAATGCCTTTTTGAATGGTACTTTGCAGGAAGAAGTATATATGGAGCAACCACAAGGCTTCAAACAAAGAGGCAATGAAAAACTTGTGTGCAAGCTAAACAAAGCAATTTATGGACTCAAACAAGCACCCAGAGTTTGGTTTGACAAACTGAAATCAACACTAATCAGTCTTGGCTATTCATCAACTAAATCTGACAATTCCTTATTTACAAAATTCAGTAAACTTGAAGTTACATATGTATTAATATATGTTGATGATTTTATTATTACAGGCAACAGTGATGCAGAAATCAACAAGCTTACTGAATATCTTAACAAGGAATTCTCAATCAAAGATCTGGGGTGCATAAATTATTTTCTAGGAATTGAAGTCAAAAGAATGTCTAACTCAATGATTTAACTAAGCCAAGAGAAATATATCTCAGAGATTCTTGTCAAAGCAAAAATGGATAAGGCAAATGCACTATCTACACCCATGGCAAGCAACCTACATTTATCCAGAAATAGAGGGGAAGCAATACAAAACGGCAGACATTACAGAAGCATTGTTGGAGCATTGCAATATGCAACAATCACAAGACCATAAATTACTTTCAATGTAAATAAAGTTAGTCAATTTATGCAAAACCACTGGATGAGCATTGGAAAGCAGTAAAAAGAATTCTAAGATACTTAAAGGGCACAATGAAACATGGATTGATTTTAGAATCATGTAAAAACTTGAACATTAACGGTTATGCAGATGCAGATTGGGCCACAGATCCAGATGATAGAAGATCTACAACATGATACTGTATATTTTTAGGCACAAATCCTATATCATGGTATTCAAAGAAGCAACCAACTGTATCTAGGTCTAGCACTGAAGCAGAGTACAGAAGTGTGGCGAATGTCACTGCAGAGTTAATCTAGGTAAATTCACTTTTGAGTGAACTTAAAGTCAAAACTAACAGTAAGCCTACAATTTGGTGTGATAACCTTAGCATAGTTCTACTCAGTGCAAACCCAGTCTTACATAGCAGAACTAAGCATATGGAGATTGATCTTTACTTTGTTAGAGAACAAGTTACCAGCAATAAATTAAATGTAAGCCATATACCTGCATCTTACCAAATTGCAGACATTTTGACAAAGCCATTATCCAAGAAGAATTTTCTTCTATTTAAGCAGAAGCTCAGGGTCCGTACTGTCAATAATGAACATCAGCTGTAAAGCCAAAATCTGAGCCAATGATTGAAACTTTACTTCCTGTTATTCAAGCAGAAAGTAAAGATCAATATTATAATCATCATCCTCAGAGCTAAATCTCAAAGCCCATCAGAACAAAACCTCGAACATCAAATATTATAAATTTGGAGTCAGTATCTCAAGACGAACTCAACAATTAAGGATTGGAAGAGAAGACTCACCAGATCTGACAAACACTCGAAGATTTCTCAGACTTAAGCCACATGCTCATCTCGATCTAAGCTCGAACAAGGAATTTCATCAAAATTAGTTGTCATCTGAAGATACATCTCTAGATAATCACGAGAATAGAAGTTTTGACAACTTATCTGTAATTACTCTGAGAACCCGTTTTCGATGTCTCGAAAATTCATCACTCATCAAATAAAGGATACGCAAAGCATCATAGCAACATAAAAGAGAACAGAGGCAGATACAAGTGGAGCACTGCCATT
Source organism: Allium fistulosum (assembly GCA_030737815.1). NCBI lineage: Eukaryota > Viridiplantae > Streptophyta > Magnoliopsida > Asparagales > Amaryllidaceae > Allium > Allium fistulosum. The sequence goes on from CM060902.1 coordinate 457,139,646, forward strand.
ATTCATGAAGAATTTTTCTCAAGAAACTGAGTCGGCGGCGCCATTAATTTTCTCTCTCGCAAACCCTAGATAATGTAGGGTTTGAGGGGGCGAAATAAAGGATACACAGATAATCGAAGTAACATAGAAGAGAATAGATACAAGCCCATTTATATTAGGCCCAATGTCTTCTATTTAAATATAGAACTTTGTATAATAATTCTGTAACTGAAAATCCGTGCTCATTATTCATACAAAACAGATATAGCTCTGAAAATTTACTCTGACACCAATTCAATAAAATGTTTTCAGAATCATTCAATTCTTTATCTCAGAATGTGGACAATTTCCTTTTCGTTTTCTTAGAGAATAACCAATAGAAATTTTCGGCCTTGTCCCAGTATTACAAAATGAGATTTACATATTGCATATTTTGCCAACGTCAAAATGGAGTATACTTCAAAATTTAATATGTTTTTAGATTAGAAATATGTACTGCAAATACTATGTTGCTACATGTAGTTGATATATCTCATTTGGGAATAAACTTTTGCATTCGAGGTGCATATATGGTTGATTATATGTTTGGCTCATACACAGGCTGGTACATATATCAAGTAGTTTGTTCTTGGAGATCTTGGGCGTACTCATCCAAGGTATTAATTGCATGAATTAATTTACTTGCTTTTGTCGTATGCATCATGAATATGAACCATTTTTTGGTTAATTTTTTCTTCATTTAAACCTGTTAACCAATTTTGTCGAACTACTTTGAGTTTTCTGTTGTACAGTAGTTGCTCTTAATTTGTAAATTTATATATTTTATTGTCTTAAGTTTTCATTTCCTAGGTAATCCTGTACGTATGTCTCATGCTTGAATGACACGATTGCTTATTTACTATATTTGGGCTGGAAATTATTATTAAGGAGCATTTTATTAAATCATGGCCTCACTCGTTTTGTTATTTTTTGTCTTACAGCATAGGTCCAATTTTAGGATATAGAGCAGTGATCTTGCAACTTAATGTCACAAATGTGAAGATGGATTCCATTGATTAAGACATAAGCATAGGAGAATGATTAGCCAATAACTAATAATTTTACTTGTCAAGCTTATTGTATTCATCAGGCATCAAATCCTAGCTCAAATTTTGGCACCAAACTATAGTAATATATCTCAAATGCTAAATGCATTTATTAAGGCACCGTATGGCATCTTGAGTGGACCGAGGTAATTACCTACTCTTGCTTTTCCATATGGCATCTTCAGTGGACAGAGGTAGAAAGATGATTAATTTTTGCTGCCAAACAAAATCCAGAAATAAGGAAGGAATACAACTAAAATTATCTTTAAATTTCATAAACCAACTTTCAAACGCTTATCCATTTTTGTTTCTGTAAACAATAGTTAACTGGAAACAAGCAAAAACTATTAAAATCACTGCAGCAACTTTGATGCCTTCTTATTCTGTAAAATGGTAGCAAAAAGAATACTGTATATATAATATATTACTAGCTAAATGATATAATTACTGGCAACAGTGCTCATGACAAGTTATTTAGACGAGTCTGATAAGCTCTTGCATACAAATACTTGTTCCCTGTAGTTCAAAACACTCTTGACCGTATGCGATCAACAATATCAAAGTGTAGCCTCAAGTTCCTCCTCGTCAGCACAGTTGTAACCGAGACTAAATGCATGTGCTATCCAATTGGAGACGAGATAAATCAATTATAAACAAACTCAATCTTTTGAATAGGCTAAATTGCAGTTTACCCTCATCACTTAGCTAGATAACATGTTATAGGGTTCCATTACAATGCAAATTCGTCTTCAAACATCTTTACCGGGCATGAAAATTAGTTGCAGAGACTATTGTTTGTTATGTTGCAGATCCATGTATAGTTGCTTATAGACATTGAAGTAAGTTAAAGAACAGTCAACATCTAGTAATTTATTTGATTGTTTTAATTTTTTATTTATAATCTGTACTGAACTACATAGTAAATGGCTTGATGTGTCTGCCCGGCAAGCATATTAAGCAATTAATATTCATTTAGTTGAACGTTTTTATCAGTTTGAGAATGTTATTGAGCCAAACATTCACCTTTCAGTTTGCATATCTTATTTAATAGAGATTTAGTCCACATTTAAAAAATCAATTATGTTCCTTTTTTTCTTTTGTAAATTTTAGGCTACCAGTATTCCAAAATTATAAACCAAAGTATAAGTAGTGAACTTTTAACTATAGTGCAGACAATTTGCCATTAAGCTAGATCACCCAGCTAGCTCGATATTGTTTAAGAAGGAAAAATAATGTAGAGGTAAAGGATATTTTAGCTTCATTCATGGAATCTAAAGAGCTTTTATTGGTGATCAAATATCTAATAATATATTTGAAGTTTTTTTGTCGCTGGCGACACTATACAGTTCTTCTCAAAATCAGCACCGAACGCTTCTTCTCTCCGGCATCGTCACTTAGTTCTAGGGTTTCGGCCTGCTTCTCCTCCTCCGTGACTTCTTCAATGGCTTCTCAAATTCAGATATCATTTCTAACAATCTCCCCCTTGATACCGAATTTCATACAAGCCTTCCAACTCCATCTGCACCTTTATGCTCCAAGCAATGGATTTTTATCCAATGAGTTTCGGCAATGTCATCACCCATTACACTTTGTCAACGAACTTCAGTAAGGCCATCGTCCGTCAACAAAGTGTTCGAAGTACCCAGTCCGTGTAGAACCTATCAATCTCCATCATGAAAACAAACGTCTCAATTAATCATCTCAACTCTCCTCGTGGCACCTAGCACTTTATCACTACAAAAAAAATATAGTTTTAAGACTTTTTATAAAGACTTCAGTTTTTTGGGTCTCTAAAGCAAGCCCAATTAAAGACTACATGATAGAGTCACAGCCTAAAACAAAAAGTGACCCACTTTAGGTTTTTAACCGGTCTTTAGTATCAAAATACGGATCTAAGCTAAAAAATCGCGATTACTCCGTATTAACTCTCAGCCGAAACGTGGCTAGCTCTTCACGCAAAAAAAATAAACAAAAAACAAAAAGGAAAATCGAAGATATATAATTAATGGCGACGTGCAATCGATTGTGAACTGAAGAAGAAAGAGGTTTGCTTTTCCAACTTCTAGTTCGATTTACAGTACTTCATTCTTTCTTCTCATCTCGTTGAAGAAATTTGAACTCTAGGTTTTCAATTTGGGGAAGTTGATCAGTTCGCAAGCAGTCGCCTTGATGCAAAAATCTTAACTTCAGGTTTTCGATCTGAGGAAGTTGAGCAATTTGCAAGTAGTATAATCAACCTACATAACAGGTTCAAATTCTTTCTATTAAATTTATTTTTCATCGACTGATTTTATTAATTGAAATTTGCAAGTAGTATATTCGTTGATTGATTTTATTAATACAGATTCACAAGTAGTATTCGCAAACAAAGTTTAAATGGGTCGCAGAAAATGCACTTAGAATCAAAATAGATACCTATATGTTCGGTCAAATAATTTGTTGCAGTTATATAGGGAAACAAAATTCTTTGGTTTTTCCCATGACTGTTTAAAATGAAACTCTCCATCAATTGTTTCCTTATAGTATGAGAAATCTTTGTCTTTGTTGCTATGTATGCTTATATTGCTAATTTCCATTACAAGTTAATAGTATGAGCCAGACTGTATGGATCCCAACTGCCATTGTTCATTATTCTGCTTACTTTAAGATTTTCACCTCCTATATGGTACTCAAAGCTTAAATACCTATTTGTGAAGTAAAATGCTGCCATTTACCCAAGGGTCCTACCATAGTTTTGTTGATTTGGCATCTCCAATTCTCCTTTCTATGACTTGCAATGCTTTATATCTTGATAGCAATAAAATTTTAAAGGTGCATGAATATTTGTTATTGATGTCAATCTTCGAAAAGGATTTTCACCAACATACTTACTATGAAACCACTTTCCACTTAAGCCTTGTTTATCCAGTATTTTCCATATTAATTTGATACTTGATGTTTCATTCATTTGTGCAATGTTTTTAACCACATGCCACCTTCAGATTTAGGAATACATACTACACCCCATGCAGTTTTAGCTTTTTTACCTCTCCACTAAAAATAAGAGATTATTTGAATTATCTTGTAAATGTATTCTTTCGGTAGCTTTAAACTTTCACTACAAGGGGAAACGCAATTTCCGACGGCCAAAAGCCGTCGGCAGCCGTCGGAAGCCGTCGACCGCCGTCGGAAATAACCGTCGGAAATGGCGTTGTCGGGAAGCAGTATTTCCGACGGTTTCCGACGGACGCTGCCGTATACATTTCCGACGGACTCAGACGATTCCCGACGGTTTCCGACGGATTCCGACGGTGTCGGAATCCGTCGGAAACCGTCGGGAATCGTCTGAAACAGGCCGTCGTTATCCGTCTGTAACCGTCGGGAATTTCGACCAATAAGCTGTCGGAAGCCGTCGGAAGCCGTCGGAAATCTGCTGTTTTTTTTTTATTTGCTTCAGATTTAGCCTTCCAACCACATTTCTCATCAAAACATTAGAATATCAATACTACTACACAATCCAATATACAATAGTCCAACCAAATATTCAAACTCAAACCACAAAATATTTAATAAACACACAAATAAATAAAATTACATCAAAATATAAATAACCATTCCAACATTAACATAATCCTAACAATAACTGTTCTACCATGTTGTTAATACACAAATTCATCAATATTCTCATACACGTTCTCATACTACCATAGAACCAAATGTGTCAAACATAATTATACATAAATCAATAATTACCTACGCCGTCTATCAAATCATTCTAAGTTAAAACAAAACATACCTGAACGAGCAAGTAATGAATTAATCTCCTGCAGATCCAGAGCCAGCCGAGGAAGGAAAGTGACCACCACCCTATTGCTGCTACTGCATGTACTCTAACAACTGTGCGGTGTGCATGGCCTGTTGGCGGTTCTGCTCCTCCAACTGGGCAACTCTAGTATGCAATTCTTCTATATCTGCAAGATCGCTCTGATGTCTACCCCGTCGTCCCCTACTCTGACTACTGGACTGCAATAATTGAAAAATAAATAAAATTCAAGTTTAATGTTTTGAAAAAGTGAAAATATCATATTTTTAGAAAAAGTAAATTATTTACCGCTAAATTGCCAAATCCGTATCGTCGACCATGCTCTGCTGGATCCATAACGGACTCAAATATAACGTCTTCCTCATTGGTCGTCAGCTGATCTCGACCTGTGTCAGCAAGGAGTTTCTTCCGCTGCTCCATAAACTTCTCCTGCATTAACAAATTAATAATATCATATCTTATGTCATCATAGTTTAACAATTAAAACAATTACTAATACTGAATAAAATAAAATATGCTTACATGGCTTTTGCTAGATTTATCGTCCTGCCATGTGTACGAAACAGTTCCGTCTGGATTAACATGCTCGACAGCATGCGTACGGGTGAACACGTCCATATAGCTGACAGGACCATGTGACTCGGCTTCCTGAAGGTGATTATTACATACAATTATTATACATTTAAAATCATATAATATAAACTATTTACATTTATTATTCAGTAAATTTACCAACTCATGCCGATACTGCTGAAACGACTTCGATCCTCCGCGATGAGTGACGGGATTCTTATTTCTATTTGCAGAGTTTCTATCCGACTCTGCCTGTACATTCAAAATTTTATACGTTAATTTTCGATCACGTCAAATTAATAATTCAAAAAAAATTAGTATACTTGCCTTCGCCTCGTCCGTCTCCCAGTATCTCAACCAAGCTTCCCACACGCTCTCTCCCATCCATCGTGGTTTCTTACCAGATTTCTTAATCTCGGATATCGTATCCCTGTAGTTCTTGCGCATCTTCTTCATCCAGTATGCTCGTGCCAGCATCATATCATCTGTCTGGATGTCTATCTCAGCCTGTGTTATAAAAAAGATTACACTTTAAACGATATAAACAGTTAAAAAACGACAAAAACGAATTAAAAATGGAAAACAGAAAAATATGCATACTAGGACATCCTGCCATATGCACTCTATGATGTGAGGAGGGATGTTATCCCACTTCGGCCAGCAGGCACTCATCCTACTACGATAAGAAGCTCTAGAGACGTCCAACACAACCTTAGAAGGAAGTAGATCGAACCCCCTGTTTTTAAGTACGATATAGATAAGTACGTACTTATATCATAGAAAAAATAAGATGCTGAATAAAATTTAATTCTTACCCATCTACTCTAGGGACTAACGATACAACTGCACGTTGTGGCTCTTGCGATGGGCCACTACCATCGCCTCCTCCTGGCGATCGTGAAGAGCGACATAATGCTAAACCTGTGACATATACACATCATTATATAAGACAATAATAACATGATAATGAAATATATTTCATATGAAAATGACATCAACGGTATAAATTGCTTAATTAATGACTGAAATGGAAATAGAAATGGAAGTGTGTTATACCTGATTCATAATGGGTGTACTATTCCAACGATAAGCAGAGTTCATTGCATTTTCAATAAAAATTGCTAAATAAATGACAAATGGAAATAACATAAAACATGCAAAAATAGTAAACGGATTTAAAATCATATAGTTACATCAATTTCATAATACATCAAGAATTCAACATAGTTACATCAATTGCAAAAAACATAATCAGATTTATATCAGTCATCATCGTCTTCTGATTCAGATTCAGTCTCGTTTTCGACGATATTTTCGTCCGCACTATCAAACGCTTCTACCAAAACATTTGTTTCATCGATCAAAGGACCAAAATCTGTATGATCGTCTGTAATTATTATTTCGTTATTTTGCTTAAGATCTGCCTGATAAGCTTGTTCATCCGGAATATTCTTCCCATCAAATGTGAATCTGGCCTTTGTTTTAAAAACTGCAGACCAATCTGCTTTATCTCTTTTTAGAGACGGATAAGGAGCGTAATAAACTTGCAATGCTTGTTTGGCTAGTACAAAAGGATCATACTTGTGATAGTGCGATGTATGCTTTATTTCGATAAGATTATAATCCTTGTGCACATTAATTCCAGAACCTGGAACATTGCTAAACCAATTGCATTTAAATAGAAACACCTCCTCCGTGGGTCGTGAGAAATATGTCAGTTGCAAAATTTGTGTCAGAACGCCATAAAAATCATTTAAATGATTTTCTGGATCGTCACTACCTTTAACAAATACACCAGTATTATTTGTTAATTTTTCTGCACCGTATTCTTTGGTGTTAAATTTATATCCATTGACGAAATATATTGGATATGTCTTGACCACTCTTTTTGGTCCCATCGCTAGATGTTTCAACCCTTCGTCAACAACACAATTTCTCGGCTCATAAACGTAATTTGAAAACCAACCGGAAAATTCTTTACTAAGATCTCCGTTCGGATGTTCACGTTCATAAACACTGTTTATATAAACAAATTATTACATTAGGTTATACATGCGCATGCATTATAGAAAAGAATAAAACACAAATTATTATTTCAGATTACCTAACAAACGGTGCAACCTCGGCACAATTTAGAAGAATATAAGTGTGTGCTACATGAAGATCTCTATCGTCTAACCATATTTCTACACATTTTCCAGAAGGCCGACCATATTGTCTAAAAATAGATAACATTGTTTGAGAGGACTCTTGTTCGTCGCCTTCGTCATTACGAGGAACACTTTGAAATGAAATGTTCACATGGTCACTGAAATAGTGAGAGAAAAAGAACGAAGCTTCTTCTTCGATATAAGATTTACATATCGAACCTTCAACTCGTGCTTTTTGCCTCACTTTTTTCTTCAGATGATTCAAATATCTATGAAAAATTAATTTATATTAACTTCATCTTTCAAATACAATTAAATTACATTATAACATATTACATACCTCTCAAATGGATACATCCATCCATATTGGACAGGACCTCGAAGTCGTGCTTCAGTTGGGAGATGAACAGGTAAATGTTCCATCACATTAAAAAAACCTGGCGGAAATATTTTCTCTAATTTGCAAAGCAATATAGGAATGTCCACTTCAAGTTTACGTAAACGTTGCACTTTTAAAGTAGTCGAACAAAGCTCTTTGTAAAACATACTAAGCTCCGTTACTACCTTCCAAACTTTTAACGGCAGTAGTTCTTTGAACATTACGGGAAATAAATTTTCCATCATTATGTGACAGTCGTGACTTTTCATTCCGCTCAATCTACCATTTTTAAAGTCAACACATCTACGAAGATTTGATGATATCCCATCACGAAATCTTAACCCTTCCACCCATTTTAACACAGTTTTAACTTGATTATTATCTAATTCGTAACATGCTTTGGGTTTTTTACTATCATTTGGTTTCATATGAAGCTCAGGACGTTTGCATAATTCTTCTATATCACGTCTTGATTTCAAATCATCCTTCGTCTTCCCTTTCACATTCAAAATTGTGTTAAAAACATTATCAAATACATTTTTCTCATTGTGCATCACATCTATGTTATGGCGAAGCAGAAGATGTTTCCAATACGGCAACTCCCAAAAAATAGTTTGTTTGCACCAGTTATGAACAACTGATTTGCCTTGAATTTCTGTTTGCTCGCCCGTTTCATATATCTTTGGATAGTCCTTAACAAGTTCATATATGTCTTCGCTTGACCATATCGTCGGTGGTTGTCTGGTTTCTACTCTATTAGCTAAAAAGTTTTTCTTGTCTCCTCTAAAGGGATGATTTACATGGAGAAAATATCGATGACAGTCAAACCATGAAATTTTCTTACCATGAGGTAAAGAAAACGCTCGTGTTTCATCCATGCAATATGGACATGCTAGACGACCGGCAATACTCCATCCCGAAAGCATTGCATAAGCAGGAAAATCACTTATAGTCCACAACAAAGAAGCAAACATACGAAAATTTTTCTTCTTGGACACATCGTATGTTTCTACTCCTTCGTTCCACAGTATTTTTAACTCCTCAATCAACGGTTGTAAATATACATCTATTCCTTGTGTCGGATCGTCGGGGCCAGGAACGACAACAGTAAGAAACATATATTGCGTTTTCATACACATCCATGGAGGTAAATTATAAGGTGTGACGATAATGGGCCAGGATGAATATTTAGAACCAAATTGAGAAAATGGAGAAAAACCGTCCGTACATAATCCTAATCTAACATTTCGACTCTCCGCTGCAAAATTTGGATACGTTTTATCGAAATGCTTCCATGCTTCTCCATCGGCCGGATGTGTCAATGTACCCTCTTCCTCTGTTCTCACACTATGCCACCTCATATTAGACGCAGTTACAGAAGATGCATATAATCTTTGAAGTCTTGGAGTTATGGGTAAGTAGTGCATACGCTTGTATGGAACTTCCTTCCCCTTCTTTTTTCTTGGTTTGTATCTCTCCTGGTTACAAACTTTACAATTTCTAAGATTTACGTCTTCTTTCCAAAACAACATGCATCCTTTTAAACATGTATCTATTTTCTGATACGGTAAACCAAAAGCCGACATAAGTTTTTTAACTTCGTAGTGATTTTCACACATGTGATTATCGGGCGGCATATGCCTTTTTGCAGCTTGTACAACAGCCGTAAATCCAGCTTCAGCGATGTTGTATTTTGACTTCATCGCAATGTATTCTGCGATTACTGACAGCTGAGTGCCGCTTTTACAACCATCCCAAATAGGTTTCTTAGCTGCATCTAGTAAATCATAAATTTTTTTAGCTTCAATATTTGGTTCTTCAACATTTCCATCATCGTCGTCAACTTCAACCATAGGAAACATTGATCGTGCTGCATCTTCGACCATATTTTCTATACGGGTCATTGAAACTATTTCGTTAACGACACTTTCAGACTCTACAGAAGTATTTGCTACAACTTCTCCATGCCGATCCCAAACATAATATTCGGGTGCGAAACCGTGTTTGCACAAATGAACTTTCACAACATCTGGTAAAAAATACTTCAAATGTCTACACCTACTACACGGACAACGAATTTCGGGATCGTTTCCGTTATTACTTAAAGCGAATTCAACAAACACGTTTATACCATTATAAAAATCTTCTTTTATTGAGCCCCTTAGTCCTTTTCTTTGGTACATCCATCTCCTCCGATCAACAAAATAATCAATCATTTTTCCTATTTGACAAAATGAGAAGTTCAAACTTTAATATTTATTTTGAAGAATACAAATTCGAAAAAGATTATTTTCATGGTCGTATAATATTTTGAATTTAAAGAACAGCTTCACAAATTTAAAAATATTTTCAAATAGGGCACATTTTATTTTTTAACGTAACGATTTAAAAATATATATAATTTTTTTTTTCATTGGTCAGGCATCCTACTTCCCATTACAAACACAGTAAGCATTTACATTTCGTATATTACTTCGTCTCAAACGATTCAACAAAATTTCGGCAGCATTTCCCTTTTGTTCCCTGCATTGTACACAAATGCGTGTACGCAGGAAACAAAAAAGAAAAGTTAGGCCGAAATTTTATGAACCGTTTGAGACGAAGTAGTATACAAAATGTAAATGCTTACTGTGTTCATAACTTGTCCAATACAGGGACAAATCCGACAAACATTGTACCAGATGAATATAAATGGTCGTTTTTCGAAAAGAACGACTATTTATACAACGATCATGTACAACACTCGTCAGACGGGGCCAAAAACTCTCTAAGTGACATTTGTCAGTTACATGCGCGCATTTTGCAAAAATATACAGTTTTACTCAATGTTCACATTTACAAAAATATATATTAATTTAACACATTTATTCAACGTATTACGCATCAACTAAAGGCTCGTTCGACGTATTTTTTTGTTGCATAAACTAACACAATACAATGATAACAGTGCTACACACATATATAATCAATATAAATTATACATGTTTTTCGCAATTTCACGATATCAGATGAAATAGGAATACCATGGAATGCTAGAAACTATTATAACACTATTGTAAACAATTTCAATCAACAATTACCCCTAATTTATCAAATTATGCAAATCTTGAATTAGGATAAAAACTGAAATTTTGGCTAAAACAAGAGATTATACCTGTTGTAAAGAGCAGTAGAAGTTAATTGCACAGCCGGGAAGAACCTGAAATCTCGAAATTGCTGATTGGAGGGCTGGGGAAGAGAATTGTGGGAAAGTAACCTAGAATTTTCGTATGAAAGTGAAGAAGAAGCAGGCTCGGCTGGAGCATAATATTCGCGAATTTCCGACGGCTTCCGACGGCCGCCGACGGCCCGTCGGAAACCGTCGGAAATAAGCCGTCGGGAGCCGTCGCCCTACCCTGCCGGTTTTTGAGCTTTTTCTTGTAGTGTTTGTGTCCAAAATTGTACTATTGGATAAATACAAGCTCTGATTAGTTCCAGTCTACCAACTAATGATAATAAGCTGCATTTCCAACCATCAACTTTTTTTCCCTATTTTATCTAAATGACCATTGGACGTGTCATCTTTAATATAATGCACTGATAAAGAAATACCTAAAGTATTTTGTTCGTAGTTCTCCTTCAACAAGTGTCAATACATTTAAGATTTACTCCTTATTTGCACTATCTTTGCTAAACATGACTCTTGTTTTCGCCGTGTTTATCTGAAACCCAACATAATTTTCTAGTTTTGAAAAAAAAGCCACTGCCATAGCACCTTCAACATCTGCTTTCATGAATATTAAAATGTAAGCAACATATATAATGTGTGTCAAAGTAGAAGATACATCATGAATTTCTCTTATATTGTTGCGTGTTAACTTGGTATCCAATTTGATGCTTAGATATTCCATTGCAATAGAGAATAGTTAGGAGACAATGGGTCTCCCTACCAATTCCTCTATTACTTTGAAAATAACCATAAAAAATTCCTTGATATAAAAATCCAAAGCTTGTTGTATTAATGAGTTCATCAATAATCTACACCCTTTTCTATGGGACATCCATTATTCTAAGCATATGAATAATGAATTTCCTTGTTTAGCTTATCATATGCTTTTTTAAGTCTATTTTATTACACATTTTCCCACTCCCAGTAATATAAAACCCTCTAATATGTTCATGAGCCAATAAAATGCCATCTATGATATTTCTATCAGCGATGAACGCACATTGCTTATGGAAAATCTAATGATCCATTAGTGGTTTTAATCTGTTACAAATAACTTTAGAAAAACTTTATATAAGTAGTTACAGCACACAATTAGCCTAAAACTACTTATACCTGCAGTTAGAAAAGTATTTGGTACCAAAGCTAAAAAGGTACAATTTAATTCTCTGATAATTTTTCCACTAATAATGCACTTTGTAAAGCTTCTACAATCCTTTACTATATCTATTCCAATGTAATTTATAGAAATTTGCATAATATCCAATTGGCCGTGGGCTTTTTCATCCTTTATTGAAAAAATAGCTTCCTAAATTTCTGATAAATCAAAAGGATTATTAAGAAAGCATTTTCCTTTTTCATTAACAAGCCTTTTGCAAATGATTTCTGACAATTCAATTAGTAAAAGTGCAAATTGCCATTTTTGGCAATTTATTTTATTCAAAACACCTATTTACTGTTTGATATTTAGTCCTAACCTGTACCCAACAACTTTTGAATGAGAAGTTATTATCATCGGTAAGACTCCAAGTCCAAAAAAAATTGTTTGCGCATTTGAATGAATTGCAATATTTGATGCTTCTATCTCTAAATTCTCTTGTCTTGTGCATATTTTTCTACTGTTCATTTCTTATCGTTCATGATACTACAAGCTTCAAGGTTCTCAACTCCAACTGTTGCAAGACTTCTATACCGAAATCTTTTTAATTAGTCTAGAACCTTGTGATCATGAGTCAAATTATAAACCGTTGTTTTACCATCAACAACGTGCACTTGCCTTCTTTTGAAATAAGTTCATTGCATGTTATATCTGGTTGGTCATTTGTACTTTATGTGGCGTTGAATAGTGTTTCTGAAAGAATTCCAAAGTTTCATAACACGACTTACTAGCATTGATGGTCTGATTGTCATGCTCATCAATAATATTATGTGTATGGTTTATACGTTTTCTTACTAACATTTCTCCATAAAATTTGAATTTTCATCCTTAAATATTAACCAATCACATTTTGCATTTTGTTTTGCATCAATTGCTTGTCTGCGAAGAGCGTCCTGTCGCCTATTTTGAGCTTTACAGTATAAAACTGTATTATATCCTACGTTCTATTTAGCTCAAGCTTTATTTTTCCTAAAGCTTCACATTCATTTCGGTTCCATAGCGTTTCTGTTCCTATTCCAATACTGACTTTAAGCTTTGTTTTCTTTTACAAGCAAATGATTTTATATAATGGCTGACTGGGTTAACTATTTGAGAAGCATTCTTGATTTGTTTTCATTGTATTCTTCACACGATTGCCGAAATTTTAAGTAATTGAAGTTCTTGTTCTTTTCAACTTTGTCTTGCATACATATATGTGTAGATTAATTAGAATTGTTGTATGGTCACTGTTGGATGAGGGCAATATTTCTTCCTTTTTCCCTTCTTTGTTTTGCCTATTTATCATTTACATGGCAAGAATAAATCCTTAACTGAATCATTTATTGGTGGGATGTCTTCTATCGCCCTAGCAACATTATAAACAAAGAGTTTACCAACATCATATACATTATGATCATCTTCAGTATCTTCTATACTGTTTGAACAATTAGAATTTTCAGAATCCATATCTTTGCATTTGCCTGTTTTCCCTTCATAAAATTGTTGAATATTCATTGTAGTTTTCTCTGCTGAGTGATGATGTATATATATACTTTTTGTCCAAGGGATTTTCTTATGCTTCTTCATTTCCTGTAGGGGGTTAATAGTAGGAACCTTCTTGCCTGCTGAAATCTCATCTTCTGACGTGGGCCCCTGCTGCTTTATTGAAGAATGAGCATTGGAGACATAATGTACAATTGAGTGGGAACCTGCTGTTGCGCATTGGAGGTAACATGAACATGTTATACATTGACAATACCTGGCATTTCCTCAAGTACAGATGCTACTAGTGATGTGTCTGTTTTTTAAAGATTTTCATGCACTGGGTTAAATTTACTACTATTTGAACCATCAGTCTGTAAATGGCTGATATCTTTCAAAGCTACAGTTGCTGCTGCATATTGAATATCACCAGGATATTGATATTAGTTAGGTCCCTACCATTATAGCCTTCTCCTTTTTAATATTCATAGGAAGAGTCTCTTCATTAATATTTAGACAGGAAGCATTTTAACCATAAACCATTTACTTAGCAAAAAAGATAGCCTCTATTATTAGACAGAGATTTCTTAACTTTTTTGGATTGAGATACAATGTAATCGGAAGTATATATATAAAAAAAGAAGTGAGATGAACATTCATTTTAAATCATCGCCAACCCATCCCAGTAGCTGCCATAGTTGCATATAGTATATACATAGTCGTATATAATGTTTATGTTTTAAGCAAGTTAAGGGCTATGTTAGCAAATATAGCAAACAAATATGCCTCTTAACGTATCTAATTATCTATTATGCTGGCAAATAACTTGAATATGCTTCAAATATTTCTTGTACCAAGAAGAGCTGATTCTATGTTTAGCTTTTCTGGTAGTATTACTACCTATAATGAATGATAGGTCAAATCTTCTCATTTAAAAATGTCACAAATACAACTCAATTATTCTCACATATAGAAATATATACTATCTACACATATTTTAGAGGAAAGTATAATTTTGTATAACCTTGTATACATTATTCTCATTCATCCTCATTAGTGTAGTATAAATAAAACCATAAGAATAGATAATAATATTGGAATCACTGCAGGCTTGTATACTAGCATATAAGTTCATGTACATGGATATAATCAACATTATCTGCATAGTCATTTGGGCGGGCCTGTACATGAACTAACAGCTCCATTAAAGCTTTTTCCAAAACATCTAAAAACTTTAACCTACTAACTTCATATATCCGAATTCGAGCGTATTATTATAAGTTCATAATAGTAGACTTTAAAGATGTAGATTTGTATTAAGCTAAATAGAGATTAGGTTTATATTAACACTCATCACTAAAAAAAAATATAGTTTTAAGACTTGTTATAAAGACTTCAGTTTTTTGGGTCTCTAAAGAAAGCCCATTTAAAGACTACATGATAGAGTCACAGCCTAAAACAAAAGTGACCCACTTTAGGTTTTTAATCGGTCTTTAGTATCAAAATACGGATCTAAGCTAAAAAATCGCGATTACTCCGCATTAACTCTCTGCCGAAACGTGGCTCTTCACGCAAAAAAAATAAACAAAACTATATACATGTTGCATAAAAACACCCTTAATCAAACTTTTAGTTCAAGAGGCTCTATTAGCTTGAATTGTCCATTTTATCATTTGTTTTAGTTTAGACAGATAAATGATGTGTTATATTTTTATTCCTTTCACAAATTTTACTTGTGCCAAGAATTAAGTAAAATTTATAATGTTTATAGGATTGATATCAAAATGAACGATCGGTCATGGATGTATCGTAGGCTTAAAGACGGATACATAAATCTAGAGTTTGTCGACGGCGTCAACAAATTTGTTGATTTTGCATTTGTACAAGTAGAATCTGGGGGAACTATTAGATGTCCATGTTCTATGTGCAAAAATGAAAAATTTCAAATAAAGGAAGAAGTCTCTAAGCATTTATTACAAAAAGGTTTTGCTCCATTTTATTCTACTTGGATTTTTCATGGAGAGGAAGAAGTTGATGAGTCAACAATTTCTGAATCACAAGCTAGTGATTTAAATGATGAGAACCCATATAGGAATATGGTTTTAGATGCAATGGGTCTTGATCACAATATGGAAGAGCAACAACCCAATCTCGAAGCTCAGAAGTTTTTAGACATACTAAAAGCAGCCGATGAACCTTTATGGGATGGATGTAAAAAAGAGACAAAATTATCTGCTTGTGCAAAGATGATGGCCCTTAAGTCTAGAAGAGGTTTAACCGAGGCAAGTTTTAAAGATATGAGTGCGTTGATTGGTAATATGTTACCAGAAGGGCATAAACTAGTTCACAATTTTTATGAAGCTAAAAAAATGTTGAAACCTCTTGGGCTTGGTTATGAAAAGATTGATGTTTGTCCCAATTTTTGCATGTTGTATTATAAAGAAAATATTGCAAAGGTTTTTTGTGAGATTTGTAAAAGTCCTCGTTATAAACATGCAGATAACCAAAATTACTTGAAAAATATTTCTGAAAAACAAGTTCGCTATTTTCCCATCATCCCAAGGTTGAAAAGGTTGTTCCTGTCACCAAATCATGCAAAAGACATGACTTGGCACTATTATAATCAATCTAGTGATGGTACAATGGCTCATCCAGTTGATGGTGAGGCGTGGAAGGAGTTTGATCGTCGACATCCAGAATTTGCTTCTTCTGAACGAAATGTTCGATTAGGCTTGTGTACTGATGGTTTTAGCCCATTTGGAGTTTCGGCGAAAGTTTATTCATGTTGGCCAGTAATTTTGACAGTTTATAATTTACCACCTTGGAAGTGCATGAAACAACCATTTTTATTCTTAAACACAGTTATTCCAGGACCTAAAAGTCCTACAAAGAATTTAGATGTATTCTTACGACCTTTGATTGATGAACTACTAGAGCTATGGAAGGGTGTTTTAGTTTATGATGCGCATAAAAAAGATAATTTTATTCTAAGAGCAGCTTTGATATGGACTATTAGCGATTTTCCTGCATATGGTATGTTGTCCGGCTGGAGTACTCATGGAAGATTAGCATGCCCTTATTGTATGGAGAAAATAAAATCCTTCACCCTTGAACATGGTGGAAAACCATGTTTTTTTGATTCTCATCGACAATTCCTACCATTGGATCATCCATTTAGAAGACAAAGGGATAAGTTCAGAAGGAATAGCATTGAAAGTGATATACCATCATCCCGATGTTCTGGTGCTGAGATAAAAAATATAGTGTCAAGTTTGCCTAATGTTGTATTTGGATTTAAATCAGCAAATCATAAAATAACAGGATTCGGGGAATCACATAATTGGGTACGTAGGAGTATTTTTTGGGACCTTCCTTATTGGGACTCAAATTTGATTCGTCATAATTTAGATGTTATGCATGTTGAAAAGAATTTTTTTGACAACATATTCCACACATTAATGGATACTGAGAAGTCAAAAGACAATATAAAAGCTAGGCTTGATCTTGAAAAAATATGTAGCAAACCACGATGGATGAGCTTAATTCAACGTTCAAATGGCAATTATTACAAGCCAAAAGCTCCTTATTGTCTCTCAAAAAAAGATCAAAAAATGGTTTGTAAATGGGTAAAAAGTATAAGATTTCCTGATGGTTATGCCTCAAACATTCGAAGATGTGTCAACGAGTCTGAAACTAGAATCAGTGGATTTAAAAGTCATGATTGTCATGTGTTCATGCAAAGACTTCTTCCAATTGCATTTCGTTCATTTTTACCGAAAAATATATGGGAAACATTAGTTGAACTTAGTAATTTCTTTCGTGATCTTTGTGCAAAAAATCTAAGTGTTGAAAATATGATTTCACTAGAAAAAAACATTGTTGAAATAATTTGTAAACTTGAAAAATTATTTCCTCCTTCTTTTTTTGACTCTATGGAGCATTTATCCATTCATCTTCCTTATGAAGCTAAAGTAGGCGGGCCGGTTCAATATCGATGGATGTATCCTTTTGAAAGGTATGTTCATTTATTTTTTTCTAAGTTTTATCGTTCAATTTTCAACCTTTATGTAATGTAGGTACTTGTTTTATTTAAAAAAAAAAGTGGGTAACAAGGCTCATGTTGAAGGCTCCATAGCCGAAGCATATCTTATTGATGAGATTTCAAACTTCACGTCATGTTACTTTGGTCCAAATGTTGAAACGATATGGAATCAAGCACCAAGAAATGATGATGGGGGAGAAGTTATGTCTGATGATAGATTATCAATTTTTCGTCATCCGGGTAGGGTATTATCAAATGCATTCATTAAGAGGAAACTCGCCCCAAAAGAACACCTTGCTATACATAAATATGTACTATTCAATTGCCCTGAATTGAAGGATTTAATGATGTAAGCAATACTAAATGTTATTATAACCAAATATACTATTGCATAATTTATTTTTAAATTTTTTATATTTTATGTATAGAAAATGCAAAGAAGAAATACGAGGACAACATTCCCATGAGGATGAGAATTCCATCGACACATTGTTGGAAACACTATTTCCCGATTGGTTAAAATCAAATGTAAGTTTGTTGTCTAGTTAGAAAACTAAATTATTTCGTATAGTTTGTGAAATACGAGTTGCTAGTGTTTAACAGATTTTTTAATTATTTTCGATAGGTTCCATTTCATCAAGATGGTATTGAACATCAATTGTATTTACTTGCACAAGGGCCAAATTTTGTAGTCGAGTGTTACAATGGGTTTTTCGTAAATGGTTTTAAATTTCATACGTTGCAATACGGAAAGAACAAAAAACAATGAATAGTGGTGTATGTGTGAAAGGAAGTTGTTACGATGATTTAGAAAGTGATTATTATGGGATTATTAAAGAAGTTATTAAGTTGACATATCTTGGAGACAAAAATGTAATATTTCTATTCAACTGTGATTGGTTTGACACGTTGACGAGAGATGGAATAAGGGTGCACCGTACAAATGGGTTGACTGAACTAAGGAAAAATTTTAGACTTCGCACAGATGATGTGTTTGTTTTTGCTCAACAGTGCCAGCAAGTTTATTTCACTTGTCAGCCTGATGCATCAAGTGAATGGTTAATAGTTATTAAAACTGCTGCAAGAAGTCGTTTTGCACATAATGTACTCAACTTAGAGGAGGATGTAGATGTGGATCAAGTAGACGAAATGTATCAACCCTCTACTGTTCAACTTGACGATAGTCTTGATCAACCGGTAACATTTGAACATTACGAGTATGTTGATAATGAAGAAGTAGAGCTTGCAATGGGAAGCAACGATGAAAAAGAAGATGAGTCGGAAGATAACATAGAAGTTGACGACGACGACGACGAATTTGAAGAGAGTGACGATGATGTAGTAGAACGAGACGACGAAGTTGCTATTGATGATGAATATTCTACTTATTAGTTCAAGAATAGTTTTGGATGATGTCATGAGTGTTATTTTGTAATTTGGTTGAAACCTTTAAATACCTGTTAAATTTTGCAGTTTTATTTTTGAATGTAAAAATAATTCATTAAAAACCATGTCAAATTTTGAAAACTGTTTCCGTTGGAATTTCCACTCAGTCCAGCCTTGTGTCTGTTGAAGAATTTCCACTCAGTCCAGTTCCCTTTGAATCTGAATATTGCAAAGATATTGCAAGTGCCATAGGTGTTGCTGATAAAACAGAAAGCATCAGTTTTATTTATAATTCTTTTTTAACAGGTCAAATAACATCACAACATAATTTGGTTGTCAAGGACAGCACAATTCGTTTTAGTTTGTGCCTCTATTTTCCCGCATGTTCATTATTTTTACAAAATGTGTGTATGTGTATTCGAAATATAGGTGAATGAGTTAAGTTTACAAAATATCGCTTCCCTATTAAATATGTGATCAACTTTATGTAGCTCTGTAATATAGTATGCAATTTAAGTTTGTTATTCGCATGTTATATTAAACTTATTTGATTGCTTTATCATTTCAGATTTCTCAAGTGGATTTCAACCATCATAAAAAGTGGTTCGACTTTCAGATTAACTACAGGTAACTATCTATATTTTATTAAAACAACAGTCGTATAGATTAAGCTTGAAGAATAATTTTTAAACGGTGTATTAATATATTTTTGAACTTAGTTCTAACCATGTAATAGTAATAAGTTTTACATATTTTTCCAAAAAAAAAAATCATTCGCTATAGTTAAGACATCATGACTGGTTCAGCTTTTCGATGTCTTATAAGAAAGAGGACAAGCACACATTCTACACAATCTGAGCTTGCAAATAACATGCCGAGATAGTTAAATCCCAACCTAACCACCAACGAAGCAACTGACATGTATGAGGAGAGAATAGAAGTTGGAGATGAAAGAGAAGAGGAGGCACTGACCATTCAGTTTCAGTGCCTTCATCATCACAGCTTTCTAATCTAGCTAATGAAAACGACAACATCACATCTAAAAATACATCAACCCGCCTTGTGTCTGTTCAAGAATTTCCAGTCAGTCCAGCCATGTGTCTGTTCAAGAACTTCCACTCAGTCCAACCTTATGTCTGTTAAAGAATTTCCACTATCACTCCAGTTCCCTTTGAATTTGAATATTGCAAAGATATTGCAAGTGCCACAGGTGTTGCTGATAAAACAGAAAGCAGCAGTTTTATTTATAATTCTTTTTTAACAGGTCAAATAACATCACAACATAATTTGGTTGTTAAGGACAGCACAATTCGTTTTAGTTTGTGCCTCTATTTTCTTGCATGTTCATTTTTTTTAAAAATGTGTGTATGTGTAATCGAAATATAGGTGAATGAGTTAAGTTTACAAAATATCGCTTCCCTATTAAAAATGTGATCAACTTTATGTAGCTCTGTAATATAGTATGCAATTTAAGTTTGTTATTCGCATGTTATATTAAACTTATTTGATTGCTTTATCATTTCAGATTTCTCAAGTGGATTTCAACCATCATAAAAAGTGGTTCGACTTTCAGATTAACTACAGGTAACTATCTATATTTTATTAAAACAACAGCTGTATAGATTAAGCTTGAAGAATAATTTTTAAACGGTGTATTAATCTATTTTTGAACTTATTTCTAACCATATAATAGTAATAAGTTTTACATATTTTTCCAAAAAAAATCATTCTCTATAGTTCAGACATCATGACTGGTTCAGCTTTTCGATGTCTTATAAGAAAGATGACAAGCACACATTCTACACAATCCGAACTTGCAAATAACATGCCGAGACAGTTAAATCCCAACCTAACCACCAACGAAGCAACTGACATGTATGAGGAGAGAATAGAAGTTGGAGATGAAAGAGAAGAGGAGGGAGTTGAAGAAGTACAACAAGAGATGAGAGACGGTCCACTAGGAATCGAAGAGGATAGTATGGAAGTGGCCGGAGAGGGAGAAGATATAGAAGTTTGTAGGAGGGGCTGTATTCCAGTTGGAGGATATGATACTCCAATCGATCCTGTTACACAAAAAAGACCACTTGAGTGGACAGGAAATCAGTAAGATTTAATGATACTTTTTTATATATATCGTTCTTATGAATATCCTAATAACTATTTTAATCTGCTTAGATTTAGAAACAAGTCTGCTTCACGTCTTATTGGAAGTATTTGGAACTTGCGGTTTACAGAACCTTGGTATACGTTTTCTAAAGTGCCCCATGAAAAAAGAATAATATTATTTAATGAGTTTAAGGTATATTTATGTTCTTTTGGTTTGAATTATTGATTATATTTTTGCCTTGGAATATATTTAAAATACATTTCTTTGTACAGCGAGCATACACATATGATGTAGTTTATGAGCAAAGGGTTTTTGAGATTTGGACAAAAACAGCTTCCTCGATCCTAAAAAAGAAACTACACCGTGCACGAAAAAAAGCAAAGCAGTTAAGACAAACTACTAGGATGATTAACTGTCGAGATACACCTCCAAGTTGGATTCAAGCAAATATTTGGAATCAAATGATTGATATGGAATGGCATAAAAGTACATATGATGATAAAGGAAACATGATGAGAAATAATCGTTTGACACCAAAAGAAGGGACTCATACACGTCATACTGCTGGTTCGGTGTCTATTGCGTCACATGATGCACAAGTTGTAAGCCAAAATTATTTTTCGTATTCATTATATAATATTAATGACATGTGTTGAGCTAAAATCATTTTTCTTAATCATTACAGAATAATAATGGCATATATTTATTATAAACAATTGAAACTCAAAATATTTTTCCTTTTTTAACAATGCAAAAAACTGTTGGATGATTTCCTACTGGATCTCATGATGTGATTTTGTTTGAACTTAAATTTCTTGTAGACTAACTTATAGTTTTGAAAATATACTTTGAGCTAGTTTTGCAAACTTACCTTATTATATGTTGAACCAGGCTTACTATCCATAATAAATTATTTTTATATCCAATTTTGAAGGAACTTGAGACGGGTCATCCAGTGTCCTTTGCTGATAGTTTTTGTTATTGGCATACAAAAAGAGAGAAAGGGAAAGGAAAAGCGAAAGATTCATCAGTACAAAGAAGCGCATTTGTTGATAGCAAATCAAAAAAAGTTTATGTAAGTTTTTTTGATTGAAAATTCAGCTATTGACTATCTTTTACTGACTCATCAAGTACACATGAACTTATAAATATTAAGGTATTGGATAAATCTAACTTTGGATACATTTTCCTTTTCAGTCACAATCATCATTAAACTACGATTAACTTATCAACTGATGTCATTGCGTTAATTTCTCGCATTGCATACTTTTCCTGTTTTTGGCAGGGGATTTTTTCTATATTTTCTGTATTACTTATGCTAATACTGCTTTAGATATTTAATACTAAATTGATTGTGTAGTCATGTTAAATTTAATATAAATAAAGGAGAGGATAAGAAGCAAAGTAAGGATACAATGCTAAAGTCGAGAAGAGTGGTCATGCACTACAAAATGTGTTGGGACATGTGTTCAAGGAGGTGGGGAAGGCCCCCTTAATGTTAGGATGTAATTAAAACTATAAAAAAATTTCTTACATTAATCATATAAACTTAGAATTAAAAATTGCACACTGCATAGACCCAAGTTTACAATATACTAAACTCGTGAATATTACCCAGCTTTACCGTCATCTACAGTATGTTGCTTTCTACTTGACAAAATCAGCACAGCGCTTTGATATAGATTGCTTATACAGCCTAAGGATGAATATTTGTTTAAAAACTTAACGATGGATCCCAAAGGATATGTAAGAAAGTTTAGTATAAGATTTTCTAATTCCTCCCCTTTGGATTTGGCATAAAGTACATCTTCACTGGATTTATTGACAACCAGCTTTGTTGTTAAATTAAATGATTTGTTAGTCAACCCCATTTCTGATTTTAGGATTAATAACTTGGACATGGCGTTAGAATCAGTAGTAGCAATAGGATTTTGAAAGCAAACGTCTGATAATATAAACCTTGAGACGAGTGAATCCGGAATCGGAATTTGTGATTTAACTATTAAAAGCTTATACAAATTTGTATTTCCACCTTCCTTAATTCAAGTATAGTTGAATTCACTGTTTGATATTACTATAGCTTAACGACATTAACAAGTATACATCTTAACTTGATTTATTACTATAGTTGAAATCACTGGATTTATTACTAAAGCTTATACAAATTTATTACTATAGTTGAATGGTATAAATTCACTGGATTTTTTTCATTCACTGGATTTATTACTATAGTTGAATTCACTGGATTTATTACTAAAGCTTATATAAATTTGTATTTCCAGCTTCCTTAATTCAAGTATATTTGAATTCATTGGATTTATTACTATTCCAGCTTCCTTAATTCAAGTATAGCTATACTAAATCCAGAATCTGAATTTGTGATTTAACTATAACAAGTATAGATTAATAACTTCTGTGATTTAACTTTTGAATTTGTGATACATATTAAGGATACAGCTTCCTTAATTCACTTGACTTTTGATTTCAACTATACTTGAATTAAGGAAGCTATGATAGCTATAGTAATAACATTGGATTTATGTGACATACAACTCACAATAATTACTATATATTTTATTGTGTCGAACAACACACATGTCGATAGTTTAGTAAATTAATCTACTCACCTGATAAACATGGATATTAAATTAATAATGGTCGGTTGTAGATGTTTGACTTTTTTATAACATCAATCTACATCTTTATAGTTTTTTATTTCTAGCAACTTGTT
Organism: Allium fistulosum; assembly: GCA_030737815.1. Lineage (NCBI taxonomy): Eukaryota > Viridiplantae > Streptophyta > Magnoliopsida > Asparagales > Amaryllidaceae > Allium > Allium fistulosum. The sequence goes on from CM060902.1 coordinate 457,163,705, forward strand.
TAATAATGAGAATTTATGTTTCTCACATTTACAGCCACTGACGTGTGAAAATTATCCAAGAAGTTGCACAATACAGATGTAATATTATAAACAAATATGCTTTTTTAATTTAAAGTTACGATACAGTCAGCAGTAATTGTAAATGGTAGTATAAAAGTTTGATTGAGTTACGAAAGATTTGGATTCAGTTCAAACCCTAAACATATATCATAAGTTTTGGCAAACTTACTAACCTACAGCCAGTAAATTTTTACAAGGAAATATAAGGTCATATAAAAAGAAAAACTCTCATATATACTGTTAGGAATACTTTGCTATCTGCAATGATAACAATGCTAAATATTTTTTTTCTACAGGAAACATACATGAAAAAAAAAGCCGAGTTAAACGAGAATGTAGAGGAATGGAATCCACGACTTTGGGTGGAGGCTTCCGGGGGACTAACAAGAGGCAGAGTATATGGAGCACCATACATCGATACAAGTAGTCTCTTAAATAAAGGCTCCAAATCTTCAAATTTACCAGATAATATCACTTGCCACGAAGATGCTACAACGCCCAATTCATCTGCAAGCGTTATATTGACACCAGAGATCAAAAAGTTGATCGAAAAGGAAGTTCAACTGGCAATAACCAGCAAGTACGGTTCTGCTGCACCACCACAACCACAACAAACACAAGAAACGCTCCAGCAATTTTCGTTCCTCCAACATGCTAATCAAATTCCTCAACATCCCGGACAATTTCCCCAGTCAACTTTTCAGTTTGCGCAACCATCCATTCCATATCACCAAACACCATCAAACTTCCAATCTATTCCTGTGTCATGCCAACAGACTTTTGGAAACTATTCACAGCAACCTGGGCCATTTACGCAGCTACTTGGACCTATCACAAATGAGTATAACCTGCAACCTGGACAATATCAAGCAATGCCTCATCATGGTACATTTCATCAATCCCTCAATGATGACAACTTAGAATGAAACTGTTTTTCTTTTCCTCCTTTAACATGTTTAGTGTTTTGTATTTGTTTTGGCTTTGTTTTGGAAACTAGGACATCTTTGTTTGTAATTTGGTTTATGAATTTATTATGGAGCTGTTCAATCTTATTAAACTGTTTGTATTTTGGTTTGCACATGTTATTTTATTTTCCTCCTATTTACAGTACACATCTTTGTTTGTGATTTACTTGTTATTTCTGTACGTGAACTATGAATCATGTTTGTATGTATTTGTTTGGGTTATGAATTATGTTATGAGAAATACCTGTCTGCAACGCATATGCACTGCAGCAGTAAAGTTGTACTGTGTGCATATTGTACTGTGTGTTCATATTTTAATGCATGATGGGATGGGGTTGTGTGTTCATATTTTTGATCTGTACGTGAAACTGAAATCTCACTGTTTATGGTACTTTTATATGTGCTAAAGAGGTGCTTGTTAATATGATAATTTGAGACTCTTTTTTCACCGTGTTCTATGGTCTTTACTATATACATTGGAGACCATATTATTGTCTTTAGGGAGTCTTAAACTCGGTGATTTATTTAAGACAAATTGATTAGTCTTAAGTTTTGTTGAGACAAATTTTCTTGGTCTTTACAAAATTAGAGACTTGATTTTAGATACCACATTATCTGTCTCTGTTGGGTCTTAAAGAGAAACTAAAGACTGAATAATTTAAGTTAAGACCATTATTAGAAGTCTTAAATCATTATAATTTTTGTAGTGTATTAAGCGAATCAAGGTCGAGCAATGCTCGAACTTAGCAACAGGCAACGACTTGGTAAACATGTCTGCTGCATTCTCCTTTGTGTGAACTTTCGAAAGACGAACTAGCTTCTCTTCACTCATTAAGACAAGAAACGACTCTCCCACCTTAATATGCTTCGTCCTCGAGCTGAACGTCAAATTTTCAGCTAAGTGAATTGCACTCCGACTATCACATTACACATTCAATCCTTCGTATATGAAGCCCAAATCACACAACAGTCGCCTCAAATAAAGCGCCTCCTTAGCTGCTTCAAAAGCAGCTATGAGATATGCCTCTGTAGTGGACAAAGCCACAATCGTCTTCAACCTTGCTCTCCAACTGATCGCTGTCCCACCAATGGTGAACACATATCCGGAGGTTGACTTCCTTCGATCTCTATCACCGGCATAGTTGGAATCACAAAATCCAACCAAGCTGAAATCTCTTTCTCTACCGCCAAAGGAAAGTCTATGGTTTGGAGTTCCTCTAAGGTATCTAAAGATACACTTCACTACTTCCCAATGCGTCTTCCATGAATTTTCCATGAACCTACTCACCAATCCAACTGCCTGTGCAATGCCAGACCTAGTGCAAACCATGACATACATTAAGCTGCCAACTGCACTTGCATATGAGACCTTCATTATATAAGCCTTGTCCTTTTTTGAGATCGGAGAGTCTTTACTACAAAGGCATGGGTGTGCTGATTGCCTTTGCCCTTCCATGCTAAACCGAGCAAGCACCTTTCGAATGTACTCCTTTTGAGTGAGGCTCAAAAGTCCTAGCTTTCTATCCTTTTGGATTTCCATACCCAAAATTTCCTTTGCTTCTCCAAGGTCCTTCATTTCGAATTCCGCTTTTAGCTTTAGCTTCAAACTATCGATTTCAGCCTTATCCTTGGAAGCAATCAACATATCATCCACGTACAAGAGTAGGTACACCCATCTACCATTCTTCAAATGCTTGAAGTACACATAAATGTCTTTGATGCTACGATCAAAACCAAGTGAAATCATAAAAGAGTCAAACCTCTTGTACCATTGTCTAGGCGACTGCTTAAGTCCATACAATGACTTCTTTCAATTTACAAACCCAATTTTCTTTCCCATCTACAACAAATCCTTCTGGTTGCTTCATGTAGATGGTCGCATCCAAGCCTCCGTACAAGAAAGCGGTTTTCATGAGCAGTTGCTCCAGCTCCAAGTCATGAGCTGCGACGATAGCGAGAAAAATGCGGATGGACGTATGCCTCACTACTGGAGAGAATATCTCATCATACTTCAATCCCTTTCTTTGTGAAAACCCTTTAGCAACTAGTCTAGCCTTGTATCTCCCATCATCCTTCACCTTGAACACCCATTTGCAACCTATTGCTCGGCTTCCTTGAGGAGGTGGTACCAAATCCCAAGTCTTGTTCTTCTTCAATGACTCTAACTCTCTTCCATAACGCACATCCACTTCGAACTATCACATGAATTCAAAGCTTCATCAAGGTCAAGCGGCTCCTCAAGAACCACAAGTAGGGCATAGTAAAACTGATCACCAAGGCTAAAGTTCGCAAACTGCCAATCACCATACCTTTCGGGCGGCCTAATAGTCCTATGACCGACCCGGGTAGGTACAAGCTTGTCGATTAGTTATCAACTGCCTATTCAATCAACAATAATCACCAAACAAAGAAAAAATAAAAGAGTAGAGAACACAAAGATTTAACGTGGTTCGCCAAATCGTCTACATCCACAGACCCAACAACTATTCTTTATTTTACTGAAGAAAGAGAATACAAGAGAGAGATTATAAAATCATATATAGCAAAGTGGAGAGACTAACCTATAATTACAAATTAAATAATCAATCTCTCCAAATGCTCTCAAAACCCCAAATTTGATTTGACTGCAGAAATTAGGATTTAATGATGAAGATGATAATGGTGGATGCTATCTCTCCCACACTAATATGAGATGAACTTCCTTCATTTAAATAGACTTAAGAATGAAGGAAGTAGTTGGAGATTAAGTATATTAATTACCCAATTGTCTTGAAACTTTTCCAAATATTCATGGTTTGATTTTAATGTAAGTAGATAATGATGATCATGGTTTTCATACCTCAATTGATTGAATCTCCATTTATAAACTTCTCTTTCCTCATATTGCAAAATCAATGAGTTCATAAATAGACTTCTTTCCTCGTTTATAAATCCATTGACTAATAAATTGATTTGTTGACCAATTTGTGTTCTTCTAACAAAATATCATCTTATATCTTTCTATTTTCTTTCTTTCCACGTATTGCCTAATGGAATAATTGAGTTAATCAATTAATTATCTTCATGTTTTCTTTGAAAAATATTTGAATCACATAAATTCAACACTCGATTCCAATATAACAATTTGTACTCATTACCACATCTCAATAAATTGTTGGGTCTACACCACATGGTGTAAAGTTCAATATGGACTAGTTTGGAAATTGTTGCCCAAATGTAGCTTCCAAATCTTTCCCAAGCATAAGAAAGATGTTATGTACATCAACAAAAAAATGCATATTAGCAAATACCAAAATTCTTCAACATATCTGAAGTATGAGCTAAACATGCAGACACAGAACTTTGAGAGATCAATGGAGTTTAATAGTGCACTTCACCTTCTTCATTTCATATAGAGTGAGGGCATACTAAATATTATCAACTTCAATCTCATTCACAAGAGTTTTGCTAAACTTTGCTAATTCTACACCAATAGATACAAGCTCCACCGCCTTCAAAGCTTAAGATGAATTATCATCACTACAAATATGCTTACAAATAGAACCATCTGAATTAAAAGGTCTTACTTCCGACTGAGCTCCACCTAGAGTCTGTACCTCTGAAATCTTCTCATCAACTAAGGTATCAACGAAAATACCAAAATCTCACATAATATGTAAATAATCTGATGACTCTACATGTGTTGGGAAATTTTGTGTCCCCCTAATATCATCACTTGATAGATGCTCCACTTTCAACAAAGACCTTTCATCAAATATCACATGCCTGCTAGTCACAATTCTCATAATTGTTTTACACCACAACCTATATCTTTTCACTCTTTTTCTATAGCCTAACAAAATGTGCTTGCTGTCCCTATGCTTCAACTTATCATGTTTCTCATCATTTAAATAAGTTGAACAACCAAACACTTTAAGGAATGAATAACCAACAGGATCTCTTTTTAATACCTTCTCTGGAATCTTCATATCCGTGGCAATAGAAGGTGTGTGGTTGATGAGAAATACCGCCATAGATATCGCTTCTGTCTAAAATTTCTCTTCTAGACTAGCAGTCATTCTCAAGCTCATAGCTCTCTCCCATAGTATTCAACACATGCTTTCCGCCACTCCATAACAATGTGACTCAATAGAAATAGAAAAATCTATAACTATATGCTTAGATCCACAATAGTCAGTGAATTATTATGACACAAATTCACTACTATTTCTAACTTTGAGAACTTTCAAATGCTTCTTCGTCTTCTCCTCTACCAAGGACTTCCACTTACAAAACTAGGCAAATATTTCATCTTTAGCCTTTATGAAATGGACCCAGACCTTACGTGAGCAATCATCCATAAATAATTTAAAGTAACTGGCTCTACTTAAACATGCAACGTTGGTGGATCCTCATACATAAGAATGAACATACTTTAGAAACTCTATAATTGTAGGTCTTCCAACATCAAATTGACATGCTTCTTCTTTCAACAGAAACAATCTCCACAAGACCTAGGCTTCGACTAACAGACACCATCAATCAACCATCGATTCTTTAATATTTTAAGGCTCTTCTCATCAACATGCCGTAAACGAAGATGTCATGATCGAGTGGAATCTAAAATAAAAGAATTAGTAAAGAAATACCGAATCTTCTAAGATTGTCTCTCCATTAAGCATAAAAATATCATCAACTCGCACCCCTTTCATCAATACCAAAGAACCCTTATCCGCTCTCAATTTCTCCCCAATTGAACGTACACAAATAGCATACGTCGAAAGAAAACAAATAGCATAACAACATGACAAATATAAGTAGTGGTTTCAAATTATTTCACTTCATACGTCGAAAGAGTTATAATAAAAAGTCTCTTAAAATTCTAACTAAATGCTGAATTTTACATAAAGAAAACAAACTTTGTGTACTTTCTCAAACTTCAACCCAGTCGATATAACATTAGCCAACAAGCTTGTAGTCATTGGAAGAAGCTAGCATACATTAGTTGTTATATCTTTAATGTACCAAATTATTATTTTGTTCAGATGTAGTAAGTGCTTCCGTCTGATGGCTAAATAGCTCAACGATGAATAAAATATTAGGTCTTTTAGACTAATTGTGGCTATGTATCTGATAAATTGGAGATAGTTCATCCAATTTGAACACCAAGACAAGCTTGCCAATGCTTATACTTCATAGATAGACCAATGTAGAAGTTGAACATATGGAGAAACAACCGTAAAAGCATTGATTGCAAGATATTAATTGATTAAAAATATCATGCTAATTAATGATCAACCACAGATATCGATCAATATATTTTTAACTAATTGTTTTTTAAACCTTTGACCGAGTTAATTGGGCAACTGACACATTTCGCATCTAGGGGATAACCACCCACTTTCTGATAGCTTGACATGTGTTTGTATATTTCTAAGTTGGAAAGAAGTAAACACAGAGATTTTTGGGGATTACCGATACTGAAAATATTCAAGCATTTTTTTGCGATTGATATTAAATATTTTTGATCGACCATATTTTCAGCCCATTCCATGTTGTATACGATCGCATTGTTCTTCTAATTGTATTGTAAGATCGTATGTTTGTCTAACCGTTAGGAATTTATATAAAACTAATGAAAAAAGTAGCAAGGTGGCTGTAAAGTTGATCTTATCAAACCACTATTATTATAGTATTGTTTGTTGCTGTAAATTGTTATCTATCATTTGTTTTGGCAATTGATTGCGTATACCATGTCTTGTGAAATCCAATTTGTTGAATCAGTAACATTGGTAGCATGTAATTTGGATAGATTTCAAAAATATTTGTTCCATAGTTACCACATTATATCGAGTTATTGTGAATATTATTTTACATTAAATCACGTTTAACGTCGACGATGTGATTAGAATTTGGAAATTAATTTTAAACTTTAAACTATTATCTAAAATATAAATCTAATTTGATTTTGTTTAATTCAAATAATAATGTCACGAGTATCATAAACTCTACCACCAGTGCAAAGGGTATGTACTTATCTACCACTATAATGTCTAACATGATATAAGACTATTTATGCATATGGTTGCGAATATGAAATATGCGCAGTTATATAACTGTAACAATTACATATTAACAAACACACATACATATAAAATGTTGTTGCTTAAAATTTTCGCAAATGTTTAATATGCCACGACGGCCGCCCGCAGGGAGATAGATGCATTAGCCATGCTAATCCAGGCTTCCTTGCAACCGACTGACCTAAGGGCCGGTCGATTTATACGTCCAGGTTCCTCTCATATAAGGACAGAAAACCGACCGAAGTGGCTTTAAGGAGACAGAACAGTGAGAGCGGTAGAGAAAATCATACCTACTAAATTCCTGCCATCCTAGAAAAGCGCTAATACAGTGCCTCCCTGCCACCAACTGCTCCCATCTGACATGGAAAACAGCAACAAACTCTGTGTTACGCCGCCTGATATCCCGCAAAAGAAGCAAATAGAGTACGGAAAGGCAGTTTGTCACTGTATATGCATGTATCGCTACCAACCCTCCAGCTGGCAACCATCCCACGGTCCGAGCTATTCCACGGTCCGATATACCGTACGGACCATGAATATGCTCAAGCAATCGCAAACGCAGATCAAAGGAGGCTTGCTCATATAAATACCCCAAGCATTTCACCAGGCAAATGGTAGGATTCAGAAAACTTAGACGGATAACACTTCCCACCATACTCTTATCACCATCAAGCATTCTCCATCATCTTTATGTACCCATTGTAATAATATATATATGTATAGCAAGAATGATATATACAGTGGACGTAGGCATTCATTTTGGTTGAACCACTTTAAAATCTGTGTCTCTTTATTACTAGCATTCCATCATTATTTCGCGATCGTATACTGCAAAGCTAACAACTTCATTAAGATCCCACTCACTTACAATTTCCAAGGTTGATTAGACATTATGTCTCGCTGATGGAATTTTTAGTCAATATTTTTGCACTAGAAGGATGGCAAACCTCCGAAACTCTGCAGCTCCTTTTAACCTTTCCAAGATTCTACACTCGAAATGGCGACGAATGGTGTCAACTCGCACGATCGAGGCACCAATGATAACATACCCGTTGGTATTCCCTGGCCTTCCACCGAAGTTGGCAATGAATTTTGGCAGACCATATCCGATCACATCGCTAGGATGGGAACACTGAGCTAAGAAGTAAATGGCCTAAGGGCCGCACTAGAAACTCACTCCATCACGGGCCTAGGACAGCCATCAACTCAGGCGGTCAACAACTTCCCAACTTCGTCGGTCATCCAAAACACTTGCATATTGGTGACACCCCAAAGCGCGCAGTTGGCATCCGAAACTGCCATCCACACGGCCTCAGAGCCAGGAGATAACGACATATTTGGGGGAGAGCCAAACGACCATTGGGATGGTGAAATCCACGAGCCGCATCCTGAGCACCTAAGTGATCAAGCTCAAACCTTGGCCAGGGAACCTAGGGCCGCCTCTATAAACTCCCACCTACAAAGGGAAGTACCTCATCCTCTGCCTGGGGGCGAACAAGCCCGACCGTCACGGTCACCTCCATCACGTAGACGATCTCTTTCCCCATGTCGCTATCATGTGTCGTATTCTTTTGATCAGTCGGCATACCACCAAGAGCCTCCACCCGTCGATGCAAGGTCGTTGTTGCAACGGGTGGAAGCCAGCCTTAGGGATGAAATGATCCGGTTGCACTAACAGATCAACCAAATATAGGCCTGTGGCATCGGCGGCGGCGGCCTGTCGACGATGAGGACAGGAAACCATTCTCCACATAAATTCTTGGAATCCACCTCTCAAGGTAGTACACGCTACTGCAAATAAATAGACAAATACGATGGGAGCATGGACCCGTCGGATCACCTTAACGTTTTCAACTCAATCACCAGAGCTGGGCAGCTAACTAGTAGTGTGAAGTGTTTGCTATTCCTGTCTACAGTTGTCGGGCCGACATCTTGTTGATTCTTACACTTAGCTCCTGGCAACATCCGGTCTTGAGCGTAACTATGGTCTGAATTCAAAACTAGATTTTTTGCAACAAGAACTCATGTCATGATGGCCAGTGAGCTTGGCAATATCAAGCGGGGTTAATCGGAAAGTCTCCGGGCCTATGTTAACCAATTCAATCGGGAATCAACCCGAGCCCGCGGAGCCGACAAGGACAGTCTGGCAGTCGTTCTGTACTAGGGCGTGTGATACAAATCCCGGATGTGGAAAGAACCCAGAAGAGACCAGCCTCGTCTCTTGTTGATTTCTATCAGCGCAAATGGAATCATGACGATGAAAGATGCAGATTTATCAAATAGCAATGACAAGGTATGATGCCCCCTCAAATTTTGCCAAAGAGAAAACCATGACTGAAGAGAATGGAATCGGCAAAATCATGCAAAGAGAAACCATAACGATGGCTCAAGGTACCGGTCTCAATATGCTAGCTATACTCCCCTGAACAGAGACATGGAAACCATTTTCCTCACAACCAGAAATCAAGTGTCCTTCTGAAGGGATAGAATGGCTGGGTGAGGGAACCACCCCGTAGCAACAGTCAATATTGTCTCTTTCATCAGATCGACAGACATTCTACTAACAACTGTCGTATTTTGAAGGACGAAATTGAGAGACTGATAAGGGAAGTATCGCTTGTGGAATATGTCAGACAACAAGTAGATCAAAGGACGACCCACGAAAACCATCCGATCTAGCCTTCCCCATAATCAGCCGGGGGCGCTGTGGCCATGACCGACATTCTTACCATATGTGGAGGGCCACACATAGCAGGGAGCAGTCAGAAGGTTCTCACCTGATATAAAAGGGAAGTTGCTACCTCCAGCTAAGTATATTTATTGGAACGACGGGCCATTAAGGCTCCAAGAACGAAAGAGGAAGATCCTCCAATTACTTTTATAGCTTAGGATCAGGGGGCAATAGTGTACTCCCACCATGACCCAATGCTTATAACCATGTCGATGGCTGGTACCAACGTCCACCAAGCTTTCATTTACGGGGGAAGCTACAGGGGAAGCTCAATCAACGTCATGTTCAAAGTAGGCTATGACGCGCTCAGGCCATTGGCCTTCCATCTTGCGCCTTGTTTATTGCCCATTTATGGGCTCGGTAGAGTTAGGATAATCCCTATGGGGGTAGAATCATAACTACCTTCAATATGAAACCCAACACAGCAAATATTCAAGTCAGTTATGTGACCGTGCACTGCCCATCTGCTTACAACTTTCTTATCGGGCGACTGGCTCTGATGGAGTTGGATGCCATCGTGTCGTATAGCCGCTTGATAATGAATATCCCAACGCCAAACGGGATTTGTAAGGTCAAGGGAGACTAACAGAAAGTTGAGGCAGTGCTATGGAACTTCCATCCATTGGGCAGAGAAGGGTGTCCTAATGATATAAGAGGAACCCACCATCGATGTCAATACCCCACTAGAACCAGAGAGCACGACTCCCTTAAGCGCTACCCCAGGGATGTGTGACCAAGTCATCAATATGGTAGGCGGTCCCTGGTCCGCTGAAGAAAATGAGGCTTTAGAGAAATTTCCTTTGCATCCTCAAAGAACTCGGGAACTCATCTCCGAATGGAATGAGCAGGCGGCCCTCCGATGGATGCCTAGGTCGAACGACAACACTCAAGAAGGAAAATACATTGAGGGTGGGCATGCTACAGCCAGCCCGACACAAAAATGTCTCTCTATCTAGGCCGAAGAAATAATGGAACATATGATCTACGCTTTGGATCAATGTGACGTAGAGATAAATATAAGTATTGAAGACGACCCGCTAGATCCGCGAATGGGAGACCTGGCATCCGATGGGGGCCATGCGACCCTCTGGAATACATATCCGTCGATGAAATCGATCCCACTTTTCCAAATTAGGACTGAGCTTAATCTGAGGGTCAAAGAAGATCTGATAAAATTTCTCAAGCAAAACAAAGATGTCTTCGTTTAGGGGCATGCCGATATGACCGCATCGATCCCCGCACAATCTACCACACACTAAACATTGGATCGAAAGCAACCCCTGTTCGACAAAAACGAAGACCCTTAAACCCTAAAAGATACAAGGCATTAAAGGAAGAAGTAGAGAAGCTGCTCACTAATGGCTTTATAAGGGAGGCGGACTACCCGGTTTGGGTCGCGAACCCAGCCTTAATCCGCAAACACAACAGTTCATGGAGGACATGCATTAACTTTTCGGATCTCAACAAAGCATGTCCAAAAGCCAGCTTTCCTTTGCCTTGCATTGACAAACTAATGGACGCAACTAGCGGGCATGAACTCCTCACTTTCATGGATGCCTATTTGGGCTATAACCAGATCGTCAGGCTCTGATCAAGAACACACCTCTTCATCAGCAATATCGGGCTGTATTGTTACCGGTCATGCATTTTGGTTTGAGAAACGCGGGAGCAGGCTACCAGCGTTTATTCAACTGGTTGTTTTTGGAAAAACTAGATCGTTCGATGGAAGTATACATCGACGACATGTTGGTAAAATCGAAGAGGGTCGACAGCTATATACTCAACCGCACTGAAACTTTTGACATCCTAAGAAAGTACAACATGAACCTGAATCCTATGAAGTGCTCATTTGTGGTCCAATCCGGCCGATTCTTGCGGTATGTTGTCAGCGCTAAAGGAATCGAGGCCAACCCGGACAAGATTCGAGCTATTCAGGAAATGCATGTTCCTAAAACGGTGAAGCAGGTACAGAGCCTCAATAGGACGATGGCCACTCTAGACCATTTTGTTTCAAAGGCTACGGATTAGTGCCTTCCCTTCTTTGACCTCGTCAAGAAGGTGAAGACCTTCGCCTGGGACAATGAATGCACCAAGGCCTTTGAAGACTTGAAGCAACACTTGGCCACCCCTCTAATTCTGTCAAAACTTATTGATGGGGAAGAACTTTTCCTACACTTGGCGGTCACCAACCATGCAGTTAGCGCTGCACTCATCAAGGAAGAGAAAAAGGTGTAATAACCAAATTACTATGTAAGCAAGTTGTAACGACCCTAGATTTTTAATTTATTTAAATTGATGATTAAATGAATTTTTGGATAAAAATTGTAAATAAATGGTTTAATAATAACAAATGATAATAGAAAATAAAAATAAATAAAACTATAAGTATGTAGAAACAAATACAAATACAAGTATGCAAATAAAGTAAATAAAATGCATAGTTAACAAAACAAAGATATTCAATTATACAATGAGAATTTATGAAGCCACCAAGTACCATCATCTCAGCCGAGTAAAACAAGGACACAAGAAAATAAAAGAGATGAGTGTGCAGGCAAATGGAAAGTAAGTATATAAACAAAACAAAAGAAAATAGCAAACATATATATCAATGTACAAAACGAATTAAATAAGTGTGTATTGTACCATGGCAATAAATGCCAATATCTTCAGCCATCATAACATTTCACTTCAGCCGAAACAAAGGATAGAATAAGATAAGTGGTACAACAAAGTAATGCAAGCAACTTCACCCATGCCTACATTGTACAAACAAAACAATAATACCCTGTACAAGTATGTCTCATGTAAGCTTCCCTATATATCAACCTTCTTTACCTCAGTTCATTCGTTTTTCAAAACTGAGAAAATATAAAGCAAGCAAGCATCATCTTAAATCTAAAACGAGTTCAATTCATTCAACAAAGAAAAACAAACTGCAGTTCTCAAAACCAGAGGATCAAGAAAAGCTTCAGTTTGCAAATTTCAAAAAGACTTTAACTTCCATTTGAAAGCTCTGAAACCATGATCTGAAAGGTGAGCAACCTTTTGTTTCAACCTCGAATTTGTTTACATGACTTGATGCTGGTTAGTAACTTCACCTATAAATTTCTGGTTGCAAGTTATTGTTCTGTCCCTTTCTTAATCATGTGAGCAAACCCCCCCCCCCCGATTCTGTTTATATATTGATATCAGTGATTGATATGTGGGTATGTTGAGAATTATGTTGTATTAGCATAAGTATATCTGTATATTTACACGTATATAGGTAGAGATTGTTGTGTGTGTGGATATATCCACCTCTCTGTTAAGTATAGGATTAAGGACACTAAAATAAAAATTTAAAACTGCTCTTTATATAATCAATATTAAAGCCAGATCATTGAAGATAAAATAATGGTATGAATGTGAACTTATTGTTAAAAATACTTTCACAAAGAAAATAATATACAGGAAGAAAATTTAATTTTTTCAGAGGATACTCCAAATTTTGGAATTTTCGAATTTAATAAAATACTGATTCGAATATATAACTTGAATCCTTGCTTGAAGTCATGATTTTTAAAGTGAATTTGGTGATTTTTAGTGGTAAGTTTGGTGAGCAGTTTGGAAATGAATGAAGTTGGGTTTCTGAGCAAATTCCGGCAATTGGAGGCACTAGGGAGGCCGGGATTTCGCGAGAAGGTAGAGGAGCTTAAGGAGTAACGGGGAAAAATAGCACGGGGGTTTGAAGTTGGTCGTGGCGGCGATGGGAGGCTAACGAAGTGGGGAAACCTAGTTTTGGCCACTGTTTTTGTTTTGATTCGTTCTTCCCCTACCGTTGATCGAGCGACGCGTGGGCTTGGGAAAGGAAGGCTGGGTGGACGACGAACCGTTTGCCGGAGTTAGGGGTCTTCAGGTGGTCGAGGCGGCGAGTTCGAGGCTGAGTTTGGTGACAGGGATGGTCGAGTTGTTTCAGTTCTTTTCGAATTTATGGTCGAATTTTGAATTGCGAATCAATTAATGGATCTGGGTCCATTTTATTGCTCGCGTATGATCGAGAGATCATCGGCGACGATCACGTCGATCGTTGGTGGCCGGGAGCGCTTGTGCACGTGCACGAGGATGTGCCAGTGTCAGTTCGTAGAATTGGGGAAGAAGGAGGTCGTCTCGAAGGAGTCTCGTGGAAATCAGGTAATGGACTCGAGAAATTTAATGGGTTCGCACGCGAGTGAAAAACGTTTCCAGAATTTGAACAAAGCAAGTTTTAAAAGAAAAGAAGTGTACGCGAGGAGACGAGAAATGACTCGGGGAATAGAGGGGGAAACTCAAGTGTTAACTCGAGTAAAACCTGGGTAATCTCAGGTTTTGTTTTAAACAGGCTTAAGCCAAACAAATTTTAAAAGTTAATGATGTTAAACAAATTTCAGTGTTAACAAAGTAATTAATGTTCGACTCTTTTGAGTTAAGAATTTATTTCAAGTTTTTGAAATTAAATAAGTTTAAATAATTTGATTTAAAATTCTTTCATACGAAGGAATTGCTTTAATTTGTAATTAATACTATAATTGATTTTCAAAATTTGAAGAGACTTCTAAGTGTTAATTTAGCTGAACAATTAAATCAATCAATTAAATCATAATTGTAATTGGAGTTTGAATTAAGTAATGATTAAGTGATTAATAAATGGTAATTAACTACTTAAGTTAAATAAAAGAATGATTAAAAGTTAATTAATGATTTAGATTAAATTATAATTGGAAATGATTTAATATGAATAAATCTAAGATAATTTCTCAAGAAAACAATTGAAGAAATGTTATTAGTTAATGAAGTTAATTAACTAAAAGTTATTAAGTAATCAAATTTATGTGATAAAATTTGATAAATAATTAGAGTAATTAATTGAGACAATCAATTGTAAATTGTTAATTACTTCGTAAAAGAAATTAAGGGTAAATTTATTAATTGAAGATAATTAATAGAATGGTGAATTAAATAATTAAAAGTTAATTATTTAATAATTAAAGATTGATCAATTAATAATTAAGGGGTTAGTAAATTATTATTGATGATTATTAATAAATGATTAAAGAATAATTAATCAAAATAATTTGTAATTAATTGATATTAATTAACCAGGATTAGTAATTTATTCATAGAAATAAATCTGATTCAAATCAATCAGATATTTAAATTGATCTTACTCGTGAATGTTTGGATTCTATTGAATGTGAATTATTTGATATCCCTGATATATGATGCTTTGTGAGACATCCTGATTTATGTTGTGATCTGAGAATTTCTATTTCTGTGATATATTACTATGTGAATATGAAACCCTTGGCCCGTAAAACGGCACTTGAATTTCGATGCGACAGGGAGTCGGATTCCAGTTGGTTATCCGAAACCCACATCGAATTGTAATAGTGAATCTTTGTGACTGATAAATTTATTTTATCTATGAATCTGTGAATGAAGATAAGCGTTATTGATTATACCGCTTATCGATATATCTGTGATGATTGATGTTGCACTATTGTGTTGAACCCCTGGACTACACCATACACACACAAATATAGATTTCACGTGGAAATCGGTTAAGTCACGGATAATTTAAATTTGATGTTTTCGAAATTGAAAATTTTAATTTCAATTGATTTTGAAATTAGAAATTTGGGTTTAAAGTAAAAAGCTTTTGAAATGGAATTTCAAAGATAAAAGTTATTTTGAATAACTTAAACGAGTTTTGAAAATTTAAATAATTTGATTTAAATTTGAATTCAAGTTTGAAATTGAATCCTATGATTTGAAACTAGGGATTAAAAGATGATATAAATGTGTTTGTATGAATTTAAACCATTTTTAAAAGTATAAGTTGGGAATTTGAATTTAAACCAAGGATTTCAACTCGTATAAATGAATCAGATTTTCTGAAATGAAATTGTTTGTTTTCAAATGATAAAAGCTTTTAGATAAGAAAAGAAATTCCAGTTTAATTAAAGGAATTTCAAGATTGAATTGAAAAATGGATTTTTCAAGTTATGAATGAATTGTTCTGAAAACTATGAATTAAATCTGTCTATTTTTAACAGATTTAAAATGATGATTTGTTTAACCCATTCGAAATGAAATTGTTTTGAAAGCTATCAGTTAAATCTTGATTTAAAGATTTAACGAGTTAAATTGAAAGGGAAATTGATTTGGAAAATCTGTGAATGAATCTTTGTGAAATTAAGTGAACTTTGTGAATTGAATCTTTTTGTTTAAAAGATTAAAATGGTAATTTGATAAACCATTTGTAAAGAAAGTTTGGGTTTAAGTTGTGACTTAATTGAAATCCCAATATCCATATGTTTTTAAATATTTCGCTCACTATTCGGGTTAGCCGGGAAAGGACCTTTGGGTCGTATAACTCATTCCGAATAGTGATACGTCGTATATGGATAGCATTTGAAGACCGGTGTTGAAGACCGGATATTTTTCGAAAATGAAAGGACAACCTGTCGAATGTCTCTGCACTGAGTCGCGCCGGTATAGAGATTTATATCACTCTTTTGTGACGGGAAGTCCGGACGTGATTGAAAGTTATCCGGATTTGCAAGGGCTTCGTGAGAAGTGCCTTCGGTTCTGTTCGAACCCGGAACAGACTTGTATGGATACATGTCTAACATTACACTTTGAGATATAAAGCCGATTTCTTTCAAATACATTTCTGTTTGGTGGCGGAGAATTTATTCTCTTAGCTTAACACCCTTCTCTGAGACGTACGAGCTCAGAGGTTATGTAGTTGAAATTTATCAGCGATATATCCCAATTTGGTAATGTGACATGCTGAGTGCTGCTGTGTGATGATCAGTGTTTGATCATTTGTGATATGATCATTTGTTTGATCTTATATCTTTGTGATCATAGGTTGATCATTTGTTTGACCCGAAGCATGGCTTTGTAGAAAGCGTAGCTTTGTGGACGAGACTTCGTCGAGCCTCACACCCCGGAAATGGTCAAAACAGGAAAGATGCGGCAAGGTTCTAGGGAGTAGCGCCCCTTAGTGTATGTCATTCCTTCTGGATAGAGGTGGTATCATGGTCTGGAGCCCAGATACTTAACCTATGTGGTTGCTGCATTATTATTATGTGGTTTGTTGGAAATCGAGGATCCTCGGGAAGATCGGTTACGATCGGGGGATGGCATACGCGTGTCAGTAGTTACCTATTTTTGCAGAGGTAACCCGGCCTTGTGTTGGCAGAGATCCGGTTAGGTTCTCGGGTCGTCTATTCCAGGGACGTACCCATCGTGGATAGGAAGTTCCTTAGCCTGACCATTTGTTGGAAATCCATCTTCCAATACGAACTTTGTACGGTATTAGTTGTAGAACCTGCCATTTACGTACGGTGGTCACCACTGTTTAGATGGTAGCTATAGTAGGCATACGATACTGGTCGTATGTTGGCTAAGATTAATATTATACTTTCGAAATGTTTTCTACACTATGCACTAATAATAATATCCAAAGTGATTTGATTTTTGCGTAGTAAGCATCTTTGACTATCATAAGAAGAAATCTCCTCCAATTCTGCGTTTGCATTGTGTGTGTGGTGGGAGGTCTTATGGTAGTTTCATTTTCCAAAAAGCATTGCGAATTGACTTTAAAAATCTCTGCTATTTGTTTTTAAAGATAAACTGTTTTTGTTGCTCACATCAGTCCCATGACTGATCCGGAGTTTATTGTTTATTTCCTAAACTCTGGATGCTCAAAATTTTTCTACACGAGCAGTCTAGAGTTGGGTCTTTCAGATATTCAGATTTAGTAGATTATCTGGAGCTAGTTCAGTCTTTGGATATGGACTGCACTTGCTCATCTTTGTGCATCGTTATTTGGAGTTCGAGCTATATCTGGATTGGCATTTTGAAGATGAAGATTATCCGCTGCTGATGTTATCGTTTCTTTTTCCGCTGCTATTTGTTGTATCGTATATCTGATGTATATTGATATTCATTTGTATCACTCTGTTGTATCAGATATTGTATATCAATGTATTATTCATTTATTCCGCTATGTTATTTACTTAATGTTGTTATAAGCTCCCGAGAACCAGATTCGGCATTTGAATCTACGGCATTTTGAGTACAAGTGAAGTACGGGTGCCGATTTTCGAAGGTCGACTTTTGGGTCTTGACAAGTGGTATCAGAGCTAAGGTTGAATTTTAGCTCAGGAGTGTAACACATTAAGTAGCTCGTTAGAGATAGAGTGAAGTAAACTCTAGAATGAGTAATCCTTAAGATATCCGTCTGAATGTCTCAGTAAATTCTCTTACTATCCACTGATAGTGAGTATGAGTACAAGAAGAAGACGAGATAGGGGACAAGGGAATACGACTACAATGGTCAATACCCTGCAACAGTGGAAACAAACTTTCTTATCAATATTCTTTGATTCGTTTCCAAATTCTTTTCATTGCTTCGTATCAGTTACAAGAAGAAGTTCAGTACGATGATGGCTCTACGAATTGTTGTAGAAGATTTTACTTCGTATATTCATCGATTTCTTATCAGCTTTTTGATTTAAACCTTAATGAATTTGAAATTGGAAATTTTAAATTGAGTTAAATTGATTAATAGAATATGAGAATAAAATTGAATTGAATCAATAAAACGATTTCGATTAAAACTAAATTTGAAATTTTATTGTTATTTCTTGTGATTACCAAAGTCCGAAGAGGGACAAATTGGTATATATTCTGAGATATTCCGACTTGAGTTTGGAATTCATATCTTTAGTTTGAGGAATGATAGGAGATCGAATCTGTCTATCTCTTTGTTGTTTTCGTGCCTGCGAATTTCGAGGACGAAATTCTTTTAAGGGGGGAAGTTTGTAACGACCCTAGATTTTTAATTTATTTAAATTGATGATTAAATGAATTTTTGGATAAAAATTGTAAATAAATGGTTTAATAATAACAAATGATAATAGAAAATAAAAATAAATAAAACTATAAGTATGTAGAAACAAATACAAATACAAGTATGCAAATAAAGTAAATAAAATGCATAGTTAACAAAACAAAGATATTCAATTATACAATGAGAATTTATGAAGCCACCAAGTACCATCATCTCAGCCGAGTAAAACAAGGACACAAGAAAATAAAAGAGATGAGTGTGCAGGCAAATGGAAAGTAAGTATATAAACAAAACAAAAGAAAATAGCAAACATATATATCAATGTACAAAATGAATTAAATAAGTGTGTATTGTACCATGGCAATAAATGCCAATATCTTCAGCCACCATAACATTTCACTTCAGCCGAAACAAAGGATAGAATAAGATAAGTGGTACAACAAAGTAATGCAAGCAACTTCACCCATGCCTACATTGTACAAACAAAACAATAATACCCTGTACAAGTATGTCTCATGTAAGCTTCCCTATATATCAACCTTCTTTACCTCAGTTCATTCGTTTTTCAAAACTGAGAAAATATAAAGCAAGCAAGCATCATCTTAAATCTAAAACGAGTTCAATTCATTCAACAAAGAAAAACAAACTGCAGTTCTCAAAACCAGAGGATCAAGAAAAGCTTCAGTTTGCAAATTTCAAAAAGACTTTAACTTCCATTTGAAAGCTCTGAAACCATGATCTGAAAGGTGAGCAACCTTTTGTTTCAACCTCGAATTTGTTTACATGACTTGATGCTGGTGAGTAACTTCACCTATAAATTTCTGGTTGCAAGTTATTGTTCTGTCCCTTTCTTAATCATGTGAGCAAACCCCCCCCCCCCCCCCCGATTCTGTTTATATATTGATATCAGTGATTGATATGTGGGTATGTTGAGAATTATGTTGTATTAGCATAAGTATATCTGTATATTTACACGTATATAGGTAGAGATTGTTGTGTGTGTGGATATATCCACCTCTCTGTTAAGTATAGGATTAAGGACACTAAAATAAAAATTTAAAACTGCTCTTTATATAATCAATATTAAAGCCAGATCATTGAAGATAAAATAATGGTATGAATGTGAACTTATTGTTAAAAATACTTTCACAAAGAAAATAATATACAGGAAGAAAATTTAATTTTTTCAGAGGATACTCCAAATTTTGGAATTTTCGAATTTAATAAAATACTGATTCGAATATATAACTTGAATCCTTGCTTGAAGTCATGATTTTTAAAGTGAATTTGGTGATTTTTAGTGGTAAGTTTGGTGAGTAGTTTGGAAATGAACGAAGTTGGGTTTCTGAGCAAATTCCGGCAATTGGAGGCACTAGGGAGGCCGGGATTTCGCGAGAAGGTAGAGGAGCTTAAGGAGTAACGGGGAAAAATAGCACGGGGGTTTGAAGTTGGTCGTGGCGGCGATGGGAGGCTAACGAAGTGGGGAAACCTAGTTTTGGCCACTGTTTTTGTTTTGATTCGTTCTTCCCCTACCGTTGATCGAGCGACGCGTGGGCTTGGGAAAGGAAGGCTGGATGGACGACGAACCGTTTGCCGGAGTTAGGGGTCTTCAGGTGGTCGAGGCTGAGTTTGGTGACAGGGATTGTCAAGACCCAAAAGACGACTTTCGAAAATCGGCACCCGTACTTCACTTGTACTCAAAATGCCGAAGATTCAAATGCCGAATCTGGTTCTCGGGAGCTTATAACACAGTTAAGTAAATAACACAGCGGAATAAATGAATAATACATTGATATACAATATCTGATACAACAGAGTGATACAATGAATATCAATATACATCAGAGATATGATACAACAAAAAGCAGCGGAAAAGAAAACGATAACATCAGCAGCGGATAATCTCCATCTTCAAAACGCCAATCCAGATATAGCTCGAACTCCCAATAACGATGCACAAAGATAAGCAAGTGCAGTCCATATCCAAAGACTGAACTAGCTCCAGATAATCTACTGAATCTGAATATTTGAAAAACCCAACTCTAGACTGCTCGTGTAGAAAATTATGAGCACCTAGAGTTTAGGAAAGGAACAATAAACTCCGGATCAGTCATGGGACTGGTGTGAGCAACAAAACAGTTTATCTTTAAAACAAATAGCAAGAGAATTTAAAGTCAATTCGAAATGCTTTTGGAAAATGAAACTACCATAAGACCTCCCGCCACACACACAATGCAAACGCAGAATTGGAGGAGATTTCTTCTTATGATAGTCAAAGATGCTTACTACGCAAAATCAAATCATTTTGATATTATTATTAGTGCATAGTGTAGAAAAACATTTTGAAAGTAGAATATAAATCTTAGCCAGCATAGACATTTCGAACTATGCCTACTATAGCTACCATGTTCAATAGCAGGTTACCACCACATTCCATGGCAGGTAATACAACTAAAACCGTACAGGGCTCGTATTGTTTTGTTTGGATTTCCAACAAATGGTCAGGCTAAGGAACTTCCTATTCCACGAAAGAAACGCCTCTGGCGGGACGTTCCGAGAACCAACTGTTCTCTGCCAAACAAGGCTGGCAACCCCTTTTCCCAAGGGATAAAAGAAACCTCAGATATGCCACCCCCGGTCCTTTGGGACCTTTAACCGAGGCGCCTCGAATCCAACATCACACGTCATAAATAAAGTGTGTCCACATGAGTAAGTATCTGGGCTCCATACCATGATACTACCCTTTTCCAGAAGGAATGGTCATACCCTAGGGAAGCTACCCCTGAAACCTTGCCGCAACATTCCTGTTTCGACCATTACCGGGTTGTGAGGCTCGACGAAGTCTCGTCCACAAAGCTACGCTTTTTCAAAAAGCCACGCTTTGGGTCAACAGATGATCAACCTATGATCACAAAGATAAATGATCAAACAAATGATCATATCACAAATGATCAAACACTGATCATCACACAGCAACACTCAGCATGCCACATTACCAAATTGGGATATATCGCTGATAAATTTCAACTACATAACCTCTGAGCTCGTACGTCTCAGAGAAGGGTGTTAAGCTAAGAGAATAAATTCTCCGCCACCAAACAGAAATGTATTTGAAAGAAATCGGCTTTATATCTCAAAGTGTAATGTCAGACATGTATCCATACAAGTCTGTTCCGGGTTCGAACAGAACCGAAGGCACTTCTTACGAAGCCCTTGCAAATCCGGGTATTCGCAATCCCGATCGGATTTCCCATCACTTAGGGGATTTCTATACCGGGAGCTACCCAGTGCAGAAACAATCGAAGAGTTATCTTTTCGTTCTCGTGAATATCCGGTCTTCATCACCGGTCTTCAATTGCTATCCATATACGACGTATCACTTATTCGGAATGGGTTATACGACCCAAAGGTCCTTTCCCGGCTAACCCGAATAGTGAGCGAAATATTTTAAAGATATATGGATATTGGGATTTCAATTAAGTCACAACTTATTACCCAAACTTTCTTTTCAAATGGTTTAACAAATTACCATTTTAATCTTTTTAAACAAAAAGATTCAATTCACAAAGTTCACTTAATTTCACAAAGATTCCTTCACAGATTTTCCAAATCGATTTCCAATTCAGTTTAATTAATTCGTTAAATCTTTAAATCAAAGATTTAACTAATAGCTTTCAAAACAATTCCATTTCAAATGGTTTAAACAAAACATCATTTTAAATCTGTTAAAAATAACATATTTGATTCATAGCTTTCAAAACAATTCATAACTTGGAAAATCCATTTTTCAATTTACTTGAAATTCCTTTAATTAACTGAAATTTCATTTCTTATCTGAAAGCTTTTACCATTTAAAAACAACAGTTTTTACTTTGGAAATCTGATTCATTCATACTAGTTGAAATCCTTGGGTTAAATCCAAATTCCCAACTTATACTTTTAAAATGGTTAAATTCATACAAACACATTTTATATCATCTTTTATCCCTAGTTTCCAAATCATAGATTTAATTTCAAACTTGAATTCAAATTTAAATCAAATTATTTAAATTCTCCAAACTCGATTAAGTTATTCAAAATAACTTTTATCTTTGAAATTCCATTTCAAAAGCTTTTCATTTTAAACCCAAATTTCCAATTTCAAAATCAATTGAAATTAAAATTTCAATTTCAAAAACATCAGATTTAAATTATCTGTGACTTAACCGATTTCCACGTGAAATCCATATTTGTGTGTGTATAAGTGTGGTCCAGGGGTTCAACACAATAGTGCAACATCAATCATCACATAACAAAATACAGGATATAGTTGATAAGCGATATAAACTATAACGCTTATCGTTCATTCACAGATCACAGATATATATCACAGGTAAGTAAACTACAGATCACAACATAAATCAGGGTGTATCACAAAGCATCATATATCAGGAAATATCAAACAATCAAGTCATTCAACGAAATCCAAACATTCATAAGTGAGGTCAGTTAACTATCTGATTAATTCAAATCAAATTTAAATTCTATGAATAAATTACTAATTCTGGTTAATTAACATTAATAAATTACAAATCATTTTGATTTATTATTCTTTAATCATTTATTTATTAACCATTAATAATAAATTGATTAACCTTTAATTATAATTCATCAACCTTTAATTATTAAATAATTAACCCTTAATTATTTAATTCACCTTTAATTTATTAAATAAACTTTTAATTAATCATATTAATTTACTCAATCACATAAATTAAATCTTTAAATAAATTAATCCTTTTTAATTTCATCAAGTAATTATCCCTTAAGTACCCACCTTAATTAATTACATTAATTATCTTTTAATTTATCACCTTAACATATTTACTTTTAAACAATCACATAAATTAATTTACCCTATTGATAAATTTTCTTGAAATAATTTATAAATCAAAAATCATTTCTTAATTAAGGTTTCTATTATACTTATTTCAAACACTTGCTTGATTCAAGCATTATCAAATTCCATTCAAGATACTTAGAGGTATATTCAAAATCATCATATAATTTTTTCTTAAAATCAATTTATTTTCAAAACAATTTAAAAATGATTAACTTTAACCTTTTTCCTTTGAAAACTTGTTCATATTATTTATTTTTATTTTTATTTTTTAAAAAAACCTTGGTACAATATTTGTTTTACAATTTAAAACCTGGTACCCAATTTATTTTCAAAATTTCGAAACCTGTTGTACTTCAAATAACCCGAGCCAAACATCTATTTTCCCGAGCCCAGGCTAATTTTTCTCGAGCGTGACTTCGAGTCAAACCCACAAATACCACGCGATCGACCCGAGCACCACTCTTCTTTCCCAATCTTCTCGTCTTCCACAATCACTCAAATAACAACTGATACACCCAGATGCACGTACACGTGCACAAGGATTCCGGCCATCCTCGGCTAATGTCGCGACCATCCCCCAGTCGACAACCACCTTCTCTAACGAAACCACCACCTAGATCGCCGATATCTCCATCTAGAAAAAATCGAGTCTCTCGATTGAAAAAACTGGAACGAAGTATGATCCACAAATTCCCCTGCCGCCATCGATCACGTCAACTGGAACCCATGGCCCTCCTCCCAGAGCCGCTTCACGTTCCCTCGCTCCGATCCCCCTACATGCGATCGCCTCTGGTGCATCGCCGATGACGTACAAGCCCCGACAATCCCAACGACCAAAACCAACACCAAAACCCTAGATTTGCCCCGCGTGGCCACCACCATCATCAGAAAAATTCTACATTATTTTTCCTGGAAACCCCAACATCCAAGCTTCCTTTGACCATAATCCCGAGATCGATTTTTCTGCCGATCATCTGAACTTGACCATAAACGTGATTCTGTTCAACTAAAGATTTCACCTTCAATAACCATCTAAAATTCTTGGAATGCTTAACTAAAATCATCATTTTCTATCTCGCATTTGGTTATGAAACCCAAATACGAATTCATGAACATCGAATTTTGACAGATATTTGATTCCTACTGTAAATTATTATTTACAAAACATTTACTTAATATTTTTACTTAATATTATTTTTAGAAGTAACTTTACATTGTTGTAGTCAATTTACTTTTAGGGATCATATCCTAAACTCCATTGCATAAGAAGATATGAGTTTATAAACAGGTTTTAAAACCTGTAGAGTAAGAACAAAAGCATGTTTCCTTACCTATACATTAATATGCACACAACCATTCATATTTATAAAAGCATGCAACACATTCACACCATCATTCAGCATAATTCATCTCATATATCAGATATTAATCCTAACATCAATAAATATAGCAGGGTTAAGGGGTTTTGCTCACCTGGAGCTTGAATAAGGCAGAGAACAAGAAGAACAGAGAAAGAACAGAGAAACAAAGCTTGAACTTGCTTTTACTTTGAAACAGGCTGGACCTTGCAAGTTGAAATCTTTTCACTTGATCTTGCAGCTTTTGTTTTATTTTGTTAATTGATTTCGAGTTTAGAAATATGATGTTGTTTAATTTTTTTTTAAAGTTTGAAATAGTATTTGCTCAGTTATCTTCATGGACGAATTGAGATGAAGTGTGATATATGGAATGAAGTATACAGGGATGTATATTTTTTTATACAAGTAATATTTCCTTTGTATGGCGGCTGAGATGATTTCAAAGTAAATCGAATTGACTTGAGTTGTGCTAGCATTTAATGTTTGAGTACTTCATGTTTCACATCTTCCTTCTTTTGCTTGCCTGCCCATGCTTTGTACATATTACTTTATTTTATACATTGCATTTTGGCTGTACAAGTTGAAGAAATTCGTGTGGCTTCATTTATTAGCTTGTACAAACTCATATTTTATTTTGTTTATTCTTGAATTTCTTTTATACTTCTTCTTGCCTGAACTAATTTTCTTCCCAGGCTACACTTGCCTAGCTTGATCTAATTTGGTTTAGTTTTTCGGCTGATATAATATGCTTTGTTTTGTTTTGTTTACTTGAGTATATTTTTATTTGTTTTGGCCCTATTACTTTGAAATCTAGTGAAGTTCTATTTTTATGATGTTGTCAAATTGTTAGTTACTTTATATTTTAAATTTATCTTACATATATAAATCCCTATTTCTAACTTAAACATTTTATAGTTGTTATGTTGTTTTAAATTGGCTAATGTGTTATGTTATATTTTACATAATTTGTTAACATATTGTTTGAATTTTTAACCATGGATATCTATTTTATTTATTTGTTTAACTTAACATTTATTGCCTTGTACTTCTAGTTTAAATTTTAAATTATTATTAAATCATTTGTCTACAATTTAAATTCAAGTAAAATATATATATCTATATATCTGATATTTTCAAATTCACTCATATATGCCCAAACACATATATATAAAATATTTACAATATTTTTAAATTTAAGTGATTTATACCAAATATATTTGGATATCGGGGAAACTCGTATCTATTTACCGATAAATATTGAAATTTTTATTTAAAAATTTATTTAATTATTAATTTAAATAAATTAAAATTCAGGGTCGTTACAAACTTCCCCCCTTAAAAGAATTTCGTCCTCGAAATTCGCAGGCCCGAAAATAACACAGAGATAGATAGGTTCGATCTCCTATAACTCCTCAAACTTACGATATGAATTCCAAACTCAAGTCGGAATATCTCAGAATACATACCAATTTGTCCATCTTTGGACTTTGGTATTCACAAGAAATTACCATAGAATTTCAAAATTGAGTTTCAAACGAAATCGTTTTATCGATTCAATTCAATTTATCCTTCATATTCTATTAATCAAATTAACTCAATTTAAAATTTCCAATTTTAAAATTCATTGAGGTTTAAATCAAAAAGCTGCTAAGAAACCGATGCAGATACAAAGTAAAGATCTTCGACAACGATTCGTAGAGCCATCATCACACCGAAACTTCTACTTGTAGCTGGTACGAAGCAATCAAAAGAATTTTGGAAACGAATCAAAGAATATTGATAAGAAAGTTGTTTCCACTGTTGCAGGGTATTGACCATTTATAGTCGTATTCCCTTGTCCCCTATCTCGTCCTCTTCTTGCACTCATACTCACTATCAGTGGATAGCAAGAGAATTTACAGAGACGTTCAGACTGATATCTGAGAATACACTCATTCTAGAGTTTACTTCACTCTATCTCTAATGAGCTACTTAATGTGTTATATTCCTGAGCTAAAGTTCAACCTTAGCTCTGATACCACTTGTCAAGACCCAAAAGACGACTTTCGAAAATCGGCACCCGTACTTCACTTGTACTCAAAATGCCGAAGATTCAAATGCCGAATCTGGTTCTCGGGAGCTTATAACACAGTTAAGTAAATAACACAGCGGAATAAATGAATAATACATTGATATACAATATCTGATACAACAGAGTGATACAATGAATATCAATATACATCAGAGATATGATACAACAAAAAGCAGCGGAAAAGAAAACGATAACATCAGCAGCGGATAATCTCCATCTTCAAAACGCCAATCCAGATATAGCTCGAACTCCCAATAACGATGCACAAAGAAAAGCAAGTGCAGTCCATATCCAAAGACTGAACTAGCTCCAGATAATCTACTGAATCTGAATATTTGAAAAACCCAACTCTAGACTGCTCGTGTAGAAAATTATGAGCACCTAGAGTTTAGGAAAGGAACAATAAACTCCGGATCAGTCATGGGACTGGTGTGAGCAACAAAACAGTTTATCTTTAAAACAAATAGCAAGAGAATTTAAAGTCAATTCGAAATGCTTTTGGAAAATGAAACTACCATAAGACCTCCCGCCACACACACAATGCAAACGCAGAATTGGAGGAGATTTCTTCTTATGATAGTCAAAGATGCTTACTACGCAAAATCAAATCATTTTGATATTATTATTAGTGCATAGTGTAGAAAAACATTTCGAAAGTAGAATATAAATCTTAGCCAGCATAGACATTTCGAACTATGCCTACTATAGCTACCATGTTCAATAGCAGGTTACCACCACATTCCATGGCAGGTAATACAACTAAAACCGTACAGGGCTCGTATTGTTTTGTTTGGATTTCCAACAAATGGTCAGGCTAAGGAACTTCCTATTCCACGAAAGAAACGCCTCTGGCGGGACGTTCCGAGAACCAACTGTTCTCTGCCAAACAAGGCCGGCAACCCCTTTTCCCAAGGGATAAAAGAAACCTCAGATATGCCACCCCCGGTCCTTTGGGACCTTTAACCGAGGCGCCTCGAATCCAACATCACACGTCATAAATAAAGTGTGTCCACATGAGTAAGTATCTGGGCTCCATACCATGATACTACCCTTTTCCAGAAGGAATGGTCATACCCTAGGGAAGCTACCCCTGAAACCTTGCCGCAACATTCCTGTTTCGACCATTACCGGGTTGTGAGGCTCGACGAAGTCTCGTCCACAAAGCTACGCTTTTTCAAAAAGCCACGCTTTGGGTCAACAGATGATCAACCTATGATCACAAAGATAAATGATCAAACAAATGATCATATCACAAATGATCAAACACTGATCATCACACAGCAACACTCAGCATGCCACATTACCAAATTGGGATATATCGCTGATAAATTTCAACTACATAACCTCTGAGCTCGTACGTCTCAGAGAAGGGTGTTAAGCTAAGAGAATAAATTCTCCGCCACCAAACAGAAATGTATTTGAAAGAAATCGGCTTTATATCTCAAAGTGTAATGTCAGACATGTATCCATACAAGTCTGTTCCGGGTTCGAACAGAACCGAAGGCACTTCTTACGAAGCCCTTGCAAATCCGGGTATTCGCAATCCCGATCGGATTTCCCATCACTTAGGGGATTTCTATACCGGGAGCTACCCAGTGCAGAAACAATCGACGAGTTATCTTTTCGTTCTCGTGAATATCCGGTCTTCATCACCGGTCTTCAATTGCTATCCATATACGACGTATCACTTATTCGGAATGGGTTATACGACCCAAAGGTCCTTTCCCGGCTAACCCGAATAGTGAGCGAAATATTTTAAAGATATATGGATATTGGGATTTCAATTAAGTCACAACTTATTACCCAAACTTTCTTTTCAAATGGTTTAACAAATTACCATTTTAATCTTTTTAAACAAAAAGATTCAATTCACAAAGTTCACTTAATTTCACAAAGATTCCTTCACAGATTTTCCAAATCGATTTCCATTTCAGTTTAATTAATTCGTTAAATCTTTAAATTAAAGATTTAACTAATAGCTTTCAAAACAATTCCATTTCAAATGGTTTAAAAAAAACATCATTTTAAATCTGTTAAAAATAACAGATTTGATTCATAGCTTTCAAAACAATTCATAACTTGGAAAATCCATTTTTCAATTTACTTGAAATTCCTTTAATTAACTGAAATTTCATTTCTTATCTGAAAGCTTTTACCATTTAAAAACAACAGTTTTTACTTTGGAAATCTGATTCATTCATACTAGTTGAAATCCTTGGGTTAAATCCAAATTCCCAACTTATACTTTTAAAATGGTTAAATTCATACAAACACATTTTATATCATCTTTTATCCCTAGTTTCCAAATCATAGATTTAATTTCAAACTTGAATTCAAATTTAAATCAAATTATTTAAATTCTCCAAACTCGATTAAGTTATTCAAAATAACTTTTATCTTTGAAATTCCATTTCAAAAGCTTTTCATTTTAAACCCAAATTTCCAATTTCAAAATCAATTGAAATTAAAATTTCAATTTCAAAAACATCAGATTTAAATTATCTGTGACTTAACCGATTTCCACGTGAAATCCATATTTGTGTGTGTATAAGTGTGGTCCAGGGGTTCAACACAATAGTGCAACATCAATCATCACATAACAAAATACAGGATATAGTTGATAAGCGATATAAACTATAACGCTTATCGTTCATTCACAGATCACAAATATATATCACAGGTAAGTAAACTACAGATCACAACATAAATCAGGGTGTATCACAAAGCATCATATATCAGGAAATATCAAACAATCAAGTCATTCAACGAAATCCAAACATTCATAAGTGAGGTCAGTTAACTATCTGATTAATTCAAATCAAATTTAAATTCTATGAATAAATTACTAATTCTGGTTAATTAACATTAATAAATTACAAATCATTTTGATTTATTATTCTTTAATCATTTATTTATTAACCATTAATAATAAATTGATTAACCTTTAATTATAATTCATCAACCTTTAATTATTAAATAATTAACCCTTAATTATTTAATTCACCTTTAATTTATTAAATAAACTTTTAATTAATCATATTAATTTACTCAATCACATAAATTAAATCTTTAAATAAATTAATCCTTTTTAATTTCATCAAGTAATTATCCCTTAAGTACCCACCTTAATTAATTACATTAATTATCTTTTAATTTATCACCTTAACATATTTACTTTTAAACAATCACATAAATTAATTTACCCTATTGATAAATTTTCTTGAAATAATTTATAAATCAAAAATCATTTCTTAATTAAGGTTTCTATTATACTTATTTCAAACACTTGCTTGATTCAAGCATTATCAAATTCCATTCAAGATACTTAGAGGTATATTCAAAATCATCATATAAATTTTTCTTAAAATCAATTTATTTTCAAAACAATTTAAAAATGATTAACTTTAACCTTTTTCCTTTGAAAACTTGTTCATATTATTTATTTTTATTTTTATTTTTAAAAAAAAACCTTGGTACAATATTTGTTTTACAATTTAAAACCTGGTACCCATTTTATTTTCAAAATTTCAAAACCTGCTGTACTTCAAATAACCCGAGCCAAACATCTATTTTCCCGAGCCCAGGCTAATTTTTCTCGAGCGTGACTTCGAGTCAAACCCACAAATACCACGCGATCGACCCAAGCACCACTCTTCTTTCCCAATCTTCTCGTCTTCCACAATCACTCAAATAACAACTGATACACCCAGATGCACGTACACGTGCACAAGGATTCCGGCCATCCTCGGCTAATGTCGCGACCATCCCCCAGTCGACAACCACCTTCTCTAACGAAACCACCACCTAGATCGCCGATATCTCCATCTAGAAAAAATCGAGTCTCTCGATTGAAAAAACTGGAACGAAGTATGATCCACAAATTCCCCTGCCGCCATCGATCACGTCAACTGGAACCCATGGCCCTCCTCCCAGAGCCGCTTCACGTTCCCTCGCTCCGATCCCCCTACATGCGATCGCCTCTGGTGCATCGCCGATGACGTACAAGCCCCGACAATCCCAACGACCAAAACCAACACCAAAACCCTAGATTTGCCCCGCGTGGCCACCACCATCATCAGGAAAATTCTACATTATTTTTCCTGGAAACCCCAACATCCAAGCTTCCTTTGACCATAATCCCGAGATCGATTTTTCTGCCGATCATCTGAACTTGACCATAAACGTGATTCTGTTCAACTAAAGATTTCACCTTCAATAACCATCTAAAATTCTTGGAATGCTTATCTAAAATCATCATTTTCTATCTCGCATTTGGTTATGAAACCCAAATACGAATTCATGAACATCGAATTTTGACAGATATTTGATTCCTACTGTAAATTATTATTTACAAAACATTTACTTAATATTTTTACTTAATATTATTTTTAGAAGTAACTTTACATTGTTGTAGTCAATTTACTTTTAGGGATCATATCCTAAACTCCATTGCATAAGAAGATATGAGTTTGTAAACAGGTTTTAAAACCTGTAGAGTAAGAACAAAAGCATGTTTCCTTGCCTATACATTAATATGCACACAACCATTCATATTTATAAAAGCATGCAACACATTCACACCATCATTCAGCATAATTCATCTCATATATCAGATATTAATCCTAACATCAATAAATATAGCAGGGTTAAGGGGTTTTGCTCACCTTGAGCTTGAATAAGGCAGAGAACAAGAAGAACAGAGAAAGAACAGAGAAACAAAGCTTGAACTTGCTTTTACTTTGAAACAGGCTGGACCTTGCAAGTTGAAATCTTTTCACTTGATCTTGCAGCTTTTGTTTTATTTTGTTAATTGATTTCGAGTTTAGAAATATGATGTTGTTTAATTTTTTTTTTAAGTTTGAAATAGTATTTGCTCAGTTATCTTCATGGACGAATTGAGATGAAGTGTGATATATGGAATGAAGTATACAGGGATGTATATTTTTTTATACAAGTGATATTTCCTTTGTATGGCGGCTGAGATGATTTCAAAGTAAATCGAATTGACTTGAGTTGTGCTAGCATTTAATGTTTGAGTACTTCATGTTTCACATCTTCCTTCTTTTGCTTGCCTGCCCATGCTTTGTACATATTACTTTATTTTATACATTGCATTTTGGCTGTACAAGTTGAAGAAATTCGTGTGGCTTCATTTATTAGCTTGTACAAACTCATATTTTATTTTGTTTATTCTTGAATTTCTTTTATACTTCTTCTTGCCTGAACTAATTTTCTTCCCAGGCTACACTTGCCTAGCTTGATCTAATTTGGTTTAGTTTTTCGGCTGATATAATATGCTTTGTTTTGTTTTGTTTACTTGAGTATATTTTTATTTGTTTTGGCCTTATTACTTTGAAATCTAGTGAAGTTCTATTTTTATGATGTTGTCAAATTGTTAGTTACTTTATATTTTAAATTTATCTTACATATATAAATCCCTATTTCTAACTTAAACATTTTATAGTTGTTATGTTGTTTTAAATTGGCTAATGTGTTATGTTATATTTTACATAATTTGTTAACATATTGTTTGAATTTTTAACCATGGATATCTATTTTATTTATTTGTTTAACTTAACATTTATTGCCTTGTACTTCTAGTTTAAATTTTAAATTATTATTAAATCATTTGTCTACAATTTAAATTCAAGTAAAATATATATATCTATATATCTGATATTTTCAAATTCACTCATATATGCCCAAACACATATATATAAAATATTTACAATATTTTTAAATTTAAGTGATTTATACCAAATATATTTGGATATCGGGGAAACTCGTATCTATTTACCGATAAATATTGAAATTTTTATTTAAAAATTTATTTAATTATTAATTTAAATAAATTAAAATTCGGGGTCGTTACAGGGATGGTCGAGTTGTTTCAGTTCTTTTCGAATTTTGAATTGCGAATCAATTAATGGATCTGGGTCCATTTTATTGCTCGCGTATGATCGAGAGATCATCGGCGACGATCACGTCGATCGTTGGTGGCCGGGAGCGCTTGTGCACGTGCACGAGGATGTGCCAGTGTCAGTTCGTAGAATTGGGGAAGAAGGAGGTCGTCTCGAAGGAGTCTCATGGAAATCAGGTAATGGACTCGAGAAATTTAATGGGTTCGCACGCGAGTGAAAAACGTTTCCAGAATTTGAACAAAGCAAGTTTTAAAAGAAAAGAAGTGTACGCGAGGAGACGAGAAATGACTCGGGGAATAGAGGGGGAAACTCGAGTGTTAACTCGAGTAAAACCTGGGTAATCTCAGGTTTTGTTTTAAACAGGCTTAAGCCAAACAAATTTTAAAAGTTAATGATGTTAAACAAATTTCAGTGTTAACAAAGTAATTAATGTTCGACTCTTTTGAGTTAAGAATTTATTTCAAGTTTTTGAAATTAAATAAGTTTAAATAATTTGATTTAAAATTCTTTCATACGAAGGAATTGCTTTAATTTGTAATTAATACTATAATTGATTTTCAAAATTTGAAGAGACTTCTAAGTGTTAATTTAGCTGAACAATTAAATCAATCAATTAAATCATAATTGTAATTGGAGTTTGAATTAAGTAATGATTAAGTGATTAATAAATGGTAATTAACTACTTAAGTTAAATAAAAGAATGATTAAAAGTTAATTAATGATTTAGATTAAATTATAATTGGAAATGATTTAATATGAATAAATCTAAGATAATTTCTCAAGAAAACAATTGAAGAAATGTTATTAGTTAATGAAGTTAATTAACTAAAAGTTATTAAGTAATCAAATTTATGTGATAAAATTTGATAAATAATTAGAGTAATTAATTGAGACAATCAATTGTAAATTGTTAATTACTTCGTAAAAGAAATTAAGGGTAAATTTATTAATTGAAGATAATTAATAGAATGGTGAATTAAATAATTAAAAGTTAATTATTTAATAATTAAAGATTGATCAATTAATAATTAAGGGGTTAGTAAATTATTATTGATGATTATTAATAAATGATTAAAGAATAATTAATCAAAATAATTTGTAATTGATTGATATTAATTAACCAGGATTAGTAATTTATTCATAGAAATAAATCTGATTCAAATCAATCAGATAATTAAATTGATCTTACTCATGAATGTTTGGATTCTATTGAATGTGAATTATTTGATATCCCTGATATATGATGCTTTGTGAGACATCCTGATTTATGTTGTGATCTGAGAATTTCTATTTCTGTGATATATTACTATGTGAATATGAAACCCTTGGCCCGTAAAACGGCACTTGAATTTCGATGCGACAGGGAGTCGGATTCCAGTTGGTTATCCGAAACCCACATCGAATTGTAATAGTGAATCTTTGTGACTGATAAATTTATTTTATCTATGAATCTGTGAATGAAGATAAGCATTATTGATTATACCGCTTATCGATATATCTGTGATGATTGATGTTGCACTATTGTGTTGAACCCCTGGACTACACCATACACACACAAATATAGATTTCACGTGGAAATCGGTTAAGTCACAGATAATTTAAATTTGATGTTTTCGAAATTGAAAATTTTAATTTCAATTGATTTTGAAATTAGAAATTTGGGTTTAAAGTAAAAAGCTTTTGAAATGGAATTTCAAAGATAAAAGTTATTTTGAATAACTTAAACGAGTTTTGAAAATTTAAATAATTTGATTTAAATTTGAATTCAAGTTTGAAATTGAATCCTATGATTTGAAACTAGGGATTAAAAGATGATATAAATGTGTTTGTATGAATTTAAACCATTTTTAAAAGTATAAGTTGGGAATTTGAATTTAAACCAAGGATTTCAACTCGTATAAATGAATCAGATTTTCTGAAATGAAATTGTTTGTTTTCAAATGATAAAAGCTTTTAGATAAGAAAAGAAATTCCAGTTTAATTAAAGGAATTTCAAGATTGAATTGAAAAATGGATTTTTCAAGTTATGAATGAATTGTTTTGAAAACTATGAATTAAATCTGTCTATTTTTAACAGATTTAAAATGATGATTTGTTTAACCCATTCGAAATGAAATTGTTTTGAAAGCTATCAGTTAAATCTTGATTTAAAGATTTAACGAGTTAAATTGAAAGGGAAATTGATTTGGAAAATCTGTGAATGAATCTTTGTGAAATTAAGTGAACTTTGTGAATTGAATCTTTTTGTTTAAAAGATTAAAATGGTAATTTGATAAACCATTTGTAAAGAAAGTTTGGGTTTAAGTTGTGACTTAATTGAAATCCCAATATCCATATGTTTTTAAATATTTCGCTCACTATTCGGGTTAGCCGGGAAAGGACCTTTGGGTCGTATAACTCATTCTGAATAGTGATACGTCGTTTATGGATAGCATTTGAAGACCGGTGTTGAAGACCGGATATTTTTCGAAAATGAAAGGACAACCTGTCGAATGTCTCTGCACTGAGTCGCGCCGGTATAGAGATTTATATCACTCTTTTGTGACGGGAAGTCCGGACGTGATTGAAAGTTATCCGGATTTGCAAGGGCTTCGTGAGAAGTGCCTTCGGTTCTGTTCGAACCCGGAACAGACTTGTATGGATACATGTCTGACATTACACTTTGAGATATAAAGCCGATTTCTTTCAAATACATTTCTGTTTGGTGGCGGAGAATTTATTCTCTTAGCTTAACACCCTTCTCTGAGACGTACGAGTTCAGAGGTTATGTAGTTGAAATTTATCAGCGATATATCCCAATTTGGTAATGTGACATGCTGAGTGCTGCTGTGTGATGATCAGTGTTTGATCATTTGTGATATGATCATTTGTTTGATCTTATATCTTTGTGATCATAGGTTGATCATTTGTTTGACCCGAAGCATGGCTTTGTAGAAAGCGTAGCTTTGTGGACGAGACTTCGTCGAGCCTCACACCCCGGAAATGGTCAAAACAGGAAAGATGCGGCAAGGTTCTAGGGAGTAGCGCCCCTTAGTGTATGTCATTCCTTCTGGATAGAGGTGGTATCATGGTATGGAGCCCAGATACTTAACCTATGTGGTTGCTGCATTATTATTATGTGGTTTGTTGGAAATCGAGGATCCTCGGGAAGATCGGTTACGATCGGGGGATGGCATACGCGTGTCAGTAGTTACCTATTTTTGCAGAGGTAACCCGGCCTTGTGTTGGCAGAGATCCGGTTAGGTTCTCGGGTCGTCTATTCCAGGGACGTACCCATCGTGGATAGGAAGTTCCTTAGCCTGACCATTTGTTGGAAATCCATCTTCCAATACGAACTTTGTACGGTATTTGTTGTAGAACCTGCCATTTACGTACGGTGGTCACCACTGTTTAGATGGTAGCTATAGTAGGCATACGATACTGGTCGTATGTTGGCTAAGATTAATATTATACTTTCGAAATGTTTTCTACACTATGCACTAATAATAATATCCAAAGTGATTTGATTTTTGCGTAGTAAGCATCTTTGACTATCATAAGAAGAAATCTCCTCCAATTCTGCGTTTGCATTGTGTGTGTGGTGGGAGGTCTTATGGTAGTTTCATTTTCCAAAAAGCATTGCGAATTGACTTTAAAAATCTCTGCTATTTGTTTTTAAAGATAAACTGTTTTTGTTGCTCACACCAGTCCCATGACTGATCCGGAGTTTATTGTTTATTTCCTAAACTCTGGATGCTCAAAATTTTTCTACACGAGCAGTCTAGAGTTGGGTCTTTCAGATATTCAGATTTAGTAGATTATCTGGAGCTAGTTCAGTCTTTGGATATGGACTGCACTTGCTCATCTTTGTGCATCGTTATTTGGAGTTCGAGCTATATCTGGATTGGCATTTTGAAGATGAAGATTATCCGCTGCTGATGTTATCGTTTCTTTTTCCGCTGCTATTTGTTGTATCGTATCTCTGATGTATATTGATATTCATTTGTATCACTCTGTTGTATCAGATATTGTATATCAATGTATTATTCATTTATTTCGCTGTGTTATTTACTTAATGTTGTTATAAGCTCCCGAGAACCAGATTCGGCATTTGAATCTACGGCATTTTGAGTATAAGTGAAGTACGGGTGCCGATTTTCGAAGGTCGACTTTTGGGTCTTGACACAAGTGATTGACTAGACCTGAGACTAGGAACAGAAAGACCGAAAAAGTAGCCTTCTGCCTCGTGATGGTGGCCCGAAAATTGCAACCGTATTTCCAAGCTTATCCCATTAAAGTTCTAACCAACCAACCACTTAGACAGATCCTGAGTCGCCCCGACACAGCGAGAAGACTCCTCAAATGGTCATTGAGCTGAGCCAACACCACATCCATTTTCTCCTACAACCGTCAATCAAAGGACAAGCAGTGGCCGATTTCATAGCTGAATGTTCCAACCTACGTGTCGAGGGAGAGAAGGAGAACCCCCCAAAACAAACTTGGCACCTGTATATGGATGGTGCAACCAACGTGAAGAGGGCAAAAGTAGGAATGGTCCTAGTTACCCTCGAGGGGAAAGAGCTATGCTTCGCCGTCTGACTTACCTTCAAGGCCATGAATAATGAGGCTGAATATAAAGCACTCTTGGCTGGCCTAAAGATGGAGAAAGAACTTCACGTGGAATCACTACATGCCTAAAGTGACTTCGCCATCATCGTCAACCAAATGAACGACCACTTTCAGACAAAGGAAAATGTTCTAGCACTTTACGTCACCGAAGCCCGGAGACTTATCAAAGCCTTCGGAGAATTCCAACTAGAAAAAATCCCTAGGGAGTGAAATGGTAAGGTGTACCAATTAGAAAACACAGCAAGCGACCTAGGAGAAACTCTCCTATGGGTACCATTGGACACCCGGAGCACTCCCGGCTTCGAGCGGGGGGCAGCCGTCATGGAAATTGATCAGCATTCTGAAGGAAATCTGATGACGGCCATATATAGGTATATCATGAATAACAAGTTACTGACCGACCGTAAGGAGGCAAGAAAAACATTGCATCTTCACCGCATTACATGATCATCAAAGGGAAGCTTTAGAGGCAAGGATACTCAACCCCGCTGCAATGTTGTATGTCCGAAGATGAAACCGACCAGATTTTAGAGGAGTTGCATAAGGGCTTTTACGAAGATCACGACGAGGGGAAAAGTCTGGCAAAGAGGGCCGCTTGGTAGGGGTACTACTGGCCCACCATGCTAAAAGATTTTATGAACTATGTGAAGAAATGCGACCGATGTCAATGATTCTTGAAGGTCCTCAGGGCTTCCCCAGCCCCTTTGGTCTCCATGATGTCCCCTTGGCCATTTGATACATGGGGGGATCGATCTGATCAGGAAGCTCCCTAACGCCAAAGGCGGATACCACCATGCAATCGTAGCCATAGATTATTTCACTAAATGGGTTGAAGCAGAACCTCTAACCGGTGTCATGGCTCCAAAGGCTCTCAACTTCATTATCAAGAACATCGTTTGTCGGTTTGGCCTCCCAAAGAAAATTGTTACGAACAATGGGACCCAGTTTGAAAGCATGATGTTCCAAGAATTTTGCAACAGAAATGGAATAGAAATGAGCTTCTCCTCGATCGCTCACCCACAGGCCAATGGATAGGTCAAGGCAGCCAATAAAACCATCAAGTCTACTCTTAAGAAAAGGTTTTCCAAAGCGAAAGGAAATTGGGTACTGCCGCTTGTTTTGTGGTCATATCACACCTCCGCTTGAACTTCGATCGGTCACACAACCTTTTCCCTTTCATTTGGGCACGAGGCCATGCTACCTATCGAGGTAGACATCTCGTCCCCTTGCAGGGTGACTTATGACCTCGAGCAAAATGACGAGATCCTCAAGATCAGCCTAGACACGCTTCGGCGAACGGAGAATTGAAGCAGAAATCTGCACCGATGCTTATAGGAGAAAAGTCACAAATCATTACAATGCATGGGTGAAGCTCCAACAGTTCACCATCGACGGATTGGTTTTACATCGTGTGTTTGCAAACACCATGGACCCAGCCGATGGGTGCTCGGCCTGAATTAGGATGGACCATGTGTTATCAATTCTATGCTAGCTAACGGTGCATACCATCTATCTCGCCTCGATGGGACCCATGTTTCATGGATTTAGAGCCTAGAAGACCTACGGGCTTACTTTATATAACGAAAGTACTCCATAAATAAGACCTTGGGATTTAATCGTTTCTTTGTTCAGGGATCAATGGAAGGTCATCTCTCTTTGCCTATACAATGCCAGCCACACAAGATCGGGATACCCGGACAGGGATGAGTTCTTACATGCTCATTCACCCGATCTGATGGTAGCCCTCATCTTATCAAGGGAGCGCATGAGCTATCACTCCCCTCCCTAATAGAAGGAAGCGCTCGGTGAGGGTGGATTACCATGCATCCACTCCGCCTAGGCATGTCAGGGATGCCCAACGACTTGCAGGTCATCCCGGTGCTACCTGACCTTCTCCAGCAGGCAAACACGAGATATAACTCTTGCCTCTTGGGATGCATCGATGAGTTGGATGGTGACCGCAATAGTCTGATTCCCTACACCAGTGATGATCCTCGTCTTGGCAGGACGAGACACTATTGTTGAGAGTGTCGCATGATAACTTAGCGCAACGCCATGACAGTATCTCTGAGGTCCGACATCCGTAGTGTGCCCACAAGCAAATAAGTCGGGATTCATTTTAACCCTTGGGTGTCGGAAAGGGCGCCGCAAGCAAATAAGGCGGGTCCTTCCGTGTTGGAAAGGGCGCCCGAAAGCTAATAAGTTGGGTCCTTCCGTGCAAACCCCACGGCCCTCAACTCCAACCTCTACGTGTTGGAAAGGGCGCCTATAAGAAAATAAGTCGGATCCTTTCGTGCAAACCCTACTGGCTTCAATTCCAAACCCTAGGTGTCGAAAAGGGCGCCCGCAAGCAAATAACCTGAGTCTTTTCATGCAAACCCCACAGACCTCAACTCCAACCCTTGGTATCGGAAAGGGCACCTACAAGTAAATAAGCCAGGTCCTTCTACGCAAACACCATGGGCCTCAACTCTAACCTTTGGGTGTCGGAAAGGGCACCCATAAGAAAATAACCAGGTCCTTCC
Source organism: Allium fistulosum (assembly GCA_030737815.1). Lineage (NCBI taxonomy): Eukaryota > Viridiplantae > Streptophyta > Magnoliopsida > Asparagales > Amaryllidaceae > Allium > Allium fistulosum. The sequence continues at coordinate 457,203,772 of CM060902.1, forward strand.
ATGCAAACCCCATAGGCCTCAACTCCAACCCTTGGGTGTCGGAAAGGGCGCTTGCAAGCAAATAAGCTGGGTCCTTTCATGCAAACCCCACATGTCTTGCTAAGGTCTCAATCCCACAAGGCGAAACATGCTTGCTACAACATACCTTGTACTTTTCTTTTATTTGCAGGTACAATAACAGAAATGAGAATCTCAAACACCACATGATGCAAAAAAAGTGTTCATAACAAACATGGAGCATGACACACTACCCGCCATGCTAGGTGCAATCGACCTATGACAATAAAAAAAGAAGGGAAAAGAAACAACGAAGACAACTAGGCTACAACCAACAACACACGACAACCTCCTTACTCATTTGGTCGGGTCAGAGAGTCAATCTGCTCAACCGTCAAGATAGCTAGTACAGCCTTAACCCTTCTGGTCAATTTGGCGGCTGCCTCCTCCCGGTACCTCTGGGCCAAAGCGGGCATCACCCCCGGGATCACAATAGGAAGATGGAAGTTGTTCAAGAAAGTGCCTACCGCCGTGTTAGTCAAAGAAGCCGACCAGTGAGCGTCCCTTTCTTGATGGACTCTCTCTTTCAATCCCTCAACGTCACCCGAGGGCAAGCAAGTCTGATGGGCATTCAAAAGCCATCGAAGACCCCCTACATCATGCTCAAGCCTCTCCTCAACCCTCTTCAGCCGTGTAACCTCTTCCATAAGCGATCCTTGATCGGCAATAGCCTGGTCTCTTATAGCCTCGGCGTCGAGTCTGCAGCGGTTGGCTTCTGCCACTTCTTTCTTAGCCAACTCCCTGGCTCGAACTATATCTACTTGAAGCGTCATCTCCACCCAACAAATTGGCTCTGACTTCTTCCAACTTTCCATGCCATCCGCTGTGCGGGCCATATTCTACTCCAACTCATCCCTCAGGGGAGTCAACCTGTCATGACCTTCCCCGGTTCGTCCGCAGTCCTCACCATCCATTGAGGACCACCATGAGAAGACTCCCCTACTTCTTCTAGGTCTTGCTCCTTATTAGGTCTCGCTTGTAAATTAACAAGCTCATCGCGGACTTACATCGCGCACGCATTCGCGCTTGCTTAAAAATAAGGCAGTCCGAGTTATTGGCATAAGGAGATGGAAGAAAAATGAGAAGGTAAACAGGTCTTACCACAACCAGTTCCTTGCACAAGCTGTCAATAACAGCCTGTAATCCGTGACCTGACCATTTAGAGCATGGCCAGTAAGAAATCCCTAAAGAATGAGCAGCAACCACTTGTAAGGTTCGTAGGAGTCTATCCAAGCCCTCCCTATTATATCCCAAACTAATCCACATAGAAATCGTCCCAACTTTCTCTTCATCCTCTACATTAGGCCCACGATACATGGAAGCATCAACATTGTCTTCATAAGCTTTGCCATGAGCCACCCTCGTTTCATCTACCGCGGGCTCCTGTCCTCCTACCCCCTATTGGTCCCTCCTCCTCAACCACTCTGGTCCTCTCCCATTTGCTACATAGGGACTCCTCAACACTGGACTCTTCATCAACATGAATCACGAAGCAAGAAGCATCGGCCGACACTTTGGTGGACGGCAAAGGAGAGACCATCATGGCTTTCCCCTGGCATCTTGTCCTGGAAGATCCATAGGGGGATCATTCGTGTCACAAGCTCCTCAAAATTGATCTAGCCCACTTAAACAAGAAAACATAACAAATTAGAAAATAAGAAACTAGTTGCGGTAAAGATAAACATAATTAACTACTAAGTGGAGCACCCCGGTTTCGGTTCCTAATCAGAGTAGCACAAGGTTCAGAATCATCCCCTTTAGTGTCTATAGGTCCTACTCTTCCTACATCCGACGGTCCAACATCCTGACTCCTATTTTTAGTAGGACCATCACCTAAGGAAGACCAAGTCACACTTTCTCTAAGGGTCTGGGGCAGAGGCTGGCCAAAAGTTCCATCTTATTTCACAGGATCATACTCCTGCCATTCCGATGGCACATCAGGTAGGGCGTTCGCATCAACTATGGGCCAGCTCTTGGCATCCCTCGGGCCAACATAATCGTCTGTACCAATGCACCCCTGACTAGCCTAGGAAAAAATGTGGATTTGTGTAAAGGAGATAAAATGAGGCAACTACTTGCGAGCTTCTTCGAAATCGTCTCCTTCTTCATTCTCTTCCGACTGGTTTCTGAGCCTTTCTCCATTTTTGTGAGGGCATGAATGGACTGACCCTCCAATAGCAGCTTAACTTCTCGGAGCATCTCGTTAGTCACTAAGTTGTCCAAATATCGAAGGGTATCGTCGGCACTCCGAAGGCCCAACACTTGCCTCTCCACTAACGTCGCCTCGGCCTGGCTCAACATTGCAGACCCTACAATAGGCAAATTATAAGAATGTCAGAAAGGAAAAGGAAAGAAAGGGTAGGAGGGATAAAAATCATAAAGAAAGTCCCACCAAAAGGTCGGAATGACCAAAAACACAACCCCTCATTCACAGCCCACGGGACAAAGAAATACTGAGATTTCCAACCGAAGACACCTTTCTCTGAAACCCCAGTATTCTTCATCTGGATGTGGTAGTAGGTCTCGGGGTGATGACCAATCTCTTTGTTAATGTTAAAGAGGCAGGTAACAAGGCTCATGGAAGTTGTCCCTAAGTGTAAGCAATGGCATGCTATACAAATGCCCACCAGATAACGAATGTCGTTCAGAGTAAGTTGACCCGAAGTGAGGCCGAGCTCGTTCAAAAGGGACGCAATGGTTGGATGCAGGGGCAAGGCTACTCCGACTTTCAAGTAACTCAAGGAGAATGTGTAGTAGTTTGGTGGGACGGTGTCGGCACATTCGTGGGCTTTCAGAAATTGGATCAAGTAAGAGGTACAACAAAATACGTTCAGCTCTCTGACGACGTTGTCTGGTCCACCCATGAAGTCAGAAGGGGCTATGGGAGTGAAACTCGAAACACTATCGGAAGCAGCCATCCTGTGATAAGATCATAGAAAACATTAGAAGACAAGCACAATGGATGCCTCCCCCTCAGGGACTAACCAGCCTCAAAATATGGTCAAATGAGGAGGGGCACCATTAGAAAGAAAAGAAAACCATCAGAAGGGACACAACCAAGGGGCACCCTGATGAAGAAATGAGCCATCGACAACCTAATGACAATGATAAACGGCAATGGAGGACATACCTGTTAATGGAGAATTTCGAAAAGTGTCAAAAGATTTACAATAAAGGCAGAAGAAATAGGGAAACAACAAAAAGGAAAAAAAGAGGTAGTTGCGTCTATTTATAGATCCTCACCAGCCAAATCGTGACCCTTCATCTCGAAAATATAACCAAATTCGGACCATTTAAAGAGATGTGACGTTAGGGTCAATTCAGATCCTTTGGCTCAGAAGTTACAGGGAAAAACAGATCACAAAGATACACATAGAAAGACGCGTGATAGCGGCATTAATTACACTATAGGCATTCATCAAATCAGTCATTTCATATCTGCAAGCAGGCCCCACCCACGAGGGCAGGCTTGGCGAAAAAATGCTGCTTAAAATTTTCGTAAAAGTTCAATAGGGCACGGCGGCTTCCCGCAGGGAGATAGATGCATCAGCCAAGCTAATTCGGGCTTCCTTGGGAACCGACTGACCCAAGGGCCGGCTGATTTATACACACCGGTTCCTCTCACATAAGGACAGAAAACCGACCGAAGTGGCTTTAAGGAGATAGAACGGTCAGACCAGCAGAGAAAAGCATACTTACTAAAGTCCCGTCACCTTGGAAAAGCGCCAATACAACCGCCCTTCCACCAACTGCTCCCATCCAACATGGAAAGAAGCAAGAAACCCTGAGTTACGCTGCTTGACATCTTGCAAAGAAGCAACCAGAGTACGAAAAGGCAGTTTGTCACCATATATGCATGTATCACTACCAACCCTCAAACTAGCAACCATCCCACGGTCTGAATCATCCCTCGGTCCAATCAATCGTACAGACCGTAGATATCCTTAGACAATCTCAACCGTAGATCAAAGAAGGCTTGCTCGTATAAATACCCCAAGCATTTCACCAGGCAAGGGGTCGGATTCAGAAAACTTAGAAGGATAACACTTCCCACCATACTCTTATCATCTTTAAGCATTCTCCATCATCTTCATGTACCCATTGTAATAATATATATATAGTGAGAATGATATATATAGTGGATGTAGGCATATATTTTGGTCGAACCACTCTAAAATCCATGTCTCTTTATTACTAGCATTCCATCATTATTTCGCGATCATATACTGCAAAGCTAACAACGTCATTAAGATCCCACTCTCTCACATTTTCCGAGGTTGATTAGACATTCTGTCTCATTGACGGAATTTTTAGTCAACATATGTATATACCTATAATATATATATATATAATAATTTAGTTAAGGCCTATTAGCTTAAGTGGTAAGATCCCTAAACCGTGTTATAGAAATCTCGGGTTTGAACCCAGAGAACACCAAAATTAGTGCTCTGCTTAAAATTAAGTATCACTCTTGTTATCAAAATAAGAACACCATGATGAGAACTCATTTTACTTATCAGTTACATTAGTTTCATTTATTTTAAAATTCAACATATTTAGGTTTTGTTTAGATATTAAGTAAAATTTGATTATGTTATAGATGATCAATAGTTGAAAAGTTTATGCTTAAATTATTTAAGTTGTTGATGAGTTTAACCATGTGAATAACATAAATGATAATATTGACGATGACAAATAAAGTAGATGAGTATTTTGAAGATGTTATAAGCTTAACTTAAAACAGAACGAAGGGTTTAAAAAATCAGACGACTTAAATATTAATGTAAATGGATTAACTTGAATGAGAATTTTAAATTACGAGCGAGATGAATGTTAAATAAAATTAGGGAATTAAGGTTAAAATATTAAGTTTTTTTATTTTAATACTAAACAATTAATAACATAACAAAATATCTTTGATGAGATTAAAATCCATGACATCTAACCATTAACAAAACAATCCATGTAGAAATATAAATAGTCAGATACTAAATACACCAATGCAAAAGCGACTGCAGTGGGAACTTGATTGGCCAATAGCAAGTTAAAAATGTAGCCTACCCTCGATGGACCTCATATAAATAATATTGGATGGAAAAAATATAGTCTCCTCATTTGTAATCTGATCGAATTATTATTATTTTAATCTAATATGATTGAATTGTTAACATACGTACATACTTATATGCGTGTATGTATATACATATACATATACATATACATATACACATACATATACATATACACATACATATACATATACATATACATATACATACATATATATATATATATGTATGATTATAGCACCATTTGTAGCCTTTGATACCGGCCACATATTTATATTTAAACATTTGATCCATGTGATAGGAGAGAGAAAGAATAACTATTTAAATAGAAACTTATGCCTGATATTAGGGTTACAAAATGGTGCTAAATAATGTTTATTTTGCATAATTTGCAGTCCCGATATAATTGTATTTACATATTTGATCCATGTGACTAAAGGAAGAAAAAACAAATATTTTGTGGAGAAATAGGAATGATAGCCTCACAATATTTCATCATAGGCTGTAAATAGAAAACAATTAAAAGGCTAGCATCCATTATACAGTTGCCAGCTATACTTGGTTTTAGCCTGTAATTAGCATGTAGTTAGACAATTATAATTTAGAAAATAAGCAACAACTAGTAGAATTAGGCTATATATAGTACAGAGTGCGTGTAGAATCAGAAATTAGCGATAAAACTAATTATTCATCATATTCAATGTTCTCCTAAAAAATTCAATAGTCAAAAATTTCAATATGGCATCTGAGCTAGGACTTCAACTAATTCAACTAATACGTATGTGCTTAATCGCCATGCATGTGTCGTGCCACCCGAAATACTATGATCACGTAGTTGGCTCAAATACGCCACACATAAAGAGGGCGCGACGAAAATTTAAGTCCTACATTCCGATATATATAAACAAGATCCTGGATAAATACTAAGAGACTACTATTCACATTGACCAATTAATTTTGTGAATGACTAATTAGTTCTCCAAACTAAATAAAATTACTAAAAGTTGTATCAGAGCAGGTCTGATCCTGACTCAAAAGTTCCACAACAATATCAAAAGCTACAGATAACAAAGAACTACAGTCAGTTCAGCATGTCTCAATCCAACAACACTAAACTCACAAATATCATACTCAACAGCAATAGAAATAACATTCCCTAGTCTAGATTAGTAATAATTGGTCTTGGTGGTAAAGGGAAATTAAGCCTTTCACTGGAAAAACGGAAAAACCCAAAGCTGCAAAGCCAACTCCCGAAGAGAAAGAAAAAATAGAAGAATTGAAGACAACCGACAAATTAATCATATCATGGCTATTCAACATAATGGAACCCCAAATTTCAAATGTACTCATGTACCCCAACACATCGCAGGAGGTTTGGGACAAAGCCAAAAGAAGGTATGGTCAACAAAAAAATTTCACTCATATCTTTAGTCTTGAATAAGAGCTTGTCCAAATTAAATGGAGTACCCAAAGTAATAACAAGTTAGTGACCGAAATTATGTCAAAATGGGAAGAGCTCAATGTCTATCTCCCACCAATAACAGACCCAATTAAAACCAAAAAAAAATCCAAACAAGACTTAAATTTTACCTACCTGGGGGCTCTCGATCCAAGCTATGAATCGATCAGGTCTCAAGTCATGGCAACAACCGAGATGCCAGGTTTTGCTGATGTCGTGATAAGAATTGAGCAAGGGCAATCTTGGTGAGCACTCATGAACCATCGGCTGTCGAAAATCAAGAGAATAAGGCATTTTTGGTAAAATACTCAAACCCTAGTTTCAGAGATACTGTCAAAGAGAATGGAGCTTTGAGCACCATGCTATGCAGCTACTGCAAGAAAGCAGGGCATAACCGCGATGGTTGCTGGTTCCTCCATCCCCACCTCCGATCGGTCAGAGAAAAGGGATAATAAATTTGTTGGTTTTATCAAAGGAGCGGAGATAGGAGGGGATGAATCTAAGTTGGCTCAATGGACTCAACCAAATAACAGCTCCACTTCAGCAGGGTCTTCTATGGCTCAAATGGTGGAACTAAATCAACTGCTAACTCGGTTAAATAGTTTGTTACAACAACAAATTTTGATTTTTGTACATTCTAACGTTATTTTTAATTCATCCAAAATCAACAACAATTTTAAAATTGCAAGTATGTGTCAATATACAAATAGATAGTTAATTAACTCAGGTACTACTGATCACATGACGCAGAACAAAAATAAATTAACCAATGTTAAACAAAATAAAGAGCCTCAACATGTAACTGTTGCCGACAGAGATAAAGTTCAATTTCATGGTTTTGGTATATCAAAGTATATCACAAAAGATGTGAAAAATATTTTGTATTTTCTATATTTTAATTCAAATTTATTTGCAATTAGTAAAATAACTCATGAACTAAATTGCAATGTATATTCTCACAGTATAAAGTGACCTTTAAGGATCAAGAATCAGGGAAGAAGATTGGTGAGGGATGTCTAAAAAATGGCCTCTATTATCTTGAAGAAAACACCAACAAATGTCATGCGTCATTAAATTTAGTAGATCATGACAAATTGTTGCATTGAAGATTTGGTCATCTATCTGATCAAATTTTGAATAAACTTTTTTCTTATAAATTAGATTTCAAAAATTGTGATGTTGTAAGCTTTCAAAACAAACCAGATTGCCATTTTCTTTATCTACTAATAAGTCAGAAAAATGTTTTGATTTAATTCATTCTGATGTTTGGGGTCAAACCCATGTTGATTCTTATAATCATTGTAAATATTTTATCATATTTATTAATAATTTTTCCCGCACTACTTGGGTTTACCTTTTAAAAGAGAAAAATGAAGTTTTTTCATGTTTTCAAGAATTTTACGATTTTATAGGAAATCAATATATTGCAAAAATTAAAATTTTTTGATCTAAGAATAGGACAGAATATGTAAACAAAAATTTCATAAAATTTTCTAAACAAAAAGGAATTTTACACCGAACCACTTGTATTAATACACCTGAACAAATAGAGTTTTAGAAATAAAAAGTCAACATTTATTTGAAGTCACTAGATCTTTTTTTTCTCAAACTAATGTTCAAAAATCTTACTAGTCAGATGTTGAGCTAACTACAACTTATCTCATAAATAGATTGCCAAGCCACTACTAGAAATACAGTATATAGCCACGACAGTGTTCCAACGGCCGCCAACGGGGGGTTCCAACGGCTACCAACGGCTCGTTATTTTTTTAACAAGTCGTTGGTAGCCATTGGTAACCGTTGAAAAATTGCCGTTTGCGACCGTTGGAAATATTCGTGTAAACCTGCAGCTGGCCGAGAACAGATTTCATTCTACTTCATTCACCAAAAAACACCAAAACCTCCACCCTCTTCCTCCACTCCTCCTCTTTTCTTGCACCCAGCCTCCCCACGCAACCGGCAGCCACTCCGACGCCATCAATCAACACCAGCGGCCTCTCTCCATCCAATTCCACTCCAAAATCAGGTTTTGCCTAAAACCCTAAATTTTAAAATTTTGCTAATTTTATGTTTAATTGTTTGTTATAGTTGTATCTAATGGCCTATTGATCGTTTATTATACCAAACTAAGTGCTAATTACAATTATTACCATCCAAATGTCCAAATTGTTTGTGTATATATATTATGCACATATATACATATGTTGATAATTTAGTGTAAATGCGCATTTGAGTTAGCGTTAGATTAGTTAGGATTGCTTTAAATTATTTTGTGTATGTTTTGTAAAATATTAGGCAAACATGAATTAGTCGAATATTTTACGAACATGAATTATATCTTTTAGTAATATGATCTCTTAGTGAAATTTTGGCATATATGATTGCTTTAAATTATATCTTTTAAAGTATTAGACAAACAAAATTTAAATATCTTAGTGAATTTTTGGCCCCGTCTGACAAGTGTTGTATATGATCGTTGTATGAATATTCGTTTTTATTGCAAAACGGATATTCATATTCATCTGATACAATATTTGTTGGATTTGTCCCTGTATTGGACAAGTTACAAACACTATAAAGTAATTAGGTTTCGTAAATCATATCGTTATAAACAGTTCACAAAATTTCGACGGCATTTCCTTTTTGTTCCTTGTGTACATGCATTGTGTACGATACAAGGAACACGGAGGAAGTACTGCCGAAATTTTGGAAAATCGTTTATAATGATATGATTTAAGAAATGTAATTACTATTGTGTTTGTAATGGGAAGTAGGATAACCGACCATCACAAAAGGTACAAAAATGTAAAAAAAAATAGCAAGAAATATAACTTTGTATATAAACGAAAATGGATTATAAAAAATAGTAAAATCTAAAATGTGTTTATCGAATTTGACTAATAGTTTTTTTTACTATTGATCATAGGTTTTACAGTAGGAAAAATGGTCAATTATTTTATTGATCGGAGCTGGATGTATCAAAGAAGAGAAATGGGAGGCTCAATAAGTACACATTTTCTTAACGGGGTAAATGTGTTTGTCGAATTTGCTTTAAGTAATATTGGAAACGACGTAGAAATTCGTTGTCCATGTAGTAGGTGCAAATTGTTGAAGCATTTAGTACCGAATATGGTTAGGATTCATTTGCGCCAATATGGTTTCGTAACCAATTATTTGGTGTGGGATCGTCATGGAGAAATTATAACACGTAACGAAGAACAATCAATAGAGGTCATTAGTGATGAAGTTAGTACGACGAATCTCATAGAACATATGGTTGAAGATGCAGCACGATCAATGTTCCCTACCGTTGAAATTAATAACGACGATGTTAACGTCGAAGAGGAACCAAATGTTAGAGCGAAAAAAATATATGATTTATTGGATGCTGCTAAGAAACCTCTTTGGAATGGATGTACTAGCGGCACTCAATTATCGGCAACTGCAGAGTACATTGCGATGAAATCAAAGTACAACTTCACAGAAGCCGGATTTACGGCTGTTGTACAAGCTGCTAAACGCCATATGCCATCAGATAATTTAATGTGCGAAAATTATTATGAAGTGAAAAAACTAATGTCATCTTTCGGTTTGCCGTATCAAAAAATTGATACATGTCTAAATGGTTGCATGTTGTTTTGGAAAGATGATGTCAGTCTTCGGAATTGTAAAATATGTAATCAAGAAAGATACAAGCCAAGGAAAAAAGGGAAAAGAAGTTCCATACAAGCGTATGCATTATTTACCTATCACTCCTAGACTTCAAAGGTTATATGCATCATCTGTAACAGCGCATCATATGAGATGGCACAGTGTGAGAACACCTGAAGAAGGTACGTTAACACACCCATCTGATGGAGAAGCATGGAAGTATTTTGATAAGAAATATCCCGATTTCGCAGCGGAGAGCCGTAACGTTAGACTAGGTTTGTGTAGTGATGGATTTTCACCATTTTCTCAGTTTGGTTCTAAATATTCATCTTGGCCTATAATAATCACACCTTACAATCTACCCCCGTGGATGTGTATGAAAACTCCATATATGTTTCTCACAATTGTCGTCCCTTGCCCTGATGATCTGACACAGGGTATCGATGTTTACTTACAACCGTTAATCGAAGAGTTGAAAACATTGTGGTATGAAGGAGTTGAAACATACGACGTATCAAAAAAGAAAAATTTTCGGATGTTCCCTTCTCTGTTATGGACTATTAGCGATTTTTCTGCATATGCAATGCTTTCGGGTTGGAGTACGGCCGGCCGTTTTACTTGTCCTTACTGTATGGAAGAAACACGAGCATTTTCTTTACGGCATGGGAAGAAAATTTCATGGTTTGATTGTCATCGACGTTTTCTCCATATTAATCATACTTTTAGAAGAGACAAAAAAACTTCATAGCTAATAGACATGAGACTTTACAACCACAAACGATTTAGTCAAGTGAAGATATATATGAACTTGTAAAAGATTATCCAAAGATACATGAAACCGGGCAGCAAACTGAAATCCAAGGTAAATCGACGTTTCATAATTGGTGCAAACAGAGTATATTCTGGGAGTTGCCTTATTGGAAAAATCTCTTAATCCGTCATAACATTGACGTGATGCATAACGAGAAAAACGTATTCGATAATGTGTTTAATACACTTTTGAATGTTAAGGGAAAGACTAAGGACGATCTGAAATCAAGACGTGATATAGAAGAAATATATAATCGTCCTGAGCTTCATATGAAGCCAAATGACACTAACAAACCCAAAGCATGTTATGAATTAGATAGCAACCAAGTTAAAGTACTGTTAAAATGGGTGGAAGGATTACGATTTCCTGATGGAATTTCTTCTAATCTTCGTAGATGTGTCGACTATAAGAACGGAAGACTGAGTGGGATGAAAAGCCATGTTTGTAATGTAATGATGCAAAATTTGTTACCCGTCGCTTTCAAAGAATTGTTGCCCGTAAAAGTTTGGAAGGTTATAACAGAACTTAGTTTATTTTATAAGGAGCTTTGTTCAACTAAGTTAAAATTTGACCGTCTTCGTAAACTTGAGGTAGAAATCCCTATACTGCTCTACAAACTGGAGAAAATATTTCCTCCAGGTTTGTTCAATGTAATGGAGCATTTACCTATTCATCTTCCATTTGAAGCACGTCTTCGAGGTCCTGTGCAATATGGATGGATGTATCCATTCGAGAGGTATGTTGTTAATACTGAGTATGTAATTTAACTATAATTAAAAATCAATATTGATATGAAATATTTTTTATTAGGTACTTAAATCATTTAAAGAAAAAAGTGAGACAAAAAGCTTGAGTTGAAGGTTCGATTTGCAAATCATATATCAAAGAAGAAGCATCGTTCTTTTTCTCTCATTATTTCAATGATCATGTGAATTTATCATTTCAAAGTGTTGCGCGTAATGATAAGGCCGTCGAACAAGATTTTTCTTCTGTAGCAATGTTATCTATTTTTAAACAACATGGTCGACATGCTGGAAAATGTGTAGAAGTATGGTTAGATGATAGAGATTACCATGTAGCACACACGTATATTCTTCTTAATTGTCTAGAAGTTGCACCATTTATTAGGTAATTATCAGATTACAAGTTTTGATAAATTTAATTTAATACTGCATGTGTAAATTAATAATAAAGCAATATATTGTTTTTGTTTGCAGTGTTTATGAATCACAAAATCCAAACGGCGATTTAAGCAAAAATTTCGCTACTTGGTTTTCGAACTACGTTTGTGATCCTACAAATAATGTGGTCGATGAAGGATTAAAACATTTGGCGTTGGGACCGAAAAGGAAAGTCAAAACGTATCCAATATTTTTTGTTAATGGATATAAATTCAACACCAAAGAATACGGTGCTGAAAAATTAACAAACAATACCGGTGTATTTGTTAAAGGCAGTGATGATCCTAATAATCATATACATGATTTTTATGGCGTGTTAACCCAGATTTTGCAATTGACATATTTTATAAGACCCGTAGAGAAAGTTTTTTTGTTTAGATGCAACTGGTTCAGCAATGTTCCAGGTTCTGGTATTAACGTGCATCCAAATTATAATCTTATAGAAATAAAACATACCTCCCGTTATCAGCAGTACGATCTGTTTGTACTAGCCAAACAAGCCCTACAAGTTTATTACGCCCCTTATCCGTCTCTAAAAAGAGATAAAGCGGATTGGTCTGCGGTTTTTAAAACCAAGGCGAGATTTACATTCGATGGAAAAAATATTCCAGAAGAACAAGCCTATCAAGTAGATATCGAAGAAAATGTTGAAATCACAATCACAGACGATCAAACTGATTTTGGACAATTAAATGATGAGACAAATGTATTAGTCGAAGCATTTGAGAGTGTAGAGGAAAACGATATAGAACACGAGATCGAGTCTGAATCAGAAAACGACGAGGACTGAGTAATATCCGGTAATTTTTACAATTATATATTCACGCACACGCATCACATATATGTCATCATCATCATTACATGCACCACATATCATCATCATTTTATCTATGTCTATAATTAAAAATGAAACTTTCAACAGGTATTATGTCAGGCTCCAAACGTCGTAGCTCTTCTCGCTCGGCCGGCGAGAGTAGTGGTGAGCCTCCGGCTCGACCACTTGTATATTTGCAGCCGAAGGCTGATGGAGCGTAAGTATCAAAATTAAAATCATAACAATATAAATTTGTTCATACATATATATACTTGTCTAAAGCTTTGTTTTATTTAACACGGGGGATTTGATTTTTAAGAATTTTGAGTCCCTTAGAAATTCTTAAGAATAGGAAAATAGACCTTTATCACATAAGAATTTTTGGATGTACATGTTTCGTACACATAAAAAGACATGACAAGCTAGATAAAAACGCTGTTAAAGCCATATTTTTAGGATACTCATCCCAAAAAAAGAGGTGTAAATGTTATGATCCAAAAAACCATAAAATTTATATCTCACAAGATGTATCATTTTCTAGAAATGAATCATATTATCAAATAGGTGAACAAGAAAATTCACAAGGTGGATCGGTCATATTGTCTCCAAATAATTTCATGTTTCTTGAAGAAACAAATCAAGAATAGGTTGAGCATACAAATGAAAACAATTAGGCGAATCAAGTGCAATTCCTTTAGGAGGAGAAGAAGAGATAAATGAGTCAAGTGAAGAACTAACTCATGAAGGACCAACTCAAGAAGAAATTGCTGTATGAAGATCTACAAGACAAAATCGACCTCCCATCAAATTAATGGATTATGTATCACAACAGGTGATGTATGCAATACAAGATTTTGTTTTCATGTAATATGGTATCCCATTCATACCGAGCCTACTTGAGTAGCATTACTAACCAAATAGAACCAACCAACTTTAGTGAAGTCAATCAAAGCCCAATTTGGCACAGTCTATGAATGAAGAACTTCAAGCCTTAGAAAAAAAGGGCACATGAGTTATTATTAATTTGCCAAAAAATAAAAAACTTGAAGGTTGCAAATGAGTATACAAAATCAAATACAATAGTGATTGTATAATTGAAAGGTACAAAGCTAGGTTAGTGGCCAAGAGATTTACCCAAACTTATGGTATTGACTACCAAGTGACTTTTGCACCAATAGAAAAAATGAATATGGTTAGAATTTTGCTATCAGTAGCAACCAACTTGGGATGTGATTTGTCTTAAATGGGTATAAAAAAATGCATTCCTTCAAGGAAATTTAGAAGAAGAAGTCTATATGACTCTTCCTTCGAGCCACAAAAGTCAGCCAAACTCATCAGTCGTATGTAAATTAAAAAAGACGATCTATGATCTAAAGCAATCTCCAAAAGCATGGTATGCCAAGCTAAGCTTTTCTTTTTTAAAGATTTTTTTTTTTAAAGTACCGTTGATTCCTCTATGTTCATCAAATACTCACAAAACACCACCACTATTATTATGGTTTATGTAGATGACATTGTCATCACTGAAAATAATAAAGATGAAATTAAAAGGGTTAAATAATATTTGAAAAATGAATTTGACATCAAAGTCCTTGGATAACTTTCATATTTTCTTGAAATAGAAATAGCCCACTCAAGTAAAGGATTATTTTTATCCCAAAGAAAATATGTTCTTGATTTGTTAAAATAGACTGTTGAATTGGAAGCTAGCTAAACCAGCTAGTACTCTTATGGAGATAAATATTAAACTAGGAATTGAAGAATGTGAGATATTATCTGACATAGAACAATATCAGAGGATAGTAGACAAATTAATTTACTTTACAATAACAAGAGCTGACATTATCATTGCAATTAGTATCATAAGTCAACTTATGCATGCATGCTCCATGTACTAAACACTTGAGTCCAGTTGATAGGATATTGAGATACGTTAAAGGCACTTAAGGTTAAGGAATTTGGATGTAGAAAAATAATTCTAACAATGTAGTTGGTTTTTCTGATGCAGATTGGACCGGAAGTTACGACAAAAAATCAACCACAGGGTTTTGTACATTTATAGGTGGTAATTTGGTCACTTGGAAAAACAAAAGGCAGAATGTTGTGGCTAGATCAAGTACAGAAGAAGAATATCGAGCCAAAGCATTTACAGCAAGTGAGCTTATCTGGATTAAACAATTACTTGGTAACTTAAAGATAAAGCACACAAGAACAATGCAAATGTACTGTGATAATCAAGTTGTACGGCATATTGCATCCAATCCAATCTTCCACGAGAGGAAAAAACATATAAAGGTAGATTGTCACTTTGTTGGAGAAAAGTGCAATCGAGGGAAATAGAAACTCCATTTGTTAGATACAAAGAGCAACTGACATATATTTTCATAAAATCACTCGATAAGGCTAGCCATCTGAACATATAAACTCTACAAGTTGGGTTTTATAGATTTATTCGAACTCCACTTGAGGAAGAGTGTAGAGAAATGGGAATGATCGTCACAGAATATTTCATCGTAGGCTGTAAACATGAAACAAAAAAAAGCTAGCATCCATTATACAACTGTCGGCTATACTTGATACTTAGCATGTAATTAAGGTGTAATTTTGTAATTATAATTTAAGAAATAACCAACAGCCGGTAGAATTAGATAATATATAATTATATTCAGGGAGCTTGTAGAATTAGAAAATAACAATAAAACTAATTATTATCATATTCAATTTTCCTCTCAAAAATTCAATGTATTTGAATAGAAACATGTGGCTGATATTAGTGGGCTAGAAAATGGTACTAAATAAAATGGGCTACAGACCCTAGCTCACACACTCACGTACACGTATGTGTGTGTAAATGCGCACGTGCATGTACACACATATACATACATACACACATACATATATATCTATATATAGATATGTATGTATGTATACACACACATCACACACATATACATATATATAAACATACACAGTGAGACACACACATCTATACCAACTGTTGATTCTAGTTAGATAATCCGGGAATTTGAATTCGCCCATTGAAGAAATCACAGTCAAACCGATACATACTATACTACATGGATATCGTTGCCTGCCAAAATTTAAGAAAACTAATAAATAATACACAAAGGATAAGCTTTATTAAGTAAAAGTAGCTGTTGGGACTTTGAGCCCATAAAAACCATACATAATTGGTACTGAAAATCGTGATGACACAATATACACACAGCTCATATATGCATATACTAGGGCATTATGATTCAATAACAAACACTCGTATACAATGATGTATAAATAATAAGAAGTATATAGATAACTTAATTACTGGGGGCATTGATAATCAGAGTCGACATGCTTGCCACAATCGTTGACCAAAACCTGCAATGCGATGGGAAGTAAAAGTTTCAGATTAAGAACATTGGCCTTAATGGTAACGCACAAGCAAAATGCTGCATCAGCATCAGTGAGTTCAGATAACAGAGGGCAACAGCTCTCCTTGGCACTTGGTCCAATCAAACCATGCAACAAACCACCCAAAACATCAGCACATGCAGTGAGTTTGAGTATATCTATTGGGCATTGTGCAGGTTTAGTGGGCGTGGGTGTAGGTGGTGTAGGCGTGGGTGTAGGCGGTGTTGGTGTAGATGGAGGTGATGGCTTTGGTTTGGGAGTTGGTGGTGTAGGTTTCGGTTTGGGTGATGGTGGCGGCCAGGGACGGACCTATTTATAATTTGGGGTGGGCGGCTGCCCACCCCAAAAAAAAAAAAAAAAAAAATCGCCAACGGCAGCCAGCGACTACGATTTCAGTTTCATTCTTCAATCCTTCTTTTCCAGTCTCAGTCCTTCTTCAGTCTCCAGGAAAAATCTAGTAAGTTCTCAATTTTAGATTTGAATTCCATAAATCCTAGTTTGCATTGTGAATTGTAATTGATGTTCTTAATTTTAGATTCGAATTTTAGATGTAAACATAAATCTAAACCCTAGTTACTAGTTAGGCAGTACTCTGGCAATGAAGTTGCAACTTGCAAACAAATACCAATGAATAGATACTAGCAGTAGCATTGTATTTGTAGCAATGAAGTGCTTGACCGATAAATTGACAGTAAATTGTGCAAATTATGCAGTAAATTGTAGCACAGTAGCCTATTTTGTTGATACTGGCAGCAAGTATTTGTGGCACAGTAGGCTATTTTGTTGATACTGGCAGCAAGTATTCATAGCGCAGTAGGCTATTTTGTTGATACTGGCAATAAATTGTAGCAAATTATTTAATTTTCTTCTATTATTCGTCCACCGCAAAATAAATTCCTGGTTACGTCCCTGGTGGCGGCGAAGGGCATGGAGTTTCCTTTGGTGGTGGCAGTGGTGGACTTTTAGGAGTAGGGCAAGTTGGGCAAGCAATGGAGAAGATGAAGAGGGACAGTATAACTGTCAATACGAGGGTACAGTTTTTCATGTTCGCTTGGAGCTTGGAATTGGTGATGATAAGAGAGCATTGAGGTCTCCTTTTATACAAGTATGAATGCATGCATCCTGTAAATAACTGTTGGATATAGTGGCATTAATATATTGTTTTTGTGGACTTCGAGTGCTAGTGTACTACACTTTCAAGTTTCAGCAAAGTCATTTGTGTTTTGGCGTTTGTTATACAGTGAGCTTCTTCTTTAGTATTTCGATGGTGTGCTTCAACCTTTACTGCCAACATATGTTGGTCAACCTGATGTAAGAACACAATATAGTTTACCTAAGATATTTAACTGGATATTTATGTTCTGAAAACAAAGTTCCTACCCAATTATAGATGAATACAGGAGATGCCAAAAATAAGCAGCTATCTCTATTGTCATATACAGAAAACTAAGGTCAATTGTATCCTACTATACCACTCTTCCAGAAATCATCAAGTAGTTGGATTTCAGACCATGCGTACTATTCAAGTAAATCGGTTAAATCTGCACAATTGTACCAGCTTGACATATTCTGTGGCCACGGTGGATACCAAATAATTGAAGAAAATATGTGTCACACGCATACGCATGTGCACTACAAGATCGTTTAAGTTCTGCATAAACCACAAGGCAATACTACCTTTTATATTAGCAAGGGAATATTCATACACACACATGATTTCACAAACTTAGAATTTGTACACTTTCACATTTTGTGAACTTATGAATGAAACGGAAAGAATGAGAAAAATAAATTAAAGCTCAAAGATGGAAACTGAAAGAGATCTACTTTTTATTTATCACATTTAACCTTTTGTAGGCACTACGTTTCCTGACATACGAGAAAAGAAACACAAAACTAGGACAACTATAATGGTAAACTGATCAAGCAATACCTAAAATACTGTAGCCATGTGCTACTTGCTCCATTATTTCTACGGAGCAGGACAAACAAAATATAGAACATATGTTTAAGTTTTAACAGCCTCCCTTGAACTGATATCTATAGGAATCAGTTCACTGTGCTACTACTGTGCAACATCCATTGAAGAACATACTCCAAACATTCTTCTAAGCTTCACAAATGTTGCTTTCTACAACTCCATCGTTGCATAAATTCCGCAAGAAGTAATATCTCACGTCAATGTGTTAGCTTCTCCTATGTAAAACTGGATTCTTGGAGAGTTTTATTGTAGAGAGATTGTCACAATAAATCATACTTGGATGCTGTTGTTGGTTGTGTAAAACTTTAAGTAATATTCTAATACATATGACTTGACATAAACCTGTCGTTGCAGCAACGAACTCTGCTTCTGTACTTGACCAAGTTGCAATTTATTGTTTCTTTGAGGACCAGGACAAGGCACCAGAATTCAACATAAGCACTGCTCCATAAGTGCACTTTCGGTTATCAACATCTCCTGCGTAATCACCATCTGTAAGACCAATTAAATCTAATTTTTCACCCCTTTTGTATAGAATTCCAAAATCTGCTGTTCCTTTTAAGTAACATCAAATACTCTTTGCTGCCAAAAGATGAATTTCAGTTGGATTTTCCATTTATCTACTGATTAAATAAACTGCATGCAAATATCTGGTGTTGTGGACGTCAAATACATAAGGCTGCCAACTATATATTTGCTTGTATAGAATGCTGTCCACCTTTTTTCTTGTTCCATTCCTTGACAATTTCAGACCAACTTCACTTGAGGTGGTGACAAAGTTAATTACAATCTTTCATTATAAACCCATCCAAAATTTCTAGAGCATATTTCTTTTAGAAAATAAAAATACCAGCATGTGTTTGCTTTACCTCAATGCCAAGAAAAGTGCATCAGCCCCAAATCTACCATATCAAATTCTTTTATCATGGACTTCTTAAAATCAGCAAGCATTATTTCTTCATTAAATAAGACCATCAACATACACTACTAGAAATACAGTATATAGTCACGACAGTGTTCCAACGGCCGCCAACGGGGGTTCCAACAGCTACCAACGGCTCGTTATTTTTTTAACAAGCCGTTGGTAACCGTTGAAAAATTGCCGTTTGCAGCCGTTGGAAGCCGTTGGAAATATTCGTGTAAACCTGAAGCTGGCCGAGAACAGATTTCATTCTCCTTCATTCACCAAAATACACCAAAACCTCCACCCTCTTCCTCCACTCCTCCTCTTTTCTTGCTCCCAGCCTCCCCACGCAACCGGCAGCCACTCCGACGCCATCAATCAAAACCAGCGGCCTCTCTCCATCCAATTCCACTCTAAAATCAGGTTTTGCCTAAAACTCTAAATTTTAAAATTTTGCTAATTTTATATTTAATTGTTTGTTATAGTTGTATCTAATGGCCTATTGATTGTTTATTATACCAAACTAAGTGCTAATTACAATTATTATCATCCAAATGTCCAAATTGTTTGTGTATATATATTATGCACATATATACATATGTTGATAATTTAGTGTAAATGCGCATTTGAGTTAGCGTTAGATTAGTTAGGATTGCTTTAAATTATTTTGTGTATGTTTTGTAAAATATTAGGCAAACATGAATTAGTCGAATATTTTACGAACATGAATTATATCTTTTAGTAATATGATCTCTTAGTGAAATTTTGGCCAATATGATTGCTTTAAATTATATCTTTTAAAGTATTAGACAAACAAAATTTAAATCTTTTAGTGAATTTTTGGCCCCGTCTGACAAGTGTTGTATATGATCGTTGTATGAATATTCGTTTTTATTGCAAAACGGATATTCATATTCATCCGATACAATATTTGTTGGATTTGTCCCTGTATTGGACAAGTTACAAACACTATAAAGTAATTATGTTTCGTAAATCATATCGTTATAAACGGTTCACAAAATTTCGACGGCATTTTCTTTTTGTTCCTTGTGTACACATGCATTGTGTACGATACAAGGAACACGAGGGAAGTGCTGCCGAAATTTTGGAAAATCGTTTATAATGATATGATTTAAGAAATGTAATTACTATTGTGTTTGTAATGGGAAGTAGGATAACCGACCATCACAAAAGGTACAAAAATGTAAACAAAATAGCAAGAAATATAACTTTGTATATAAACGAAAATGGATTATAAAAAACAGTAAAATCTAAAATGTGTTTATCGAATTTGATTAGCAACGGCTACCAACGGCTTATTGGTCAGTTTATTGCAGCGGCTTCCAACGGCGTCCATCGGTTACTTGCCGTTGGTAGCCGTTGAAAATGCCGTTGGAATAGCCCCGTTGCTTCCGTTGGAAGCCGTTGGAAAGCGTGAACGCTATTCCAACGGCATTTCCAACGGCTCCCAACGGCCGCCAACGGCTTGGAGCCGTTGGAATAGCCTTTTCCCCTTGTAGTGATACAACATATTATTAGTATATTCTTATGACCTTATCATCCCCGTATCTATATAACAAATTTCCTTTAGTTTAACGGATGGAGTTGGGAGGAGATAAATCAAAGATAAAGGACGAATGTAATTTAATGTACAAAAGATATCAAACGGTGTAAATATGATAGGCATCTCGTTCTTAACTCTGTTGAACAACAACGCAACAGCTATTCTCCACCTCTCCATCAAACATGACCTCACGTACTCCACTGCTCCCTAGAGTTGCTCATCGCCCACTTCTCCATCATACCATTTCACCTGCATACTGTAAACTCATCTTCTTTTGCTTGCACCACCAAAATCTTAAGTAGTGTTTGGTTTGATATTTTTAGTTTTGGGTTTTCGTCCATACAAAAATGCACATGACGTATGTATATTGTCGAAAACGACTAATATTAGAAAACGAAGTTAACATACAAAATAGAAAACAACTTTTTTTATTTTTCGTGTTTTGAAAAATAACACAAGCACATGAAACAATCTATACATTCATCGTCCTTTTATCCGCTTCGTCCTCCCATCTGTATTTCTTTCATCTCCTCCGTCGTCCCTTCATTCTTCTCATATCTGAGAGATACATATTGAAAATCGAAAACATAAAATTTGTTTTAAACCAAACACTATATTATATTTCCAGATACTACTCTCTTCTCTACGTTGTTAAATTTTTATTTTCATTTATTTATGACCCACAACACTACGTTTGTGCATTCATGGCTATTGCTGCTTTGATTATTATTTTTTACTCCATTAACATGTTTGTGTACAAACTGCTTGACTGAATGTTGCATAACAAGTGTGATCCAAATACACTAGTTATATTTTTCTTCTTTGCTCATTTTTGTACAGAATTCCGATGGTAGATCAATATGAAGCAGGTATTATTATATTCGTTCATACTCGTAGGACATGCTCATGTACTTTTTCGTCGCCTCCATTATATGAACATTACAAAATGGTAATACAAATCAGAAGAGAGAAGCATTGAAGACCAATAACAATGAATCTTCTGTTGTAGTGAAGTTTGAAATAGATGAAATAAAAGTGAAGGCAGAAGTTAATGAAATAGCAGTGAAGGTTGAAGTAGATGAAACGCCTAATAACGAATGAAAAATATGTAAGATTGTTAAATAGCAGTGAAGGTTGAAGGCATCATTAGCCGTTGCTACGCGACACAAAACTTTTGCACTTTAGCCGTCGCTAGCCGTCGCTAATTTGAAACATACAGGCCATTGCTAGCCGTCGCTATACTGAACCAAAATTTGTGCACTTGCACAGCCCATATACATTTCAAACAACAACCATCAAATACCATCATCACAGCCAATATATACTATATTCATCAACTATAACCATCATATATTCATCATATAACATCACTATACATTCAAACAATATAAAATCCAACAAAACCAAACAAAATCATATACAATCCCAACAACAATACATATCATGTCAACCAATACAAGTCATCAAAATATGTACATAGTTTCCCAACCAAAATGTGTACATAGGTTTCCAACCACAACTACAAACCATCAAAATATGTACATAATATCCCGAAATATATATACACCAAACCAACCAAAATGTGTATATACCAAACTAAGGAATGAGCAAACAAGCATACCTATTCCTCACCATCGCTGCCATCCTCTCCAGGCATCCTCCCATGCTGTTGCAAATAACCTACAATCCGCTCATCCAGCTGTTGCTCGAAAAAACTCTTCCTCCAATCATTTATTTCATCCACTGTTTTCTTCAACTGAGCAATCTCCTCTTCTTGCTGGGACCTCCTGTATGCACTATGTGATCTCATCGCCTGTAAAATAGTTCATAATTATTTATATATTAGTATATATATAATATTATTAAAATTATTTAACTATTCATATGCACGTGTAAATTAATATATTAGTACATGTCAAAATTTACCTTCAGATTTCCATAGTTATACCGCACATTGGTCCGAGAAGGCGGGTCAATAATAGCATCCCAAATATTGTTCGCCTCCTCTAGCGTAAGCTCTTCCCGACCAGTGGACTGTGCTACCCGAGCCCGCTCAACTTCGTACCTCTCCTGCGATTACAAACAATTGTTTTACACGATAAAAACCGAATTTTAAGCTTTTGAAAATAAAATAAGACAAAATATTGTTATTAACAATAAATAATTTTACCATTACGGATTGGGATTTGTCATCCGTCCACTCGTACGAAACATTGCCTTCTTCATCAGTTCTCTCCACGGCATGCGTCACCATGAACAACTCGACCATAGTGGGCTCGCGGTTGTATCTCGCAGCCTGAAAATATATAAATATTATTGCTAATCTGAATATAAAATATTTTAATAAAATGTAAACACAGTTTATAAATTTAATTACCAGCTCTCTCTTATGCTCCTGGAAGGATTTGGAGCCACCACGGTGCAATGCAGGATTTTTATTCCTGTTAGCCCGGTTCCGCGCAGATAATTCCTACAAATTAAGATAAATTATCACGTATATATCTTACGAGATTTATATTAGATTTAAATAACAAAGCAAACATATATTACTTACTTTTGCTGCCGGAGTGTCCCAAAGTCGAAGAAGATCAGTCCATACACCGTCACCCATCCAGTTCGGCTTTTTGCCTGAATTCTTAGCCTTGGACAATGTATCCCTGTATATGACAAGTCCTATGAATAACCGAAAAAGTGTTACCGAAAGTCTCATACTAGACGGTATCACTAATCCGTTTATTCAAATTTCTCATCACATAGGAATGAAATCTCATAAATCAAATATAAAGACTTCATCACCATATCATATCGAATCACTAAACAAATCCATATCAATGGTGAATCATTCATATAATCCCATTCAATGTATAAAAGAAGTAGGATCGTAAAAACAAGATAAAATAGATTAATCAAAAAGACATATAAGAATAGAACAAACAAATCAATATTCAATAATAAATCAGTTGCAACATATAATTTTATATGATAAAATTAATACTTAGGATTAAATAATAAATATATTCTAGAATTAATTAGATAATAAATTAAACCCAGATATAAGATATTCCATACAATAAATAACTAATTTTCTCAGTCTTATATAAAATTAATCGATTACTAAATATTATTAAAAACATTAGAAAACTCATTTTAAATCTCCAAAATAGTTTATAAAGCTTGTTGTTAAATATAGTAGTTACTTTATATAATCCAAATAATAGTCAAGAAAAGAGTTATGAGAATAATAACATAAGGGTATATGATTCCAATAAATCTGTGTATATAACAACAAATAAATATGTAAGTATGTTATAGTAAATCATTCTCAATTTAGAACCTTAGTATAACTTATTAAGCAATAAAAATGTTCAAACAATTAATTGCTAGTTTAAATAATTATAAAATATTCAAAACAATTTTATATTCATAATTAGATTAATACATCTTCAAAACTTAGGTTATAGATTAAGTTTCATATCAATATACATTGAAATCCATAATACCAATTAAAAACTATTTCATACTTTTCATTAAATAATATTGTTAAATTACATTAATAATATTCATTTTTGAAAGTACATCAGGTTAAAAAGGTATAATATAGAGCAATTTTACAATAGCTAAATGTTCAATTTAACAAGTCCAAAAATAAAGAAAATACCTAGCAAAACAGAGTTAAGTTCTTACAGCATAAACAAAAGCAAACTTATAACATAATGATGCGTAGACTCATCCACTCACAAGTGTGCTCATGACGCATATATTTAATTTATTATACTTTGTTTTTACTAATTTTATATTTTTATATCCATGCAATTATACATTTACAATTTAAGTATATGAATCCAATTTTAATGCCAACTCACACTCATATATACAACACACTACACAGCACAACACACAAGACATTACTCACAACACTAACATATACACACTGTTGCACACATATATACACACACTTTAATATATATACACACATGCACACAACACACACTATCACTCACGCATCACTCATATTCCCAAGTACACAACATCTTACATTTAGCAATAACACATCATTACACACACTACACACTTACTCAAACATACACATACACACATCCATACATATACACAGCAGAACTCGTTTTCACTCACTCAACACACAACACACATATACTAAGTCACACATGCACATGTAAATGCAAGGCCCCACACACACTCGGGCAAGGAAATACACACACACACACTCCAACATCAAATCGCACACATATGCTCACCAGAAAAAGGGGCATGTAAGACAGCCCAACTGGTCCACCGGTCATCTATGGCCGGTCGACCAGTCAAAGCTTGCTTAGAGCAAATATGCTCTAGGTCAAGCTTCCTACAAACTCCTTTTGACCCTAAATCATTCCAATTTGATGCAATTGTTGTACATATCCGTATATGCAAGTTTATTCCTAATGATAAGCGTGCAAATTCAAATGTATTGATATAGATTAGTGAGGTTAATCTCACATGTAGCTTGCGGTTATCTTCTTCTTCCTTCTCGTATACGCACACTCACAGTTCTCTAATGCATCGACGAGACCCTACTCTTACTTGCATGAGTGTATATTATTGATGTTGATATACATATATCTTAGCTAGAGAATTTAAATCAATTTATTATATTTTATATTAAAACTTTGAGGAGATATAATTTGGGTAAGTTGATGATTTTTCTAAAGCGAATAATGTAAATGTGTAGCTTGCATATATATAATGAGCGGTGAAAAGTCTAGAGAGGAGGAAAAATCTAGAAATGGAAGATTCAGGAAATAAGGATTAAGGTTTGGGCTTAAGAAAGTTAGGTTTCCATTTATTTTCTTCTTCTTTACGTTATGAAATAAGTGTAGTCAAGCCCAATAAAATTCAATTATATCACTAAATCGATTTTTAATAAATACAACATTACTTATTTTACTAAAATTATTTTCTATGATTCTGTTTATTTAACTAGAAAATTTATTTAAATCATTTACTAATTAATTTCTAAACTATATTAATAACTCTATTACCCAAAAAACTTTTTGTTCTACAAAATTTTGATTTATCATCATCTCCAAAATAATTTAATTCCATTACTAATCACCTTGTTATAAAATTACGATATTCTGAAATAAATTCAAACTATTTAATTAAATTCCAAAAACCCATTTTTTATTTATATAAATATTTATTGTTAATTGTCCCTAAAAACCGGGTTGTTTCAGTAATGTTGTTCGCTCACAACACAAACTTCACTTATTTGAGAGGAGAATAAATTTGGTGCAATAAGCCATATTTTTCGATAATTTAAATAAATTAAATAAATTAAATAATTTTTATCAAATGGAAAGATCGTCATTTTTCAAACTTTTGAATTTGAAAATGAAATTGGCACTATTGCGACCATCTTGTTTTTTAATGCACGTTGTATATTCATTTGTTCGAATTGGAGTTTGGACGCGAGAGATATCACACTTTTTGTATTTTAGAAAATTGAATTTGAAATTTGGATGATACAGCTTAAATTTAAACGGGCACCATATTTTCTCTATAAATGCCAACTTAGTTTCACCATTTGGAAATTTGAATCATTTTCTCTGAATGCATTCTTTTTCTCTCTCATCTTGACTCAAAAAACCCTCTTTCCTAAAACTCTAATTTCTATCTCCGTTCTCAACGAAACCAACAATTCAACCATCAAATTAAAGAGCAATGCTAAAGCTATCATATAGTATTCATTAGATTTTTGAATTCATCATTTTGGAGTGGAGACCAATTTCGAACAACGAGCATTTGTGGGCAAATTGAATCATCGTGAGTGACTTGCATCTAATTTAGTATATAATCTATTCAATCTCCTATAGTTCTATAGTAATTGTGGTTTAGGTTTAGAAATTAAAATTAAATGTATGATTTCTAGAATATTACAGTAATTAAAAGAGATATAATCTAAAATTAAAGTGAGATTCAATCATATAACCAATACAAAACTATAGTTTAATGGTGTTTAGCCAAACAAGTGAAGTATATTGATTTAAGTTAATGATATGGGGTTTTAATTCATAAAAAATGTATGGATTATCATAAAATAAAGTTTGGACAATAATTTTTATAGACCGGATCAATGACCTCTAGCTTAAGCGGTTAGGGGCGTCGCTCTTTAGACAGAGGTCATAAAGGTCTTAGGTTCGATCCCATGAGAAAAAGGGTGCTCTACTTGAATAAAGTACTACTCATGTTATCAAATTTCTTTTATAGACCGAATAATATAAATAAAAAATTAATTATATATATATGTGTGTGTGTGTGTGTGTAATGTGTATATGATTTAATATAAGTAAAGAGAGGCATTTGGAATGAATTTGAGAAATGATGTATATAAAATATCCAAATTGCTATGTTAAAATCATACAAAAACCTATGAAATATTTCCAAAGGTATGTTTATGTATTTTAGAGAATATATATAAATTAAATGTATTTAGTATGATTTATATTCAAAATTTTAAAGAGATATCGAAAAACTATATTCTTACACTATAAATTGAATTGTTTATATGTTTATAAACTATATAAAAATTATCTAATTTTTTTTATATAATGCTAAATGATATTTTAGGACATAATATGATTTTTAGTTTGAATTTTCTTTGATTTTCAAGTATATTTTGAAATATATATATATATATATATATATGTATATATATATAAGCAGCGTTCAACAGCACCCAAAATGCCCTCTGATTTCCACCATAAGCTCCGAATTAAATAATAGCACTAGCAGTAAGAGAGAGAAAGTGGTATTATTTAATTTGGACGTTGTGGTGGAAATCAGGGGTCATTTGTGGTGGTGCATTGTTTGGGGTGTTGTTGAATGCTCCTACATATATATAGACATACGCATGCACATACACGCATACACAAGAAAGTGTATTAATAAAATCTAAAATATAAATTTATATTAACTGACTTTTGGAACGATTTCTAAAATTATATCAACTTAAACTTCTAGTGAATTTGAAGTGGATAGATAGTAAAGAATTGTATTTCAATTTGGAAGAAAATGGATTGAAAACGAAATGTAAAATAAAGAAGATACGTTTATAATAAAAATTGGAAAATTAATAAGTAACTCTCTGGAAAATCGATAGGAAGTAATATTCCTATCAAAAAGTGACCCATCAGTCGACCGGTGGGATTTGACCAATCGGTCGGTCCCATAGGTGTATGCATAGGTCCACATATGGATTACGTATGTTTGTGTGCTGTGTGTGCCTATTTACGCCGATCATTTCCAAATTCTTCTCTTAGGCTTATAACGACATTTTAGCGACATATTGGCATGGATTTATGGCTTGACTAATTTGATGTTTGGATATATGTGTGTATGTGTGTGTGTGGATGAATGCATGTATGTGTGTGTGGATGAATTTGTGTGTACACATAGGGATAGTCATTTTTTATTTTGAAATTGTTTGACTATTGATGTTGAGACCTCTATTGATTATCATGGAAACACATCTGCTTAGTGAGTAATTGAAAAACCAAGGTGTGTGTTGTTGTATGGAAATGGGTTTATAAGCCATGTATGGAACTGTGTTCATTCGATGATTTAGTCATGCCTTAATGCAATAAGGTAGGCTTGGCTTTGTATATGGGTTAGACTATATCATCGACCATTGTGTTGTATTTGACTGATCCATTGTTTTACGGAGATACCCATGTGTTATTGTACTGTTTGGCTAACTTATTTTTTGCAGCTGAAACAAGAATAAGGTATGTTTGTTTACTATAGTTATCTTGGAATTATTTGAGAATAACTAGAGTATGTAGTAAAATAGATGTATATACCGACCAAACTATAATCTAACCCTCTCCATATTTTTCCCTTGTTGTTTTCATCACTAGGTTGACTGGGTACTATATGCTTGGTCAAGTAGCATTTTGAAGGTACAATTAACTATAGCATTACCAATGTATATTGACTTATATATAAATAACCATTTGACATTGACACTTATTATGTATGTGTGTATTTGGATTTGGTTTGGATTGGATTTGATTGGACATGTGTATATATAATGAATCTATTGGTTTGAAATAAAGTGATATTCGATATATTATATGTTGTTACCTTCCACTATGAGTTTAGAAGGAGACAGATAGATTATATTATCATATTTTTCCTCTTGTTGTCTTAACTTAAGTGCATGTCATTTTAGGTTACCTTCGGGGTTTACACATCACTAGTTGTGTTAAAACAGAAGGTCAAAAATGACGAGTTGTTACATTTGGTGTCAAAGCAAAACTTTCTCTAAATTAAAGATCGGGAACATATTAAGAGAGCGCATGCGATGACTGTCCTACACCATCGATACTCAATATACATGTATAATGCGCCTGTGGAGGTACCCGGTCGATGCAGGACGGCATCCAAGGGTGTAAGTAGAGAAAGTCCAAAAATAGAACATGTAGAACATCTCGCAGTGCATGGACAAAATATAATAATCAAATAGATGTAAAACTGGCGAGACATATTATAGTTAAGTGAACTAGAATAATTATAGTAAATCAATTCATCACAGTTATACAAAATTAAAATAATAGAGTTTACACATCCTAATCTCTGAAATAAACTCTATAACTTTCTCTAAAGCAATAGAAGTACTGACGTAGCTCACAGTACTGCATAGTGGAATTTAAGCGATTGTAAGCTCCAAAGTACGATATATCAAAGTGTAGCCTTCTGCTCGTACGTCGTAAGCTCCATGCCCTATCTAGACCTTCTATATCTAATCTACTCATTTAAGAGTACTCGAGATAATAACAAGCAAAGCATAAAACCTTGGATCTGACGGTCTAGTGTGAGTGATACATCATCTCAATATACTATAAAAATCGTATATAGTAAATAAAGGCATAGGGTATGAGAAGCCATACCTGACCCTCTCTACATCCAAAGAGTTAGCACACATGGTATATGCTAAACTACTATCATAAGTGGAAACTATAGGGTATAGGGAAACAACATAGCATATCAAGCACACAACAGATATAGCAAGCATCACACAGCCTTACACCTCTCACTTGAGTGCATCAGATATACGATAACCCTTAAGATGCTTAACTCATTGCCCACATAGATGGCTAGGGGCTAGACACACGTAGATGTCTAACAATATAGGTACACTGACTACCCTGGGTACATATAGACTATCATGTCCCACTAATGAGTATCACAACTTTAGAGTTATCCACACATACTAATAGTATAACTACCTCATAATGCTCAACTCATGCTCACACTAATGGCTAGAGACTGGACACACACAGACTACATTGGGTACACACAACAACCATGCCCTATTCATGAGCATCGCAGCCTTATGTCCAACCCTATGAGCCATCATACATAACTCATCATCTTAGTCCATTACCAGATGACATAGTCGCTCACTACATCGTTTTGTCATCTTCAGAACGCCTCTAGACATCCATTGTAAGTCATAGAGCCATTATACCACTAAAATCGTCATTGTGTCTAAGCGCTACGCCACCACTTCATTAGTCGCCACACAAAATCCAAAAGCATCCCAGGCTATTTGGAGGTATCTTCTTCACCCCACATCATCCACTAGACCTTCGGAACAAGTCACAAAGAAAACCTGACGTGCCGCCTCGCCATGACAAAAAATTTCCCAACTTCACATTTCTGCTCAGGTATTCCCTTGGCCGACCCGAAGCATTCACTAGAAAAGTCCGGAGCAACCATCTTCTCAACTCGAAGCACCTCTAAAAAGCCCGAAGCACATTCCTTGCTCAAGTGTCGATCAAAGCATCCTCTTCAAATCTTTAAGCACGACAAGAAGTAAGCGCCGGACTATAATTCTTGCCCAGTCCCTGAACGATAGAGCTACCGGACAACATTGGTTGTCTAGTCCTTCCTCATGCCAACCCAAAGCCAACCCCGTGCAAACCCTCTACCAGATCGAAGCACACCAAAAAGCACCACCGGGCGAAAATGCTATAGTAGCTCGAATTTCCAATTTCTCGTCAATTTCATTGCTATGCTCCGTTCTTAGACCCGCATGCATTCCATACACATCGATCCAACTCCCAACATCCTAGAGTATATTTGTCGAAGTCCAGTTTTACGGTTCCTACCTCTAAGTCGCTCCAATGAGTGTTTTCATCCATTCAAGTATACACACGAACACAACACACACATCAAACAACATTCAAGCAAGAAAATCACATAACCAATCATAACAGTCATCATACAATGTATCTACAACATAGCCTAACATATATTAAGGCAATCACACGTCCAAATAACATGATTAGAACATAAAAAATCTATTTATTCACGTTTTTACTAGGGGTAGAGTTTTAAAACAGCAATAAAACATGATTTTAACTTTAAAAATGGATCCAAAACATGTTAAAACATATAGATACATATATAATAATGTGAGAGATGATAAATCACTCACCTAGCCCTCTAAATTATAAGTTCTGCATGCAAATCGAGGCCAATTCAAAAATAAACAACCAAGCCTCAATTTTTCTTTCCCAAAAATGTAGATATGAAGATTTCTAATTAATCCCCTTACTAATCCACCATTAATCTATGATTTAAACTGGATTTGGAGGAGAAAAGAGAAGATTTTGGGTGAAAAAAGGTTTATTAGAGGCTTAGATCTATTTTACAGATGGTAAAAACGATTTGGGGATGTTTATTCAACCAATATAATCCCTAAACACGAAATGGTTTATGAGGCCTCTCCCCAATCTCACCAATTATCCATTAAGCTGCTTTAAAAACATCCAATTCAAACAAACATATCTCCTGCTAAAAAGTCCAAATTGCTATTATGACCCCTCCACGGGAAGGGAAACCATAGTATCTTTCTGTGGTCTTGAACGCTAATTCGACTTCTATTAAAATTTATAGCAGTTACAAGTTTTCAAGGATAAAATCGTCCGATAAAATTTGTTGGGGTCAAAAATGTCACTACTCAACATCCTCCGAAATTATAATGCCGTACGAACCAATACAAATTTAAAAATAATATTTTACAACCCTCCAATGTGAAAAATAAGGATCGTTATAATTTCTCTCCCCCTAGCCTTTAGGAATTTCGCCTCTGAAATCTCCAATACAAACAAGATAAGTCAAACATATCTACCTGTGTGCCTAACATTCACAAACAAACATATCAAACATCAAACAAGCATACAGAAATAAGAAATGATATCTACGTCTACCCTAGCATGAAGAATACTAAACTACCCTATATGATATCAAAAGTGAAAGTAAATGCGATAAACAGAAAGTCTCACCAAGCAAACAGCTCTAAAAAGCAGTCCTTATGCCCTCCTCGGTCTCTCAGGTACAACCATCTTCGCTCTCACTCCACTGAACTTTTACCAGCTCTACCACCTTCCTACCAAGCTACTTTGTATCACGTTGATGATACAAATAGCTCTATGAGGTCTCAAAGCTTCTGGTTCAGCCTCGATATCATCAAGCTGATTCGGTTTTACTATCATGCTTAAGCCATGCACAAACTTCCACAAATGAGAGACGTGGAACACGTTGTGCACACCCACCATCTTCTGAGGTAAATCAACTTTATATGCTTGTTTCCTAATCCTCTCAATTATAGGAAAAGGATCGATGAATCTCGATGCTAACTTCCCATTAGCACCGTATCGAACAACATTCTTTGGTGGAGATATCTTAACAAACACCATATCATCGATGGAGAACTCTTAATCACGTCTTCTCTCATTAGTGGAGCTCTTCTGTCTATCCTGAGCAGCTTTCATTTGTGGTCAAATGATCTAGATCTTCTTCGAAGTCTCCCTAACCATATCTGGCCCAAGTATCAATTTATTCTCCGCTTCCTACCAACGAAGGAGCATTACATGGTCGGCCATATAATGCCTCAAATGATGCTATGCCGATGCTGGACTAATAGCTGTTGTTGTATGCTAACTCTACTAAATGCAAATGATTGTCCCACGAGCCATCGAACTTGAGAATGCAAGCTCGCAAGAGATCCTCCAAGATACAATTCACCCTCTCGGTTTTCCCACTAGTTTGTGGGTGATAAGTTGTACTGAGATGTAGCTTTGTCCCCAACATCTTATTTAAGCTCTTCCAAAATCCACTGGTGAACAAATGGTCTTGATCGCTCATAATACTCTTCGGCACACCGGGGAATCGCACAACCCACTTTACATACAACTCGACCAATTTGGATCTTGTCCTACTAGACTTTACGGGTATAAATATAGCATTCTTCATCAATCTATCAACTATGATCCAGATGGTATTGTACCCTCCTCTGGTCCTCAGCAATTCGTCGATGAAGTCCATCAAAACATGTTCTCATTTCCACTCATGAATTTTGAATGGTTGCAACAAATCACTCGGCTTCTTCTGCTCTACCTTTACCAACTAACAGTTCATGCACTTCGAGATAAATGCGCCAACGTCCTACTTCATCCCTTCCCAAAAAAATATCAGCCTCATATCAAGGTAGATTTTTTTACCACCGGAATGTATAGTCAATCTCGAATGTTGGCACTCTCATAGCACCTCATCCTTCAACCCATTAGCATCAGGAACAAACAATCTTTCATCCTTACAGAGCCAATCATCATGGTCGAACCCATACTGCTTGATCTCCTTAGACTCTACTCCTTCCTCTATCTTCGCCATGACCTCCTCTAGTTTAGCGTCTCGCCTTTGACTAGTACCGATCCACTCAATCAACGTAGGTATGATCGTCAAGCTAGCCAACACTTTCGGCTCTAGCTCACATTGAGGTCTAAAATCATAGCTAGCAATAAACTCCAACCACTTCCACTCTAAGAACATCGCTCCCAAGCTGCCTTGTCTCCTACTCAAAGCATCAGTGATTCCATTTCCCTTACTAGATGTAACATCCCCTATCTGGAGGTCCGAAGCTAAGCGCTACAGATGCTGCAGTCATCCATAGTATTAACTTCCGGTGACCAATACGGTAATATTAATTGTATCCATAATATCAGAAGCACATGAAAATGAAACAAAATCATAAATTTCAAAAATAACTTTTCTGAGTACATCTTACAAAACATGTTTCATATTCCATTACATAATCCCAATCGTTTTTCAGGTTCAGATCAAATATGATTATTACAAAATACGCCAAGAGTGACATATGAAGACGCCCCCTTGGTTAACCAGAGTACTAAATAGTCATAACTGACTTAATACAACACAGTGGAATATAATAAACAACTCCTAAGTATAGCTAACTACAGCCTCCTGCTCGTCTTCGGAAGCTTTATTTGTCCACCTACTAAAACCTGTAAATCCTTAACCCTCAGTCTACTCAAATCAATTTTGAGCACCCGAGAGTTTAATGGAAAAAAACATAAACTTCGAGTCAGACGTAAAGCCTGGTGTGAATAATACTATACATTTTGGTTATTTGATATTAGGCGAGACCACGCCGCTTAGCGGAAGGGTTATCCCTCACTAATATCCTTTTAAAACATGTCTTTTGCGAATCTTAATCCTACAACCAAAACTGGTTAAAACAATAATATCAATATCATGAAAGCATATAAATCAGGTAGCAAATGGACTATCTGTCCGAGCACTATAGTTTTGTTTGGCTAACAACTAACCTTTGGCTAACTTGGGCCTACCAGACAAAATAAACAAATAATCTAACTTCTGTTAGATACTCCTCTTCAGGATGGTCTGTCCCTAACTTACTTCTCCAGGGTCAACTGATCCTAATGGTTTTGCGGGCTCACTAATAACCTATTTTCTCTCTGTATATTCCTTTCTGTGTGTAACATCATTTTAGTCTTACCCGTGACAAAGCCCCATACATTGGAATTTTGGACTGAATTAGCTATGGGCTAATAGCTAATGTATAGGGCGCGACCCTATACCAGTCCCATTTGGTATTCTAATATCTGAGTCATTTTACTTAGGGTTAACTACCCATAAATTTTCCTTGAAAATATTTTCTCTCAAATTGATTTAAACTTTTAAATCATACTTTAAACAAGGAAAATATACTCTATGCTTTACTCAAATCACCTTGCCATGTTATATATATTTTACACAAAACTTTGTTGATGAAAACATTTAATCGTTGAAAGTACTCCTTTTGAATCCATTGAAAGTACCCCTTTCGATATGAGTAAAACCTTAGGCCGAAGGCCAAAACATACCTTTTCGAAACCATTCGTAATCACCTTTCTAAAATATTGAAATCATCCCTTTCGAAAGCTTTAAAACCTTCGAATCCTATCATTAAAACACTTAAACATTGCCTTTCGAAAATATTAGAAACCTTCCTTTTAAACTTTTTGAAACAATTGGGGAACCACCCCTTCAAAACCTTCATTTAGAACTTTCAAAAGCACTAAATCTTTGTAAACATCAAACCTTTAAAAATCATTTGGGTTCAAGTAAAACATGTGGAAACCTTTCGAAACCATTTAAAAACCTTTCCTCTCGAAAACTTTATGTTCTACCTTTAGCAGAACAAAGGGTCATAACACATCTAAGTTGAAAGCATTCTTCCGAAAGCTATTTCCTAAGTAAAGAAGTGACGGTGTCGAAACCAACCCTTCAAAGCATTGGAGAAGTGGCTAGGTTTTAAAAATAAAGTATCATTTCGAAACCATTTGCTTCGAAAGGTAGAAAGTGGCAGCAAGGGGTTTCGGCCCCTTCGAAAGCATTTACTTAAAACAAAAGGTGCAACCTCATTCGAAACCATTCCTTTAAAACATTTTGACCTAGTCATGAGCCAACCAAATCGAAAGCATTCCTTCCGAAAGAAATACAGGCGAATTTTCATTTGAAAGCAAAGTAGCACTTCAACCGCATCAGAACCACCCCTTATATCGACCCAATACCTTCTCCCTATATCCAATTCACTATGTACCAAGTTTTTGATACTAGGTGCATTGGTTTCAGTGGTGATGGAGGCGGAAGTACTCAAGCGAAACCTAGGTGCCGAAAGTGGCGAAACAAGTATAAAGCATGTAAAATCTGATTTTTAGCTTTTTAGAGTAATCTTTTCAAATAACCTGCCTTGTTTGTCAAAATATTATTAGTTGCTAATTTTCTTTTCTAAAAATACTGCCAAAATTTCAGAAATAACTGATTAAATTATTTACAAAATATCCCTTCTCCTTTTATAAATATATAAAACATTGAAGTCTCATACCTTAAATAATTTTATATATTCATTAAAACACTTAGGAAAATTCTATAAAATTTCCTATAAAACAATTTTTATATGTTTTCTAACATATATAAATTTTAGACCCAAAACATATATAATTTAGCCGTAATTTATTTTAAACCCAAATATCCATTTTCCTAACTAGAAAATTAATATAAAATCCACATTAATTCAGAAAATTATGAAAATTGAAACTCTTCTCTAAAATATCATTTTTGGTCTAAACCTAAAATCGCAAAGCATTTGAATGTCATTTAATAGGGTTTTCACATTAAAACATATCATAAAATCTATATGAAATATCATAAATCATCAACAAGCATGTATATACATTTTAATAATTAAAACATGGCAGAAAACTTTGCAAAATAATTCGGATTCCATCCTAAAACCGAGAACAATAGAAAACATGAGATGTAGTTATTATTCACCTTTAGCTTGAGATTAAGAAGTTGAGATTTGATCTTAGATTAATTTGATTAACTTCTTCCCCTTGATTTTTGCTTTATCTTCTTCTTGCTTTCCTAATGGTGGTCGACCTCTTATGTTTATGTTTGTGAGAGTGATCGTGTAAAATGAATGTGTGTGAGGGTTTAGGGTATAAGAATATACTTATTCCTATATTGCCCCTATCTACTTACCCTAACTTGATTCTTTTTAATTCCCTTAGTTTATTTGTTTAATGGGCACGACCACCCTTCTATTAATCACAAATTTCAATCCCCTAATCATTACATTATTTTATCTAATTTGACTAATTAAATATCCTAAATAATGTTACTCAAAATTAGGGTCGTTACAGACTCCCCCCCTTAAAGAATTTCGTCCTTGAATTACGATAAGATACTCATTAATTCAATCAAAAAGGTAAAACATACCATCAAACAAATCAGGATAAGCGTCTCTAATCCTGCTCTCAGTCTCCCAAGTACAGTCTCTCTCATCGTCGCTCCACTGGACTTTAACTAATCTGACTGTCTTGTTCCTTAGCCTCTTCACATCTATTGCGACTATACGAACTGACTTTCTAACTATATCAAATTTGGCTCTACTACTAAGTCCTCTAACACAGTCGGTGCTATAGTAGTCTCCGAGTCTCTAATACACTTCCTCAGATGAGAAATATGAAAAACATCGTGGACTCTTGCCAAACTGTTCGGTAACTCTATCCTATATGCGAGTTTCCCGATCCTCTCTACAATAGGAAATGGTCCTACAAATCTCGGTGCCAATTTCCATGATTTCCCGAATCCAATCACACCCTTCATCGGTGACACCTTAATGAAAACATGATCTCCAACAGAGAACTCTAAATCTTTCTGTCTTCTATCTGCATAACTCTTCTGCCTAGACTGAGCTTCCTTGATCCTAGCACGAATTAACTCAATCTTCTCTGCAGCTTCTCTAACTAAATCTAGACCAAGAACCAACTTAGCCTATAACTGTTGTTATACGAAAACTCGACTAAGTGTAGATGGTCTTCCCATGATCCCCTAAAATCTAGCACACAAGCTCGTAACAAATCTTCCAAGACTTTGTTAACTCTTTCCGTTTGCCCATCGGTCTGTGGATGGTAAGTGGTACTCATCTTGAGCTTGGTTCCTAAAATCACCTGTAAACCCTTCCAGAACTCGCCAATGAACAAGGAATTTTTATCACTTACTCTGCTACTAGGAATTCTATGTAGTCTAACTACATTCTTCATAAATAACTTAGGCAAAACAGGTGCCGTCCTAGTTGACTTAACTGGAATGAAATAGGCACTCTTGGTTAATCTGTCCACTATGACCCATATGCTTTCATTTCCTCAATTAGATCTTATCAACCCCTCTATAAAATCCATAGAAATAGAATCCCACTTCTATATTGGAATATCTAATGGATGAAGCAACCCAGTTGGCTTCTAATGTTCGGCCTTTACCTATTGACAGTTCAAACACTGTTTCACCCATAAGCCTACATCATTCTTCATACCTTCCTAGAAGAAACTCCTCTTCATGTCCTGATACATCTTAGTTCCTCCCGGATGAATGGTGAACTTCGAACGATGGCATTCCTCCAAAACCACTTCCTTATGTCTCCTACATTCGGAACACACAACCTTCCATTCTTTCTCAACCACCCATTCTGGTCAAGACTAAAATCCTTCAAGTCATCGCTATCCGTTTCATCCCTTAACTTTCTGATCCGTTCAACTAATACTGGTTTCTCCTTGCTTGGAAGCAACCCTTTCAATTATCACTGGTCGAACTTCTAAACATGACAACATATCAGTTTCCTTACAATATCTAACTTCATTCTCCATTGTACTCTACATGTCGTCAACGCTTCCATATCTTTCCACTCAACTATTATCGCTAACACTACATTATGATGTTTTCTACTAAGTGCATCTGCAACCTTATTGCACTTTCCAGTGTGTACTCAATTCCAAAGTCATAAGCAGCTATAAATTCCAACCATCTTTGATGTCTCATATTCAGCTCCTTTTGAGAGAATAAATATTTCAACGACTTATGATCCGTATATAGCTCAAACCTCTCTCCCAAAAGGTAATGTCTCCATACCTTCAATGCAATTATCACCACAGCTAATTCCAAATTATGCATTGGATATCTAACCTCATACGGTCTAAGCTGTCGAGAAGCATATGCAATCACTTTACCTCTCTGCACTAACACAGCTCCTAATCCAGTTCCACACACATCTGTATATACTACCAAATCCTGATTCCCTTCTAGAATGACTAGTACAGGCGCACGAGTCAATAAGTGTTTTAAACTCTGGAATGCTTCCTCACTTTTATCGGTCCAAACAAACTTCACATCCTTTCGCGTTAGGTTGGTCATTGGTGCTGCTATCCGTGAAAAATCCTTAATGAACCTCCGATAATACCCAGCTAATCCAAGAAAACTCTTTATCTCAGTCACTGTCTCGGGTCTCTTCCAATTAATCATATCTTCGATCTTAGTCAGATCTACCCTTTCTCTGAGTGTACATGACCAAGAAACTTCACTTCCTCCTTCTAGAAATGACACTTCGAAAACTTTTCCTTCAGCTGATGCTGCCTCAGCGTCTCTAGCACTACTCTAAGATGAACTTCATGCTCTTTTCCATCCTTAGAGTATATCAAAATATCATCTATAAACCAACACAAACCTATCCAAGTGCTCTCGGAAAACTCGGTTCATCAAATCCACAAAGAATGCTTGCGCATTAGTTAGTCCGAACGGCATCACTAACCATTAGTACGATCCATATCTAGCTCTAAACGTCGTCAAAGGAATACTATCCTCTGCTACTTTAAGCTGATGGAAACATGCTGCCAAATCCAACTGAGAAAATACCTTAGCTCCACTTAACTGATTGAACGGATCGTCAATTCTAGGCAACATATATCAATTCTTTATCGTCTTCTCATTCAACTTACAATAATCGATAGATAACCTTAACGATCCATCCGGCTTCTTAGCAAACACTGCGACTGCTCCCCAAGGCAAACTACTTGGCCCAATAAAATTCTTGCCTTCCAAATCCACCAACTGCGCCTTCAACTCCCTCATCTCTGTAGGCGTCATCCTACTTAGCGATCTACTCACTGGTTCTGCTCCAGGTACTAAATTATCCGAAACTCAATGGCTCGTTTCGGCGGTAGTCCTACTACTACTTCAAAAACATCCGCGAATTCTCTTACCTGAAAACTCGATTCAACTCGTCTTCTACCTCCACAGCACCCATCAAAGCATTCACCTCACAGCTTGGGTTTTGATGGAATATATAATCCGATCACTACAGTCAGGGTGTCTAAGTGATATTTTCCTATCATGGAAAAATATCCTAACATCGTACTTAACCAATCCATACCTAAAATAATTCAGAACCTACGAAATCAAACACCAGCAAACTACAAACTGCAAATAAAGGAATGACCTAACAAATCAAACACTAGGTGGTCACACTTCATCCCAAGTGTCGCATACCCTCCTATCGAATTTGCAAACCTTAAGGAAGTAACTAAGTATGAGGGTTCTAGGTTAAGCTTATCAACCAAACTATGAGATATAAAAGAATGCGATGCATCAATATCAAACAGAACGCTAACTGACATACCATGAATCTGAAGCGTACCTCCCAACACAGTTTTTCCTTTCTCCTCTGCTGTTGGCCTCGAGGTAGCTGGCTCCAATGCAAACACCTTGCCCTTCCCATCCTTAGTAGGCTCTTTGCACTGATTCTTGTAATGTCCAATTTGATCGCAGTTGAAGCACCTGATATTCTTCTTCCCGATCACCTTCTTTCCATCTCCAAAACGACACTCATTAGAAAAATGCCCTTTCTTATCACACTTAAAGCAGACAACCTCCGACTTTCCTTTCATTGCAGCTCCACCCTTCTGAGCACTCTTTTTATGGAAGAACTTCCTTTTCTGACTCTGCTTCACCTGGACTACCTTTTCCTTATTTCTCTCTAGAAAAGTAAGCATCTCCTCATTATTTAGAGCCATTTCCATTACAACATCACATGGATCCTTGACATGCGGTAACATTGCCCTAGCAAGCTCAGGCTTTAACGCCCTAATGAACATCTCATTTCTCTTAATATTTGTATCAGCCGTAGCATAGCCATATCTTACTAGCTCCTCAAACCTCCTCGCATACTCAAGTACAGTCATATTCCCCTGCCCCAACTCAGCGAACTTCCTAAGCAGAGTGGACTTCGTGATCTCGGACATAAACCTTTCCTCAAATCTCCTTTTGAACTCGGTCCATTACATCGTCTCCTTATTAACTCCAATTGTCACACTCTTCCACTAGTACAACGCTGCTCCCTGAAGCTGTCTAGAAGCAAGCCTTCTCTTTTGCTCTTCATTTGAGCCCGAAATCTGCAAAGATTCTCTCACATAGCATAAACTTTATTTTCTACTTCGATAGCGTCTTCAGTTTCGATGAATGGCTTTCCTCCCAACCTAACATAGTCTCTACTTAGAATAGCATAGTTATTTACCACCGGAGCTTCCTGAACTCCTCCTCCAACAACTCCTGCAGCAACACCTGCCTACATCATGTTGACAAAGAACTGATACATTGCTTCCATGTCAATTTGCGGGACTCCAGCACCCACATTTCTAGCTTGTGCCTGACCTTGGTTCCTTCTTGTATTTGGTCTGGCATTTCCATTTGTAGTGGTGCTTCCCCCTCCAAGGTTAACTCTTCAACTTCTATCATCCATATCTGTATTCAAGCCTCATGAGATACAGAAGAATAGCCTAAGAGATATAGGAGAATAGAGATACAACTTATACTTATATATAGCAAATACAAGTAAGTTACTATAGCGTTATCCCATACCCCGATCTTATCTCTAATTCCTTAGGACTATGTTTTCAAAAATCATTTTAGTTTAAAGTTTTTCATAAAACTATGCTCTGATACCAAGTTGTAACATCCCATATCTAGAGGTCCGAAGCTAAGCGCGACAGATGCTGCAGCCATCCATAGTATTAACTTCCGGTGACCAAATACGGTAATGTTAATGGTATCCATAATATCATAAGCACATGAATATGAAACAAAATCACAGATTTCAAAAATAACTTTTCTGAGTACATTTCACAAAACATGTTTCATATTCCATTACATAATCCCAATCGTTTCCCAGTTTCAGATCAAATATAATTATTATAAAATATGCCAAGAGTAACATATGAAGATTTCCCCTTGGTTGACCAGAGTACTAAATAATCATAACTGACTTAATACAACACAGTAGAATAAAACAAACAACTCCTTAGTATAGCTAACTACAGCCTCCTGCTCGTCTTCGGAAGCTTTATTCATCCACCTACTAAAACCTATAAATCCTTAACCTACTCAAATCAATTTTGAGCACCCGAGAGTTAAGGGGAAAAACATAAACTTTGAGTCAGACATAAATCCTGATGTGAATAATACTATACATCTCAGTTATTTGATATTAAGTGAGACCATGCCGCTTAGTGAAACGAGTTTCCCCTCACTAATGTCCTTTTAAAACATGTATTTTGCAAATCTTAATCCTGCAACCAAAATTGGTTAAAACAATAATATCAATATCATGAAAGCATATAAATCAGGTAACAAATGGACTATCCGTCCAAGCACTATAGTTTTGTTTGGCTAACTACTAACCTTTGGCTGACTAGGGCCTACCAGAAAAAATAAACAAATAATCTAACTTTTGTTAGATACTCCTCTTCTGGACGGTCTGTCCCTAACTTACTTCTCCAGGATCAACTGATCTTAATGGTTTTGCGGGCTCACCAATAACCTATTTTCTCTTTGTATATTCCTTTCTGCGTGTAACATCATTTTAGTCTTACATGTGACAAAGCCCTACACACTGGAATTTTGGACTAAATTAGCTAGGGGCTAATAGCTAATGTATAGGGCGCGACCCTATACCAGTCCCATCTGGTATTCTAATATCCGAGTCATTTTACTTAGGGTTAACTACCCATAAATATTCCTTGAAATTTTTTTCTATCAAATTTATTTAAACCTTTAAATCATACTTTAAACAAGGAAAATATACTCTATGCTTTACTCAAATCATCTTGTCATGTTATATATACTTTACACAAAAATTTGTTGATGAAAACATTTAACCTTTGAAAGTACCCCTTTCGAATCCATTGAAAGTACCCCTTTCTATATGAGTAAAATCTTAAGCCGAAGGCCGAAACATACCTTTTTGAAACCATTCGTAATAACCTTTCGAAAACATTGAAATCATCCCTTTCGAAAGCTTTAAAACCTTAGACATCCTATCTTTAAAACACTTAATCATCACCTTTCGAAAACATTAGAAACCTTCCTTTTAAACCTTTCAAAACCATTGGGGAGCCACCCATTCGAAACCTTCATTTAGACCTTTTGAAAGCATTAAATCCTTTGTAAACATCAAACCTTTCGAAAGCATTTGGGTTCAAGTAAAACATGTGGAAACCTTTCGAAACCATTTAAAAACCTTTTCTTTCGAAATGTTTGGGTTTTACCTTCAACGGAACAAAAGGGTCATAAAAAATCTAAGTCGAAAGCACACTTTTGAAAGCTATTTTCTAAGTAAAGAAGTGATGGTGTCGAAACCAACCCTTCGAAAGCTTTGGAGAAGTGGCAAGGTTTTAATAACAAAGTATCCTTTCGAAACCATTTGCTTCGAAAGGTAGAAACGGCAGCAAGGGGTTTCGGCCCCTTCGAAAGAATTTACTTAAAACAAAAGGCGCAACCTCATTCGTAACCATTCCTTTAAAACATTTTGACCCAATCGTAAGCCAACCAAGTTGAAAGCATTCCTTTCGAAAGCAAAGCAGGCGCATTTTTGTTTGAAAGCAAAGTAGCAATTCGACCCCATCAGAACCCCTTGTATCGACCCAATACCTTTCGACTATATCCAATTCAGTGTGTACCAATTCTTTAATACAATGTGCATTGGTTTCGATGGTGATGGAGGAGAAAGTACTCTAGCGAAACCTAGGTACCGAAAGTGGCGAAACATGTAAAAAGCTTGTAAAATATGATTTTTAGCTTTTTAGAGTAATCTTTCCAACTAACCTGCCTTGTTTGTCAAAATATTATTGGTTGCTAATTTTCTTTTCTAAGAGTACTGCCAAAATTTTAGAAATAACTAATTAAATTATTTACAAAATACCCTTTCTCCTTTTATAAATATATAAAACATTTAAGTCCCTTATCTTAAATAATTTTATATATTCATTAAAA
Organism: Allium fistulosum; assembly: GCA_030737815.1. Classification (NCBI taxonomy): domain Eukaryota; kingdom Viridiplantae; phylum Streptophyta; class Magnoliopsida; order Asparagales; family Amaryllidaceae; genus Allium; species Allium fistulosum. The sequence goes on from CM060902.1 coordinate 457,247,702, forward strand.
CACTTAGGAAAATTCTATTAAAAATTCCTATAAATCAATTTTTATATATTTTCTAACATATATAAATTTCAAACCCAAAACATATATAATTTAGCCGTAATTTATTTTAAACCCAAATATCCATTTTCCTCACTAGAAAATTAATATAAAATCCACATTAATTCAGAAAATTATGAAAATTGAAACCCATCTCTAAAATATCATTTATGATCTAAATCTAAAATCGCATGGCATTTGGATGTCATTTAATAGGGTTTCAACATTAAAACATATCATAAAATCTATATGAAATATCATAAATCATCAACAAGCATGTATATCCATTTTAATAAATAAAACATGGAAAATAACTTTGCAAAATAATTTGGATTTCATCCTTAAACCGAGAATAATAGAAAATATGAGATGTAGTAATTATTCACCTTTAGCTTGAGATTAAGGAGTTGAGGTTTGATCTTAGATTAAGTTGATTATCTTCTTCCCCTTGATTTTTGCTTTATCTTCTTCTTGCTTTCCTAATGGTGGCCGGCCTCTTATGTTTTTGTTTGTGATAGTGATCATGTAAAATGAATGTGTGTGAGGGTTTAGGGTATAAGAATATACTTATTCCTATGTTGCCCTTGTCTACTTACCCTAACTTCATATATTTTAATTCCCTTAGTTTATTTGTTTAATGGGCACGGCTACCCTTCTATTAATCACAAATCTCAATCCCTTAATCATTGCATTATTTTATCTAATTTAACTAATTAAATATCCTAAATAATATTACTTAAAATTAGGGTCGTTACACTAGACATATAGGAAATGTGAAAGTCATAGGAGGCTAGGAACTCTAATCACCGCTGCTTACGAAGGTTAAGATCACATGAGTGAAGAGATATTTCAATAATTCATGGTCCGTGTACAACTTGAACCTCTCCCGAAGTAGGTAATGCCTCCATTTCTTCAAAGAAAATACTATAGCTGCCAACTCCAAATCATGAACCTGATACTTTCTCTCTTGTGTTTTCAGTTGTCGACTAGCATAGGCAACAACCTTCCCTCTCTGCATCAACACCACACCTAGTCCAATACCATAGGCGTCTGTGTATTCTATCAACTCCTCCCTCCCATTTGGAATGACTTATACTGATGCACTTGTCAACATCTCCTTCAGACTACAAACACATACACGCACCTTGCATCCCAAATAAAAGTCCGATTCTTCTTCATCAAGTTGGTTAACGGCGCTGCTACCTTAGAGAAGTCTTGGATAAAACGTCTATAATATCCTTCCAATCCAAGGAAACTTCTCACGTCTATAGTGGTTTTCGGTTGCTCCCAGTCCTGTACTGCTGCCACCTACGCATGATCTACAGTAATACCCTACTCTTAAAAAATGTGGCCAAAAGATTGCACTTCCCTCCTCCGAAAGCGAGTTCGAAAACTTCGCCCTCAATCAATGCTTCCTCAACACCTCGAGCACAATCCTCAAATTCTCCTTGTGTTCCTCCTCCATCCTCGAATAAACAAGGATATCTTCCATGAAAACAATTACAAAATTATTTAGTTGATCCCTAAAAGTAGTGTCTATACGATCAACAAAGTATGTTGGTGCATTGGTTAGCCCGAACAACATGACTAGCCGCACATAGAATCCAGATGGCGTACAAAACACTGTGATCGGCACTCCTTCACCACTCTCAATTGATGAAACCCTTCGCCAGGTCCAATTAAGAGAACACCCTAGGACCTTAGAGCTGATCAAACAAGTCATCAATATGTGGGAGTGGATACTTGTTCTTCCTCATCACCTTATTCAACTCATGGTAAAGAATACACAATCTCGAAGAGCTGTCATCCTTAGTGGTGAACAATACATGTGCTCCCATCTCAGATATAGTCCATCGAATGAACATCATCGCAATAAGTCATTCACTTTCAACTTTAGTTGGTTCTGCTCTATCAGCACCATAAACCTCAATGGCATACCAATCGGTCTGGGATCCTTCACCAAATCTATATGAAACTCGTTTTGTCTATGTGGTGGTAATCCAGTCACCTCCTCAAATATGTTCGGATACTCCCTCGCTATAGGCATATATGACAATTCGTCACAAGGTCTCTAACAAGTACAGAAAGCTAACCATCATCTCATCATTAGATAGGTGGCTTATCTCCAACCTATGCCCATCATCTATCCCTATCGTCACCAATGGCCTCTCACAATCCGGCACTACTCTATATTTCTGCAGCCATTCCATCCCCAATATAATACCAAACCCCATGAAACTCAAAACAAAGCAATCGCAAGCAAACAAACATCCATGACCCGAAAAGGCTAAATCTCGACAAACCATGCAAAGGCTAGTCCATCCTACAATAGGGTTTGTAACAATCAAATGTTGGACAACTATCTTGGGTTTATTTCCCAATCTATTTACCAAATCACTAGATACGAAGGAATGTGAAGCCCCGGTATCGAATAAAATATGTACAACTATATCGGAAATAGAAAGCATAGCATGTATAATGACGCTCTTCCCCTTCACCTTCGTCGATGGAGCACTCGATGAAGCTAGAACACGTTCAAAGCGTAAGCAAACACAACCTGCTTGTTCCTCAATGGCTCTGGGAAATCCTTCTTCATATGCCTCGACTTGTTGTATATAAAACATTCTTTCTTCTCACTTCCACAAATTTTGCTAAGATGACTCCTCTGTCCGTAGGTATAGCAAATAGGCTCCCAATTTCCCTTCTTTTGGCCATCCTTCTAAAGCCGCTTCTTGTTGTTGTCCCACTTCCTCTTGCCTCTCCCACCAACTTGCGACTTTGGCTCATCCTTGGGGGCAACAACCATCTTAGGCTTAGGATATAAACTCTCATGTCGAAATACCTTTTCCACCAGCATCTTAAAGGTCTCATTGATATGTCCTACTAGCTTCTCTCCAAGATAATCATCTAAGCCTATAATAAACTTCTCATTCTTCTTGAGCGGAGTATCGGTAAAAGATAGACCGTACATCGACAACATATTGAGCTCGACCATGTACTCCGGCATAGACATATCCTCTGTCTATAAGTTAGTAGACTTCCCGAAGAGCACCGAATTTTAAAGCCGACATATATTTCTCTTCAAACCTCTCCTTAAACTGCTCCCAAGTAATCTAGTCTCCAGGAGCAGTAATCTTGATGGCATTCAACCATCCCATGACTCATCCTTGAAGCTGTCTAGAAAACCAGCTTCCTCTTCATCACATCTTCTAACTCCATACCCTTAAAAATACATTCGTAGGTGTCCAACTAATCCTGCACTTCGACAGCTGATTCCGTTCCAAGTAATAGTTTTCCACTAAAGTAGGATAATCTTTTGTTTGTTTGGCAAAGTCAGCCCTCTTGTGAACGCCACCATCAACAGCCACAACAAGAGCAGCTTGGACATTTTGAACCATGTATCACACCATCTCAGCGAATATATTCTACAAATCAGAGTTAGCAACCATTGATATCCTCCTAACTCTAGATATGGAATTCCTAGCAGCATTCCTCATTAGCTAACTCATTCTTATGAGTTGTAATAAGAATGATCAATCTCTTTAAAAGGAATAAGTGGTATCCATGAATGAAATGCAACTCTCACACACACACACACACACACACACACTATTATACAGTTTTAGAAACTAAAATATAACAAGTATGCTCTCTCATATGTCACTTAATCCATTCTAAGGCGATAACTCCTTCCTTATCTGTAATGGATCTGAATATCAACTTAGGTTGTCTACACAACCGAAGCTCCGATGCTAAATGTGATGACTTCCATACACAACTGGTACCCAATATACATGTATAGCATGTTGTGGAGGCACCCGGCCGATGTAGGACAGTATCCATGGGTGTAAAGTAGAGAAAATCCAAATGCGGAACCTGTAAAACACCTCATAATGCATAAACAAATTATAATAATCAAATAGATATAAAACAGGCGATATAGAAAATAACTAAGTAAATAAGAATAATCAGCACACATTAGTTCATCACAATTATAACGAAACAAAAATAATTGATTTTATACATCCCAATCTCCAAAACAAACTCCACAACTGTCTATAAAGTAATAAAAGTACCGACAAAGCTCCATAGTATTGCACAGTAGAATATAAATGAAGGTAAGCTCCAAAGTATGATATATGAAATCATAGTCTCCTATTCATGCTATGTACCACTCCATGCACTATCCAAACCTGTTATCACTAATCTACTCATTTATGAGTACCCGAGATAATAAGAAGCAAAGCATAAAACCTCTGGTCAGACAATTGGCTGGTTTGAGCGATGCATCATCCTAAAATACTATAAAAAATGTATAGAGTAAATGAAGGCATAGGGTATGAGGAGCCATACCTAAACTGTCCCTGCATCTAAATAATTAGCACATAAACACAGTATATGTTAAACTACTACCACAAATGGAAACTATAGGGTACAGGGGTACAACATAGCATATTAAGCACACAACAAACATAACACCATTATACAGCTTTGCATCTCTCACTCAAGTGCATCGAATATACGATAACTCTTATAAATGCTCAACTCATTACCTACACAGATGGTTAGGGACTGGACACATGGAGACGTCTAAAAATATGTGTACACAAAGACTACCCTGAGTACAAATAGACTACCATATGCCACTAATGAGCATCACAACCTCAGAATTATCCGCGATCATTAAGCACATGTTACTGAATGTAGAACTACCATGAAGATGCTCAACTCATGCCCGAATAGATGGCAATGGACTGGACACATGCAGAAGTCCAACAATATGGGTACATGTAGACTACCCTAGGTACAAACAGATTACCATATCCCTCTTACAAGCATCACAACTTATGTTCTACTCCACGAGTTATCACGTAGAACTCATTCTCTTGGTTTATCGCTAGATTTCATAGCCACTCACCACATCGAGTCATCATCTTCAAAACGCCTCTAGACATCCATCGTAAGTAGTAAAACCATCATACCATGTTTTGAAATCGTCGTCGCCATCGGCATGTCAAAGTGCTATACCATTGCTTCACTAGTCGCCACATGAAATTCAAGGTTATCACATGTCATTTGGAGTTATCTACTTCACTCCATATTACTCACTAGACCCTTGGAACAAGTCATGTAGAAATCCCAAAGTGCTGCCTTACTAGGACCAGAAATTTCCCAACTTCACATTTCTGCTGGGGTATTCCTTTAGTCGGCCCGAAGCATTCACTAGAAAAGCCCAGAGCAACCAGCTTCTCGACTCGAAGCACCTCCATAAAGCCTGAATGACACTCCTTGCTCGGGTGCCGATCGGAGCATCCCCATCAAAACACAGAGCATGACACGAAGCAAGCACCAAACAACAATTCTTGCTTAGTCCCTGAACGACAGCACTACCGGACAACATTTGCTATCCCGTCCTTCCTATGCTGACCCGAAGCCAACCCTGGGTGAGCACCCTACCATACCGAAGCATGCCATGAAGCACCACCGGAAATTTTTTTTGTAGTAGCTTGAATTCCAAATTTCACATCGATTTTACCACTACACTCTGTTCTTTGACTCGCATGCATTCCATACACATTATTGCAACTCCCAACATCCTAGAGTCTATCCGTCAAAGTTCGATTTCATGGTTCTTACCTCTAATTTGCTTTAATGAATGTTTTCAACCATTCAAGCATACAACAAACACCACATACACATCAAATGACATTTAAGCATGCAAATCACACAACCAATCATAATAATCATCATACAACGTATCTATAACGTAGCCTAACATATACCAGGCAATCACACATCTTAATAGTAAGATTAGAACACCAAAAATCTATTTATTCATGTTTTTGCTATAGGTGGGGTTTTCAAATAGCAATAAAACATGATTTTAACTTTAAAAATGGATCCAGAAAACATATAGATACATTTATGAAAAGGTGAGAGATGATAAATCACTCACCAAGCCATCCAAAATCCAAGTTTTGCATGCAAATCGAGGCTAAGCCAAAAATGAATGGCTAAGCCCCAATTTTTCTTTCCCAAAAATTGTAGATATGAAGATCTCTAATTAATCCTCTTACTAATCTACCCTTAAAATATTATTTAGACTTGATTTGGAGGAGAAATGAGAAGGTTTTGGGTGAAGAATGAGTTAATGAAGGCTTAGATCTATTAGTAGATAATAAGAATTGTTTGGGGATGTTTATTTCTACCAATATAACCCCTAAACCAAATATTGGTTATTTGGTCTCTCCCTAATCTCACTAGTTACCCATTATGCTACTCCAAAAACTGTCAAACTTCAAACAGTCATATCTTATGTCTAGAAAGTTCAAATCGCTATTATGACCATTTTATAATAAGGGAAACCTTCATATCATTCCAGTGGAAGTGGTTTCGGATAGTAATTCGGCTTCTATCAAAAGTTATATTCGTTATAAATTTTCAGAGGTAAAATTGTTTGATAAAATTTCCCTAAGTCAAAAATGTCACTGCTCAATATCCCTCCAAGTTATAGTGTCATATGACCAAATACAAATTTAAAAACAATATTTGACAACCCTCCGATATGTAAAATACGGGTCGTTACAGCGTATTTGTATTATTCCTATTATATATCTATGTGTGTGTGTTTATATATATATATATATATATATATATATATATATAGCTGTGTGTGTGTTTGATTTGAGTACATATGTACACACCATTTACAGTTTCAATTTAATTCACTATCTATTGGGGGCTTGCTAACAAATCCTATTTTTCATTTCAAATAGTCGAATATGAGTGACTCAACTAGAATAGAGACCAACCATAGTGGAATTGAGAGCAGATCGTGTACTAGAACCAGGATTGAGGTAGTAGACATTCCTGGGATGAACATCTATTTATGGTTCCAAAGGTACCTGCAAGTAATTGTTTTGAATTCTATCGAGACTCCTTCTATTCTAATGCTACTGCAACTCTAGAGGTAGTTCCTATCCAAACAGCATTAGTAGTTGATTTTTCGAAACCCTGTAGGGATTTCTCCAATTTGAGCATAAAACCTTATATGGATACCTAACCCTATTTGGTAACCAACGCGTGGTTAAATTCTTGTGAGAATATTTTTAGCTTATTGGGTCTAAGTGACATCACTAGGAGGCAGTTGGCCACATAGCATCTTCAATGGAAGGCTACGAATTGGTAGGAAACAATCACTTCAAAAGTGGATAAGGATACCATCACTTTGGAAGGCTTCAAAAGAAGGTTTAAGGTTAAGTTCTTCTCCAGGGCAGAGAAGGGATTACTACTAGAAAAATTTATTCATTTGAAACAAGGAGATTCTACTATAATCGAGTATGTCACTGACTTTAATGAATCAGCAAGGTTTGGATTCGAATTTATCAACACTTAGGAAAAGAAGGCATTAAAATTTGCTAAGGGTCTTAATTCTCCACTAGAAGAACTGGCACTAACTCAAATACCTTTTAGGGTGACTTTTGAAGGATTGGCTGAGGCAGCGTTGTTAAATTTAACAGATGGAAGGTTAGCCATTATAGTTGAGGAAGATGAGCCAAAGAAAGGAAATACTCAGAATCAGAATAAGTGCAAGGGTGGACACCAAGAAGAATAGGGGAAGAAGCAGGTTGCAGTTTGTATGAGATGTCACAAGAAGGGTCGCGTAATGAAGCAGTGCAGGGTAGACATATTCAAGATTATGTGTTATGGATGTCAATAGTATAGACACTTCAAGAACAACTGTTTGGCTCAAAAAAGTAGGAAGGAAAAGTGGTGAAGGTGTATACAGTGGAGGCCATTTCAACTACAAGTATTATACCATCCGCTAACGAGAAGGGGTAGCAAATTATTGTGGAAGGTGTGTTATCTTTATCCGGATTTCCTATCATAACTCTTTTTGATACTGGTGCATCGCATTCTTTCATTTGTCATGCATTAGTGGACAAGTTAAGCATTAGACCCTAGATTATCTTTGATTCTATTTCTGTATTGAATTCTGTATAGGGGTCAACCTATCTATCTATGGTTTTCCAAGACATTAAGTTAGTCATACATGATGTGTTGTTTCTCTGTGACACTTATGTACTTAACTTCTCATGGTATGGATTGATTTTGGGAATGAATTAGATGATGTAAGCACTGTAGGGTAATTTTGGATTGTGATAGGAGAGTTGTAAGATTGAGGAATGGTGGAAGGATTGACCTTATTGTATGTTGTAGGCCCGACGATTCCATGGTGACTAGTTACCCGTGTTCTCTCTGTACGTCACAGGACGATCTGCCTTAGATCATCATAGTGTAAGATTTTCCATAAATTCTTTCTAAGGTTTTTAGTATTCCACCCTGAAGAGAGATTGATTTTAGAATCAATCTTGTTAAAGACGCTAGGGCCGCTATATTGTCGCTCGGGCATGTAGCTCCAAAAGAAAGGAGGGAACTGGGTAAAAAAGTTTTGGAATTATTGGAAAAGGGATTTATAAGAAGAAGTGTTTCGAAATGTGGAGTGCTTGTCGTCTTTGCCACTAAAGTTGATGGTTCCCTCAGGCATTACGTCGATTATAGAGAGCTGAACAAACCAACGAGAAAGAACCACATCCTTTGGCTCGCATTGACGACCTCTTTGATCAGTTGGACCATGCTAAAGTTTTCTCCCAACTTGAGTTGGCGACTAGGTTCCATTGGTTATGGGTAGCAAAGGATAGAATACCGAAGACTACATTAAGAACTCTTGATGGACTATTTGAATGGGAAGTCATGTGGCTAATGCTCATGCTTATTTTATGGATTTAATGGGTAGAGTATTTAGAGAGAAGTTGAATAAGTTTGTTATGGTACTTGTGGATGATATTTTGGTGTTCTCCAGAAGTGAAAAAGAGCACGAACATCATTTAAAAGAAGTATTAGAAATTTTGAGAAAGAATGGGTTAAGAGAAAACTTCTTAAAATTCCATTTTTAGAAGAAAGAAGTCAAGTTCCTTGGGCTTATTGTATATGGTAAAGGGTTAGCTATTGAACCAGAGAAAGTGGAAGCGGAAAGAAATTGGATGACACTGAAGAATGCTTCAAGGTTCATAGCATTTTAGGATTGGTCGATTTCTATAGAAAATTTATCAAGGACTTTTTCAAGATCTTAGCACATTGACTAACCTTACTAAGAAGAATCTGGCTAGAACTCAAATTGTGAGAAGGCATTTGTAAGGTTGAAAGAATTGTTGACGAGCGCACCTATTTTAATCCTCTTTGATGGCACCAAAATGGTTTACACACACACACACACACAGATATATATATCCTTTTCTTGTTGTTGATTCAAATCTTTGAATTTTTTTCTTAATTGCATCAAGAAGTGACAGGAGCTTTTCTCAATGTTTAATTATTTATGTATATTCTTTAAGATTTGATTTAATCTTGTTTATACCCATTCTTTCAAGTTTCGGTTTTGTTCAAATCTGTTTCCACTCTTACATGCGTGGAAGTTGTTCTTGTGAGGTAAAACCCATTACATGTTTAGCAGCATGGTCTCACAAAATTATTATATGTTCACCACATTACTTGAGTTTTCTCATGCTGGTTTTCCAGGCTGATCTGGGTATTATTTTATTATAATGCTTGGTTCAGACCGAGTATTTTTCTAGGTTGTCATTAGTGGGACATGGAGCTCATGGAGTAGAGCTGGATGTTCTCCTACCGTAATATTTTATTTTCTATTGTATTATATATATATCTGCAATTGTAGGGTTAGAAATTTTTAGCTGTCCAACATATGAAGTTTGTTTTTAACTCTGATGTACGTTGTATCTTGGAGTGACAATTTATACTGCCTTTATTATATTATATGTTGTCGTTTCCACTGTGAGATTCTGTTTTCCCTGTTTCTTATTTTTATTTTACCCTAACAATCTGCCTTTCCGACGATTGCATGTTCAATATTGGAATACCGTAGATGTATTTCATGCCGACTTTTGATGGTCTAAAAGGCGGGTTGTTACAAGCTATTTTTGACTTTATTTTTTTGTCCAATTTTGAGGCCGCTGTATGCTATTATTTTCCTTTTTCTTTACAAGCTTTCACGTGTAAATTTAACGCCTCTATGATTAATACACATACTCGTTTTAATGCCTTCATGGGCAATTATTTGCCTTCGTGAATAGTCCAGCTTAAATCCTTCATAATCAATTATTTTATTTCTCGTGTGCTCCGTTTCAGCATTTGTTCCGTGTGCAAATCCATTTCTTATTTTATATGCATGCGCAAGTAATTTTGTGTGTTATATACATAAATTTTTTGTGTGTGTATTGTTTCCTTGCTTGGCATGCCTTCTGAGCTTTCATTTTCCTTTTTACTTCATTTGCGGTTCATTTATTAAAGCATTCGTGAATCGTAGTTTTTCCTTTGTGTGTGTACCTCAGTTGCATGAAACGTGTATTCATGCCTTCGTGAGATTTTAATGTGTATTATCTATACATACACACACACAGATATATATATATATATATATATATATATATATATATATCATGTGCCTTCGTGCTTTACATCTTGCTTACGTGTGCTGCTTCGCTTTAAAGCCATCTATTCCAGTCTTCGCGTATAATCATATTTATGTTTCTTGCATTACCACTTACATTCTTCCATATGTGTGTATAAATATCATTGTGAGCTATATATAGATGTCATTGCATGTTATATATTAAAGCTTGTGTGTATTATTTATTTGCCTGCATTTTCTCTTTTCCATGCAAAGTCATTGTATATAGTTTATATAAAGATGTCATCGCATGTTATATATTTTTAGTTGCCTTCGTAAGTTATATACAAGGGTCATCGTGAGGAATAATTAGCCTTCGTGAATAATGAACAGGAGCCATCACTTGCTTTTATACAGTCTTCATAAATTAAAATGCTGGGTCCCCGTTTGGTGTCCACTTTCCAATTCTAGCTTTTATGCATAGTTTTTCTTGGTCCAATGTAACGTTTAGCCTTAGGGATTATATTTTACATAGTCAACAATGGTCTAATGGAAATATTGTAATTAGGCTAAAAAAACTGACTTATTACCCACATAAACAACTACTTTTTACCTAATCCCAACTGTTGCCAACTTCAGAAAATGTTAGCCCCCAAAATTAGCTCAATTAATTAACTTTCTCTTTAATTACTTAGTGTTTTCCTTCACTAAATAATTCATATAAAATGGAAAATTGATGGGAAAATTCCTAACGATTCACCAAAAATCTCTTTTACTATATTCTACCTCGTATTAAAATTTCAGGCCAAATTAATTAATATTTTTTAACAATTAATTAGCCCAAAATTAACCATTTTACCAAATTTAGGAAATTCATAAAACATTCATGTTAGGTCCAAAAATTATAAATTAAAACCCATATATATTTTATCATTAAACATATGATATCAAAATTTTATGGCATTTGGATGTGATTATACCATGTTTTATCCTAAATCATGAACTAATTCACCTTAATTAAATTTTAAACCATAATTAAAAATAATATTCAAACATCCATATAAAAGTCGAATCCAAACCCAATAGGTTAGGATAAGTTGTTAGAGAAAGATTTTACCCACCTAGCTTAAGAAAACTTATTTTAATCTCTTCTCTTCTTAAATTTGAAAGCTTGATCGCTTTTAGCTTGAAATCCTCTTCTTTTCTCTTAAATTAGTAGCCGACCATGGCTTGTTATTCTTAGTAATTTGGTTTTTGAAATGAAAATGGAAATGAAGTTGGAATGAGAGGATGTGGCTAAGGTAAGTGGGCTAGTGGTTTTGGGCTTACTAACTTATTCCTCTTAACCAAATATTTCCCTTTAAAATTTAAATGATTTTTTTTTCATTAATCAAGGACAACCAAAATTCCTCTAATTGTCTTTAGCCCATCCAACTAACTTTTTTAAGTGTCCCACACTTAATTAATTAAATTTCTTATAGGCAATTTTTGCAAATAAATCACTTTAATAGTTTAATTAATAACGTCTCCATATTATTAATTTAATTTAATTTAATTCAAATTAAATTAATTTTCCATTTTATGGACCCTCCAAAATATGAGGTGTCACAGTCTCTCCTCATAAAAATTTCATCCTCAAAATTTCAGTAAGGAAAGTTGTAACGACTTGCCTTTTTGACCATCGAAAGTCGACATCAAAATATACCAACCACTATGTTCCAATGTTGCTCATCAATTGACAAAAAGGCAAATTGTTAGGGTAAACAAAAAGAAAAGAACAGAGAACAGAGAAAAACAGAATCTCACAGCGGAATTGATAACTTATAATATAACAAGGACAGTAGAAATTGTCACCCCAAACATACAGAGTATATCAGAGTTAGAAACAAACCTATTCAGCCGGACAGTTATAAAATCCCGACCTTACAAATGCTGATAGGTATACTATATAATATAGTGGAAAATAAAATACTATGATTGGTGAATCTTTAGCTCCCCTCCATGATCTCCAAAACTTTAAAGACAACCTGGGAAAGTACTTGGTCTGACCTGAGCAGTATAAATAAATAACACCCGGTTCAGTCTGGATATACCAGCGTGAGATAACTCAAATAATGGGGAACATATAAAATTCTGGAAGACCACGCCGCTAACGAGGAATGGGTTTTCACCTCACAAGAATAACATCCATATAGGCAAGAGTAGAAATAAATAACAGAAAACAAATGCAAATGGGGATAAGCATAATTAATATTAAAACCAGACTCGAAAGAATGGAAAATAAACCGAGTAAAATCCAAATTGGACAGAATGGATAGAACAAGGAAACAATCCAACTTGATAGAATGGACTAAATAAGGTAACAATCCAAACTTGATTGAATGGACTGAATAAGATAACAATCCAACTTGATAGAATGGACTGAATCAATACTTAAATGTCATGATGAGGAGTTGGCTCTACTCGTGGCAATTTAAAGCTAAAACAGATTCAGAGTTTTCGAATCAAATAAGGAAAGGAAACAAATGACAAGGAAGAATATGGAGGGTATGGGCAGCACAAAAATAAGGGTATAAGCTAGGGTATGGGTCACCATTACTAAAATGAATATATATATATATATATATATAATTTTAAATTTTAAATTATTCAACAAAACATACCCGAAAATCTCGAACTCCAAAAGAGAGATGCCGCCTGGCATTCTATATGTTATACCCCTATTCTGAATGCAATGGAACTTGTTTCGAGACCTAATTCGATCGTATGCAGAAGGTGGGTTTTTAAACCCAATTATAATATTAAATAGTCAATATTAATTTCTACGCGTTTCGAACTCGCACGACCAAGCGATACGTCTAATCGTCATGAAATTTGACGGTGTAATATAATTCACTATTACGGTTCCAATGAAACTAGTTTCGTTAAAATCCGAGATAATGCCCCGGAAGGCTAATTTTACAAGTTTAAATATTGTTTTATATTTAATTATCGATTTTTATTCGATCTATTTATATTTGTAAATAAATTTACCAATTGAATTCACCAATATTATTTATTAATTAAAAGGAGTTAAATGAAATTATTAAATCCATTTAGTTAACATTTAATTCATAATTCAAATACTTAATTATTCCCTATATTTGAATTATAAGTTATTAAATTCCAAAATCCAATTATATAAATAATTAAAATTAATTAAACATTTAAAATCAAATGACCAGAATTTTGGGTTGTTACATTCTCCCCCTCCCTAAATGAATTTCATCCCTAAAATTCCTAAGGAAGAAAATGCTTCCAAACCCTTAAGTTTAAAACTATAATTAAGATGAGTTATTAAACTTATTTTCAAAACCCATTTAGCCGGAATAGATTTTAAAATTTCCAGGTCTTTCAAATCCATTCACCTATACCAACTAATTCTTTTTCATTCATTTATTCCAAGATATAACCCAAAAAATCAAATTTTAGTTGTAAATTTTTTTCCAAAATTCTCTAAAAAAATTCTAACTCTTAAATTTACGGAAAATTTCACCAGCGTCTTCTTTGCATGGCTCGATCAGAACAACTACAAATCGCCTCTACGGGCTCCAAACCATTCAAAGAAAACAAAAGCCAAGTGGCCTCCCATATTTGGGGCATAAAATCATCGACCAATTCAAATTTTCTAAATTTATTACATACCTTTTTGCGTTTGATTTATATTTTGGCAAGTAATTTATTATCTCTATGCAAATGCAAGTGCGCAAGAATCAAATAGCAATCTCTTGCAAACCTATACTTACATAATCTAAAAGAAAAAAAGGTTGAAAAAAGCAATTTGATGTAACTCTACATGTAAAAGCAAGCATGATATAAATCTACATGCAACCAACAACCGTATCTCAATCATATGCGACAAAATACAAAGAATATTCTGTAATACGTGTTATGCATCCAATTATTTCAAATGATAAAGTTATATCTAAATACCCGGGTTTTTCAATTCAAAATTTTATTTTCAAATTTCTCAGACGAGAAAAATCAAAATAACAAGGAGGGGATTCCTCCAAATAAATTATGGTGAAACTCTGGAATTGAAACAACATGGAACGTCCAGTGGTATTCCGGTTCCTCCAAAGCATCAACTAGAGTGAATAAGTATCATTCCTTTCCCAAAATCATCAAAAATCTTTTATTTTCAAAATCACCGAGATTTAGGTCTTAATAGCAATAATTCAAAATCCCTTTGTATATAAATTTAAACTTTATAAACAATGGTATATGAAATCACACAACCAATCAATTCAATTCAATCAAATCAATTAAATTCTACGAGGGAATAAACTAACACTAGCAGTCAATCAAATTCCATAAAGGAAAACTTATCACTTAATATTGTTTCAAAATGTCAAATGACTAGCAAACAAATCTTAACTTAGGTTCAAAACTTTCTTGATTGTCCAAAAATATAGATAATTCTCGAAGCATATAGTTTTCCTCATTACCCTTTGTTATTTCTTAGAAGATTATCCAAACTCACTCGGACAAAAATGGAAAGTTATACTCTATATTTTATTAGTTTCTTAATTTCATTAAATTTTTTCGAAATCACTATTTTTTTCCTCTTAGTATTTTATTCAATACTAAAATTATTTATGAATTATTTCATAAATTCTCACCCAAGTTTAAAAATAATTTATAAAGTCATTTCTTTATAAAACATCAAATAATAACTTATTCCACTTTATTTACTTGTATAGTACTCTTTTGTATCCTAAGAGTACATACAAATTTTATTTTACTTTTTCAAAGATCTATATGGGGATCAAATCAAATTATGGTTTCTTAAAATCGAGTCAACCTATTAAGCTCTTTAACTTGGAGTGTTAAAATAAAAGTTATTCATGGGTTGACCCAATCAATAAGTAGTTTACACTACTTAGATGTTTTAAACAAACATATCGTTTTAATAAAACAATGTTTATCAAAACCTTCTTATTTAATTTAACCCAATTTACCTGTGTTAAATTATCTCATACCTTATCTAAGGAAAAAATTCTTATTTATCAGACCAATCTCTTATTAGAAATACTTTTTATTGTTAAATTCCTTTTAGGGAACTTAAAAGTTGGATACCTGGTTTTAATTTCAAAAACCCATTCTCTTGAAATCATACTACATATATTTTCATATATAATAACTTCAAACAACTTATTTATTAAAACTCACTTTGGGTTTATTCGGTTTTGAACTCATTTCGATCACACAATGAAAAAGAGAATAATTTACTAAGTACCTCACAACGTTCGTTTAAGTAAACATCTAATCGTCACTTAGAAGATTATTCAGATTACCACAAAACTAATCGAAACAATTTCCTCCTAATTATTCCAAAGAAAATGCATTCCATTTAAAATTTTGCTTTCCAAAATAGTTTTACTTTCAATTACATCCAGAAATAATTTTATTTCATTCCTCAAAAATTCTTTCGAAATTATTTTCAAAAATTCTGGGATTTAGATTCAAAATTCCTTTCTAAACATATTTTATAAACTAAATTTTTATAAAATTTCCTTTGTATAAAAATCATTTCATATTATAGTAATTCCCCTTTATTATAATACAATTATCTCGAATATTTATTCTCTAAATATCTCTTCCCCCTATTTAGATTATATTAACAACTTTTTTATTAAAATTTAATCCTTAACTCTTTATTATTAAATGGCAAAATTTTAACTTAATCATATTCTTCGAACACCTTATAGTCAAATTGTGAAAATTAATTCACAAAGGGTTTGTTTTAAATCAAAACGATAAATGCTCCTAAATAAATCGAGGACAATTTAGCAATTAACAAACAACAGTCAATGCTTCTCATTTAAGTTAAGCATAACCGAATAAACAATAATGATAATAAATAAATATTATCACATTTAAACCAACAAACTTTATAACTATATAAAGTTTTGAAAATTATTCCTTTATATATATGAAATATAATCCTAAGCAAAATATTAAATTTACCAAAAAGTTCAAAATTTTCAATACCATGTCAATTGGCCTTGGTCAAGTGTTTAGAAACTCCTATCGATACCGTGGTGTCCCACGTCTTGACTAGAATTCATAAAAACTCAATAGACCAATTAACATAATACATTTTTATGACATTAACAAATACGCTCTCGTATATATAATACTCTCAAACTCATTCTAGGGTGTCACTTACCCTATTTCTAATGAGCCAAACCATACCAAAGCCAAGGTTCTCTCTTAACTTAGCGCTCTGATACCACTTTGTAACGACCCGCCTTTTTGACCATCGAAAGTCGACACCGAACGCTACCACTGTATTCCGATGTTGCGCATCCAATCAACAAAAGGGCAGATTGTTAGGGTAAATAAAAAGAAAAGAACAGAGAATAGAGAAAAACATAATCTCACAGCGGAATCGACAACATATAATATAACAAGGACAGTAGAAATTGTCACTCCAAACATATAGAGTATATCAGATGTAACAACCCGGTATTTCGTACCGATTAATTATCGTCTTTAGACGATTGCTTTTCCTAGCAAATCGCTGTTTGGAATTTTGTTTAACCAGTTGAAACTCTTTTGAAAAATCTATTAAATGTTGACGGGCTTTAAAATAAATTCTCGGCCCACGTTTTCAAATGTTTGAAGCCGTGAAAAAATTTGCAAAGCAAATGTACCCGCCCCCTTTTTTCTCGATGCCGTCCCATTCTTAAAGAAATTGGACCCGTTCCTTTATCATTTTCTTTTTTTCGTAAACCTAAATGAACAAATCGAAAAGGAGAAATAATGGCTACTGTGAAATTCCTTTTCTCGTTTGATCTGAAATAGGGAGTCGGCTTTGTTTCGATGCTCTTGGCTATTGCTCAAGCTTTGTTGCCCTGGGATTCACAGTCTAGCTGTCTCGTGGTACTGTGATTTAGAGTTTTCAAATTTGGGGCTTTGTTCTCTTGATTGCTCGGCTTTGCTTGAGAATTTGATTCGTGCTTGGCTTTGGCTTTGCGCGCTCCTTAGGGTTTCTGAAAACTCGACTTCGGTATGATTTCTGCTCAAATTCGTGGCCTTCGAAAATAGGTGAGTAAACTTGTACTCACATCTAATTCAATTCTCCAGTGTGTGTTTTTGGGTTTGAATTTTATATGGGTTCGAAATCCTGTTTTCTCGTTCGTATATTCTATGTTGAATTCGTCTTTGGCTGTTCGATATTGTTTGGATGATTGCGATGAATTCTAATCTTTTCCATATGCGTATATTTGATTTCTTCTGACTTTGCTTGGCCACCACAGTATGATATACTCGGCTTTGACTTGGTTTTTAAAACATTTCGATGTTGATAATTCGTTTTTATGACCATGGTTTTAAAACTTTCCTATTTCTAGAATTTTTCAACTTGCTCTTCTGCTACTTTATATATTCATCGATGTTGGCATCTGCAATTGCATTTCTCAGTGAACTCCATTTCACTTTGTAGTTGCTTATAGTCACTGTCCATATTTGTTTGACCACTACTTGGATTTTGAACTGATTTGCATTGAGTTTGTTCGTGATGTTGGCACTGCGATATAACTCGAACTGTTGCACCCGATCATATGATTTTGCTGTCACATTGAACTTGTAGTTGATTCATTTGGTCGCACTGTTCGTCCACTGTTTCGCTTGACCATTGGTAATCTCCACTGAGTCATTCTTGGTTTTTTATGCACTGTTGCACTGCACCTGATGTTGTATTTAGCTGTTCACTTGAGTTTAAAGTTGTTGTCTCATTCGAAACAGTGCAGTTCCTTTGTTTTTGAGATATATTCATGTTGACTAGCTCACTTGCTCATATGTATTGATTTACTGATGCATTGCTTGTGGCCTCTGGTCGCTGTCGTCTCCATTTTGCATTCTGATTTCATTGTAAACTTTGGCTCTGGCCATCTATCCTTCAGTGCTTGCTTTGATCATTTTTGTAGTCTGCACATTGCATACCTGATGGATCTGTCCACCGTTCCGGTTGGTTGTACATTATTTGATGGCTTCGGCCTTAGCACTGATTCCTAAAATGTTAATGTATTTGTTCGAACTAAGCACCAGTTCACTTTGTAATTTCGACTTGTCTTGCTTTCACTTGGACTTGGGTGAACTGATGCGTAGTCATGTCTGCCCTTTCTTGTTACTGTCTTTAGCTGTTCATGTTCCTATGCTTTGCCTAAGTTTACATTGATGCTGTAGCCTTTGTGATTTTCACTGCACATTTTCCTATGCTTGTTGATGCTTATGTTGTAGCTTCACTTGTATCTCTTGTGATATCTTTTTAGTCTGTTTACTTTCTGACCATCAGACTTGGGTTTCACTGTTACATGTTCATATTGCTGGTTGCACTTGTTGACTTTTGTTTCGGGCCACTGTGTACATGCACAGTTCAAATTGTGCAATGATACTTTTGGATTTTTGGTTGTTTCATGATCGTTTTGTATCTGCACTTTCAGTTGAGAAATTTTCACTGTCTTGGCCACTTGATTTTTCCAATCAACCACTTGCGTTGAACCCGATTCCGGGGTTTGACCTGGTGATCATTTGTGACTTTCACTGAGCTTTTGTGTATCTCCCGCGATAGTGGCGAGGCAGTACACGCGTGCGTGTACTGCAGCCCTATCAGATTTGACAGTTTTAGATTGATGTTTCGATTTGTTGAATTGTTTTGTTGGTTAATTTCAATGGTTTGGAGTTGTATTCTGATTTGGATTATTGATTTGTCGATTAACACTGATATGTGTTATATTTATCGATATCCAATTCTCTTATTGAAGAGTTGGATATACGAGACTTCTGTGACTGTCGTCTATTTGATATTTGATTATTATTGCTGCTATGCACTAATAACTGAGTTTTAATTAGACTGACCCGTGTATTATTTTCTTTTGAATTTAATACTCGGGTCAGACCCGAGTTATTTCAGGTTGTAGATTTCCTTCTTTGAGTTGCTGTTCAGGCTATGAAGACTTTTCTCATCTTTTGAAGTTGTCTCCGTTATTTTTGTAGAAATCGTGTCATTGCATAGGATGATATGTATTCATGTACATTAGTTGATAATGTATTTGTATACATAACTTCCAGAGTCGACAGTTGTAGTTGTATCATATGTACCGTGTCAAATGTATTGTAACTGACATCATTTATTATATATATGAGACTTTTTGTTCCATCTGTATTCCGCATTTATGTTATCTGTGTTATTTTTATATCTATTGTCCTAAACTATTATAGCCACTGTGTAGTAGCTTTGAGTTTGTATCGGTATGTCGGATTTCCTCTAAAAATGAAATGCATGTTTTACTATCTGACATATCGGTGCTCGCACAAAGCAATTACATGGATGGTCGCTCCTCAACAGCCTTATTCTCTGTGCTAGTTGACAACATTACACCGTAGTGTTCTTGGCTAGCACGGGTATAGAGGTGGGGCGTCACATCAGAGTTAAAAACAAACCTATTCAGCTAGACAGTTATAAAATCTTAACCTTACAAATGCCGCTAGGTATACTATATAATACAGCGAAAAATAAAATACTACGATAGGTGAATCCTCAACTCCCCTCCATGATCTCCAAAACTTCAAAGACAACCTGGGAAAATACTCGGTCTGACCCGAGCATTACAAATAAATAACACCGAGATCAGTTTGAAAATACCAGCGTGAGATAACTCAAATAATTAGGGAACATATAAAAAAATTTGAGACCACGCCGCTAACGCCGAACGGGTTTTCACCTCATAAGAATAACATCCATATAGGCAAGAGCAGAAATAAATAACAAGAAACAAATGCAAATAGGGATAAGCTTAATTAATATTAAAACCAGACTCGAAAGAATGGAAAATAAACCGAGTAAAATCCAAACTGGACAGAATGGATAAAACAAGGAAACAGTCCAACTTGATAGAATGGACTAAATAAGGTAACAATACAAACTTGATTGAATGGACTGAATAAGGTAACACTCCAACTTGATAGAATGGACTGAATCAATACTTAATTGTCATGATGAGGAGTTGGCTCTACTCGTGACAATTTAAAGATCAAATAGATCAAGGTTTTCGTATCAAATAAGAAAAGGAAAATTTCCAACAAATGACAAGGAAGAATATTGGGGGTATGGGCAGCACGCAAATGAGGGTATGGGCTAGGGTATGGGTTACCATGACTGAAATAATATATATATATATATATATATATATATTATTTTAAATTATTCAACAAAACATACCCAAAAATCTCAAATTCCAAACGAGACGTGCCGCCTAGCATTCTGTATGTTATACTCTATTCCAAATGCAATGGAACTTGTTTTGAGACCTAATTCGATCGTACGCAGAAGATATGTTTTTAAACCCAGTTATAATATTAATTTTTCGATATTAATTTTTACGTGTTTCGAACACGCATGACCAAGCGATACATTTGATCGCCATGAAAGTTGACGGTGTAATATAATTCACTATTACGGTTCCAATGAAACTGGTTTCATTAAAATCCAAGACAGTGCCCGAAAGGCTAATTTTACAAGTTTAAGTATCGTTTTATATTTAATTATCGATATTTATTCGGTATATTTATATTTGTAAATAAATTTACAAATTGAATTCAGCAATATTATTTATTAATTAAAAGGAGTTAAATGAAATTATTAAATCCATTTAATTAACATTTAGTTCATAATTCAAATATTTAATTATTCCCTATATTTGAGTTATAAGTTATTAAATTCCAAAATCCAATTATTTAAATATTTAAAATTAATTAAACATTTAAAATCAAATGACCAGAATTTTAGGTTGTTATAAAAACTAAACTTACACTAACTGCCTGAATGTGTATAGTCATCATCAAATAAGTACAAACATGTAAAAAAGATTAACTATTACTCTATTAACGTAAACCATCCATTAATCATCAAGCATGAATGTATTAGTGCAACTAATAACACGCAATCATATCAAACATGAATATGCTAGTTCCCTACTAGTCCATACAATAAACAAACAAAACACATTGCTATCTACATGAATGTCAAATAACTCGGGATAGATATATCTAATCCTATTCTCCACCTCCCAAGTGCAATCATCCTTATTGTCACACCATTGACGAGAACAGATCTAATAACTTTGTTCCTCAATTCCTTCATATCATGACTTATTATCCCTTTCAATTGTCTCACATGCGCCAAATCTGGCTCTATAGATAAATCCTTTATCGCCCTTGGTTCCACTATCGAACTTCGCTCGTGTAGATGTTTCCTAAAATACGATATAAAACATATTATGCACACTTGCCAACCTGCTTGGCAACTCGACTCTAAATGCAAGTTTACCGCTCCTTTTAGTCACTAGAAATGGTCCTATGTATCTATGTGCTAACTTCCCCACTTTTCCAAAGCGCATAGCTCCTCCCACTGAAGAAAACATCACGAATACGTGATCGCCTATTGTGAACTCAAGGTCTTTTCTTTGCTTATCACCATAACTCTTTTACCTCGACCGCGCTGCCTTCATTTTGGTGTGAATCAACTCTACCTACTCAGTAGCATCTTTTACCAAATTAGGTCCTTACAAGAGAGCCTATCTCTTGTGTCCAACCAACAAACTGGTGACTTACACGATCTATAATACAACACCTCAAGTGGTGTCGTCTCGATACTCCTATAGTAATTGTTATTATAAGCTAAATCTATCAGATGAAAATGATCTTCCCAAGATCCTCCAAAATTTAAGACACATGCTCTTAGTAAATCTTCCAATGCATCATTCATCCTTTCCGTCTGACCATCTACCTGTGTATGGTAAGACGTGCTCAAGTTTAAATATGTATCAATGCACTATGCAAACTTCTCCTGATCACTGGTGAACAACGAGCCTCTATCACTAACGATACTACTTGGTATCCCATGCAGTCTCACTACATTCTTCATATATAGCTTTCTAAGCTAGTTGTCGTCCTTGTTGACTTCGCCGGGATAAAGTGGGCACTCTTAGTCAGTCTATTGACTATCACCCAAATGCTATCATTTCCCATCCTTGACTTGGCAGTCCATCAATAAAATCCATAGATACAGTATCCCACATCCAAGTGGATGCTTCCAAAGGTTGAAGTATATCGCTCGTCTTCTGATGCTCAGCTTTCACTTGCCGATAGGTGAAACATCTCTTCATGCATTCACCCATATCACTCTTCATCACTTCCCAAGAGAAGACTCTCTCCATATCACGATACATCTTCATACTACCAAGATGAATTGAAAACTTCGACAGAGGACTTTCTTCCAAGACTTCCTTCCGAAGGTCTCATATATTCGGAACACACAATATTTCATTCTTAGCCATCCCTTCGAGTCTTTCTCGAATCCTTTCAAGTGCTCAACGTCCACACCCACCTCAAATCATCTAAACCTTACGTCAATCAACGGACCTTCCCTCTGCCTTACAGCTATTCTTTATACAAGTGCTGGATGTACCTCCAAACTCGCTAACATGCCTAGATCTCTACTCAATCTAGTATTCTGCCTATAATACATACCCCAAGAGGCTAGCATCTCCATCATATTCTATTCATCAATCACAACCAATACTGCATTCTAATTCTTCATGTTTCCTACTCAAAGCATCTGCAACCTTGTTTCCCTTTCCTGGCGTATATTTTATTCTAAATTCATATCATGCCAAGGACTTCGACCATCTCAACTTCCCCATATTTAACTCCTTTTGAGAGAATAAATATTTAAGGGTCTTATGGTCTACAAGTCAAACCGTTCTCCCAACAAGTAATGTCTCCAAATCTTCAGCTACCCTCAGTTGATGGAACCCCTATGCCAAATCTAGCTCTGGAATACTTTTACTCTACTCAACTGGTCAAACAAGTCATCATCGTGGGTAAGGGATAACAATTATTCAATCTTTGATAATCTATTCACATCCATAAAATTCCTTTCGACTCCTTGACGAATACTACAGATGCTCCCTAGGGCGAATTACTTGGTCTGATGAAACTCCTACACTCAAGTTCCACTAATTACTTCTTCAATTCTTCCATCTCCTTGGACGAGCATTCTTTTCCACCTCTAGGATTTCGTAAGGCAATAATCCTATTCATACAATAGATCCTAGCATCATTTTGCACCAACCAATCCATCCCCAAAATTACACCGTACCCTACGAAGTCAAACACATATGGGTCGCAAACAAACAAATGTTCCCACAGGTAAAATTCAAGGTTAGTGCACCTTAACTCGGGAGTAGCATACCCACCGATCTGATTAACCACACATAAGGACATAATCAAATATGTAATATCTATTCCTAACCTATTGATTAAGTCTTTTGATATAAAAGGGTGTGTAACACCAGTATCTAACATAACTCTAACTAATATACTGGAAATCGAAATCATACCTACAAGCACTATGCCTTTTCCTTTCTCCTTCGTGATCGGTCTAGACGAAGGTCTTTCCAAAGCATAAACTTTAGGCTGCTTTAACTCATGATAATTCTTCTTTTTGTGCCCGGGTTTGTCACAGATGAAACAATTGATCTTCACCATCCCCACCGATTGTGGACACTTGTCAGCATAGTGTCCCCTTTGCCTACAGTTATTGTAACGACCCTGAATTTTGAACAATTTAATTTGAGAATATTTAATTAATTTTAAATATTTGAATGATGATTTGACTTGAATTTCAAATTATCAGAATGAATTGGCGATTTAATTTTTGAATTTAATCTATTGAAAGTTGAATAAAATTTGAATCTTTGATTTTAAGCCGGTTAAAAATAATTTAAAGGATTGAAAAAATTCATATAGATAATACTGAAGATAATAGAAGCTTCAGAATTGAATTTGAAAGCGATTTGTTCAGTTTTGAAATTGTATCGTTTAAATTTAATTTAAAAAAATAGTCTTCCGAGGCACAGTCTCGGAATTTAACGAAACCAGTTCCATTGGGTCCGTAATATTAAATTATTACCGGATTTCAAATTTTCGTATTTATCAGAATTGTTTTGTGAACATACGGCGTATAAACGCGTATAAAATTAAATTGAATTCAATTTGAATTTCTGTAATAACCGGGATTTTTGCATCGATTTGATATCATTGTTAAACGATTTTTCTGCTAGCTAATTGCTTATAGGAGTTTTGATTCGAATTGGAATTCGTCTAATAAAAATTGTTGTTGAAAATTTTGAATCGGTTAAATCCTTTTGGAAGAAAACAAGAAATAAAAATTGTTAAAGGGTTTTGGGCTTTAAAATTTTATCTTGGCCCATTCATTTTGATTAAAACCCTATACCCGATCCCTTTCTCATTTCATTCACAAACCCTAAACCTAAATCGAAGAAGAAAAAAAATGGCGGCCTCGTTTCTCGTTCTCCCTCGCCGCTTCCAAAATTTAGGGCTCCGTTCTTTCCTCCTCCGATCTGGAAATTTAGGGCTTTGGCCTCGCGTTCGCTTCTGTGAGATTGGCTAGAGCTTCGACTTTTCGCAAATTAGGGTTTTGAATTCTTGGGCTTGCTCGATCCTCTGGTGAATTAAAGGCTTTGTAATATTCGAAGGCGGTCGACTTCAGTAGCTTTGATCGATCGTTTCTTTCACCTTGCTCGTGGCTGTTTCGTTTTGGGCTAAGGTGAGTGGTTTTTGCCCCTCACATCTAATTCTTTCCTCGTTTCGTACTGAGGTAGTTCGATTTTTGTTATCCTCTGTATTGATGATTTTGGATGTGGGTGTAACGATATTGATTTGTTTTGGGTGATTTCGGCATTAATTTGTTCGTCGTGGCACTGTGTTGGTTTTGGGCTGTTCAATTTTTACCATTTCCTTGGCCTTGAACTGATTGACTTCAGTCACTTGAAATTGTTTAAACTTGTACCCTGGATTAACTAAATTCTCTGAAATTTTGAATACGAAATTGTTTGAAGTCACCTGCGGCCTTATTTTGATTCGAAACTTAGGCACTGCCCTGACATTGATATGGTTGTTCCATGATTTGCTTGTTTATGTTGCTATTGTATCATTTACTGGTTCACTTGATTTCCTGGTTCACCACTAAGACTGCTGTTTCATGACTTCGTTATACACTGTTGAACTACATATTAAGGTCCAATGAAACATAAATATGTATATGCGATGTTTTGAAGCCGCAGTCTTCTCGAACCTGTTTGCAATTGTTGTTCCACATTACTTGCAGTTGTTCTCTCGGCTGCATATTTACTAGCTCATGTGCATGTGTATATTTATGCTTCATTTTACTTCTGAAGTTACTTGAACTCTAGTCTGCGATCTTTGACCTGAGTGTATCTCATTTGCATTTACACTTGTACCACTCACTGTATCACTTCTGCCTAGTCTTTGACCACTTGGATTGTCATCTTGATTTCTGGCATATATATATGCATATATATATATATATATTTGCATTCTTGTATGTATATATATATATTTTGCTTCATCTAAGTTGAATTTTGAATTGATTTTCCTGTTCTGGTGCATTCCTTATCTGGTTTGCATATTCCCTAAACTGATTTTTCATGCTTTTGGGTTTTGCCCTCGTATACTTGAACTGTATACATGAGTTCATGGTTGCTATACCCTTCATTTTTGTAATTTGCAGTCCATTCAGTTTTGGGGTCTTTGATTTTCAAGTGATTCATGTTGACTTGGGTTTGCATTCTCCCATATTTCAGTCTGCATTGCAATAGAGATTCATTTAGTGACAGCTTGGCTAAACATGTAGTTTTAAGTGCTGCCCTGCTTCATGTAGTCCAGTATTTTGTTTTGAAGAAGCAATACATTTTTGCTTCGCCACTGTCTGTCGTAGTGGCATTATCATCCATGTGTTTGCACTGTCCAGCACTTTTCGCTCCTGAGATTACAATGTCCAGTTCCATTTTATTGTTCACTGGTCTGCAATTGCTAGTAAGGTTGAACTTGGTCCAGTTTTCTTTAGTTGTTCACTGTTCACTGCATACATGTTCTGTTGCTCCATGCGGTATCCCCATTTGAGTTACTTGCATTGTTTAAGGACTGCACTGTTCACTATACACGTATCTTGCTGCATTATGTTGTTTACTGTGGATATTGTCATTTTGATGCATTCATGTTGGTTCAGTCTTGATTTGTTGTGTACATGCCTTCACTGTTGTACTTCACTGCAGCCACCCAAACTCGACAAATTTTGAATTGATGTTTCTTTTGCTTTTGACGCATTGATCTTTTATGCTGTATTGGCGAGGCCGTACACGCGTGCGTGTACGGCAGCCAATAACACTGTTTATCTCTGTTGATGATTTAAATCTGCTGATTTATTGTTAACACTGTTAAGTGTTATATTTTCGTTATCCGATTTCTTTGTTAAAAGAGTCGGATAGACGAGAATTATTGTGACTGTCGTCTATTTAAATTATTATTGCCTCTATGCACTAATAAACTGGTTTGAATTAGACTGACCTGTGTATTATTTTCTTTTGAATATAATACTCGGGTCAGACCGAGTATTTTTACAGCTTGAAGATTTTCAGGCAGCGAAGTTAGAGAGAGAGTAAAGAATCATTTATTTCGATAAATTTGTATTTTAAGATATTCCGCTGTATCAGTATTAAAATTGTATAAACTCTGATGTATCCAAAAAAGATTTATAGTAATGAAATAAATTCTCATTTGTTTTAATTCAGTGTTATTATTCTGTGTTTCTGTGGCTGATTCGGTTTAAACCTTATAAACTAAATAACAATTCGTCTTTTTGAACATTTCGAGTTGGTTTAATTACCGACTGGAGACGGTCAAAAGGGGGAATGTTACAGAGTGGTATCAGAGCTTTGGTTTACACAAAGCTTAGTTTATGATGTTTAATATGAATAGTTACTAGAAACACTTTAAAGGAGAATGTTTTTCAAATCCAAAGAAGTATAAAATTGTTTTTGAAAATAAAGATTTTTAACTTAAGAAAAGTTAAATTGAAGTGAGTTGGCATTAATAAATATATGGATTTGAAATTTAACTAAAAGAAAAGTTAAATTGAATTGAATTAGTATCAATAAATATATGATTTGAAATTTAACTAAAGGAAGTTAAATAAATTGAACTTGATTTGATAAATTTTTGAGATAGAAGTTTAAACTTTAAAAGATAAGTGATTATATAATATGAATCGGAAAGTTTAAATTTATAAGTTGTATAACTTATAAAATGAGGAAGTTTAAGTAAAACCAGTTTTTAAATGGTTAAACGGTTTTGTTAAGTAAAACAAAATCTGAATTTTGAAATGTGATATGAATTTGACTTTAGTAAAAGTTAAATAAAATAGAATTTCAAATAAATTTGAGACGAACTTAAGTTTTATGGTGAAAATAAATGCAAGTGGAGATAAAATGAAACATGGCTTAAGTATTATTGAATCAAATTGAATTTGATATCAAAATGAATTGATAAAGTGAAGAATGAATATGAATTTGAATTATAGAAAGGAAAATTCGACTTTAATTGTAAAAGTGAATTAGTGAATATGGTGAGTATAAAAATTCAATCAGAATTAGAATATAAACCAATTGAAATTAAGTGTGTTAAACCAAATTGAATGTAAGCAAAGTAAATAAATTTGGTTAAGTTGAATGTGCATTGGTTGCTAGTTGATCGTATGGAAATTCATTAAGTATTAATGAAATTTAATTAATGGAAATTGAAAGATAAGTAAATTTAAAGAGAATCAAATTTGATTTGAATTGAAGTAAACTGACTTGAATATGAATTAGTGAATGTGAACTAATTGGATATGAATGAATGTTAGTAGAAAATCCAATGTGAATGAATCAAATGTGATTAAATTGAAAACCAAGTCGATGAATGATTTACTAAAGAACTAGTAGATTATCTTGGAAATGGAAAACTGATAAATTTATATAATAGTTTAAATTGGAATTTTTGAATTATTATAAACGGTTTAAATAGAAAATTTGAAAAGGCTGATATTATATTGGAATTATAAAATGATTTGTATAAGTGTTAAAAATGAAATATTAGTGGATTTCATAAGTGGATGAAAAATTTCAGAATTAAAATTTTTATAATGTGAAGTTATAAAATGAATCGGAGTTGCGAAATAAAAGAATTTATAAGTAATTTACTTGTAAATTAAAAAATTCGATATAAAACTGAGTTATAAAGGAATGATTAATGAAGTAAATTTTTATAAATGGAAGTCTTTATGAATAGAAATAGAATTTATGAACGTTGTTTATAAATTCGAAACTGACTTATTTTGATAAGTAAAATTCTGTATAGTTTGTTAAAAGATGTATATTCACAATTTTGGACCGTGAATATATTATTGAATAAAATGGACATGTTTGGGAAAGTGATATTTTAAAACGAAGTTAATTGTTTTAAAAGATGTTTTCAAAGGCATTGAATATCGAAACCATAGATTTCAACATTCATTGTTGAAATAGACGTTTTCGAATATAAGGAAATAATGGACTATAACACTATTGTTATAGTAAATGATTTCCGAAAGGAAATGTTTTGTATAGTATTGGGATTTATACATCTATCTAAACTTCGAATCCCTATACTAGCGATTTTGAGTTGTCGTAACGATGTTTTACGTAACATTCGTTTTAACTCAAATGAATATGTGAAAGAGAATGATTTCCTTAAAGATGAAATGTATACTTAATTTTGATTTAAGTATATCGAATATTTTCAAATGTTGAAAATAAAATGGATTTGTGAATTACTTATTTTTAAATAAGTATGGAAATGTTTTTCCAATATGAAATGAAATGTTGTGAATATATTCCGTAAGGGATAAATGATTTGAAATTCATTTTTGAAGTCGAAGTTGAAAAGTAAATGAGAATTTGAACAATTTGTTCAATTTGAAATTTTTCAAAAAGATTGAATCGTTAAGTTAAAATTGAGTTTAACTTCGACATCAAAGACAATTTAAGATGAGTTTTGAATTTCAGATGATGGTTTGGATTGTATGTCTAACATTGTGAATTGATGACATAGCAATTGATCTCTATTAAATATATATCTGTTGGTGGCGGAGAATTTATTCTCTTAGCTTAACACCCTTCTCTGAGACGTATGAACTCAGAGGTTATATATTGATAGACATCAATTCTGTGTTGAGAATTGACGATGTAAGCGTGAAATCCAAATTGAATGTGAAAGTCGATAATGAATGGAATTATGAATATGAATTAGGTTTGAGATAACCTTAAATTTCCAAATCGACTTAGAGGAAAATTTTGAAATCCTCTATTTTGTTATGAATATGGATATGTAAGTTTTTAGAACTTATATATATATGAATGCGGTAAATTTGAAACCGTTAGTTTAGAAAGACATTGTTATGGAAATCTTATGTATGTTTACATAGATGTTATATGTACGAAATGTGAAATGAAAGTACTACATATATGATATTATGTTTTCTAAACTGAGGATATGGAAAAGTACCTTCCATTTATTATTGGACAAGGTATTGGAACTCGTGAAGAGTGTCCATTTGAAATTCGTAGCTACGTAGAATTTTCCATAAGTTGGAATGTCCATTTGGACTAGAATCCCTCGTGATGGGATCATGTTGAGTATGATGTATGTTAGCGTAATTTGAGGGGCGAGATGCCTACAGATACAAGCGATTCCATTGGGATAATGGCGCAACCGCCGAGTAAACTGCAATCTAAGCGCCAAAGCGAAATTCGAGGGGCGAGATGCCTACGGTTACAAGCGATTCTACTGAGATAGTAGCGTAACCGCCGGGTAAACTGTGATCCATGGGGGAACGTGCTTTCCATATCCATTTTTAAAAGAATTTTTAAAAGTATTTTCACTGGGAATTGAAGCAAGTATGTTTAGTACTTGGAGATTTTTAGACCTGCGCCTGGCCAGCGTATGCCTAATGTCTGTGAGAACGAAGATGGACTTGTTAAATTTCGAGTTAGCAAGTATTTTCAAACTGTAAATAGCAAATCAATGATCTGAAAGTAAAATTACAAAATTCCTACCTAATGAATTAAGGAAGAGGATCTTTGTAATGTTTTGAAAGTCCATAGCTTTGGAAGAGATATATTATATAAATCTCTAACGTGAAGAATTTTAAGTTTGAATCTGAGTTATAAATCAAGAATTTAGTAAAAGTGTGACGCCCCACCTCTATACCCACGCTAACCAAGAACACTACGATGTAGTGCTGTCAATTAGCGCGGAGAATAAGGCTGTGGAGGAGCGACCATCCATGTAACTTCTTTGTGCGAGCATCGATACGTCAGATAGAATAGAATGCATATCTTTTAAGGAGGAAATCCGACATACCGATACAAACACAAAGCTATCACACGGTGGCTATATATAATCTTCGGGAACAAACATAGAAATAATCATAACAGACATCCATATCACAAAGGCGGAAGAAGATATGAATAAATATATATATCACATGAAAGTGTACATCAGAGTAGTGGTCGGAAAGATCCACGATAATACAAAAGAATAGCATCACGTGCTATACAAAAGAATAAGTACACAACATAGAGTCTATATCTCAAAGGTGTACATCCAAAAACTACTAATCTAGGTAGTTAGCCAAAAGTCAGAATAATCCTGAAGAGAAGTCAAGCAGAAGCACCTGTAACATCTCGGTCTGACCCGAGTATTATTTATAAGAAAATAATAAACGGATCAGTCTAACTATAAATATCAGATGATATGGTATACAGTAAAAGGCATGACATGAACATGTAATAACCATAGCGACATACTACTATAAGTATGTAAATGATAATCAACAAAAGATTAATCAATATCACAAGAATCTTCTCAAAGATAAAATAGGGTATCATACCCTAAACTTGTATTCATAACAAGTCAATAACACATGAATTCACCAATGCACCAAAAACTGATATCATATCAATGAAAATCATGAAAATTGGTGAAGCACAAAATTCCAGAAATCATCATCAGAAATCCAGAAAACACATAAAGGGGGGGAGGCCTAACACATGAATGGGAGCATGAAAACTCACCTACGCGTAAACACATGACGAGAAGTTATCTCATGGAAGCTATCCATTAAATTTTCACACAGGAATGGCCCGAAGACCGTAGGAAATGTGATGGCGAACCATCACATAATCGGGGTATAGTCTCCCACGTAGACAAAGAGACATCACTCAATCGCTAGTCTAAATCACAAAAATGATCGTCATGATCATAAGGAAGTGTCAATCACACCAAGCTAGTAAATATATGAGTTTAGCTTCATGTCCCATAACCACTTGCTTAACTTAAATATTTACGAACAAGCTGTAAATCTTCACTAGGAAATTGTCACAAAAAGGGTTCAATCGAACAAGTCCAAGAGCTAACCGACGAAGTGAACGCAAGCGTTTCATACCACTCGTTTTACTAAGTCGTTTAAGTCGATTTCTCATTCGAGTGAAGTAAAGGCTTGTATATACTAGTAGATTGAAAATCGGTTTGAGAAAACGAACTTTTGATACTTAAAATAGTGTTGAAATCGCTTTGATGAAAGAGTTTTGATATTTACTATTAGTATTGAAACCTTCATATATCTTTAAAGTGACAAGTCATAAAACGATGGTAGAACAAATCAATTCACGTTCGAAGACGTGAGTAAAGTCCAAAGAAGTCAATCCCAAAACCATCAAAGTAGAAATTCTGATAAATAGGTCATACGACCTAGTGAAGGCAAGCGGTCCAGCGACCTAAGGAAAAATAGGTCATACGACCTAAGGAATTCGCGAACTCAAAAGACCAAGTGTAAGGTCGGCGACGACCTAACTTGAACGACTTAACTGGGGGATAAGTCGGAGACGACCTACGACTTAAGGTTTAACTCGCGAACGACTTAACTTGGCCTGGGGATTATAGGTCGGCAACGACCTAAGACATAAGGTTTAACTCGCGAACGACTTAACATCTTGCCTGGGAATTATAGGTCGGCAACGACCTAAGACTTAAGGTTTAACTCGCGAACGACTTAACTTGGCCTGGGGATTATAGGTCGGCAACGACCTAAGACATAAGGTTTAACTCGCGAACGACTTAACATCTTGCCTGGGAATTATAGGTCGGCAACGACCTAAGACTTAAGGTTTAACTCGCGAACGACTTAACTTTTTTTGCCTGGGAATTATAGGTCGGCAACGACCTAAGACTTAACAAAATTCGAGCGACTTAACTTTGCCTGGAGATTATAGGTCGGCAACGACCTAACGTTTTGCCTGGGGATTTTAGGTCGGCAACGACCTAACGTTTTGCCTGGGGATTTTAGGTCGGCAACGACCTAAGATTTTGCCTGGGATTTATAGGTCGGCGACGACCTAAGACTTAACTCGCAGGTGACCTAAGACTTAACTCGCAGGTGACCTAAGACTTAACTCGCAGGTGACCTAAGACTTAACTCGCAGGCGACCTACGACCTATGGATGGACGACCTAACTCCGAACGAGCTAAAAATGGCCAGAACGACCTAGTAGCAGTTTTTTCACCAAAATCACTAAAATTTGGAATTTTTCGCCAATCCAATCCAAACCAAATGCAACAAACATGCTAAAGTGATGAGGAATCATTCCCAACAGTCCAATGACGATTATAGGCAAGATGTGAGATCAAAAATCTCACCTTTTCCACGAAATTGATGAAGATGAAGATTGAAAGCAAGGAGAAGCAATCCAAAGCTTGAATCCACAATCTTCTACTTGAATTTGATGTTGAATCTCGGATTTGCAATAGAATTTGAGTTGGGAGTTTTAATTTCTCTTTCCCTCCACCATTTTTGAAGAAGCTTGAAGTATTTGATGAAGTGATGAAGAGAAGAGGGGGTTGGGCTGAGTTAAGAAGGTGCAGTCCAAACCAAAGTCTCAAGCGGGAAAAGTGACGAAAATTTCACTATCTCCAAACATATCGAAGTTTACACTCAAAAAGATCGAAAACGTCATTTTGAACTCAATGGGGGTGGTCTCGAGTCCTAATTTGACCGTATGCAAAAAGTAGCTTTTCGGACTAACATCCGACTAACGATAAAATATTTAAATATAAAATCGATAGATATGCGGGTTGTTACAAAAAGACTTTTGGGTTTTGATTTTAGAAAATCAATGAACAAAAGAGAAGATAAACAAAACTAATGAGATTAAACAAATGAAATGAATCCTATATTCATTTATTTGTAATAAGTTTTAAGCTTAGAAAATTTTTACTAGAGTATAAATATCAATGAAATTTTAACGACTTTTCCTTTTCGTGGACGAAAAGTTTTTAAGGAGGGGAGTTTGTAACGACCCTGAATTTTGAACAATTTAATTTGAGAATATTTAATTAATTTTAAATATTTGAATGATGATTTGACTTGAATTTCAAATTATCAGAATGAATTGGCGATTTAATTTTTGAATTTAATCTATTGAAAGTTGAATAAAATTTGAATCTTTGATTTTAAGCCGGTTAAAAATAATTTAAAGGATTGAAAAAATTCATATAGATAATACTGAAGATAATAGAAGCTTCAGAATTGAATTTGAAAGCGATTTGTTCAGTTTTGAAATTGTATCGTTTAAATTTAATTTAAAAAAATAGTCTTCCGAGGCACAGTCTCGGAATTTAACGAAACCAGTTCCATTGGGTCCGTAATATTAAATTATTACCGGATTTCAAATTTTCGTATTTATCAGAATTGTTTTGTGAACATACGGCGTATAAACGCGTATAAAATTAAATTGAATTCAATTTGAATTTCTGTAATAACCGGGATTTTTGCATCGATTTGATATCATTGTTAAATGATTTTTCTGCTAGCTAATTGCTTATAGGAGTTTTGATTCGAATTGGAATTCGTCTAATAAAAATTGTTGTTGAAAATTTTGAATCGGTTAAATCCTTTTGGAAGAAAACAAGAAAAAAAATTGTTAAAGGGTTTTGGGCTTTAAAATTTTATCTCGGCCCATTCATTTTGATTAAAACCCTATACCCGATCCCTTTCTCATTTCATTCACAAACCCTAAACCTAAATCGAAGAAGAAAAAAAATGGCGGCCTCGTTTCTCGTTCTCCCTCGTCGCTTCCAAAATTTAGGGCTCCGTTCTTTCCTCCTCCGATCTGGAAATTTAGGGCTTTGGCCTCGCGTTCGCTTCTATGAGATTGGCTAGAGCTTCGACTTTTCGCAAATTAGGGTTTTGAATTCTTGGGCTTGCTCGATCCTCTGGTGAATTAAAGGCTTTGTAATATTCGAAGGCGGTCGACTTCAGTAGCTTTGATCGATCGTTTCTTTCACCTTGCTCGTGGCTGTTTCGTTTTGGGCTAAGGTGAGTGGTTTTCGCCCCTCACATCTAATTCTTTCCTCGTTTCGTACTGAGGTAGTTCGATTTTTGTTATCCTCTGTATTGATGATTTTGGATGTGGGTGTAACGATATTGATTTGTTTTGGGTGATTTCGGCATTAATTTGTTCGTCGTGGCACTGTGTTGGTTTTGGGCTGTTCAATTTTTACCATTTCCTTGGCCTTGAACTGATTGACTTCGGTCACTTGAAATTGTTTAAACTTGTACCCTGGATTAACTAAATTCTCTGAAATTTTGAATACGAAATTGTTTGAAGTCACCTGCGGCCTTATTTTGATTCGAAACTTAGGCACTGCCCTGACATTGATATGGTTGTTCCATGATTTGCTTGTTTATGTTGCTATTGTATCATTTACTGGTTCACTTGATTTCCTGGTTCACCACTAAGACTGCTGTTTCATGACTTCGTTATACACTGTTGAACTACATATTAAGGTCCAATGAAACATAAATATGTATATGCGATGTTTTGAAGCCGCAGTCTTCTCGAACCTGTTTGCAATTGTTGTTCCACATTACTTGCAGTTGTTCTCTCGGCTGCATATTTACTAGCTCATGTGCATGTGTATATTTATGCTTCATTTTACTTCTGAAGTTACTTGAACTCTAGTCTGCGATCT
Organism: Allium fistulosum; assembly: GCA_030737815.1. Lineage (NCBI taxonomy): Eukaryota > Viridiplantae > Streptophyta > Magnoliopsida > Asparagales > Amaryllidaceae > Allium > Allium fistulosum. The sequence continues at coordinate 457,283,244 of CM060902.1, forward strand.
TTGACCTGAGTGTATCTCATTTGCATTTACACTTGTACCACTCACTGTATCACTTCTGCCTAGTCTCTGACCACTTGGATTGTCATCTTGATTTCTGGCATATATATATGCATATATATATATATTTGCATTCTTGTATGTATATATATATTTTGCTTCATCTAAGTTGAATTTTGAATTGATTTTCCTGTTCTGGTGCATTCCTTATCTGGTTTGCATATTCCCTAAACTGATTTTTGATGCTTTTGGGTTTTGCCCTCGTATACTTGAACTGTATACATGAGTTCATGGTTGCTATACCCTTCATTTTTGTAATTTGCAGTCCATTCAGTTTTGGGGTCTTTGATTTTCAAGTGATTCATGTTGACTTGGGTTTGCATTCTCCCATATTTCAGTCTGCATTGCAATAGAGATTCATTTAGTGACAGCTTGGCTAAACATGTAGTTTTAAGTGCTGCCCTGCTTCATGTAGTCCAGTATTTTGTTTTGAAGAAGCAATACATTTTTGCTTCGCCACTGTCTGTCGTAGTGGCATTATCATCCATGTGTTTGCACTGTCCAGCACTTTTCGCTCCTGAGATTACAATGTCCAGTTCCATTTTATTGTTCACTGGTCTGCAATTGCTAGTAAGGTTGAACTTGGTCCAGTTTTCTTTAGTTGTTCACTGTTCACTGCATACATGTTCTGTTGCTCCATGCGGTATCCCCATTTGAGTTACTTGCATTGTTTAAGGACTGCACTGTTCACTATACATGTATCTTGCTGCATCATGTTGTTTACTTTGGATATTGTCATTTTGATGCATTCATGTTGGTTCAATCTTGATTTGTTGTGTACATGCCTTCACTGTTGTACTTCACTGCAGCCACCCAAACTCGACAAATTTTGAATTGATGTTTCTTTTGCTTTTGACGCATTGATCTTTTATGTTGTATTGGCGAGGCCGTACACGCGTGCGTGTACGGCAGCCAATAACACTGTTTATCTCTGTTGATGATTTAAATCTGCTGATTTATTGTTAACACTGTTAAGTGTTATATTTTCGTTATCCGATTTCTTTGTTAAAAGAGTCGGATAGACGAGAATTATTGTGACTGTCGTCTATTTAAATTATTATTGCCTCTATGCACTAATAAACTGGTTTGAATTAGACTGACCTGTGTATTATTTTCTTTTGAATATAATACTCGGGTCAGACCGAGTATTTTTACAGCTTGAAGATTTTCAGGCAGCGAAGTTAGAGAGAGAGTAAAGAATCATTTATTTCGATAAATTTGTATTTTAAGATATTCCGCTGTATCAGTATTAAAATTGTATAAACTCTGATGTATCCAAAAAAGATTTATAGTAATGAAATAAATTCTCATTTGTTTTAATTCAGTGTTATTATTCTGTGTTTCTGTGGCTGATTCGGTTTAAACCTTATAAACTAAATAACAATTCGTCTTTTTGAACGTTTCGAGTTGGTTTAATTACCGACTGGAGACGGTCAAAAGGGGGAATGTTACAGTTATAACAAGTCACATTAGTAACGTCTTTACATTCTCCAATACCCCGAGCTTTTCCTTTTTGCTGCTAGCCTTTCTTGCCCTTTTGATATGGGGAAAACTTCCTTTTCTACTGACCCTTAGGTGTAACATCGGCCTTCTTCTCTCCTTGAAACAAGCGGTCATACCTCTTTGGTGTTTCTACCACCATATCAAATGGAGTTAACAAATAAGCCATCACCTTGTGATTTAGCCCCTTCCTCAGGCCTTCAATGAGTCATCAATAAAGTATTGATAAGCTCCCATCCATACTTTGACAAAAGCATTGAATCCTTGGGTGTATGCTGTATACACCCCCACCTCTATACCTATGCTATCCAAGAGTATTACTGAGTAATACGGTTAGATGATATGGAGAATGAGATGATATAGGATACACACATAAATATTCCTTTGGACTAACACCGGTACATCTCTATAATCATATAACACATACTATAAACGTACACTGTCTCAATACAAATCAATAAACATGTCTGCTACCAGGACAGAACTATTCCTAATCACAAAATAATAACAGACTGCACATACTCAAAACGTAGTTGATAAAATATAATATACAACAAAATACATGATCCAGGGCTGCAAAATACTAGTCTCTAGCCCACTATAAAATACAACGTGATATATTGCATAACATATATAATGAGGCTACAAAATGTATAGGGGATGTATCATCCTATAACTACTACAAGCCTCAACCAAATGTCCACCATGCTCTGGATCACTGGGTACCTATACATAAAATCTCTCGGGCTGACCCGAGTATTGTAGATAACACATATGTCATACTATGTCAATAATGATATTTTGATATATTAGGTGATCAATATAACACATGTATAGTGCATGGATATGCAATATTCAATCATCTAAGCATATCACATTCTCAAGTATGCCAAGTATTTATCAATCCATAATCTCAAGCACATATCCATATATATATATATAAAATCCGGTGGTGATGGGAATCGACTGTACATTAGACATATAGTCCCAAGTAAAGTCATCTCATACGAATGGGTTACTCCACCCATACCTATACTTCGTAAGGTACCTAAATATATGTACTTATATACTAATCCATGTAGAACCAGATGGGAGACTAATAGCTAACCGCTTACTCTAGGATCCCAAGGCTACCCACACGCATCCGCACCTATAGTCTTCTGTTATTTCCCTAGAAATTGTGATAATATCCACCCAATGTGCTAGTCAATATGAGGACTCTTAGTCATGATCTTGAATCACGCACCTATAGTAACAGACCGCTAACCTAGGTGATACAAAGGGGTAGGGTTACCTACCTTAAGGGGTAACGACTATACATCAAACATCTAAAAAGACGTTACAGATTAGGGGCGTGACCCCAAGATCGGGCCACTAGGCTGGAAACTGACCTAATCTAGTTTCCTCTAACTCCTAATCATATCTCGGATTATTTCATGATAGACAAGTAGATAATATCTATGAATATATATGGGTACACCCCAATAACTCAATATACAAGAGTTTGCTCTACCCTAAGCATCACCTCACATAAGTATAAACTATCATCCATATTCCCGTCCAATGAGTGTCGTCTACCTACACTGAATAACCGAATAAGTATCACATCAGCGTCCTATGCCATCGAGTCATACTACTCCATTTACTTAGTGCCCATAAAATATACTCAATCCACATCATATATTTCTACGCAACGAGTCTGATGAATAACCGAAAAAGTAATACTGAAAGTCCCATACCAAACGGTATTACTAATTTGTTTATTCAAATTTCTCATCACACATAAATGAAATCACATATAGAATAATAATAAAATTAATTTTATAACAATACTTGAAAACATAAACAATATTTGAAAACATTTAATATTATTAAAACAAGAACTTGCTAAATCATTGTAATAGCTCATTAATATAATGTTAATAAATAACTTAATTAATTTATTAAACAACCCAGATTGTATTTATAACTAAATACAAATATAATACATTATCGTATTGTTATTATTTTGATATTATTATAATATTTTGTTTTAATTATTTATATTTATATATATATAATTATATATTTTAATTATATATTTTAATTATATATTTTAATTTTATATGAATATGGGAGGATCGATCGACACCACCGGTCGATTGGTATGGGTCGATCGGTTGGAGTTTTGGGGGTTGACTGGTAGAGCCTCCCCTGTCGTGATTTCATGTGCCTGATTTCATTCTTTCAGGCCACCTCCTTCTTTTCTTCCATCTACTTCTTTTATTATATGCATACCACCTTACTCAACAACATTATGATTCAATCATCTCCAAACAACCAATAATCAACCCCAAGATAATTAAAATCATAATAACAAAGGCATGTGGATATGTAATTGTATAGACACACACCCTTACAGACTTTAATTTATCATCAAAATTAGAGATATAAGTGACTGATTTACTCACTTTTGATTAGAGAAACACAATTGAACACCTAGCTCCTTCCTGCTCTGCTTTTCTTCCTCATTGTAAATTGCTTCTTCTTCAAATTGATGAACAGTAGTTGAATCTTTGGTTGCTATATGGAGTATAGATTCTTAAGAAGCTATGATTTTAGTTACAGGAATTTATAGATTTTATTTTGATTTTATTTTGAATTTTGAAGTGATTAGTTTTAAGGGTAATTTGATTTTCTAAAGTGAAGAATGTTTATGTTTAGGTTGTATCTATAATTGAAAGTGATAAATCTAGATAAGGAATAGTTTGGAGATGAGAATTATTAGGAAATAAAAATTTTATGGTTTGGGTTTAGGCTTATGTGATATTGGGCTTTAATTTATTTTCTTCTTCTTCCTTTCTTCTTTTCTTTGATTCATTAAAACAATGCATTTAAGACCATTTAAAAATCTAATTATACTACACTAAACTTCTTATAAATAATATTAACAATTTCAAAATTATTTTCCATAATTTATTTATTTAATTAAATAATTTATTTAAACTTTATTTTACTAATTAAATTAAAAATTCATTAATAAAATACTTTCTTTTATTAAAAAACTCATATATTATATGTAAGTTAACATTTGATTCCAAATAGTTGATACATATTTCCTTATTTTGAAATAATCCAAATAAATTACTAAATCAATTCTTCTTCAATATTTAAGTATTTGGAAAATTTCAAAATCATTCCCATAATTTTATTTTAATAAATTAAAATCATAATTAATTTACATAATGACCCAAAATTTTAGGAATTTATTTTGAAAAATATAAATAGGTTTAAAATAATTTTTAAACCAATTTTAAAGGGGAATTGATATGGCTTGATATGGTGTAATTATGTGGGTGTACATGTGTGCACAAGGAATACACATGAATTGAAGCTAAATTCCTGAATGATATGAACGAACATATGTTGATGTGTATGGGAAATATATATATATATATATATATATATATACAAACACACAGATAAATAAAGTAAATCTTTAAGGCTATATGCAAAAATATATGGATGCTACTGATTGTATTTGAGTGTACATGTGCATGTGTGTCAGTAAAAAATAATGTATAGATATATATGTGAGTACTAATTATTTTTGTAAGACTTATATATACATATATGTATGCTAATCAAATACTAGAGTTCTAATCGGCAAAATAAAATACACAAACATATTTTAAATTATAGGCAGAAAGAAAAGAATGAGGTTATAAAAGGAGTAATCCTTTTATAAATAAATAAAGGAGGTACATGCCATTTAAGTGAAAGCAAAAAATAGAAAAATAAGATAAAACAGGGATCTGCTTTGTATAGGCAGAATTAGGAAGAATATTTGATAAATAATCAAGTCACACTTTTAGCATGATAGTAGACAAGAGGAAAAGCATTTTTGGAAAAAGCAAAATTTCTGAAATTAACCAAAAGGATATAACCACTTTTCTCTTCACAAACTTAAGCCAGAGAGGGTAATATTTTAGGTTTAGATAAAATGCAAATGGCATGATTTCTGATGGGCAAAAATGACTTTAGCTAGTGCCTTAAACCCTAAGAAAGACCCTGCATAAATAAGTAGTGATATGAGGAACCTCCTCTTCTCCCCGGATAGCTCTTGATAAAAATATATATATTATATAAAAATAAAACAAGTGAAGAAAAGGGTTGAAGGCAGAATCTTAGCAATCAACTAGGAAGTGAAAGAGAGCTAGGTGAGAAAACTCACTCATAAAAATCTAAGGCACTAAGTCCTGATGTAGGCAGCCAGTTTATAAGTTAATTTTTCTTAAAAATGTATTTTCATATGTGATTGTCTATCTGTGTTTTCAGGGATTAAAAATGTTTTGATTCTTATCTGGTTGTTCTGCTTGTTTTGTTATATGAAAGTTCTAAGTATTATTAGTATATATATATGTTTTAAAAAAACCCAGATCTCTCTGATATGTTAATGTTTAGAAAAATAAGTAAATACCCAGAGAATCAAATGTTGAATATAGGTAAGTAGTATTGGTTTTGGCTCAACCCAGAAAATATAAAAACATGTTGAGCTGCAATATACTTATGTATAGGTGCTGAAGCTTGAGACAAAAGGAATTAGGGGTGCAATAGGGTTGCCTATGTGCTGATGCTCCTGATTCAATGAAAATATACAAATAGTCATATACATAGCAAATAAATTTTGTGATTCAGTGAAATTTGATCATTCTGAGATTAACTTAATCACATATGTTTGCAAAAGAAAACTCTCTCATAGGCCATAAGTCAATGTTAGTTGTCTATACCCCTTTTTAAAAAAAATGCAAGAACATATATATATATATATATATATATATATATATGTGCATAATCTATTTAATAGACACATTTCACTTAATTGCCCGTTTGCCTCTGTTTGGTTATGAATGATGTGGAATGCCATGACATGGATGTTTGTCTTAGTGAAATGATTCACTGAATGGTTTAGTCATGAAAAAAAAATCAAAAGTGTTATTATTAACTTAAATCTGATTAGGAAATGGGGGTCAAGAGCACTGCAGGAATGACTTGTGTTCTTGAGTAATACATGTTGACACATGGCTTGTTTAAGTCTTGAGATCTTTGTGTAATGGAGTGAATTAGTTCATTACAGTGTGTCCATTGATTCATTTAATTGCAGATGAGACCAAGCTAGATAAATATATCAATGTAAGAGAATTTGATATAAAGAGGAACTAGAGTTTTCCTGGAAATGAAATCTGAGTAAGGAATAAATAATTTAATTCATTTTGGTGATCTCTCTGTTTTGTATGGATGCTTATTTGATTTAGGATTGAGTTGTATGAATGTATGAATGTACCATATCTTTATAAGGTCTGGAAAGAAAGATTCAAGTGTGCACATGTACACTGACACAGAACATGCACACATGACTTATTTGTTTTCTAAAGGCAGAATTATATATATATACATGTTTCAACTTTAACTTGATTTACAAATTGTTTTAGCGGATTTTCTCATACCAGACATGTGTCTGACCCTAGTGTGCTAATGGCATATGGGGTGTCTCATTTAATATGGGGCAGCTTCAAATGCATTTTCAGGGACTGCAGCAACTAAGTAGGAGTATGAGCAAGGCTTTGAGAAGAAGATTATAGCATGCTAAAAATTAATTAGATAAGAGCTTAAATGATGAAATCTGCACGTATTAATATTTTTAAATTGTAACTTGTATTAAGTACTAAAATGTTGGATGGATATTTTGCTAAGTGTTTTGCTAAGGAATTGACTTGTAATTGGAGTTTATGAATTTAGAAATTATCTGAAAAGTTGAAGAAGCTAACCTATGATCTTGTAAGTAAGTCTGAGCAAGAACTCCATGATAAAAAGGGTGGTTACATTTTATAAATGTATTAGTCAATCTTGAGTCTTTGAAAAGGGTTAAGTTTTGGGGAAATCTGAATAGTTGAATCTCAGTAAATTATATGATTTATTCTTCCACTATTCTTCCACCATGACATTGTATACATGGAGTGTATAGGCATAGGGAAAATGTATTTATGTGTCTGCAATGTTTTCATAATTTAATTTGTTCTACGCAAATATTTTATACCTTATTTTTGAATAAAGGAAAATCTGCAATATAGGAGTTGAAGCTATGACCAAAACAGTTGCATATGTATATATGTATGCCCATTTAAATATGTTTGGTTCAGAGTTTAGCATACTAGTTATTCTTGTATTTTAACATGAGCTGAATTTCTCTTCATTAAGACTTTGATCAAAATGCATTTTTAAGACCATATGGGTTATACCAGAATAAAGAGACTGGTTGAACCATGTTTTGGATACCCATGGTTACTGGAAACCCACTCAAGTTTGCATTTCATTTAGCTTAGCATCCTGGCATCAAAGAATCAAGCTTTTGAAATATGATATCTCACTTAAAAATATTCTAGAAAATAGATTGTACTCTAGGAAGATTTTATAAGAATAATTAAACATGGATAATGATAGAAACTTATATCATTTTTCAGAGCACAAACACTACACCATTAATTTATAGATAATCATAACACAATTATCTGGTTTCTAGGAATCATACTTCATAAAGAATTCAGCAAATAACCAAAGGTTAAAAAGCATGTTGTTACCTATATAGATGCAATTTTATTGTATGAATTTAATTGAACTATGTGGGGATTGATTAAAATTTAATCAATCAAATTATCCTCTTGTTTACCAGAACTCTGACTGAGACAAGAGAGGCACATGCATCCTCACATGTATGTGCATATCCTTGTGAATGCACCAATATATTTATATTGGTAAAGATTTTGATCCTGGATAAGATGTAGATAAAAGGAAAAAAAAAGACTCTAGGCTTTAGAAATATATATGTATATCTTATATATATATATATATATATATCTATGTAAAAAAAATCCTTACAAATTTAGGTATAAAAGAGAGGGCTATTTCATTTGGTATCAGAGCTATGTTACTAAAACATAGTTAAAAATTGAAATCAAATCCTCAAAAAAAAAACTAACTAGCTATGTAAATTATTATTAGCGAACTATGGTAGGAAGACCACCAAATCAGGGAGCAGGATCCTCCAATGCACCACCAATGGTCAATCTACAAGATTTGGTGAGAGCATTTAGGGATGGGGCAGGACAGAGGCAAGAAAATCCCCATGAAGAGCTCTCAAAATTACTCAAGACTTATACTCATTTAGGAGGCAAAAGCTTTGAAGGGACAAAGAGTATTATGGAAATTCAAGCATGGTTGAGAACATTGGATAGGATTTTCAATGACATGCAGCTTGATGATCAAAGGAAGAGGCAAGTGGCTTCAAGACAGCTGAAAGGGGTAGCTTTAAGCTGGTGGGAAGTAATCATTACAGGGAGAAATGAGAATGAAATCACTTGGAATCAATTCAAGGAGATGTTGGAAGCAAGGTTTGTACCAGCATCAGCTAAGACCACTTTACTAGAAGAATTTATTAGACTCAGGCAAGGAACTTTGAATGTCACTAAGTACACTCAAAAGTTTGAGGGGCTTTCCATATATGGAGCAATGCTAGTGGCAGATGAAGCATCCAAAAATGATAGATACATTAAAGGTTTGAACCCAGGACTTAGCAGAGCCATGTTACCTTATGCTGACAGGACATTTGATCAAGTAATAGACTTGACTTTGAGATTGGAGCAGCATGACAAGGAAAGGGAAAAGTTCAGAAATTTTAAGAATAATAACACTAAGAAGGGTAAGGGAAGATATCACCCTTATAATAAGAAGAAAGAAGAGGTCAGTAACAAGGGCACTGGAGATATTAAAGCTAAGGAAACCAAGAAGAAAATTGTGTGTCATCAATGTGGAAAAGAAGGACACATCAAACCAAGATGTCCAGAATTGAAAGGAGGAGCTTTCAAGTGCTATCTATGTGGGAAAGTGGGGCATATGAAGAGAAATTGTCCTGAGTATAAACAGCAAGGAAAATTAGCAAACTTGGAAGGCAAAGGCAAATCCACAGTGGGGATTAATGCTGAAAATCACAGTCAAGTGGAAGGTACACTATTTATTTGTACCATACCCATAGCAGTAGTATATGATACTGGGGCAACTCACTCTTTGATTTCTTATGAACTAGTTAAATTGCTAAAATTGAATTGCATATTGGTCGAAACCCCATTGCATATACAAAGTCCACTGGGGAGTTCTAGTGTTTTAAATATGATTTGTGTGGATGTGAAATTAAACATAGGAGGAGATACTTTTATTTCCAATTTATATGTTTTAAACTACCCAAACATAGGTGTTATATTGGGGGTAGACTGGTTAAGGCAATTTAAAGCCATAATTAACTTAGACTCATCCACCATATCATTGCAAAACCTTAGAGGCCAGAGAATCACAATTTTGTGTGAAGTGGCTAAGGGAAGGAAATTGTATCATTTAACTAACTTGGAGAAAGATTTCAGTGAACTTACTATTGAAGAAATTCCCATAGTCAATGAATACTTAGATGTGTTCGAGGAGGTTAAGGGTGTTCCAAACCATAGACCAGTGGAATTCCAAATTCATTTAGTTCCAGGAGCAAGCCTAGTGATTAAAAAGCCAACTAGAATGGGGCCAAATGAACTAAAAGAATTAAAGAAACAGTTAGAGGAATTGGAAGAAAAGGGTTTTATAAGACCAAGTAATTCTTGTTGGGGAGCACCAGTGGTATTTGTTAAGAAACAAGATGGTTCCTTAAGACTTTGTATAGATTATAGAGAATTGAACAAAGTAACTATTAAAAATAAATATCCATTGCCAAGAATATATGATCTTTTTGATCAGTTAGCTGGGGCAAGAGTGTTCTCTAGACTAGATTTAGCATCTGGTTTTCATCAAATGAAGGTGCAGGAGTCAAGTGTTAAGTACACTGCCTTTAACACTAGGTATGGGTTGTATGAATTTCTGGTTATGCCATTTGGCTTGACTAATGCACCATTATACTTTATAGATTTAATGAACAGAACCTTTAGAGATTATTTAGACAAATTTGTGCTTATTTTTATAGATGACATTTTAATTTATTCCAAAACAGTGGAAGAACATAAAAGACATTTGCATCTGGTTTTGTCTAGATTGAGGGAAAAAGATTTAAAGGCAAAATTTTCAAAATGTGCATTTTGGAAAGAGGAAGTACATTTCCTTGGCCATGTCATTTCTACCAAAGGAATTTCTGTGAACCCCAATAAAGTAGTGGCTATTCAAGCATGGAAGAGGCCTAGCACTGTGAGTGAAGTGAGATCATTTATGGGGATGGCAGGGTATTATAGGAGATTTATAAAAGATTTTTCAAAAATTTCTACACCACTTACTAACCTAACCAGGAAAAACAAAGCTTTTGTTTGGTCAGAGAAGTGTGAGAAGTCTTTTGAACAGTTGAAGGAGGCATTGGTGAATGCTCCAATCTTGAAAGTACCCTAGGGAAATGAAGAATTAGTTGTATACACAGATTCTAGTGGGTTTGGCTTGGGTGCAGTGTTGATGCAACAAGGCCAAGTCATTGCATATGCATCCAGACAACTAAAACCCCATGAAGTAAGGTATTCCACACATGATCTTGAATTAGCAGTTGTGATCTATGCTTTGAAACTTTGGAGACATTATTTGTTAGGAACTAAGTTTGAACTTTACACTGACCACAAGTCTTTAAAGTATTTATTTTCACAAAAAGATTTAAACATGAGGCAACATAGATGGGTGGATTTCTTAGCAGCTTATGACTTGGACATACTCTATACACCAGGTAAAGCAAACAAAGTTGCAGATGCCTTGAGTAGACAACATGCTAGGTTAGCTATGTTGATGATGGAAGAATTTAAAGATCTGTCAATACTCACTGACTTGGAGATTGAAGCAAGTAATAGGGTACAAATGATACTAGTGGAAGGAGATAAGAATAAAGGAAAATTGAGTTTAATGTCTCTGCAATCAGACTTAATTTTGAAGGTAGGAAAAATGCAAGAACAAGATACAAACTTATTGGAGAAGAAAATTCTCATATCAAAAGGGGAGGAAGTGATAAATTACCATATTGATAAAAATGGTTATTTGAGAAACCAGAATAGAATATGTGTGCCAGAAAACATAGAGTTGAAGGAGGAGATATTGAATAAATATCATAGAAGTAAGTACTCCATACACCCAGGCAGTACAAAGATGTATCAAAATTTTAAAAGAGATTTTTGGTGGAAGGGAATGAAATCAGATGTAGCCAAATATATTGCAAAATGTATGACTTGCCAACAAGTCAAGGCTGAAACACAAAAGCCATCAGGATTGTTGCAACCTCTTAGCATACCACAATGGAAGTGGGAAGATATATCTATGGATTTCATAGATGGACTGCCTAGATCTAAAAGAGGAAACAAAAGTATATGGGTGATAGTTGATAGGCTAACTAAAGTGGCACATTTCATCCCAGTCAAATCAGAAAGGAATGCACCAAAGTTAGCACAAGTATTTGTGAGAGAGGTGGTAAGATTGCATGGAATTCCCAAAACTATTGTGAGTGATAGGGATACCATCTTCACATCAAGGTTCTGGAAAAGTTTTCAAGAAGCCATGGGAAGTGAATTATGCTTGAGCACTGCCTACCATCCATAATCAGATGGGCAGATTGAGGTGGTGAACAAAGTTTTAAAGGACTTGTTAAGGGCATGTGCATTGGATTTTGGAGGCAACTGGGAAGACTATCTCCATTTAGCTGAATTTACATACAATAACAGCTATCAAAGCACCATAGGAATGGCTTTATTTGAAGCCTTATATGGAAAGCCATGCTTGTCACCTGTATGTTGTGTAGAAGCAGGGGAAAGAGCTATTTTAGGGCCTGAGTACATACAAGAAACTAAAGAGAAAATTGAGTTGGTAAGGAGAAGAATGACAGCAGCTCAAGATAGGCAAAAGAAATTTGCAGACATGAAAAGAAAGCAGGTGGAATATGAAGTAGGAAATTTTGTTTTCATCAAAATCACACCTATGAAAAATGTACTGAGATTTGGGAAACAAGGCAAGTTAACCCCAAGATATATTGGGTCATACAAAATTCTGGAAAGAATTGGTTCCTTGGCATATAAGTTGGAATTACCAGAAAACATGCAAGGGATGCATGATGTTTTTCATGTATCACAATTGAGAACATGGGTCCATGACAAGGCAGAAATTCTTGAGACTCCAACCCAAGTGCAAATAAATCCTAATTTGGTTTATGAAAAAGATCCAGTGGGAATTTTGGCAAAGGATGTGAAGAAATTGAGAAATAAATCACTGAAACTTGTGAAGGTACAGTGGAGTCTTGATCCTAGTGATTGCACATGGGAATTAGAAGACAAAGTTAGGATGAACTACCCTAAGCAATTTTCATATTAAAGGTAATTCTGGTTTTTAATTTGCTTTCCTTTTGGATGCATGTATTTTTAGTTATTGTGATAGAACTAAAAATCTATTTGGTTGAGAATGTATTTGTTCTCTGAATTAAGTTGGAAATTGATTTAAGCTTAGGAAAATTGTGGGACACAATTTCTAAAAGGTGGGATGTATGTAATGACCCAAGATTTTAGGAATTTATTTTGAAAAATATAAATAGGTTTAAAATAATTTTTAAACCAATTTTAATGGGGATTGATATGGCTTGATATGGTGTAACTATGTGGGTGTACATGTGTGCACAGGGAATACACATGAATTGAAGCTAAATTCCTGAATGATATGAATGAACATATGTTCATGTGTATGGGAAATATATATATATATATACACAGATAAATAAAGTAAATCCTTAAAGGCTATATGCAAAAATATATGGATGCTACTGATTGTATTTGAGTGTACATGTGCATGTGTGTCAGTAGAAAATAATGTATAGATATATATGTGTGTACTAATTATTTTTGTAAGACTTATATATACATATATGTATGCTAATCAAATACTAGAGTTCTAATCGGCAAAATAAAATACACAAACATATTTTAAATTATAGGCAGAAAGAAAAGAATGAGGTTATAAAAGGAGTAATACTTTTATAAATAAATAAAGGAGGTACATGCCATTTAAGTGAAAGCTAAAAATAGAAAAATAAGATAAAACAGGGATCTGCTTTGTATAGGCAGAATTAGGAAGAATATTTGATAAATAATCAAGTAACACTTTTAGCATGATAGTAGACAAGAGGAAAAGCATTTTTGGAAAAAGCAAAATTTCTGAAATTAACCAAAAGGATATAACCACTTTTCTCTTCACAAACTTAAGCCGGGGAGGGTAAGATTTTGGGTTTAGATAAAATGCAAATGGCATGATTTCTGATGGGCAAAAATGACTTTAGCTAGTGCCTTAAACCCTAAGAAAGACCCTGCATAAATAAGTAGTGATATGAGGAACCTCCTCTTCTCCCCGGATAGCTCTTGATAAAAATATATATATTATATAAAAATAAAACAAGTGAAGAAAAGGGTTGAAGGCAGAAGCTTACCAATCAACTAGGAAGTGAAAGAGAGCTAGGTGAGAAAACTCACTCATAAAAATCTAAGGCACTAAGTCCTGATGTAGGCAGCCAGTTTATAAGTTAATTTTTCATAAAAATGTATTTTCATATGTGATTGTCTATCTGTGTTTTCAGGGATTAAAAATGTTTTGATTCTTATCTGGTTGTTCTGCTTGTTTTGTTATATGAAAGTTGTAAGTATTACTAGTATATATATAGGTTTTAAAAAAACCCAGATCTCTCTGATATGTTAATGTTTAGAAAAATAAGTAAATACAAAGAGAATCAAATGTTGAATATAGGCAAGTAGTATTGGTTTTGGCTCAACCCAGAAAATATAAAAACATGTTGAGCTGCAATATACTTATGTATAGGTGCTGAAGCTTGAGACAAAAAGGAATTAGGGGTGCAATAGGGTTGCCTATGTGCTGATGCTCCTGATTCAATGAAAATATACAAATAGTCATATACATAGCAAATAAATTTTGTGATTCAGTGAAATTTGATCATTCTGAGATTAACTTAATCACAGATGTTTGCAAAAGAAAATCTCTCTCAAAAGCCATAAGTCAATGTTAGTTGTCTATACCCCTTTTTAAAAAAAATGCAAGAACATATATATATATATATATATGTGTGTGTGTGTGTGTGTGTGTGTGCAAAATCTATTTAATAGACACATTTCACTTAATTGCCTATTTGCCTCTGTTAGGTTATGAATGATGTGGAATGCCATGACATGGATGTTTGTCTTAGTGAAATGATTCACTGAATGGTTTAGTCATGAAAAAAAATCAAAAGTGTTATTATTAACTTAAACCTGATTAGGAAATGGGGGTCAAGAGCACTGCAGGAATGACTTGTGTTCTTGAGTAATACAAGTTGACACATGGCTTGTTTAAGTCCTGAGATCTTTGTGTAATGGAGTGAATTAGTCCATTACAGTGTGTCCATTGATTCATTTAATTGCAGATGAGACCAAGCTAGATAAATATATCAATATAAGAGAATTTGATATAAAAAGGAACTAGAGTTTTCCTGGAAATGAAATCTGAATAAGGAATAAATGATTTTATTCATTTTGGTGATCTCTCTGTTTTGTATGGATGCTTATTTGATTTAGGATTGAGTTGTATGAATGTACTGTAACAACCCGCATATCTATCGATTCTATATTTAAATATTTTATTTAAATATTTTATCGTTAGTCGGATGTTAGTCCGAAAAGCTACTTTTTGCATACGGTCAAATTAGGACTCGAGACCACCCCCATTGAGTTCAAAATGACGTTTGCGATCTTTTTGAGTGTAAACTTCGATATGTTTGGAGATAGTGAAATTTTCAACACTTTTTCCCGCCTTTGACTTTGGTTTGGACTGCACCCCTTTAGTTCAGCCCAACCATCTTCCTCACTCTATCAAAACACTTGAAGCTTTCTCAAAAATGGTGGTGGGAAGTGGAAATTAAAACTCCAAACACAAATTCCATTGCAAATCCGAGATTCAACATCAAATTCACGTGAAGACCATTGATTCAAGCTTGTTGGTGTTCTTGCTTTGCTCTCAAATCTCCATCTTCATCAAATTCCGTGAGAAGGTGAGATTTTTGATCTCACATCTTGCCTATATCTATCTTGGACTGTTGGGAATGATCCCCTATTGCATTTGCATCAACATTTGCATTTGGTTTGGATTGGATTGACGAAAAACTTCAATTTTCAGCGTTTTGGTGATTTTTCTGGCCTTAAGTCGTTTCTGGCCATCCCTAGGTCGTCCACGAGTTAACTCCTTAGGTCGTCCAGGCTGCTAGCTCGCGTGTTGAAAAGTCTCTAAGTCTTAGGTCGTTGCCGACCTATAACCTCCAGGCGAAGTCTTAGGTCGTTGCCGACCTATAATTTCCAGGCAAAATGATAAGTCGTTCAGGAGTTAAAGCCATAGGTCGTCCACGAGTTAACATCTTAGGTCGTCCCCGAGTTAGGACTTAGGTCGCTTGCGTGCTTAGGTCGTTCTGGCTTAGGTCGCAGGGAAATAAGTCGTAGGTCGAAACAGCTTTAAGTCTTAGGTCGTCGCCGACCTAAAATTCCAAGGCAAATCACTAAGTCGCTCGAATTTTGTTAAGTCTTAGGTCGTTGCCGACCTAAAATCCCCAGGCAAAATGTTAGGTCGTTGCCGACCTAAAATCCCCAGGCAAAACGTTAGGTCGTTGCCGACCTAAAATCCCCAGGCAAAACGTTAGGTCGTTGCCGACCTATAATCTCCAGGCAAAGTTAAGTCGTTCGCGAGTTAAACCTTAAGTCTTAGGTCGTTGCCGACCTATAATTCCCAGGCAAGATGTTAAGTCATTCGCGAGTTAAACCTTATGTCTTAGGTCGTTGCCGACCTATAATCCCCAGGCCAAGTTAAGTCGTTTGCGAGTTAAACCTTAAGTCGTAGGTCGTCTCCGACTTATCCCCCAGTTAAGTCGTTCAAGTTAGGTCGTCGCCGACCTTACACTTGGTCTTTTGAGTTCGCGAATTCCTTAGGTCGTATGACCTATTTTTCCTTAGGTCGCTGGACCGCTTGCCTTCACTAGGTCGTATGACCTATTTATCAGAATTTCTACTTTGATGGTTTTGGGATTGACTTCTTTGGACTTTACTCACGTCTTCGAACGTGAATTGATTTGTTTCTACAATCGTTTTAATGACTTGTCATTTTAAAGATATATGAAGGTTTCAATACTAATAGTAAATATCAAAACTCTTTCATCAAAGCGATTTCAACACTATTTTAAATATCAAAAGTTCGTTTTCTCAAACCGATTTTCAATCTACTAGTATATACAAGCCTTTACTTCACTCGAATGAGAAATCGACTTAAACGACTTAGTAAAACGAGTGGTATGAAACGCTTGCGTTCACTTCGTCGGTTAGCTCTTGGACTTGTTCGATTGAACCCTTTTTGTGACAATTTCCTAGTGAAGATTTACAGCTTGTTCGTAAATATTTAAGTTAAGCAAGTGGTTATGGGACATGAAGCTAAACTCATATATTTACTAGCTTGGTGTGATTGACACTTCCTTATGATCATGACGATCATTTTTGTGATTTAGACTAGCGATTGAGCGATGTCTCTTTGTCTACGTGGGAGACTATACCCCGATTATGTGATGTTTCGCCATCACATTTCCTACGGTCTTCGGGCCATTCCTGTGTGAAAATTTAATGGATAGCTTCCATGAGATAACTTCTCGTCATGTGTTTACGCGTAGGTGAGTTTTCATGCTCCCATTCATGTGTTAGGCCTCCCCCCCTTTATGTGTTTTCTGGATTTCTGATGATGATTTCTGGAATTTTGTGCTTCACCAATTTTCATGATTTTCATTGATATGATATCAGTTTTTGTGCATTGGTGAATTCATGTGTTATTGACTTGTTATGAATACAAGTTTAGGGTATGATACCCTATTTTATCTTTGAGAAGATTCTTGTGATATTGATTAATCTTTTGTTGATTATCATTTACATACTTATAGTAGTATGTCGCTATGGTTATTACATGTTCATGTCATGCCTTTTACTGTATACCATAACATCTGATATTTATAGTTAGACTGATCCGTTTATTATTTTCTTATAAATAATACTCGGGTCAGACCGAGATGTTACAGGTGCTTCTGCTTGACTTCTCTTCAGGATTATTCTGACTTTTGGCTAACTACCTAGATTTGTAGTTTTTGGATGTACACCTTTGAGATATAGACTCTATGTTGTGTACTTATTCTTTTGTATAGCATGTGATGCTATTCTTTTGTATTATCGTGGATCTTCCTGACCACTACTCTGATGTACACTTTCATGTGTTATATATTTATTCATATCTTCTTCCGCCTTTGTGATATGGATGTCTGTGACTGATTTATGTTATGATTATTTCTATGTTTGTTTTCCGAGGATTATATATAGCCACCGTGTGATAGCTTTGTGTTTGTATCGGTATGTCGGATTTCCTCCTTAAAAGATATGCATTCTATTCTATCTGACGTATCGGTGCTCGCACAAAGAAGTTACATGGATGGTCGCTCCTCCACAGCCTTATTCTCCGCGCTAATTGACAGCACTACATCGTAGTGTTCTTGGTTAGCGTGGGTATAGAGGTGGGGCGTCACATGTACCATATCTTTATAAGGTCTGGAAAGAAAGATTCAAGTGTGCACATGTACACTGACACAGAACATGCACACATGACTTATTTGTTTTCTAAAGGCAGAATTATATATATATATACATGTTTCAAGTTTAACTTGATTTACAAATTGTTTTAGCGGATTTTCTCATACCAGACATGTGTCTAACCCTAGTGTGCTAATGGCATATGGGGTGTCTCATTTAATATGAGGCAGCTTCAAATGCATTTTCAGGGACTGTAGCAACTAAGTAGGAGTAGGAGTAGGAGAAAGGCTTTGAGAAGAAGATTATAGAATGCTAAAAATTAATTAGATAAGAGCTTAAATGATGAAATCTACACGCATTAATATTTTTAAATTGTAACTTGTATTAAGTACTAAAATGTTGGATGGATATTTTGCTAAGTGTTTTGCTAAGGAATTGACTTGTAATTGGAGTTTATGAATTTAGAAATTATCTGAAAAGTTGAAGAAGCTAACCTATGATTTTGTAAGTAAGTCTGAGCAAGAACTCCATGATAAAAATGGTGGTTACATTTTATAAAGGGGCATTTCATCAGAAGGACAAACTTTACAGTCCAATTAGTTTTTAGGACACACATCCACAGAAATTAATTTCAAGGCCAAAATCAGTAGAATAATTACTTTTAAGGACAAAGTCAGCCGTCCAATTACTTTCAAGGATATAATTTCATAGGTTTTTTGGCCTTAAAAACTAATTATTTTGCATTTTGTCCTTAAAAGTAATTTTTTCAGCTGTGTGTTCTAGAAACTAATTGCACTTGCTAGAGAGGCCCTTGTGGCTAATTTCCACTTTTATAAATGTATTAGTCAATCTTGAGTCTTTGAAAAGGGTTAAGATTTTGGGAAATCTGAATAGTTGAATCTAAGTAAATTATATGATTTATTCTTCCACCATGACATTTGTATACATGGAGTGTATAGGCATAGGGAAAATGTATTTATGTGTCTGCAATGTTTTCATAATTTAATTTGTTCTACGCAAATGTTTTATACCTTATTTTTGAATAAAGGAAAATCTGCAATATAGGAGTTGAAGCTATGACCAAAACAGTTGCATATGTATATATGTATGCCCATTTAAATATGTTTGGTTCAAAGTTTAGCATACCAGCTATTCTTGTATTTTAACATGAGCCTGAATTTCTCTTCATTAAGACTTTGATCAACATGCATTTGTAAGACCATATGGGTTATACCAGAACAAAGAGACTGGTTGAACCATGTTTTGGATACCCATGGTTACAGGAAACCCACTCAAGTTTGCATTTCATTTAGCTTAGCATCCTGGCATCAAAGAATCAAGCTTTTGAAATATGATATCTCGCTTAAAAATATTCCAGAAAAGAGATTGTACTCTAGGCAGATTTTATAAGAAAAATCAAACATGGATAATGATAGAAACTTATATCATTTTTCAGAGCACAAACACTACACCATTAATTTATAGATAATCATAACACAATTATCTGGTTTCTAGGAATCATACTTCATAAAGAATTCAGCAAACAACCAAAGGTTAAAAAGCATGTTGTTACCTATATAGATGCAATTTTATTATATGAATTGAATTGAACTATGTGGGGATTGATTAAAATTTAATCAATCAAATCATCCTCTTGTTTACCAGAACTCTGATTGAGACAAGAGAGGCACATGCATCCTCACATGTATGTGCATATCCTTGTGAATGCACCAATATATTTATATTGGTAAAGATTTTGATCCTGGATAAGATGTAGATAAAAGGAAAAAAATGACTCTAGGCTTCAGAAATATATATATATGTATATCTTATATATATATATATATATATATCTATGTAAAAAAATCCTTACAAATTTAGGTATAAAAGAGAGGGTCATTTCAATTTATTAATTATTATTATATAATTATTAATTCATTGCTTTTCAACAATGGGTTGTTACAGACTCCCTCTTAGGAAAATTGCATCCTGGCAATTTCTTTAGGTTAAATCCATAATTAGCTATATAAATTCTAGCTCCCTAAACCTCTAATTGATAATAATCAAGGAATAGGTTATGTACCTGACTCATGTACATCAGTGAATAACTTGGTATAAAATCTACATATGTACTCCTGAGTCTCCCAAGTACAATCTAACGGATTGTCGGACTATTGTACCTTCACAAATGGAACTCTCTTGCTTCTGAGCTGTTGGATTTCAGAGTCAACCATCCAAACTGGATGCTGCACATAAGTCAGATAAAGGGATAACTCAAGTACTTGAATGTCTTTAGGCTTGACAATAGTTTCCGAGTCTCGTAGACACTTCCTCAGTTTAGATACACGAAAGACAATATGAATCCCTGAGAAGTGATCGGGCAATGCAACTCGGTATGCAACTCTTCTAATTTTTTCAGTAATCGAGAATGGACCCACATATCAAGGTGCTAACTTCCCTAATTTGATGAACCCATAACTCCCTTTAGTGGAGATATCTTCACATAAACTAGATCTTAAACTGCAAACTCTATTTCTTTCTTTCTACGACCGGCATATGATTTATGTCGATCATGAGTTTCTTTTGTTCTTCGTCTGAACAGTTCAATCTTCTCTGTTGCTTCCCTAATAGAATCTAGATCTAGAATAAACATGTCCCCAGTCTCCAACCAATATGATGGCGATCAACATGGTCTACCATCAAAAGCTTCGAATGGATTCAAGCCGATGCTAGTTTGATAAATGTTATTATAAGCAAACTGAACCAAGCATAAACAGTCCTCCCAATTACCCCCAAAATCTAGTATACATGCACAAAGTAAATCCTTAAGAACCTAGTTCACACACTCTGTTTGTCCATTTTTCTACAGACGATATTCTATACTAAAATTCAGCTGCATTCCTAATATTTCTTGAAAACTCTTCCAAAATATGCTGGTGAATAAAGGATCATGGTCGCATACTATGGGGCTGGGAACTCTATGAAGTCTCCTGTAACAAACCAAAATTTTAGTCATTTGATTTTAAATGTTTAATTAATTTTAAATATTTAAATAATCGAATTTTTGGAATTTAATAATTTATAATTTAAATAAGGGAATAATTAAATATTTGAATTGTGAATTAAATGTTAATTAAATGGATTTAATAATTTTATTTAACTCCTTTTAACCAATAAATAATATTGGTGAATTCAATTTGTAAATCTATTTACAAATATAAATAGATCGGATTAAATATCGATAATTAGATATTTAAATCTGTGAAATTATCGTTCCGGGGCGCAGTCTCGGATTTCGATGAAACCAGTTTCATTAGAACTGTAATAGTGAATTATATTACGCCATCGAATTTCATAGTGATCAGACGTATCGTTTGGTCGTGCGAGTTCGAAACGCGTTGAAAGTAATATCGGAAATTTAATATAATAATTGGGTTCGAAAACCAAATTTCAGCATACGATCGAATTAGATCTCGGGACAAGTTCCATTGCGTTCGGAATAGGGGTATAACGTTTGGAACGCCAGGTGGCATGCCTCGTTCGGAGTTAGAAATTTTCGGGTATGTTTTGTTGAATATTTTATTAAATAAAACTAAAATAATATATACATATATTCCTATATCAGGCCATACCCACTGCATACCTATCCCATACCCCCACATACTAAACCATACCTCTTCACCCCGTTTAAACTTGCCTGTAAATGAGATTTTATTTTCCCTCTTCTAAAATTTATGTTAAAAATTAAATTTCTAAAATTTTACTTCATGAAAAATCCTAAAACGAGTTATAAAAATCCCAATTCAATGAGATCATCACATTGATATGCTTAGTGATAAGCACGGCTTTGGATTGGCGAACTCGACAGTAAGTCGAAAGGGTTACAGTGGCCTAGGGTTGGATTTTTGGGAGCTTGTGGTCGACGATACGGCGAGCAAAGCTCAGATTTGAGTTTAGCGTTGGAAGTAGGTGCTCGGGCCGAGTTTTGGAGTGGTTCAGCGAGCGAGAGGGGACCGTGACCTGTCGCATTTGGTGGGGGGTGAGCCTGGTTGTCGTGATTCGTTAGAGGGTGGGGGAGGCGGCCGGGTGATGTCAGTTGGGTCGAGGCCAAGTAGAGATGTTCAACGGAGGAATAAGTTCGACAAACGGAGCACCGTAGCTCTGTGTCAGTGCTTTGCCATGCACGTTTGTTTGGGTTCTGTTCCCTGTACATGTCCGTTTGAGGGAAGAGGGAGAAGAAAGGTAGAGGGGCAGTGTTATAAATATGTTTAAGTTATTATATTTTAATTTTTAAATATATCAATAACTTATAAATTTCGTATCCTGCTCATACGAGGTCGGATTCGAACGCTGTTTTTTGCATTGGACTCGTGACGTTGAGATCTTCATGATGGAGATTGTTTGGTTGGATTTGGAGCAAGTGAAAATTTAGGTTGAAATCAGAAGACCGTTCGGTTTTAGTCCAAAATCGGGACGTTTTAACGAAAACGAAAATCAATGTGAGTTTAACTCACATTGAATTTTATTATATCATAATCAATGATGTTATAAACATTTATTGATTGTTTGGATGTTAGTTAAATTGTTTGATTTATTGTTTGGTTGAATTTCCATTTGGAAAATGGATGACATAATTTTTTGATTGTTATAAACCCATATGATTATCTATATATTCACGATAACCATTGTTTTGTAGGAAAAATCTATAGAGAGACCCGAAGGGGTATCTTGCAAATAATTATTTATTTACATCCTTATGTTGATATATTGGTGGTTAATTAAAATAAATCCCGATATTCCATTTAAATTGTTAAGTGCCATTATAGCAATTTCGCTACATCATCATTTATTCAATTTCATTTCCAAAACATTATCATATGAACTTGAGCTTGTGTTTCTACTAAATAGAAGGTTAAAATTCATTAATCATTTTGATTGATGATAATTTAAAATAATTAATCATTTTAACTAATGATTTTGAGATTAAATAACCAATTTAATAAACGATAATTAAAATTGGTTTATCTTAAGATTTAATTAATCATTTTTGCTAATGATGTTTTATACTTAATTAATCGTTTTAACTAATGATTATATGAGTTTAATTAATTCTTTTAATTGAGGATAATGGAGATTAATTAATTTATTGAACTTAATTAATTATTTTAGTTGATGATAATTGAAATTAATAATCATTTTACTTAATGATATTTAAAAGTAATTAGTCATTTTAAATAATGATATTTGAATTTAGTTAATCATTTTAATTAATGATTGTTTTAAATTTAATTAATAGTTTTAACTAATGATTTTTGGTATTTAGTTAAATGATTTTAATTAATGATGTTTTATAATTAAATAAATCATTTTAACAAATGATGTTTTATTAATCGTTTTAGCTAATGGAGTTTGAATTTAATTAATCCAATTAATTTATGATTATTTGAACTTAATTAATTGTTTTAATTGATGGAATTTAAAATTACTTATCATTTTAATAAATGATTTTTGAGATGACCTATTTGTTTTAACTAGTGATTGTTTGTATTTAATTAATCTTTGTAAGTAATGATTTTTAAAGTTAATTAAACGATTTAATAAAAGTGATTTAAGTAAATTACATAATATAATAAAATTGCTTTAATCAACTGATTTAAAATTAATAAACTGATTTAATAAAGATTTTAAAGTTGATTTACCAATGTTATAAAAATGCTTGGAAATAATTATCTATTTTATTAAAGAAAATGGATTTGTTTTTTTAAAAGAGATTTTAAATGTGATTAATTATCTTTCGGGATAATTAATATTGTTTTAAAGTTATAAAAAGGAATTGGAACTGGATCATTGGGATGTAAAGTTGGATAATCTTCTGGGTTCCAGTCTGATGTTGGTTTAGGCCTTTGGGGTCGTGTACTTGGAAAAAAATTATCCTTTTAACATTTTAACAATCAGGAACTAATTCTAAAAGTGTTTTACCAATGTGGAAATATGGAAATCAAGCACAAGTTTGGTTCTTTAAAATGTTAAAGTTCGATTTCGGTTATAGAACAATAGTTCCGTAATCGATATCGCTTATATGGAAAGGATTTAGTCATGCATTTAACGCTAAACGTTGAGGCTTGGACTCGTTTCTATCTCGAAGGTTAAAAATGTCGTCAAGGTGATTCCTAGAGGTAACACTACCTCAACTTGCCCGACTTCATTTTCAACCGAGAGATAATACTTGTTTGGAATCAACGAGTGGTGGTAAAAATATGAAATTTAATTTCCATATATGATCATTTTAATTATCCCCAATAGTTGATTTATTAATTAAATGATTCAGTTTTCTTCATGGTGTATCGTCACCTTAAAAACGATTTGCTGCTCAATCGAGCTTTGTTATCCTTTGTAGAAAATAACTAAACAAAAAGTGCGAGTGGGAGCCAAGCTATGTGGGGTTGCTCCGATCAAAAGGGTATTTTAACATCTTATCTAGTTTAGATTCGGTTGTGCACTTAGATGTGGAAATATTCGGATTCTCGGTAAGGTATGGCGGGGTCCGACTTAGAGGGTCCCGAGAAGTTTTCACAGAGTAAATGGCCTTCTCAGGAGTTATTACTAGAGGTATACTCCAAGGGGGTGCACCTTCCTTGTCATTTGTTGGAAAATTTTCTTTCCTTATTTGATTCGTATCCCGGAATCTGTTTTAGCTTTAAATTGCCACGAGTAGAGTCAACTCCTCATCATGGCATTTTTTTGTACCAAAATTGGGCACAACACTCTTCGTATGTGTTTGAAGAGATAAAATGAAGAAAGTAAATGTAAAATGAAGTAGATTTAACAAACACATCAATAAACAGATAAGAAAATACACAGAAACACACAGATTTAGAGTGGTTCAGCGAATTGCCTACGTCCACTATGAAATAATTGATGTTTATTGAATTTCACTCGTTGTTTACAAAAGATTACAACAGTGTGACTGAAGTTTGACAATCATTTCGGTAGAATACCGACGTAGAGAGGCCAAAAGTCCCTTTTTCTGTAGGTTCTGGGCCGCTATTTATAAGCGTAGGCTGCAAATATCTCACTCAGATCTCGAGAGACCTTATCTCTCACGTGGGTGGGCCCACGTGATCGATCCCATGTGATTTGCACTCGGTCCATGATTGATACGAACAAATTTCGTATCGATCGAAATTTCATCCAATCGAGTCAAGATCGATCATGAACCTTATTGAGGATGTACGCAAGCTCCTATGAAAATTTGGTGGCATTTGGACTTGTAGATTTTGAGTTATGATCGATGCAAGTTAAGGAAAACAGCTACAATTTGTATCCATCAATGCGAACAGTGAAGCGATGCGAATTTGACAGCCTTCAACAAATTCAAACTTGCGTTGATCATATCTTAAGCATACGAACTCCGATTGGCCCAAAATTTGAAACGTTGGCTTTCATAGCTTTTTCTTGTCGTGTCATATCAATTTTAGCTCGATCCGGACTTGGGAAAAATTTACCAGTATCCATGGTTAACCTATGTATAACCGATCTCCAAGACGAACTGTCATTGGTTTCCAGTCAAGTTCTTGGTGTCACGACCTTGCCAAAAGGTGGGATAATAGCATTTAAGTATTGATTTAGTCCATTCTATCAAGTTGGACTGTTACCTTATTCAGTCCATTCTATCAAGTTTGGATTGTTACCTTATTTAGTCCATTCTATCAAGTTGGATTGTTTTCCTTGTTCAATCCATCCTGTCAAGCTTGGATTTTACTCGGTTTATTTCCATTCTCTCAAGTCTAATTTTAATATTAATTATGCCCATTTCTGTTTGCATTTGTTTCCTGATATTTATTTCTGCTCTTGCTTATATGGATGTTATTCTTATGAGGTAAAAACCCACTCCGCGTTAGCGGCATGGTCTCACAGAACTTTTATATGTTCCCCATTATTCGAGTTATCTCACGCTGGTATTTTCAAACTGATCCGGGTGTTATTTATTTATAATGCTCGGGTCCGATCGAGTATTTTCCCAGGTTGTCCATGGTGTAATAGAGGTCTTGAAGGGGAGCTGAGGAGTCACCTATCGTAGCACTTTAATTTTCCGCTGTATTATATAGTACACCTATTGGCATTTGTAAGGTCAGGATTTTATAACTGTCCAACTGATAAGGTTTGTTTGTAACTTTGACATACTCCGTATGTTTGGAGTGACAGTTTCTACTGTCCTTATTATATTATATGTTGTCGATTCCGCTGTGAGATTCTATTTTGCTCTGTTCTTTGTTCTTTTCTTTTTTTATTTACCCTAACAATCTGCCCTTTTGTCGATTGGACGTGCAACATTGGAACATAGTGGTACCATTCGGTGTCACTTTCGATGGTAAAAAAGGTGGGTCATTATAGCATGGTATCAGAGCGCGAGTTTAAGCAAGAACCTTGTCTTTGGTAGGGTTTGGCTTATTAGAGATAGGGTAAGCGAAACCCTAGAATGAGTTTGAGAGTATTATATATACATATTCGAGAGCGTATTTGTTAATATTATAAAAACATATTATGTTAATTGGTCTATTGAGTTTTTGTGAATTCTGGTCGAGACGTGGGACGCCACGGTATCGATAGGGGTTTCTAAACACTTGACCAAGGCCAACGGACATGGTATTGAAATTTTTTAATATTTTGGCAAATTTAATATTTTTCCTAGGATTATATTTTTTATATATAAAGGAATAATTTCCAAAACCTTATATAGTTATATAGTCTGTTTGTTTGAATGTGGTAATATTTATTTATTATCACTATTGTTTGTTCAGTTATGCTTAATTTAAATAAGAAGCATTGACTATTGTTTGTTAATTGTTAAATTATGCTTGGATTATTTGGGAGCATTTATCACTTTAATCTAAAACGAATCCTTTGTGAATAAATTTTCACGATTTGACTATAAGGTGTTCGAAGAATATGATTAAATTAAAAACTCGCCATTTAATAATAGTGAGTTAAGGAATGAACTTTAATAAAAAGTTATAAATATTGTCTAAATGGTAAGATAAAACATTGAGATAACAAAAATTTGACAAAATATTTAATTATAGTAAAAGTAATTATTATAATATGAAGCAATTTTTATTTAAAGGAAATTTTATATAGATTTAGTTTATAAAACATGTTTAAAAAGGATTTTTGAATCTAAATCCCGGAACTTTTGAAAATAATTTCAAAGGAATTTTTAAGAAATGAAATAGCAATAATTTTAAAAGTATTTAAAAGTAAAAATATGTTGGGAAGTAGAATTTTAAATGGAATGCATTTTCTTTTGGATAATTAGGAGGAAATTGTTTCGATTAGTTTTGTGGTAATTGGAATAATCTTCTATGTGACGATCAAATGTTTGCTTAGATGAACATTGTGGAGTACTTAGTAAATTATTCTCTTATCATTTTGTGATCGAAATGAGTTCAAATCCAAGTGAATCCAAAGTAAGTTTTAATAAATAAATTGTTTAAGTTAATATACATCAAAATATATGCAATATGCTTTCAAAAGAATGAGTTTTTGATGTTAAAACCGGGTATTTAGTTTTTAAGTTCCCTTAAAGGGAATTGGTTCCCAAACAAAAAGTTATTTTAATAAAAGATTGTTTTGATAAATAATATTTTTCCCTTAGATAAGATATGAGATAATTCAACATAGGTTAAATTTGGTTAAATTAAATAAGAAGGTTTTGATAAACATTGTTTTTATTAAAACCATATATTTGTTTAAAACATCTAGGTAGCATAAACTATTTATTAATTAGGGTCAACTTGTAAATATTATTCGTTTTAACACTCTAAATTAAGAAGGTTAATAGGTTGACTCGGTTTCAAGAAACTATAATTTGATTTAATCTCCATCAAGATCTTTGAAAAAGTAAAATAAAATTTTGTATGTACTCTTAGGATGTAGAAGAGTATTATACAAGTAAATAAATGAAATAAGTTATTATTTGATGTTTTGTAAAGAAATGACTTTATAAAAAAATTTAAAAACTTAGGTAAAGAATATTATGAAATGATTCATAAATGATTTTAGTATTGAATAAAATACTAAGTGAAAATATAAGCAATTTAGAAATTTTTTAATATAATTAAGAAACTAATAAATATAGAGTGTGACTTTCCATTTTGTGTGATTAGTTTGGATAATCTTCTAAGCAATAACCAAAGGCTAATGAGCAAAACGGTATGCTTAGATAATTATTTATATTTTGGAAAATTAAGAAAGTTTTGAACTTAAGTTAAGATTTGTTTGTTAGTCTTTTGACATTTTGAAACAATGTTAAGTGATAAGTTTTCTCTTATGGAATTTGATTAACTTTTAGTATTATTTAATCCTTTACAGAATTTGATTGATTTGATTGATTGAATTGAATTGATTGATTGTGTGATTGCATATACCATTGTCTATAAAGTTTAAATTTATAGACAAAGGATTTTAAGTTGTTGTTATAGGGACCAAAATCCCGGTGATTTTGAAAAAGAGATTTTTTTAAGATTTTGGGAAAGGAATGATATTTATGCACTTTAGTCGATGTTTTTGGAGGAACCGGAATACCACTGGACGCTCCATGTTGTTTTGATTCTAGAGGTTCACCATAATTTATTAGGAGGAATACCCCTCCTTGTCATTTTGATTTTTTTTGGTCTTTGATTTTTCTCGTCTGAGAAATTTGAAAATGAATTTTTAAATTGAAAAACCGGGGTATTTAGATCTAAATTACCATTTGAAATAATTGGATGCATAGCATCTATTACAAAATATTCTCCGTCTTTTGCGGCATATGATTAAGATATGGTTGTTGTTTTCATATAGATTTATATCAGACTAGTTTTTGCACGTAGAGTTACATCATATTGCTTTGGTCAGCCTGATTTTCTTTAGATTTGTAAGTACAGGTATGCAAGAGATTGCTATTTGATTCCTGTGCACCTACATTTGCATAGAAGATAATAAATTACTTACCAAAATATAAATCAAACGCAAAGAGGTACGTAATAAATTTAGAAAATTTAAAATTGGTTGATGATTTTATGCCCCAAATATGGGAGGCCACTTGGCTTTTGTTTTCTTTGATTGGTTTGGAGCCCATTGGAGCCATTTGTAGTTGTATCGATCGAGTCTCGCAAAGGAGACGCTGGCGAAATTTTCCGTAAATTTAAGAGTTAGAAATTTTTTTTGAGAATTTTTGAAATTTTTTTTATAACTAAAATTTGATTTTCTTAGTTATATCTCGGAATAAATGAATAAAAGAGAATTGGTTGGTATAGGTGAATGGATTTAATAGACTTGGTAACTTGGGAATCTATTCCAGCTAATTGTTTTGAAAATAAGTTTAATAACTCCTTTTAATTAATATTTTAAACTTAAGGGTTTGGAAACATTTTCTTCCATAGGAATTTCGGGGATGAAATTCATTTAAAAGGAGGGGGGATGTAACAACCTAAAATTTTAGTCATTTGATTTTAAATGTCTAATTAATTTTAAATATTTAAATAATTGAATTTTTGGAATTTAATAATTTATAATTCAAATATGGGGAATAATTAAATATTTGAATTTTGAATCAAATGTTAACTAAATGGATTTAATAATTTATTTAACTCCTTTTAACCACTAAATAATATTGGTGAATTCAATTTGTAAATCTAATTACAAATATAAATAGATCGGATTAAATATCGATAATTAGATGTTAAAATCTGTGAAATTGTCATTCTAGGGCACAGTCTCGGATTTCGGCGAAACCAATTTCATTGGAACCGTAATAGTGAATTTTATTACGCCGTCGAATTTCGTAGCGATCAGACGTACCGTTTGGTCGTGCGAGTTCGAAACGCGTTGAAATTAATATCGGAAATTTAATATAATAATTGTGTTCGAAAACCTATCTTCTACATACGATCAAATTACACCTCGGGACAAGTTCCATTGCATTCGGAATAGGGGTATAGCATATAGAATGCCAAGCGGCACGTCTCGTTTGGAGTTCGAAATTTTTGGGTATGTTTTATTGAATAATTTATTAAATAAAACTAAAATAATGTATACATATATGCCTATAATCAGGCCATACCCACTGCATACTTGTCCCATGCCCCAACGTACTCAACCATACCTCTTCACCCCGTTTAAACTTGCTCTAAATGAGATTTTGTTTTCCCTCTTCTAAAATCTATGTTAAAAATTAAATTTCTAAAAATTTACTTCATGAAAAATCCTAAAACAAGTTTTAAAAATCCTAATTCAATGAGATCTTCACATTGATATGCTTAGCGATAGGCGCGGTTTTGGATTGGCGAACTCGACAGTAAGTCGAATGGGTTACAGTGGCTTAGGGTTTGATTTTTGGGAGCTTGTGGTCGACGATACGGCGAGCGAAGCTCGGATTTGAGTTTAGCATTAGAAGTAGGTGCTTGGGCCGAGTTTTGGTGTGGTTAGGTGAGCAAGAGTAGACCGCGACCTGTCACGTCTGGAGGGGGTGAGCCTAGTTGTCGCGATTCATTAGAGGATGGAGGAGACGGTCGAGTGATGTCGGTTGGGTCGAGGCCGAGTAGAGATGTTCAATGGAGGAATCGGTTCGACAAACAGAGCACCGTAGCTCCGTGTCAGTGCTTTGCCATGCGCGTTCGTTTGGGTTATGTTTCCTGTACATGCCCGTTTGAGGGAAGAGGGAGAAGAATGGTAGAGGGGCAGTGTTGTAAATATGTTTAAGTTATTATATTTTAATTTTTAAATCTATCGATAACTTATAAATTTCGTATCTTGCTCATACGAGGTCGGATTTGAACGCTTTTATTGCATTGCACTCATGTCTTCGAGATCTTCGCGATGTAGTTGGTTTGCTTGGATTTGGAGCAAGTGAAAATTTAGGCTAAATTCGGACGACCGTTCGGTTTTAGTCCATAATCGGGACATTTCGGCAAAAACGAAAATCAATGTGAGTTTAACTCACATTGAATTTTATTATATCATAATCAATGATGTTATAAAACGTTTATTGATTGTTTAGATGTTAGTTAAGTTGTTTGATTTCTTGTTTAGTTGAATTTCCATTTGGAAAATGGATCACATAATTATTCGATTGTTAAAAACCCATATGATTATCTATACATTATCCATAACCATTGTTTTGCAGGAAAAATATGTAGAGAGACCCAAAGGGGGTTTCTCACCAATAATTATTTATTTACATCCTTATGCTGATATATTGATGGTTGATTAAAATAAATCCTGATATTCCATTTAAATTGTTAAGTGTCATTATAGCAATTTCGTTATATCGTCATTTATTCAATTTCATTCCCAAAACTTTATCATACGATCTTGAGCTTGTGTTTCCACTAAACAGAAGGTTAAAACCGTTAATCATTTTGATTGATGATAATTTAAAATAATTGATCATTTTAACTAATGATTTTGAGATTAATTAACCAATTTAATAAACGATAATTAAAATTGGTTTATCTTTAGATTTAATTAATCATTTTTTCTAATGATGTTTTATACTTAATTAATCGTTTTAACTAAGGATAATGGAGTTTAATTAGTTCTTTTAATTAAGGATAATGGAGTTTAATTAATTTATTGAACTTAATTAATTATTTTAATTAATGATAATTGAAATTAATAATCATTTTACTTAATGATATTTAAAAGTAATTAGTCATTTTAAATAATGATATTTGAATTTAGTTAATCATTTTAATTAATGATTTTTTAAAATTTAATTAATTGTTTTAACTAATGATTTTTGGAATTTAGTTAAATCATTTTAATTAATGATGTTTTATAATTAAATAAATTATTTTAGCAAACGTTGTTTTATTAATCGTTTTAGCTAATGGAGTTTGAATTATGTTAATCCAATTATGATTATTCGAACATAATTAATTGTTTTAATTGATAGAATTTAAAATTACTTGTCATTTTAATAAATGATTATTGAGATGACTTAATTATTTCAACTAATGATTATTTGTATTTGATTAATCTTTGTAATTAATGATATTTAAAGTTAGTTAATCGATTTAATAAAAGTGATTTAAGTAAATCACCTAATATGACAAAATTGTTTTAATCAACTGATTTAATAAAGATTCTAAAGTTGATTTACCAATGCTATAAAAGTGTTTGGAAATAATTATCTATTTTATTAAAGATAATGGATTTGTTTGTTTAACAGAGATTTTAAATGTGATTAATTATCTTTCAGGATAATTAATACTGTTTTAAAGTTATAAAAAGGAATTGGAACTCGATTATTGGGATGTTAAGTTGGGAAATCTTTTGGGTGTTTGGTCTGATGTTGGTTCAGGCCTTTGCGGTCGTGCACTTGGAAAAAAATTATTCTCTTGACATTTTAACAATCAGGAACTAATTCTAAAAGTGTTTTACCAATATAGAAATATGGAAATCAAGCACAAGTTCAATTCTTTAAAAAGTTAAAGTTCGATTTCGGTTACAGAACAATTGTTCCGTAATCGATATTGCTTATATGGAAAGGATTTAGTCATGCATTTAACGCTAAACGTTTAGGCTTGGACTCATTTATATCTCGAAGGTTAAAAATGTCGTCAAGGTGATGCCTAGAGGTAACACTACCTCAACTTGCCCGACTTCATTTTCAACCGAAAGATAGGACTAGTTTGGAATCAACGGGTAGTGGTAAATATATGAAATTTAATTTCCATATACGATCATCTTAATTATCCCCGATAGTTGATTTAATAATTTTCGGATTCAGCTTTCTTCATGGTGTATCGTCACCTTAAAAACGATTTGCTGCTCAATCGAGCTTTGTTATCCTTTGTCGGAAATGACTAAACTAAAAGCGCGAGTGGGATCCAAGCTATGTGAGGTTGCTCCGATCAAAAGGGTATTTTAACTTCTTATCTAGTTTGGATTCGGTTATGCACTTAGATGTGGAAATATTCGGATTCTCGGTAAG
Source organism: Allium fistulosum (assembly GCA_030737815.1). Taxonomy (NCBI): domain Eukaryota; kingdom Viridiplantae; phylum Streptophyta; class Magnoliopsida; order Asparagales; family Amaryllidaceae; genus Allium; species Allium fistulosum. The sequence continues at coordinate 457,316,436 of CM060902.1, forward strand.
GTATGGCGGGGTCCGGCTTGGAGGGTCCCGAGAAGTTTTCACAGAGTAAATGGCCTTCTCAGGAGTTATTACTAGAGGTATACTCCAAGGGGGTGCACCTTCCTTGTCATTTGTTGGAAAATTTCCTTTCCTTATTTGATTCAAATCCCGAAATCTGTTTTAGCTTTAAATTGCCATGAGTAGATCAACTTCTCATCATGACATTTAAGTATTGATTTAGTCCATTCTATCAAGTTGGACCGTTACCTTATTCAGTTCCTTCTATCAAGTTTGGATTGTTACCTTATTTAGTCCATTCTATCAAGTTAGACTGTTTTCCTTGTTCTATCCATTCTATCCAGTTTGGATTTTACTCGGTTTATTTCCATTCTTTCAAGTCTGGTTTTAATATTAATTATGCCTATTTCTATTTGCATTTGTTTCCTGATATTTATTTCTTCTCTTGCCTATATGGATGTTATTCTTGTGAGGTTTAAAACCCATTCCGCGTTAGTGACATGGTCTCATAGAACTTTTATCTGTTCCCCATTATTTGACTTATCTCAAGCTGGTATTTCCAGACTGATCCGGGTGTAATTTTTTATAATGCTCGGGTCTGACCAAGTTTTTTCCCAGGTTGTCCATGGTGTTATGGAGGTCTTGAAGGGGAGCTGAGGAGTCACCTATCGTAGTACTTTAATTTTCCGCTGTATTATATAGTATACCTATCGACATTTGTAAGGTATGAATTTTATAACTTCCAGCTGATAAGGTTTGTTTGTAACTCTGACATATTCTTTATGTTTGGAGTGACAGTTTCTATTGTTCGTATTATATTATATGTTTGGAGTGACAGTTTCTATTGTGCGACATTGGAACAAAGTGGTAGTGTTAGTGTCGACTTTCGATGGTCAGAAAGGTGGGTCTCGAATCTCGCACATGCACAATGTCTCGATATCTTTCCACTTAGCAATCATCATAGAAACTATAGCTTGGTGCTTACGGCTCAAAGCATCAGCAATTCGATTATCTTTACAAAGTGTGTATTGGATCTCAAAATCATAAGCTGCTAAGAATTCCAACCATCTATGTTGTCTCATATTGAGATCCTTCCGTGTACACAAATATTTCAGCAACTTATGATCCATGTATAAGACAAATCGTTCTCAAAGTAAGTAGTGTTGCCAAATCTTCAAAGCAAAGATGATTGCTTCAAGTTCTAAGTCATGTGTAGCATATCTAATCTCATTAGGCATTAGTTGCCTTGATGCCTATGCCATAACTTTAACCTTTTGCATTAGTACTACACCCAATCCAGAACAACAAGCATATGTATAAACCTTCAAGTCTTGATTACCTTCTGATACAATAAGTACAAGTGCATTCATAAGCAATTCCTCAAATTTCTAATAAGTTCTTCACACTTATGCATCTATTGAAACTTCACTCCTTTTCTAGTAAGGTTAATAAGAGGTTGCAAATTTTTTGAGAAGTCTTTGATGAATCACCGATAATATCTGACTAATCCCAAGAAACTTCTAATTTCTAAAACTGTCTCTGGTCATTTCTAGTTCTGTATCACTTCTACTTTTGCTAGGTCTACTGAAATACCCGCTTCTTAAATGACATGGCCTAAGAATTTAACTTGCCTCTTCCAAAAATGACATTTGGAGAACTTGGCTTTTAACTTGGAATGCCTTATAGTCTCCAATACTATTCTGAGGTGCTCTCATGCTCCTCCTTAGATTTAGAGTACACTAGAATGCCATCAAAGGAAATTAAGATGAACTTATCCAACTAGTTTCTTAAAACTCTGATCATTAGATCCACAAAGTAAGCTGTGAAAGTGTGTACGCTTGTGCACACTAATTACGGATCGTGTAATGTGGACTAATATATGCAGAATGTTATTTACAATTGCTATATAAGTAAATATTCAATAAACTAACTATATAGCAATTCTCAGATATATAATAGTAAATGCAGTAAACAGTAAAAATCACACCAAGGATTTTTATACTGGTTCGGACCTTCCGTCCTACGTCCAGTCCCAGACTTCTATTTGGATTTCACTACCAACTACCTCGCTTCACCCGGAGGAACAGGTTTATAACACCCGAACAGCCGAACGGGATTTCGTGCCTCTTACAACACCGAGGACTTCAACAAAAATAAATACAATTGTCGTTGACAACTTGTGCTCTTGATAACACTGATTTGTCACTTGTAGTACACCCTTCCTATAATCTTATCCTCAAAATATGTGAATGATGTTTGTGAAGATTGAAGGAAGTATATTACTTATTTGAATCAAAAGATATGAAATAATTTCAATGATTCAATAAGCAATTTGAAGTAGAGAGCTTTTAGAATGCAAGAGTATTTAGAAATTAAGATCAGAATTTTAAAGCAAAGAATTGTTGTATTTCAATCAATGATTTAGATATGTTTATATAGAGAATAAATGGTTGTAACTCTTTGTGAAGAGTAGCCATTAACAGATGTGATCATTGATGAAAGGAAAGAGAAGCAACCATTGAAGAAAGAAGTGTCTTTTGGGAAAGGTTGCTTTCTGTTTAAAAACGGTCGACAGGTCAAAAATGACCAGTAGACAAAATTTCAAATATATAGACGTTATGTACATGTGTGCACGTTCATTGTGCAATTTACACAGGAACGGTCGACCGCCTGGTTTTGGACCGGTCGACCGGTCCCTGTTAATTTGCACAGTGAATGTGCAATGTCATTCAAAACGCTTATACATTGACTCTTTTGAGATGCATGATTATTTTGAGGATAGATTTTAACATAACTAATACTACTAACATACCAAAAAATCAACCTCTAACTTATGAAGCTCGTTGTGTCTCAATGAATGACTTCTTTTTGACGATCACGGTTTATCCCTTTGTCAGAAATCAAAACTATATAAAAATCTTGACTCAACATTCTCCCCCTTTTTGATTGATGACAACATAGTTATGAATCTCCCCCTGTATAAGATCTCCCCCGGAGATTGTGCCTGTAACTCTATATTTTCCTGCATATATACTGTTAGCACAATTTTCTCCCCCTTTGTCATCGACAAAAAAGGAGTTTATTAAAATAGAGGATATAAATTATATAATCCAGAGTATAAGCAAAATAAGACTACTACCATAGATCAAGAGTTAAGAGTCACATAATATGATAATGCCAAAGAGTCTAGTACGAATTAAAATGTGACACTATTTAGTACAAGTGCCAGATAATGTCTTAAAGCAAGAACTAAAGTCATAATTTACACATAATAGTAGATAAAGAGATAGACTAAAAGGATTCAATCTGACTCTGTCTCACCCTCCTCTTCTTCTTCTTCTTCAACAAGCTAAGTTTTTCCGTATCCACGTCCATGACTCGTTCCCGAGCTTGTACCCTCCTCCGAGGATGTCCAAGCAAAAGTAGGAGGAGCTGGGCGCTTGCCAGGGTCTTGAGTTGGCATGGATGAGGATGATGCTCCACATGATATTGCTTCCCATATAGAACTGAAGAACGACTTAAGTTTGTTAAAGCGTTTATCCATTTTTGTGTCCATGCGCTTAAGTCGGGCTTCGAGAAGAAATTGATTTTGAGCAATAGTGTTAAGTGATTCTTTTGTTGAGGAAGATGATCTTAAAAGTTTAACTTCTCCAGGTTTAGATCGGGATGAACGGGAGGAAGCCTCTCTATGTCCTTGGTCTTTCCATTGTTCAAAAGGCATAATATTGAAGTATGGAGCTGGAAGCTTCATTCTTGTAATTGAAGCTTTGTTGATGGCTTTTGGTTTGGAAATAGAAGACTTTGGTGGTTCAATGCCACAATCGAGCAAGAGTCGCATAATATACTCGTTATAAAACAAGTGTGGTCTAGAGCTATCATTTACTTTCAAGATCTCATCAAAGATCATACCAATCCAGTTTATACGAATACCCCCATAAATTGCGTATAATGCCTTGAAATTTTCTTTATAGACGGCATCAAAATTTCCAATTCTTGGGAAAAGGGAGTGCATAAGAGTATGATGAAGAATTCTTGCAGACGGCCGTAAACCAATAGACTTAGTGCTATCCTTGTCATCTTCAGTAAATTGATGACTAATTTGATTACGGACATGAATATTGCAAAAGTCATTTGAGAATTTTTCACCAATAAACCTAGAACCAAGAACATTTGCCATCCTATCACATGAGATAAACACTTCTTTGCCACATACAACAGACCAAAGACAATAATTGGGATTCGCGGGTTTGTTTTTCTCTAAATTTAGATTAGCATAGAATAACTTGATCATGACATGGTTAATTTCCACATTGTTTTGATCATAGTCAATTAGGTTTTCAATGTCGGCATCCTTTGCTAAATCTAAAATACGATAACTAGAGAAATCTGAGAATTTAACAAACGAACCCGGATGGATAGTAAAATCTTTCATTTCATTCCACCTTTTGAGTGAAATTGGATCCACAAGCCATTTCTTGATAGAGAGATCAATGGGTTGTGTTTCTGAGGTAGAAGATTGCTTAAATTTCTTTTGTTGAGGAGCCATTAGGGATAAGTTTGAAGAAAGAAATTTAATAAGAGTATGTAGGGTTTCTGAGATTTGGGGGAAGAAGACTGGTATGAAGTAAAAAGAGAGATAGGGAAAAAAAATGAACGGAAGGTATATATAAAAAAAACAGGATATACGTAACCGGTCGACCGGTGAAAATGGGGCGGTCGACCGTTTTTATCCAGAGAGCAAAACGATCGACCGGTCCATTTTTCCTTGTCGACCGGTGTTGTTCTGGATCAAAGTTCAGCCTGTTTTTAATATATTTTGACCTATAAATTTTATAGCACTCTTATTATAATATTTAAATGTTTTTAAAAGAGTGATTACAAAAGAAAATAAACAACAATACAATATATATATAAAAAAAATTAATGAAGAGTGGGAGAAGGAAGATCGGTTGAATCTTCGTTAATATCATCAATGCGAGCCTTCCAAGATGACCATTTTTCAGTTGCCCCTTCATTCTGAGCATAGTTTCTGTCCCATGAGTTTGGGGTTCTAGAAGATGAAGGTGCATTTGGCATCGGCTCATGAACATCTCGTTTGTTTGATCCACAGAAGAAGAATGCCATTCTTTCTAAAATAGATAATCGTGCCGAAGTCTGCTGTTGTTCATGATGAAGCTGTTGTTGTCCATAATGAAGCTGACGTTGAAGATCTATTTGATGTTTTTGATAGTGATGAATTTCATCAATCTTCTCTTTGGTATGAGGAGAATAGAATAGCACTTTCTTTGCCTTTTTTGATTTAGGCGTACTTCCAGGTGTACGAGAGCATTGATGATGGCACTTTGGTTTATATTTTGGTGTTTCAGGAGAAAGATATTCTTCTGATTCAGAACTTGTAATGGAAATGTGAGTTTTTTGAGCACACTCATCACAAATATGTGCCATAGAAAATTTTGTATTTATGATTAGATAAGGGAAGATGAATAAAACGAATGTTTTTGACAGCTTATATAGACAGTTCTTATATATAAGCCTATGATCAAGAGTGAAAAGAGGAATTTGATGGTGTAAATAATTAGAGGCTCAAATTTAAAAATAGCTTAAAAAAGCTATAGTTAAAAAGAATAATCAAACGAAAGAACTTAAAAGTTTAACATCAGTAATTATTAGACAAGGTCTTTTAAAGAAATTAAACCAAGCTCTCTTCGTAATTTAATAAAACTAGATTCGAGCAAGGGCTTAGTAAAAATATCCGCTAATTGATTATCAGTTTGGACATATTCAAGACATATATTTCCTTTTTCAATATTATCTCTAAGGAAATGATGACGGATATCAATGTGCTTGGTTCTAGAATGATTCACTGGATTTTTAGAAAGATTTATAGCACTCGTGTTATCACAGTATATAATAGAATTTGATAAATGAATATCAAAATCTTGAAGTGTTTGTTGCATATATAATACTTGAGTACAAGCGAGAGCCGCTGATATATATTCGGCTTCACATGTTGATAGTGAAACACAATTCTGTTTCTTACTAAACCAAGAGACAAGTGATTTTCCAATAAAATGGCACGTACCACTTGTACTCTTTCTATCCGTTCGAGAACCTCCAAAATCAGCATCACTATATGAAACTAATTCGAATGGACATTCTTTTGGATAAAAAAGACCGAAATCTTTTGTATTATTAAGATAACGAATTATACGCTTCACTGCTCGTAAATGCGATTCCTTTGGATTTGCTTGAAAACGAGCACATAGACAAACACTCATCATTATATCTGGACGACTAGCTGAAAGATAAAGAAGAGAACCAATCATGCTTCGATATAATTTCTGGTCAACACTCTTACCATTATCATCTTTTTCAAGATGTGTAGTTGTACTCATAGGAGTTGGTTTACCAGATGTATTTTCTAATCCGAAGCGCTTGATAAGATTTCCGTAGTATTTTTCTTGATTAATAAAAATACCATTTGGAAGTTGTTTGATTTGAAGTCCAAGAAAGTATGACAGTTCTCCCATATGACACATTTCGAATTCTTTGGTCATAATACTTGCAAATTCCTTACAGAGTTTATCATTTGTTGAACCAAAGATGATGTCGTCTACATATATCTGAATAACTAGAATATCCTTTTGAGAATGTTTGATAAACAAAGTTTGATCGACTCTGCCTATTTGAAATCCTGAGTCAATAAGATAGCTACGTAATCGTTCATACCAAGCACGAGGTGCTTGTTTTAAACCATAAAGAGCTTTCTTAAGTTTGAACACATGGTCAGGATATTTTTCATGTACAAACAAAGGAGGTTGTTCAACATATACATTCTCTTTGATAAATCCATTAAGAAATGCACTTTTGACATCCATCTGATAAAGTTTGAAATTATGGTGACAAGCAAAAGATAATAGGATTCTAATAGCTTCTAGTCGAGCAACTGGTGCAAAAGTTTCTTCATAATCGATACCTTCTTCCTGATTATACCCCTGTGCTACTAACCTTGCTTTATTTCCCCCTTTTTGATTGATGACAACATATATCTGAAACTCTGAATCTCCCCCTGAATATGTGATCTCCCCCTGAGATTTTGTCTGTATTCTTTATATAATATATATATTCCTGCAGATAATTGTTAGCACTTTCTCCCCCTTTGTCATCGACAAAAAGGAGTAATAGATAATGGAATAATATAGGAATGTATCAACCATAATATCTATTTTCCTCTTTTCTTAAGTGGTACCTGCAAAAAAATATAATTAAGACCATGGTACCCACTTTTTATAGGGTCCTAAGAGTTAGATCTTAGGAATCCAAACCCATACGGGTCCGGTATCCCCTTTATATACATAATTAGTATTAAAATGCACAGTATTCATGAAATTCTGAATATATTTATTCCTAATCAAATTGTTATTTGTTTTAGGAACCCATATTTTGATAGTCTTGACATTTTTCTTCTGAAATTTCACAACTGGTTTTGGTTTGGAATATAATAAACTAAGATTTTTCTTAACTTCAGTCTTTTGTCTTTTCTTTTTCCTTTCATTACCAAGATGTTTCTTGGTTTCTTGTTTCCTATATCCCAAACCTTGTTTATTTGAAACAGATTGTGAACTTTCAATGATTTTTGTCAAATTTTCTCGACCTTTGTTAAAGTTAGAAACATTTTGAGTTATGTCATCTAACTTAGTTTGTAAGCTCGCCTTTTCTAGGTCCAGATTTTTGACTTTTGCCTTAAGCTCATGATTTTCAGTAGTGAGAGCATCATTGTTCTCTTTTTGAGTTTCAATTTCTTGACTCAAAAGAGATAATTGAGAGTTAACATTAGATGATGATTCTTGAAGTTTTTCAAGTTCTTCTTCTAATATTTTCTTCTCGTCTTTTAACATATCTCGTTCAAACTCCGCTCTACTCAAATCTGCTTTGGCTACTTTTAATTGACGTTTTATGTCTTTATATTTGACTATCAATTCAGAATTAATATCAAGTAATTCATCAAATGTAGGAATTTGTACCTCATCTTATGTTGCCATAAAACAAACATTAGCTTGTTCATTCTCCGGATCACTTTCACTTTCAGATGAGGATGAGTCTAAATCATCCCATGTTACTGAGAATGCTCGTTTCTTTGACTTGTCCTTCTTATGTTTGAATTTATCATTTTCTGACTTCTTCTTCTGTTCTGGACAATCCTTCTGCATGTGCCCCTTTTTGTGACAGTTGAAACATTCTATAGTTGATGAAGATGGTTTGTTTGATCCAGGTTTCCTTTTGTTGTAACGACTGGCTTTTCGATATTTTAGGAATTTTTTGAATCCTTTTGCAATGAATGCCAAATCTTCATCTTCAGAATCTGATTCATTTTCATCTTTCTCAGCATGAAATGCTACATTTTTCTTTTCTTCTTTCTGTTCTTTTCTAGCCTGCAAATTTGCTTCATAGGACATTAAATTTCCTATCAATTCATCTGGCTTCATGATGGAAAGGTCATTAGCTTCTTCAATTGCTAATACTTTTCCTTCCCATTCACTAGTCAGAGAATGTAGGACTGTTGAAACAACATCAAAATCTGAATATTTTTGTCCTAATCCGATAAGTGCATGATGAATAGTTTGAAACCTTGAATACATATCATTGATTGTCTCATTCGGTTTCATTTTGAAATTTTGAAACTGACTTTTCAGCATGGCTATTTTGGCTTGTTTAACCTTGTTAGTACCTTCATGAGTGGTTTTCAGCGTTTGCCAAATTTGATATGCAGTAGTGCAGATACTAACACGGTTATATTCATTTTGGTCTAATGCACAAAACAACATATTTATTGCCTTTGCATTTACGGCTGCTGCCGTTTTCTCAGCCGTTGTCCATTCTGAATATTCAGTTGTTGGATTCACTATTTCTTTTTGAGTAGCATTCCAAGCATCATAGCTATTTGATTGCAAAAAAAATGACATACGTGTAGCCCAATAGCTATAGTTGAGACCATTAAAGAATGGAGGTCTTTGTGTTGATTGACCTTCCGTGTAAGTGTTAGTGCTAGTGCTTGCGTTATTTGCCATATTACAAGAATATATCAAATAACGGTGTGTACGGTTATATGATGACCGTGCTCTGATACCAAATGAAAGCGTGTATGCTTGTGCACATTAATTATGGATCGTGTAATATGGACTGACAATATATGCGGAATGTTCTATACAAGTAAATATTCAATAAACTAACTATAGCAATTCACAGATATAGAAAAGTAAATGCAGTAAACTATAAAAATCACACCAGGGATTTTTATACTGGTTCGGACCTCCCGTCCTACGTCCAGTCCCAGACTCCTATCTGGATTTTCACAACCAACTACCTCGCTTCACCCGGAGGAACAGGTTTACAATACCCGAACAGCCGAACGGGATTCCGTGCCTCTTACAACACCGAGGACTTCAACAAAAAGAAATACAATTGTCGTTGACAACTTGTGCTCTTGATAACACGGATTTGTCACTTGTAGTACACCCTTCCTATAATCTTATCCTCAAAATATGTGAATGATGTTTGTGAAGATTGAAGGAAGTATATTACTTTTTGAATCAAAAGATATGAAATGATTTCAATGATTCAATAAGCAATTGAAATGTTTTAGAGCTCAAGACAGAGATCAATAGAATAGAGATTAGAATAATAGAATTGGTTTTTTTTGGAATAATGATTTCATGATGTTTATATAAGAAATAAACAGTTGTAACCCTTTGTGAAAAGATACAAACAAAGGTCATGATCATTGGTGAAGAGAAAGAGAAGCAACCGTTGAAGAAAAGGAAGTGTCTGTACGAAAGGTTGCTTTCTGTTTGAAAACGGTCGACAGGTCAAAATGGACCAGTAGACAGGAATTTGAATATATATACGTTATGTACACTTGTGCACGTTATCTGTGCATTCTGGGCAGAAACGGTCGACCGCCTTGTTTTAAACTGGTCGACCGGTTTAGCCCAGACTGCACAGTTAATGTGCACTCATACATATATACATTTATATTCAAAGATTGAATATATTAACCAGAATATCCATTTTCCTCTTTTCTTAAGTGGTACCTGCAAAAAAATATAATTAAGACCATGGTACCCACTTTTTATAGGGTCCTAAGAGTTAGATCTTAGGAATCCAAACCCATACGGGTCCGGTATCCCCTTTATATACATAATTAGAATTAAGATGCACAGTATTCATGAAATTCTGAATATATTTGTTCCTAATCAAATTGTTATTTGTTTTAGGAACCCATATTTTGATAGTCTTGACATTTTTCTTCTGAAATTTCACAACTGGCTTTGGTTTGGAATATAATAAACTAAGATTTTTCTTAGCTTCAGTCTTTTGTACTTTCTTTTTCCTTTCATTACCAAGATGTTTCTTGGTTTCTTGTTTCCTATATCCCAAACCTTGTTTATTTGAAACAGATTGTGAACTTTCAATGATTTTTGTCAAATTTTCTCGACCTTTGTTAAAGTTAGAAACATTTTGAGTTATGTCATCTAACTTAGTTTGTAAGCTTTCTAGGTCCAGATTTTTGACTTTTGCCTTAAGCTCATGATTTTCAATAGTGAGAGCATCATTTTTCTCTTTTTGAGTTTCAATTTCTTGACTCAAAAGAGATAATTGAGAGTCAACATTAGATGATGATTCTTGAAGTTTTTCAAGTTCTTCTTCTAATATTTTCTTCTCGTCTTTTAACATAACTTTGCTCTACTCAAATCTGCTTTGGCTACTTTTAATTGACGTTTTATGTCTTTATATTTGACTATCAATTCAGAATTTATATCAAGTAATTCATCAAATGTAGGAATTTGTACCTCATCTTCTGTTGCCATAAAACAAACATTAGCTTGTTCATTCTCCTGATCACTTTCACTTTCAGATGAGGATGAGTCTGAATCATCCCATGTTACTGAGAAGGCTCGTTTCTTTGACTTATCCTTCTTATGTTTGAATTTATCATTTTCTGACTTCTTCTTTTGTTCTGGACAATCCTTCTGCATGTGCCCCTTTTTGTGATAGTTGAAACATTCTATAGTTGATGAAGATGGTTTGTTTGATCCAGATTTCCTTTTGTTGTAACGACTGGCTTTTCGATATTTTAGGAATTTTTTGAATCCTTTTGCAATGAATGCCAAATCTTCATCTTCAGAATCTGATTCATTTTCATCTTTCTCAGCATGAAATGCTACATTTTTCTTTTCTTCTTTCTGTTCTTTTCTAGCCTGCAAATTTGCTTCATAGGACATTAAATTTCCTATCAATTCATCTGGCTTCATGATGGAAAGGTCATTAGCTTCTTCAATTGCTAATACTTTTCCTTCCCATTCACTAGTCAGAGAATGTAGGACTGTTGAAACAACATCAAAATCTGAATATTTTTGCCCTAATCCGATAAGTGCATGATGAATAGTTTGAAACCTTGAATACATATCATTGATTGTCTCATTTGGTTTCATTTTGAAATTTTGAAACTGACTCTTCAGCATGGCTATTTTGGCTTGTTTAACCTTGTTAGTACCTTCATGAGTGGTTTTCAGCGTTTTCCAAATTTGATATGCAGTAGTGCAGATACTAACACGGTTATATTCATTTTGGTCTAATGCACAAAACAACATATTTATTGCCTTTGCATTTACGGCTGTTGCTTTTTTCTCAGCCGTTGTCCATTCTGAATATTCAGTTGTTGGATTCACTATTTCTTTTTGAGTAGCATTCCAAGCATCATAGCTATTTGATTGCATAAAAAATGACATACGTGTAGCCCAATAGCTATAGTTGAGACCATTAAAGAATGGAGGTCTTTGTGTTGATTGACCTTCCGTGTAAGTGTTAGTGCTAGTGCTTGCGTTATTTGCCATATTACAAGAATATATCAAATAACGGTGTTACGGTTATATGATGACCGTGCTCTGATACCAAATGAAAGTGTGTACGCTTGTGCACACTAATTACGGATCGTGTAATGTGGACTAATATATGCAGAATGTTATTTACAATTGCTATATAAGTAAATATTCAATAAACTAACTATATAGCAATTCTCAGATATATAATAGTAAATGCAGTAAACAGTAAAAATCACACCAAGGATTTTTATACTGGTTCGGACCTCCCGTCCTACGTCCAGTCCCAGACTTCTATCTGGATTTCACTACCAACTACCTCGCTTCACCCGGAGGAACAGGTTTATAACACCCGAATAGCCGAACGGGATTTCGTGCCTCTTACAACACCGAGGACTTCAACAAAAATAAATACAATTGTCGTTGACAACTTGTGCTCTTGATAACACTGATTTGTCACTTGTAGTACACCCTTCCTATAATCTTATCCTCAAAATATGTGAATGATGTTTGTGAAGATTGAAGGAAGTATATTACTTATTTGAATCAAAAGATATGAAATAATTTCAATGATTCAATAAGCAATTTGAAGTAGAGAGCTTTTAGAATGCAAGAGTATTTAGAAATTAAGATCAGAATTTTAAAGCAAAGAATTGTTGTATTTCAATCAATGATTTAGATATGTTTATATAGAGAATAAATGGTTGTAACTCTTTGTGAAGAGTAACCATTAACAGATGTGATCATTGGTGAAAGGAAAGAGAAGCAACCATTGAAGAAAGAAGTGTCTTTTGGGAAAGGTTGCTTTCTGTTTAAAAACGGTCGACAGGTCAAAAATGACCAGTAGACAAAATTTCAAATATATAGACGTTATGTACATGTGTGCACGTTCATTGTGCAATTTACATAGGAACGGTCGACCGCCTGGTTTTGGACCGGTCGACCGGTCCCTGTTAATTTGCACAGTGAATGTGCAATGTCATTCAAAACGCTTATACATTGACTCTTTTGAGATGCATGATTATTTTGAGGATAGATTTTAACATAACTAATACTACTTACATACCAAAAAATCAACCTCTAACTTATGAAGCTCGTTGTGTCTCAATGAATGACTTCTTTTTGACGATCACGGTTTATCCCTTTGTCAGAAATCAAAACTATATAAAAATCTTGACTCAACAAGCTAGAGTGTTCGTGAAACCAAATGGCATCACCAGCCATTCATATGAGCCATATTTGGTTCTAAATGTTGTTGGTGGGATGTTTTCTTCAACAAATCTAAGTTGATGGAATCCCATAGCTAAGTCTAGCTGTGAAAAGATCTTAGCTTGACTCAACTGATCGAACATGTCATCGACCCTAGGAAGGGGGTACTTATTCGTAATAGTTAGCTCATTCAGCTTCCTATAATCAATACATAGCATAAGGGATCTATCCACTTTCTTTACAAATGCGGTTATGGCTCCCCCAAGGTGAACTGCTCGATTTAATAAAATGCTTTGACTCCAATTGGGTCAACTACTTCTTAAGATCTTCATTCTCTTTTGCGAACATTCTTGTCGGAGGTCGACTAATAGGTTGAAATCCAAGAACAAGATCTATTTGGAACATAATCGCCCGTTTAGGAGGAAAATCTACAATAGGCTAAAAAATATCTAGATATTCCTTGACTACTGGAATACGAGCAATCTCATCCTCATCACGAACTTTAATAGCAAAATGAGATCCACTCGAATCTTTACTAATACTTCCAAGGTCTATTCTTACTCTATCATCAGAATCGTGATGGCTGAGAATCACAAGCTTTTTGAGACATAAAAGATGTGCCTCATAATAATCTAGCCAACCATCCCAAGGATGACACCAAAACCCCTGTATTGAAATACATGCAGGTTATAACAAAAAGTGTAACCACCCAAAAGCAATTCAACATCTTTACATAACATCTTTAGAGTTTCATATCCTCCAATAAGATTCGCTATCCGCAAAGATGTGACTGGGTATACCACATCAAGCTTAAACTTATCTGCTAATCCTTTTGACATGAATGAGTGTGACGCATCCCCGTCGATTAAAAACCTAATAGGAAAATCTCTAAGTAGAATCATCCCTTCTAGAATTATAGGTAATTTCCCTTTAGCCTGAGAGGTATTGTCAACTGTCTCAATAACATTCAACTTTCCAGTCTTCTTATCAAGTGTAGGACAAGTATAACTAAGATGTCCCACTACTCTACTAATCCTACACCTAGGCTGGAATGATTCTTTCTGTGGCTTAGAACATTTTTTTTCATAGTGCTCTCTCCATAATTATAGCACAAAATTCAATCCTTGGATTAAGGTTGGTTATCAGCTACACTACTCCTTGCCTTGTTCTGCTTGAAGAAACTTGGCTATTGCTTTTCGAATGGAAATTCCCTCTTCTATCTAAGAATAACTTTGCTCCTAGGTTCATCCTCTTCATTGGTACCCTTCTCCTCCTCCTTAAACCTCAGTTTCGTGTCCACGAGCTTCTCAAATGTAACCTCCGTCTAAGGTAACAACAGTTTCCTAAGAGATTTTTGTCAGCCCGTATACGAATTTCTGAATCTTCTTCAAGGTGTGTTGATGAGATCAATGCCATACTTAGATAAGGCTTCGAATGCAGAAACATACTCTGCTAGAGACATGTTAAGCTGTTCAGATCTATAAACTTATAAGTCATAGTTGCCTTCTTAGCTTTTGGAAGAAACTTCTTCTCAAATCGGCTCTTGAAATCATCCTAAGACAACTCTGACTCATCTGTCTCTACTACCAGAAGCTCATACCAATCCAATGCTCTTTCCTGAAGTTGGCTGGAAACAACTTGAACTTTCTGCTAGTCAGTAATACCCATACATGTGAATATGCGTTCACACGTCTTCAGCCAAGCCTGCACTCCTATCACTCCCTCTGTACCCTTAAAGGTTTTAGGTCCAAGTTTATATAGTTGTTGCATAGTCTGGAAAAGTCAAATCGAGGAGTAGGAGGGTTTGGAGTGGTGGAAGCGCTCGATTGATGGATGCTCTTTACTAATTCCATAAGCTGCTCTGTAGTCATATAGACTTTGCGAGAACCACTGGAGTGACCTAGGTCTGCACGACCAGCAAGAGGACTAGCCATTCCTTACTTTTTGCACTTAAGTAAGATATAGGTTAAGGATATTCAAAAATAGTAATAATATATTAAATCACACAAATAACAAATACGCACCAAAATGACTACACCCCGAAATCACCATGTATACCTAGATAATATATTTACATTATCTACCAAATTCCTAAGTCATCCAGGCCAATGACTCATGTCTCTTTATGACATGCATTGTTCTGAACCCACTCTGATACCAAATATAAACACCCCTGCCTCTATAGCCATACTATCTAAGAGTATTACTGAGTAATACTATCAGATAATATAGAGAAAGAGGTGATATGGAGTACACACATGAATTTTCCTTTGGACTAACACCAATACATCTCTCAAATAATATAATACTTATTATAAATGTAAACAGTCTTAGTATAAAGCAATAAACACGTGTACTACCAGGACAAAACAATACATAATCATGAATAATATCAAAGTACACAGAGTCAAAATGTAGCTGATAAAATATAATATACAACATAATACATGATTCAGGGCAACAAAATACTAGTCTCTAGCCCACTATACAATACATTAACATATACTACATAACATATATAAAAAGGCTACAAAATGTGCAGGGAATGTATCATCCTATAACTACTACACTACGCCATAAATGACCTTCTGCAACATTTTTGCAAGGTGTTGCCAGCTAAAATGTTGCGATAGCTATAAAATTTTGGTCCTACTGCAACGTTGTATTTTTAGTGTTACCTTAGCCATAAAAATGTGTTGCTCTAGCTAAACAAGTGTAACACGATGCAACATTTTTATATAGTGTTGCTATAGATGTTTTCAAATTAAAAAATTAATAAAATTAGCAATCTGCGTGAATACGATCCAACGGTCTACATTTAATCTGATTGTTAACATGGATCACCGCTACATTTTGCCCTAAATTTTCGTTTTCCCGCTTTACTGTTCATACCATTTCGTTCTCACCCCCAATTTCCAAATCCAAATCCCCAATTTCCAAATCCCTAATTTCCAAATCATATTTTCGTTCCCATTTCGTTCTCACCCCCAATTTCGCTGCTGTTGCCTACATGTCGATACGCAACCTCTCCCAAATCCTACCAACCGCAGCCCCCAACAAAACTCCACTACCCCACCGCCGTTTCTACAGCCTGATTCCGATGGTCATCAAGCACACATCCCGTGGCCAGCGTGCCTGCGATATCTTTTCCCGGCTTCTCAAAGAGCGCGTCATCTGCCTTAACGGACCCATCGAGGAGGATACGTCGGCGATAGTTGTGGCTCAGCCGCTGTTCCTCGAATCTGGTGGTTTCGTGACGGCAGGGTTGGCAATTTATGATACTTCGACCAGATCTGATGCTTGAATCTTTCTCGCCAATGTTCAGAAGAAGTTTGATTCTGATGAAGCTTTGCTCGATTGCTTCAAAAAGTTGGATTTTCGGATTCAAGGAAGATGTCAAACGCAGATTTCTTGTTTGAGAGAATGCCGCTTAAATTTTCAAATTGGCCAGCAATCATAAAACCAGTTTCAATTCCTTGATTGATTGCTCGAATTGCTTTGACTTCGTCGTCGGGTGCGATGTGATATTATTTGGTATGTTTTATGCCTTCTAGTTTACTTGATTATTCTCGATTTTGGTTACACTCGCATGCTTTTGCCGATGATGAATTGGGATTTATTTATAGGCTTTATTTCCTATAATCTCGGGTTTAATCTTTCTGTTGGACTTTGATAAATCTGGTATGTTGGATTGCGATGATGTATTGGTATGTTGGATTGCGATGATGTATGGTCTGAGCTTGTTAGCTCCTTTCTGCTGCATTTGTTAAACCAGAACATGAACTGGTGCTCCAAGTCCTCTGTATATCATATTACTGCCTATGTTTCTCTTGTACATGCCTGATGCATTCACTGTTTTTGCTTGATGGGCTGCCTATGTGTACTGCTGTGTTCTTGCACTGGCTTGTCTATATTTTGCTGAACCTGGTTCTTGTTTGTTTTGTTGGTTGCCTGGCCCTGAGTTGAATCCAGTCGATGACTCGGGTTTGACCTTGTGCCGTGTCCTTGTATCCATGTGTTGCATTCATGTTTGGCTTATGCACTTATGAAAAGAAACAACCCAAATACCTGAGGCAAATATTATAACAAAATTATTTTCATTTTCTGTTTGAGTTAAATATTATTTTCCAGATTACTGCTTTTGAATTATATGTGACAGGTATTGAAGACTGGACAGCTGGATACAAGCTTGAATACAGAGTCAAGCCAAAATGTGCATGAGTGTATGAATGCATGAGCTGAAGACAGGTTTCAAAGAAGGTCGATCCCCACCGGGACTGCGGTGCCCCGGACCCCCGCCGGCGCTGCGCCCGGACCCGCTTCTCGGCTCGCCTTCGGCTCAGCACTCGGCTCGCCTTCGGCTCGGCATATATTTGTCAGTGTCGATGTATGTATAAATTGAAACTGCATATGTAATGAGTGAACTGAGTGATGTAGTGAGGAATATCTGTATATGTGAATATCGGTGTTATATATCATTGAATTGTAAAATAGTGGAGTCAGGAATTTGTATTATTTCAAATGTTGAAATAAAATATTTATTTAAATAAATTACTGTTTAAATATCAAATTCTGTGTAATAGCATTTTATTAAATAAATATTTATTTTTATTAAAAAATCAAATATGCTCTACATTGTGGGCCCCACAAATTCAAAAAGTTCATATCTATAGCAACATTTTGGAATGTTGCTACAAATACCTATGGGTGTTGCCATAGACCCAAATAGGGTTCTATTGCAACAATATTACTTATGTTGCCTTAGATAGTCAAAATGTTGCCTTTGAGGTCTAAGGCAACGGCAAAAATTGCATCACCCTAAAAGTGTTGCCATAGACCTATGGCAACATTTTTCGAGCCTGAGCCAACATTTTTTTTGTGTTGCAGTAGGCCATTTATGGCGTAGTGCTACTAGCCTCTCCTAAATGTCCATCATGCTCAGGATCACTGGGTACCTATACCTTAAATCTCGCGGACTAACCCGAGTATTATAAATATTAAATGGGTCAGATTATGTTCATAATGATATTTTAATATATTAGAGGTGATTGATATAACACATGTATAGTCCATGGATATGTAATAGTCAATCATCCAAACATAAAACATAATCAAGTATGTGAAGTATTCATCAATCCATAATCTCAAACACATATCCATACATTTACATACATATATATCACAAATCTAGTGGTGATGGGAATCGACTGTACATCACACATGGTCTTAAGTAAAATCACCTCATACAAATGGGTTACTCCACCCATACCTATACTTAGTAAGGTACCTAAACATATGTACTTATCTACTAATCCACGTAGAACTATATAGGAGACTGATAGCTAACCGCCTACTCCAGGAGCCCGGGGCTACCCACTCGCATCCGCTCCTACAGTCTTCAGTCACCTCCTTAGTAATCATGATAATATCCACCTAATGTGCTTGTTAACGCGATGACTCCTTGTCACGATCCCGGATCACGCCCCTACGGTAATAAACTCTGGCCTAGGTGACAAAAAGGGCTAGGGTTACCCACCCTAAGGGATAACCACCCTACATCAATCGCTAAAAAAATGTCATAGATCTAGGGAGCGATCCCACGATCAGGCCACCAAGGCAGACACTGGCGTAATCTGGTTCCCTCTAACTCCTAATCATACCCTGGAGAACTTCAAGATATATAAGTTGATAATATCTACGAATATATATGGGTACAATCCCATAACTCAACATCGAAGTGTTTTCTCTACCCCAAGCATCACGTCACATAAGTATAAACTATCATCCATATTCCCATCCTATGAGTGTAATCTACTTATACTAAATAAACGATTAAGTTTCACATCGACGTCCCATACCACCGGGTTATACTAGTCCTTTTATTCAATGCGCATAAAATACACTGAATCCACATTATATATTACTATGAAACAAGTCCAATGAATAACCAAAAAAGTATTACCAAAAGTCCATACCAGATGGTATCACTAACCCATTTATTCAAATTTCTCATCATACAAAAATGAAATCATATATAGAATAATAATAATAAATTTTATAAATATATATACGATACTTGAAAACATAAACAATATTTTATATAATAGGAATACATTATTAAATTATATTATATAAATAATGTCTAAATAACTATTAAGCAGTATTGAATTCCTATATATGTTCGTAATATAAGTTTATAGTCATTGTTTAATATTATAAGAACAAAATAATATTTGTTAAAAAAGAATTTGCTAAATCATTATAATAGCTCATTAATGTAATGTTAACAAATAATTTAATTAATATATTAAACAACTTAAATTATAATTATAACTAAACAAAAAATACATTATGGTATTGTTATTATGTTGATATTATTATTATATTTTGTTTTAATTATTTATATTATATTTCTATTATATATATTTATTTTTATTATTTTTGTATAAATATGAGCTAACCGGCCGCAACCACTGGTTCAATTATAGGGGTCGATTGGGTGCTGTTTTGGGGGTTGACCGATCGAGCCTCCCTTTTCACAATTTCATGTGCCTAATTTCATTCGTTTAGGCCACTTCCTTCTTCTTTTCATCCATATACTTCTTTTATTGTATGCATACCACCTTACTCCACCACATTATGATCCAATCATCTCCAAACAACCAAAAATCGACCCAAAGATAATCAAAATTAGAATAATAGAGGCATGTGTAATGATACATGAAGGTGGATATGTAATTGCATAGACACACACCCTTACAAACTTCAATTTATCATCAAAATTAGACATAGAAGTGAGTGATTTAGTCACCTTTGATTAGAGAAATACAATTGCACACATAAGTTCTTCCTGCTCCACTTTTCTTCCTCACTATAAATTGCTTATTCTTCAAATTGATGAACAATAGTTGAATCTTTGATTTCTATATGGTGTAGAGATTACCAAGTAGCTATGATTTCAGTTATAGGAATTTATAGATTTTATTTTGATTTTAGTTTGAATTTTGAAGTGATAGGGTTTGGAGGTAATTTTATTTTCTAAAGTGACGAATGCTTGCGTTTAGGTTGTATTTATACTTGAAGGTGATAAATCTAGATAAGGAATATTCTGGAGATGAGATTTATCAGGAAACAAAAAATTTAAGGTTTGGGTTTGGGTCATGTCATATAGGGCTTTAATTTATTTTCTTCTTATTCCTTTCTTCTTTTCTTTGATTCATTATAATAATTCATTTAAGCCCATTTACAAATCTAATTATACCACTAAATTTCTTATAAATCATATTATCAATTTCAAAATTATTTCCAGTAATTTATTTATTATTTAAATCATTTATTTAAACTTTATTTTACTAATTAAACTCAAAATTCATTAATAAACTACTTTCTTTTAGTAAAATAAATAAATTTCATACTTACAATATTTAAATTAACATTTGATTCCATATAATTAATACATATTTCTTTACTCCAAAATAATCTAAACAAATTACTAAATAAATTCTTCTTCCATATTAAATTCTTTGGCAAATTTCTAAATCATTCCCACAATTTATTTTAATTAATTCAAATCACAATTAATTTATAAATAATAATTATTATTAAATTATTAATTCATTGCTCCTCGACAATGGGTTGTTACATATTCTACCAAAGTCATCTCTTCCTGCTTCAAGTAAAGGAACTTTCTACACTAAGCACTCTTCTAAGATACGGGGATAAACCGAGCCACGAATTGCTCCTAGGTTATCTCCTCCTTTGGGACTTCAGCAGTCACTGCCTCCAACTAGTCCAATGCATCTTCCTAGAACTGACGAGAAGCCAGTCTCCTCTTTTGAGCATTGGTGTATCCCATGTCTCCAAAAATATGTTCACATACTTTCAGCCAATTCAACACCTCCAAGGCAGACTCCATCTCCATGAACTCCTTTCCACCACATCTCTTGAAATCTTTGTTTATTTTAGAAAAGTCTGCTTCTCTCACCACCTCTTATCTCGACGCAATAGCTCCAGCTAGCTATTGCCTCATCATTTTCATTATATACTAGTGGAATAAAGCTTTTACGTTCGTTCCTCCTTCATTCGGGGTAGGCACTTGAGTAACGGTTTCAGCACGAACTTTCGGGGCTGTCTCCCTTCCCCGGCCATTGGTCTGCATACTGTCATTTCCCCTACTAGCATTTTCTCTCGCACTTCCTATGGTCAAATGTCAACTATGTAGATCCATTCTAACCTTCTTCATGAGCATGGTTCATAAGAAATGGAAGTAAAGAGAGTGAGACAAATCGTAGAGGGATAGGTATATCCTACTCTATATCTATAAAAATACAAATACGTTATATATATATATAGCCTATTCACCTTCCTCAAGGTGTTTGTTTCTATATTTTACTCCTACTTAGCTCTGTTTTACTTAGGTGTTTCTCTATCCTAAGCTTTGATACCAAGTTGGAACATCCCCCACTCCATAGACAAAAATTAGACGTTGATGCAGTCATCACCGAAATCATTTTCCAACAAAAAAGCGAGTTTAGTATTATTTTTCACAACAAAAGTAAACAGAGCAAATAAATATTTATTCATTACATCAATTTGTTTTACATGATTCATTACATCATTAAACCCAAATATTTGTCAATGCATGGGTAAATATATAATAATAAATCAGAATAGTGTGTGTCCAACATATAAAGATGCCAACATCACACCTAACAAGTTATACCTCCTTGTTTTACACAATAGAAAATTAAAAATACTTTTATTTAAATAGCAAGCTTACTGCTTCATCTTTGAGATCTTCATTCGTCCTTCAAAGGATACCTGTCTAATCCATAAACACAGCCTACTCGAATGAGTACTCGTGAGTTTACGTGAAATAATAAAAACATGGGTCGGGCAATGAGTCTAGTATGAGTAAAACCTTTACCCTAAGCATCCATAATAAGACCATGCTGCTAACGCGAAATAGGTTTTCCCTTCACTTTATCATAATTAATATACATTAATACATATATATAATAGCTAACAATATATATCACAGAAAGCAATCATATGCAAGAGTTTAGTACATAAGTGGACCCTACACTTTCAATACAACATAAATATGAGATTTCTTTTCATACAACCGAGACTAACCATTGTAGTCTTAATTTAGGTTTCCACATAGGCCTAACTTTACCAGTTCAACTTTCAGTTCTTAACCCTTATGGTTTATCAATGAGCGTTTTATCTCTATTTTATTATCAACAAATAATTAGATTGCCACACAGGCCTCACATCGATATTCTAGAGTTTTATCAGGAATAGACCATTAGATGCTACTCAAGCTTTACTTCCCCATTCTCGTTTTTTTATCGTGAACAGACAATTGAATTCTACGTAACCCATACTCCATCGTACTCATTTAACTGTCGTAAATAGAAAGACGGATGCTAACAAGCCTTTAATCAACCATAGCCTATCATTTATTAGCTTCTCTAGACTTACTTTATTTCAAAAATAAGTTAACATAATTTTAACTTATAAAAGCTTCACTTAATTTCATCCCTATGAAATAGTTCTATAACACTTGGACATTGTCTTCTAAAGTACCTTAAGTATCCATTATTTTACTTAGAAAATATAGCTTTCCAAGCTATTACAACTTGTATTTGTTTGTTGTATATTGATATCTAATAGCCATTGAGTTTAATTAAAAATGATATTAACGGTCATGTGCAAATCCAAAGCTAACACGTACTGCCCTCATGTTTGTTTTATATCTAGTCATCATGTTCAAAGTTCAATAGAGCCATCGTGAGCTATTTTTTCCTTCGTGTGTTTGCCCAATTTTAAGGCCACCATGTGTTGTTATTTTCCTTTTTCTTTACAAGCTGCTTTGTGTGCAAATTTAATGCCTCTATGATTAATACACATACTCGTTTTAATGCCATCATGGGAAATTATTTTCCTTCATTAACAATCCCGCTTAAAGCCTTCATGATCAATTAGTTCATTTCTTGTGTGCTCCATCTCAACATTTGTTTTGTGTGCAAACCCACTTCTTATTTTATGTGCATGCGAACGTACTTTCGTGTGTTATATATATAAATATTTCATGTGTATATATGTGTGTGTGTGTTAGCTTGCTTGGCATGCCTTTGTGAGCTTTCTTTTTCCTTTTTACTTCATGTGCTATTTATTTATTAAAACCTTCGTGGATCATACTTTTGCCTTTGTGTGTGTGCCTCGGTTGCATGAAACGTGTCTGCATCCTTCGCGATATACGAATGTGTGCTATATATATATATCATGTGCCTTTGTGCTTTACATCTTGCTTATGTGTGCTGCTTCTTTTTGAAGCCATCTATCCAGTCTTCGAATATAATCATATTTATGTTTTTTTGGTCACTACTTACATGTTTCCATGTGTGTGTATAGATGTCATCGTGAGCTATGTATAGATGTCATCGTGAGCTATGTATAGATGTCATCGTGAGCTATGTATTAAAGCTTGCATGTATTATTTATTTTCCTGCATTTTCTCTTTTCCGTGCTAAGTCATCGTATATAGTTTATATATAGATATCATCAAGTGTTATATATTTTTACCTGCCTTCATAGATTATATACATGGGTCATCGTGAGGAATAGTTAGTCTTCGTGAAAAACGACTGTCGCTTGCTTTTATATAGTCTTCAAGAATTAAAATGTTGGGTCGCCGTGTGATGTCCACTTTTCTATTTTATATTTTATGTACAGTTCTACCTAGTCCAATGTGAAGTTTAGCCTTGGGGGTTATATTTTACTTATTCAACAATGGTCCAATGGCAATATTGTAACTAGATTAGAAACTGATTTATTACCTACGTAAGCAACTTCTTTTTACCTAACCCCAATTGTTGTCAACTTTTTATTGGCAAAATTTCTTATCATTTCAGTTTCTTTTCAGAAAATGTTAGCCTCCAAAATTAACTCAGTTAATTAATTTTCTCCTTAATTACTTACTATTTTCTTTCACAAAATAATTCGTATAAAATGGAAAATTAATGGGAAAATTCACCAAAAAATCTCTTTTCTCATATTCTACCTCATACAAAAAATTTAGACTAAAATAATTAATTTTATTATTTTAATAATTAATTAACCGAAATTAACCATTTTCCCCAACTTAAGAAATTAATAAAATATTCATGTTAACACCAAAAAATATGAAATTAAAAACACATCTCTATTTCATCATCAAGCAAATCATATCAAAATTTTATGTCATTTGGATGTGATTAGATCACGTTTTACCCTAAATCATGAACTAATTCACCTTAATTAAATTTTAAACCATAATTAGCATAATATTCAAACATCCAAACATGTTTAACTTCACAAGAATATCCATATGAAAGTCAAATCTAAACCCAATAGGTTAGGATTAGTTTTAGAGAAAGATTTTACTCGCCTAGCTTAAGAAAACTTGTTTTAATCTCTTCTCTTCTTAAATTTGAAAGCTTGATCTCTTCTAGCTTGAAATCTTCTTCTTTTCTCTTGAATTAGTGGACGACCATGGCTTATTGTTATTAGGAATTTTGTTTTGTGAAATGAAAATGGGAATGAAGATGGAATGAGGAAATGTGGCTAAGGGAAGTAGGCTAGTGGTTTTGGGCTTACTAGCTTATTCCCTTTAACCAAATCCTTCCCATTAAAATTTAAATGATTTATTTTCATTAATCAAGGTCCACTAGAATTGCTCTAATTGCCTTTGGTCCATCCAAATAATTTTTTAAAGTGTCTCACACTTAATTAATTAAATTTTCCTTAGGCAATTATTGCAATTAAATCACTTTAATAGTTTGATTAATAATTTCTCCATGTTAATAATTTAATTTAATTTCCCATATTATGGACCCTCCAAAATATGGGGTGTTACAGTCTCCCTCCTTATAAAAATTTCATCCTCGAAATTTCAATAAGGAAAACTATACTTACGCTAACTCCCCGAAAGTGTGTGTCATCATCATATAAGTACACATATGTACACAAAGATTACACTAGTACTATACTAATGTAAACCATCCATCAATCAACAAGCATAATTGTATTAGTGCAACTACTAACACGTAATCATATCACACATGAATATACCAGTGCCCTGCTGATCTATACAATAGACAAACAAAGCACACTACTATCTACATGACTGTATAAAACAACTTAGGATAGATATTTCTATTCCTATCCTCTACCTTCCAGGTGCAATCACCCTTATCGTCACTCCCTTAGACGCCAATATATCTAATAACTTTGTTCCTCAATTCCTTCGTATCACGACCTACTATTCATTTTGGTTGTCTCATATACGTCAAATCTGGCTCTACAATTAAATCCTCTATCTCCCTTGGTTCTACTAACGAATTTGGGTCGTGCACACATTTCCCTAAATGTGATATACGAAACACGTTATGCACACCTAACAAATTGCTCGGCAACTTGACTCTATACGCAAGTTTACCGTACCTCTCAGTCACTAGAAATGGTCCTATGTATCTAGGTTCCAACTTCCCTACTTTCCCAATGTGCATAACTACTCTCATCAGATAAAACTTCAAGAATACATGATCGTCTACTAAAAACTCAAGCTCTTTTCTTCGCTGATCGGCATAACTCGTCTGCTTAGATTACACCGCCTTCTTTCTGGCGTAAATCAACTCCACCTTCTTAGTAGCAGCTCTTACCAAATTGGGTCCTAACATGAGCCTAGCTCCTGTATCCAACACTACGCCATAGATTGCATACTGCAACACCAAAGAAGTGATGCAGGAAGTGCCAAAAAATGTTGCTGTAGGCTAAAAAAGGGCAAATGCAACACTTTCTCGGTGATGCATTTTGCCGCGTTGCCGCAGACCTCAAAGGCAACATTTTGACTATCTAAGGCAACATAAGAAATATTGTTGCAATAGAACCCTATTTGGGTCTATAGCAACACCCATAGGTGTTTGTACCAACATTCCAAAATGTTGCTATAGATATTAACTTTCTGAATTTGTGGGGCCCACAATGTAGAGCATATTTGATTTTTTAATAGAAATAAATATTTATTTAATAAAATGCTATTGCACAGAATTTGATATTCAAACAGTAATTTATTTAAATAAATATTTTATTTCAACATTTAAAATAGTACAAATTCCTGACTCCACTATTTTATAATTCAATGATAAATAACACTGATATTCACATATACAGATATTCCTCACTACAACACTCAATTCACTCATTACATATGCAGCTTCAATTTATACAGACACCGACACTGACAAATATATGACGAGCCGAGTGTCGAGCCGAAGGCGAGCCGAGTAGCGGGGCCGGGCGCAGCGCCGGCGGGGTTCCGAGGCACCGCAGTCTCGGAAGATCGAGCCTTCTTTGAAATCTGTCTTCAAGCTCATGCATTCATACACTCATGCACATTTGATTTGACTCTGTCTTCAAGCTTGTATCCAGCTGTCCAGTCTTCAATACCTGTCACATATAATTCAAAAGCAGTTAACTCAAACAGAAAATGAAAATATTTTTGTTATAATATTTTCCTCAGGTATTTGGGTTGTTTCTTTTCATAAGTGCATAAGCCAAACATGAATGCAACACATGGATACAAGGACACGACACAAGGTCAAACCCGAGTCATCGACTGGATTCAACTCAGGGCCAAGCAACCAACAAAACAAACAAGAACCAGGTTCAGCAAAATATAGACAAGCCAGTGCAAGAAACACAGCAGTACACATAGGCAGCCCATCAAGCAAAAACAGTGAATGCATCAGGCATGTACAAGAGAAACATAGGCAGTAATATGATATACAGAGGACTTAGAGCATCAGTTCATGTTCTGGTTTAACAAATGCAGCAGAAAGGAGCTAACAAGCTCAGATCAGAAATCAAAAACAAGCCAGTGAACCAAAATCCAACATACCAAATAATATCACATCGCAATTCATCATCGGCAAAGCAAAATCAAGCCAGTGAACCAAAATCCAACATACCAATACATCATCGCAATCCAACATACCAGATTTATCAAAGTCCAACAGAAAGATTAAACCCGAGATTATAGGAAATAAAGCCTATAAATAAATCCCAATTCATCATCGGCAAAAGCATGCGAGTGTAACCAAAATCGAGAATAATCAAGTAAACCAGAAGGCAGAAAACATACCAAATAATATCACATCGCACCCGACGACGAAGTCAAAGCAATTCGAGCAATCAAATGGTACTTTTTGAAGCAATCGAGCAAAGCTTCATCAGAATCGAACTTCTTCTGAACATTAGCGAGAAAGATTCAAGCATCGGATCTGGTCGAAGTATCATAAATTGCCAACCCTGCCGTCACGGAACCACCAGATTCGAGGAACAGCAGCTGAGCCACAACTATCGCCGACGTATTGTCCTCGATGGGTCCGTTAAGGCAGATGACGCGCTCTTTGAGAAGCCGGGAAAAGATATCGCAGGCACGCTGGCCACGGGATGTGTGCTCGATGACCATCGGAATCAGGCCGTAGAAACGGCGGTGGGGTAGTGGAGTTTTGTTGGGGGCTGCGGTTGGTAGGATATGGGAGAGGTTGCGTATCGACATGTAGGCAAACAGCAGGGAAATTAGGGGTGAGAACGAAATGGGAACGAAAATTTGATTTGGAAATTAGGGATTTGGAAATTGGGGATTTGGAAATTGAGGGTGAGAATGAAATGGTATGAAAAGTAAAGCGGGAAAACAAAATTTTGGGGCAAATTGCAGTGGTGATCCATTTTAACAACCAGATTAAATGTAGGCCGTTGGATCGTATTCACGCGGATTGCTAATTTTATTAATTTTTTAATTTGAAAACATCTATAGCTACTGCAACATCTTGTTGATGCCTATGCTAACACCTTGAAACGAGTGTTGTAATAGACAAAAATCAGCATAACTATCGTTACATTATAGCTAGCAACACCATGTAATTTCGTTGCAGTAGGCCATCTATGGCGTAGTGCAACCAACAAAGTGGCGATTTACACAGTCTACCATATAGAACCTTAAACGGTGCCATCTTGGTACTCCACTAGTAACTGTTATTATAAGCAAACTCTATTGGATGTAAATGATCTTCCCAAGATTCTCTAATATACAAGATACATGCTCTCAGTAATTCTTAAAATACATGGTTCACCCTTTTCATTTGACCATCTGTCTGTGGATGGTAAGCCATGCTCAAGTTCAACTCTATATCTAATGCACTATGCAAACTTCTCTAGAACTCACTAGTGAACAATGGGTCTCTATCACTAAGGATACTACTCGGTATCCCATGCATTCTTACTACATTCTTCATATATAGATTTACTAAGCTAGTTGTCATCCTTATCAACTTCGTTGGGATAAAGTGAACACACTTAGTCAATCTATCGACTATCATCCAAATGCTATCATTCCCCATCCACGACCTTGGCAGTACGTCAACAAAATCCATAGATATAGCGTCCCATGTCTAAGTCAGTACTTTCAAAAGTTGAAGTAAACCACTCGACTTCTGGTGCTCAGCTTTCACTTGCTAATTGGTGAAACATCTCTTCAAGCATCCACCTATATCTCTCTTCATCCATTCCAAAAAGAAGACTCTTTTTATATCATGATACATCTTCGTACCATCGGAATGAATTATAAACTTCAATCGATGACTTATTTCTAAGATTTCCATTCGAAGGCCTCCTATATTTGGAACATACGGTCTTTCTTTCTTTTTTAGTCGTCCTTCGAGTCTATCTCGAATCCTTTCATGTCCTTGACATCCACACCCATCTCCTATCGCATATCCATTCGAGAATCAATGGAACTTCCTTTTGCCTTGCAGCTACTCTTTCTACAAGTGCTAGACATGCCTCCAAACTCGCTAACATGCCCGGATCTCTACTCGATCCAGTATTCTTTCTCTAATGCACTCCACAAGAGGCTAACGTCTCCATCGTCTTCCTTTCATCAGTCATAGCCAACCCTGCATTTTGATTCTTCCTACTCAAAGCATATGCAATGTAATGACCTGCTTTTTCAACCCTCAAAAGTCGACAATAATACATCCACAATATTCACATGCCGAGCATCTAAGTGCCAAAGACAGATTGTTGGGGTGAAAGGAAAGAAAGACAAAACAAAATTTCACATCGTGACAAGTAATATATAATACCTAAATGATCTTTACAAAAGAAAATTTTAATATTCATACAACAATCAAAGTCAAACATATCATCAGCCTGGACAGTTATAACAGCTTATCCTTACAAATGCTAATTAATACAAAACAAGAGAGCACCGAAAAATGAAATACGTAAATAGGTCTTGGAGGCATCCAGCTCATCTCTAGAAGCTCCAAAGCATCCAAAGCTGGAAAAATACTCGTGGTCTGACCTACACATTAAAAGAAAATAACACCCGGAACAGTCTGGTAAACCAGACTAAAATCATATGAATTACTATATTTATAAAACCTTTTAAAAATAAAGGTATCTCGTAAGACCACATTGCATATAAATACGGATGAGTTTTTACCTTCCAATAACTAAACCATTTTATTAGAAAATCCAATGATATTATAATAATTTCCAGGGTTAAAAATAAATATTTAACATAGCCGGAATGGTTACGTTAATTACATTCAACAACATATTTAGTATACAACTAAGTTCGTAAGGCATGTATTGGAAGATGGATCAACAAGGCAACGAGCAAAAGGGCCTCACCGGGACCCCCTACAGGACATGACCAGCCTACCCTTTCTTGGATAGTATCGAATATGTCATCTCCCCAATTGCTTTCCAACTTTTCCGGCGGGCACATAGCATACATAAATCCATAGATAATGATTTAGAATGGTGACCATGCCCTAATGGATGCGACCTACACAGCCTTGCGTCACATCCCTTATTTTAGTTATTCCCGAGCATGAGGCTCGTGAGGCTATGATTATTTTTACCTCTTAGCAAATCACTCTTGGAATGCATACACTGCATTCCAGGAAACAATGCAATGCCATAATTCACCCATACAAATTGTTCGGCACACGAACAAACCGAAAGCACTACTTTTACTACATCCATTTTGGAATCACCCTCAGGATTAGTAGCAAGTAGTGCTTACACTTCAAAGAACTCCGTCGTCGATTTCCATCATCTTCAAGATGTCTCCAATTCGAGCACTTACGCCGGCTCGAAGTGATTTTCGGATAACTCATGCTTATTTGATCCCAGTCTCTCTAAACCAATAATCGATAGCTTTACGGTTGACTCAATCTCGGTTCTTTCAGAAGTGAGCGAACGATTTAAGAGTCCTACAGAAATCTCGATTATCCACACTTAAAGCAAGAGTCATTTCACTTGAATGAGTTCTCCTAAGGGAATCTCAATCTGTATGAAGTCGCGATGCTTCCAAATACTTCCTAAGTCAAAATTGATCAAGTTATCGATAATGGACAAACCACTATCGGGTGTAATTATATAGTTTGCATATGGAAAATCGAACATCGTATATTTATCACCACTTTTTGATTTCAACCCCATACTATCCCTCGATTAACAATGAAGTCGGACAAGTTAGAGAACTACCCTTGCCTCGACGTATATTCTTAAACTCTCAAAGGTATAAATTGGCTTCCATACCTTGAAATTTATTGTCGAGTATAAGATGAAGTACCTTCCATATACTTAATTAATCATGAACTATTTATAGAAATTAACCCTCTTATACTTATCACTTTGCCAACATTTTGACTTCTCTATCCCTTGCCCAGAATCG
This sequence comes from Allium fistulosum, assembly GCA_030737815.1. Lineage (NCBI taxonomy): Eukaryota > Viridiplantae > Streptophyta > Magnoliopsida > Asparagales > Amaryllidaceae > Allium > Allium fistulosum. The sequence continues at coordinate 457,347,318 of CM060902.1, forward strand.
AAGCCAGGTAAGTCAGGGCACTGGTTGCACCTTGTCTTTCCTTAGTTAAAGCACTCCGATTCTAGGTCTCAAGGATAGAGGAAAGTTTACTCATCGGGTTTTTGTTCTAAATATATGATAACTTACTTTCTATAAACGTGTCAACATTTTAACACTATTTATCATATTTGTTTTATGTTACTTAATGGCACCAACAAAGAAACCCTTGCATAAAACAAAGTCTTTTTTAAAACAATTTGGAAACCAACTCCATAAACTTATTTTTAGTCTTTGATTTCAAACTAGTTATTGGAAACATTTTCCAAACTAATTTATTTACACCAAAGCATGATTTCAAATGACAAAATCCTTCCTTTATATAAAGTAAACAACTTTTTCAATATTAATTGTGTTACAAATAAAACTCCTTTTTTAATTTTCCAAAAATATTTTCTATAACAAGAATGTTATAGTCCATAATCTCTTTCTTTTTTCTCGAAAACATTTATTACACCTGTAGTGTCGTAATATATGCTTTCTTCTTACTTATAATCATATTTAAAACAATTTAACCACCATTTAAAACCTTTATTCAAAATCAACTAATAGTTACAACTTTTGAAAAAGGATTTGACTTTGGAAGATAAAGGAGTTTCCTTTATAAACCTTTACTTAGATATTTCAGACAAATCCTTTTAGAAATATATTTAAATTCCAAACCACCTTTAAAATTACTTATATAACTTTTGTAAATCATATTTGAAAGGAATTTACAAAATATCTATAGTGGATAACTCTTTTACTTAACTTAAATCATGCATTTCTAAAGTGCATCCATAACGACTGTCGTTTATGGACTGTAATTTTTAAAACTTTGTTTTGTATATCAAATAGCCTTTAAACCATATTTTCTTTCTATATTTTAAACAACTTTAAATACCTTTACCAAAAAGGTTTCAAAAACAAAGGTAAAGTTCAAAACCACTTTAAAACACTTTTAGAAACCAAAGTGGTAAATCACTTAAAAGAGAGCACGAGATTTCAATGTCGCAGTAAAACTAACAACAAGTATGTCAACTATAACTAAGCAACATTCTCTTTCCACATACACAAACATTTACATAAACAAGAATATATGTAAATATAAATCAATATGGTGAGGAATCCCATTGTATTCCTCTACAAAATCCAATCTTTTGGATTTTTCCCGTAGCGACCTATTCTCTACGAAATACTTTGACTTCTGTTTCCTTGCTTTTGTCTTCTGCAAAATAATGGTTATATGTAATTCGCTTCTAAGCGGGAACCAAACACTATTAATTAATATATCTATATCCATATATCACTATATGCTACATATATAACCATTATATTTTACAACATATAACCTATATTTAAAGTTACTTTCAAAGTGAGATATCTCACTTGACTATAACGACCTGCCTTTTTGACCCACCAAAAGTCGGCACTTAATACATCGACGGTATTAGAATGCCGAGCATCCAAGTGTCGGAAAGGCGGATTGTTAGAGTAAAATAAAAATAAAAAGAACAGAGGAAACAAAATCTCACATCGGAATGACAACATATAGTATAACAAAGACAGTAAATTATCACTCTAAGATACATGGTATATTAGAGTAAAAAACAAACCTCATCAGCCAGGAAAGTTATAACTTCCTGACCTTACAATTTCTGATGGGTATGCATAACAATACAGCAAAAAACAAAAATACTATGATAAATGAACATCTTGTTCTACTCCATAAGCTACATGTCCTACCAACGACAACCTGCAAAAACTCGGTCTGACCGGAGCATTATAATAAAATAACATCTGCATCAATTTGGAAAACTGGCGTGAGAAAACTTAAGAAATATAGGGAATATATAATAATTCTATGAGATCAGGCCGCTAAACACGGTATGGGTTTTTACCTCACAAGAAAAAAATTAATACATGAAGAAATGGAAATCAAATTAGAACAACAATCCAAAAAAGAAAGCATAGACACAAACAAGATCAAAATCCAAACTTAAAGAATAGAAGAAAGTAGTTAAACATAGAGAAGAGCTCAAGGCACTTATCAATGCAATTAAGTAAGGATTAACTCCAAGGTTCGAATCAAACAAGGAGAATAAATTTATCTAATGTGGCTAAGAGGGTGCGCCCCCTACACCGAAAGTATACCTCTAGACAGAATATACTTGAGAACACATGCGTTACTCTCGAAAACTTCTAATCTGGACCCTCGCCAAACATGGGAATCCGAATATTTCACATCAATGCATGCATGCTGAAACTTCTCTAGATAGATGCGAACACACCCTAATGGGTGCGACCCACATGGCTTGGCTCCCACTCGCACTTTGATTTTAGTTCTTTGGTGTTGAATACCAATGCTCAAAATAAGCTACAAATCATCTTAGATTGACTAAGCTCAAAGAAGGATATCGAAATCGATAGTTATGAAATCCTATATTGGAAACAAACTAGTACTACCCCAGGGCCGGACAAGTTAAGGCAGTGTTGCTTCCTATCTTGACTCGACAACATTATTAATTTTAAAAATAGCAAGAGTTTAAATGCCCCAAACGAGCAACAAAATTGTCTTAAATCGACGAATACAAAAAAGATAGTGGGATCGATAATCAATAAGTCAACTATTGGGAATAAAAAAATGATCATATATGAAAATTAAACCTCTTACACTTATCACAACTCATTGATCCCAAACTAACACTACCTCAGGGAAAACAATGAAGTCGGATATGTAAAGGCAGTTTTGCTTCCTAGCTTATCATGACAACATTCTTAACTTTAAGAATAGCAAGAGTTCCTTCAATGTTTAGTGCTAAGTGTAAGACTAAATATTTTCAATGAACGAATTGAGCTTTTAAAACATTTAAATCGCGCTTGTGCTTGATTTTCACATCATAAATATTTGTAAAACACTTAAAAACACTCTTTAAAATATATTTTTAAAGAGCTAATTATATTTCTAAGTGTATTAAAAAGAAGGGTCGAAAACAAATGTCGTTAAAACATTCTTTACTATAAACCCAAAACCAATTACACGGCTTTTTCTTTAAAACCTTCCTTTTTAAAGACCTTTTCTTATAAAATATCATTTATAAATCAACTTATAGTCAACTTTAAAACAAAACTCCTCCAAAGATAAAAGAATATCAACACTTATTAAGTTAAGCAACAAGTTTTCTTAATAACTTAACGAAATAAAATATTATAACAAATGTGTAATAATCCTTGAATTCTCTCAATTCTCGGAAAACATTTATTACAACAACGGTGTTGTAATCCATGCTTTCTTTTCACTTTTCAACAAACTCAAAAATACTGGAAATACAGGTTTGAAAAACATCAATTCAAATATTACTTGGAAAATTCTCAAGTTTAAAATATATAAACACTTAGTACCATTTCTTTTCGTTATTTCAAAAATAAAACTTCTTCTTTAATAATTTATATTAAATCATTTAAAATATATATACACATATATTTCAAACCACCTTTAAAAACTTAAATATATGTTAGAAAAGTTCACTAAAAGGATTGATGAAGAAAAATCAAGTTTAAAACCATTTTATAAAAGTTGGAAATAGTGCCGCCAAACCACGACCAAAACTTTTCATACTTTTAAACACATTGGAGTTTGGTTCTATAACCTTTTCCGAGCCATCAAAACTTGTTTTAAATCAACAATTTAAAAACACAAAAACATGACCAAATATTGAGTGATGCCAACACAAGCACAAGATTTAAAGAGATGGATTTCAAAGTGCAATAGCGCGATTTCAAACCGGGGAAGCGCGACTATTCTATTATTCAGTATTTTTGCTATTTTAACATTTCAAACAACAACCAAACATTTATATAAGAAAGATGCATATAAAAATAAACTAATAATGGTGAGAAACCCTTAGGGCCACTCTACAGAAGTTCTCTGCAAAACAATGGTTATTTATACCATCCGCTTTTCAAAGCGGGAATAAGCAAACCAAACAATGAAATCATTCAAGCATGTTGACAATAATTTATATCAATGCGTATATATCATATAGAGTTCATTTAGAGGAGAGTAAACTCACCAAAATTTCAACTAACACTTACGCATTTCAGTTTGATCTTTAGCTCAAAATTCTACTAGCTTCAAACTCAACGAATCCAACTCCAATGCATAGATAACATCGACACAAGTCTAATGCAAAAGATCATGTCCAAATCCAACCTCGTATGGAGAAGATATCAATTTTAAAAGAAATCGAATTAGATAAATTAATTAATTACTTAGTTAACACGCTGATCACCTTAAAACCTTCTTCCCCCTTCACTATTTACATGCTTGTACACGGCTATGCACGAATATGCACATCCAACCCAAAAATGTGACCCTCTCTCCTCCCTATCTCATCGAATACTTAATGAAATCAACTCCCATCAACCGAAACATGCTCCTCCTTCCGTCCTCTCCCCATCCATCACCATCAATCAAAGCTCGGTCACCCCATGAGAAACGCGACCTACTCATGTCACACCCAAGCCCTAAAGTCGTGATCCACCCTCATCAATTGCACATCACCATATTCACACCGCCGAAGCTCCTCCTCCAGGGAAACCTGTTGTGACAAATGCCGAGTCCTATCATCTTCTAAATCACCAATGATTGCTAACTCTAGTTGCCGCTCAACACATCGATCTCGGCCAATCATTACCGCACATGACTTCAGGCTATGGATTTGAAGCCTACAACACTACAAACTCAACGGATCCAGTATTGTAATTTTTTGTTAAGCATAGCTCGAGATTTTAATTTTTGAAGTGAAGGGGTTTGATTTTCATTTTACTGTAAAGGAAAAAGAAAAGAAAGATGGAGAAGAGGGAAAATGAAAATGAGTGAGGAATAGTTTTAGATTTTGGTTTGTTTATTCTACAATTTCTGGTACGATGCTACATAGACTTTTGATCATGTACGAACTGCGAACGATAGAAATAAAAATACGATCATGCATAACAATCCAACACGATCCCAAAACAATAATAAAATACATTGGTTATCTTTTTATGTGAAATTTCAAAAATACCATCGTTTGCCAAAATATAAGTCAAACGAAAACTTAAATATATTTCAAATTAAAAATAATAGAAAAATCCTATGAATTCATTTAAAAATACATCATTAAAAATCAAGTTGTTTTATTGACAATTGATTTTCTTGTTATTTATTCGAACTATTTATTATTGTAAATAAATTTAAAAAAAGAGTTCTCCATTATTATTTATTAGTTAAAAGAGTTAAATAAGGCTATAAATCCATTTAATTAATATTTAATTAATCTCTATATTTGAATATAAGTTATTTATATTTTTCCGAAATGTTACATTGGTTCTCGACCAAGCTTTGACAAAGTGTTAACACTTCATCCTACAAGCAAACAAACACCTCTGTATCACATCCTCTCCTTACAAGCCTGACCAAACCTTCCTCTAGCCCCCAATAGCTCATGCCCATGCCCCTCAAACCCTCCAGAAGCTCACGGCCCAAGGCCTCCTCTCTCCTAGAAGCTCACGGCTATGCAAAGAAATAGGGTTTTGGCTTTCAAGTTCTATACTTTGTGATGATAGAGAGTATTAGCAATATTTATCAAGGTTTATACAAGAGTTTTGAGAAGGAAATGAAGTGTTTCGATGTGATTTCTTTTATGGAAGAAGAGATGAAGAAAAAAGAGCAAGAATGGAAATGAAACAAAGACGGAAAAGTGAAGTAAATGGGTCCTTTTATAGCATTGCAAAAAGTGGCAAAAGACACCACTTACCATTTAGCCAAAAGACCAAATTACCCTTAGAAAATTCAACCAAGGACACCTTCCCACATGTACATACACCCCCTTCATATGACCATGGTACTATACTTCATGATGACATGTACTAATTAGTATTATATTATAAAAATATAAAGAAGAAAAGTCTTATCTTTACTTATTACTTTTTAATTACACTTTAAAAGCACTTAAGAACTCTTAACTTTGTTTAATCCATTTTTGTACCTTTTAAACTTCTTATTAAATGTTTATGTATGTTATAAAAGTGTTTATATGTGTGTAACAATGTTGCGACAACTTTCATTCGATAAAAAGCCGAAAATATGAAAAACGACTTTCGATCACATTTTCAATTTTTCATCGAACTATTTATTTTTGTAAAAAAAAATTTCAAAACAAGTTTATTATCATTATTTATTAATTAAAAGAGGGTTATTTGATTATTAAAAATCATTAGTCTAATACTTAAATTTATCAAATATTCATAAGTCAAAATGATGAAATTCACGATCGTTGCATCCTTACCCACTTAAAAGAATTTCGACCCTAAAATTTCATCAAAACAGACAACCAAGGAAGAAGCCATATTAATACATAATATTTACCAAAATGTTAAATGACAAACATGCAAACCTAAAGTTTTTCTAGGTTCACAACCTTCTCATCACACAAGGATGATAAATAATTTATTGAGCATACTTCATGCTTAACAGCAATAGGTTATTTACACAATCGATTATTTACACTACCTCATGACAAATCGAAGTGTCATCTTTCCAACTCCTCATAAACCATAAAATATTAAAGGAAAACATACTTCAGCCCATACGATGTATATAGATCATTTGTACGCAATATCTAATTCGATCAATTACTCGAATACATAAGCTTTTCTTTCGAACTAGTTTCGCTCACTCGACTTCCCTAGTATGGACTCCAACCAGGCTCCTTGATTAGGAACCTCCGTTCTCCTTGCATAGCCATATACTATGATAGAAAACCTTGGTACCATATCAAGAACCCTCACTAGGTGTTCGCCGTCAAGAATCGAGTGCTAAATCCTTATTCGGACCAATGTAAATCACCTCAAAGTCATGTACTCCAATCTAGGATCAAGAACTGTGCAAAGAAATGATCTACGCATAACTTACATACCTATTCTTATTGGCTCTTACCTACACCAATTTATTTTTACTTCTAAAATTATTTACGAAAACATTTCATAACTTAAGTTTCAAATTTGTATAATACCCTACTATATCCTGAGAGCATATACAACTATCTGATTTAATCTTTAATCTTTATCTTTTTCCTTAAATTCAGATGTAGGTCCAAAATAAATCTGGATCTTAAAACTGAGTCGACCTTTTTGACCACTTTGCCCATCCAGTCTAGTAAGTACCTAAGAAGAGTAGGATGCTGGTATCCAAACTTAGTCCTAGAGTCTACTTCTCCTTAGACACCTCTAAGGTAAAGATGTTTATTAGACGGCCCAATAACATCAAATAGTTTATATAACCTAAATGTTAAAACAAGGGACCCGGTTTAATAAAACAAAGTTTATTAAAGCCTTCTTATTAAATTTAACCCATTTAAAAACTTGTGATAAATTATTTCTTCTCTAACTAAGAGTGATATAAATCCATATTAAAAATTTCATTTATCAACACATTCTTTTATCAAAATACCTTTTTATTTTCAGTCCATTTTCTTTAAGGAAACCTAAAAAAATAAGTACCTGGTTTTTGTTTCAAAGCCTTTATGAAATAATACAATATACTTTAACCCATAGAAAATATGCATATAGATCGAGTAACACCAAAATGATACCAAGGAACCGGGTCCTACAAAATAGTATCATACATCCCCTTACCAAGAAGGGTAATACTAAAGAGAAGTGCTTACCATCCTAACACATCTCTTACCCATTTTAGTCATTTTAGAGCTATTTAACTAGTTAACATAAAAATACTTCTTCTTTTCGAATTTCTTTTTGAAACAATACTGTATTTATTTCCATATAAATATTTTTTAAAAAAATCTATTACCAACTTGCTTTGGGTTCATTTAGATTCGAACTTGTTTCGATCATACATTGACTAAGGGAATAATTTACTAAGTGCACTGCAAGGTTCTCCTAAGCAAACATCTGATCGTCACTTAGAAGATTGTTCAGATCACCACAAAACTAATCGAGACGTTATCTCTAAACTATCCAAAGAGAATGTATCTTACTTAAAATTTTCGTTGAAATATTTATACTTATAAATATTTTCAAGCAATACTATTACTACTTTTCTCAAAAATCATTTGAAATCTTTTTCAAAGACACCGAGATTTAAATTCTTAAAGATCCTCCTTATTTTATATGACACATCTCATAAACCCAATTTATATAAAATCATTTCTTCTTTATAGTAACCATTTTAACAAAGTAAACATATTAAACCTACATTATTAATGAATGCCTTATAGTCAAATCGTGAAACTGAATTCACAAGATGTTCGTACTTAATTCAATCAAACAAATAAATGCTCATAAACTGGCCAAACTTAAATAATCAAGTGATGATAATATCATCATTCCCTAAGAAATAATCATAACAAAAAATAACTATATAAATTTGAAAGTTATTCCTTTATATATAAAATATAAAATATAGGAAAAATATTTCGTTTAACCTTTTTAACATAATATAAAATATTTTTATAGCACTAACAAATACACGCTCTCATATATAATACTCTCAAACTCATTTCAGGATGTCACTTAACCTATCTCTAATGAGTTTACCCCCACCAAAGGCATGGTTCTTGCTTAACCTTCACCTCTTATACCACTTGTAACGACCCTCTTTTTGACCCTCAAAAGTTGACACTAATACATTCACGGTATACACATGCCGAGCATTCGAGTGTTGGAAAGACAGATTGTTAGGGTGAAAGAAAAGAAAAGACAGAACATTCACATCGTGACAAGTACTATATAATATCCAAATGATCTTTACAAAGAAAAGTTTAATATTCATACAACAATCAGAGTCTAACTTATCATTAGCCTGGACAGTTATAACAGCATTTCCTTACAAATGCTGATTAATACAAAATAAGAGATGTAGTGGAAAATATAATATGTAAATAGGATTTGGAGGCATCCAGCTTGTCTCCTAAAGCTCCAAGCATCCAAAGCTAATTCTGGAAAAATCCCCGCGTTTGACCCGAGTATTATAAGAAAATAACACCCTGATCAGTCTAGCAAACCGGCCTGAGAAACACAAATTATATGAATTGTTATATTTATAAAACCCTTTCAAAAATAAATGTATCTCGTAAGACCACGTCACACATAAACACGAATGGATTTTTACCTTACGATAACAAAACCATTTTATCCGTGTGATGACCTACCTTTCTGACCCTTAAGAATGACACTTAACACATCCTCGGTGTTCGTGTCCCATTGCCCAAGCATCCGAAAGGCGAGTTGTCATGGGGTAAAATAAAGTATAGAACAGAACAGAAAATATCACAAGGGAACGATTAAATATAATACAATAATAATATAGTATATAAGGTTACTCCTTAACATGGAGTTATCAGAGTTACGTCAAAGTACTACTACTATCAGCCTAAGCAGTTATATACCCTGTCTTTACACTTGCTGATCCAAAATACACACATAATTAACATAATAGCAGAAATAGATAACTAATTAGATGAGGAGCCTCATGCTCATCCATCATCTTCAAAAGAGCCAAAGTAACCTGATACTCTTGGACTACTCAAATATAATTGAGCACTCGAGAGCCTAGGAAAACAAACAACTTGGGTCGGACAATAAGTCTAGCATGAGTAAATCACTAAATAAAGGGGAAATAAACACAATATATGAGATTACGCCACCAAATGCGGAACGGGTTTCCCCTCACAATAACAACATCCAACCACAAGTAATGGGTATAAATAATTAAACATCACAAAATGTGCAAGACACCTCAAGATGCAATTAGGAAAGAATTAAATTCAAAGGTTTTGAACCAAAGGGAAGGAAAGAGAAATTTTCCAACAAACGACTAGGAGGGTGCATCCTCCTTATCGAAAGTATACCTCTAGAATGTAGTCGAGAACTACGATGGCTCTTCGACATGTCCAAGCCGGACCCCGCCAATCTTTACCGAGAATCCGAGTATTTCACATCTTAGAGTGCATATAACCGAAACCAATCTTGAGTAGATGTTATAATAACCTAATGGGAGCAACCCCACATAACTTGGCTTCCACTCGCTCTTTGGGTTTAGTCATTCCCGACAAAGGATATCATTGCTCAAAATGAGCAATCAAATATCTTAAATTGAAAATACTAAAAAAGAAAGCTGAATCGATAGTCCATAAATTAACAATCGAGAATATCTAAAATGATCGTATATGAAAATTAAATCTCATACTCTTAACACTACTTGTTGATTTTAAACTTGTACTATTTCTTGGTTGAAAATAAAGTGGGCAAGTAAAGGTAGTGTTACCTCAAGGCATTGCCTTGATGACATTTTTAACTCTCGAGATAGGGACGAGTATCCATACCTCGATGTTTAGTGCTAAGAGTATGAGTAAATCCTTTCCATATAAGCGATATCGTTTATGGAAATTATATTTCTTATCCTTTCCACAACCGATCAAACTTTTAACTTTTAAAACCTGACTTGTGTTGGGATTTCACATTGCAGATATTAACTTTAAATAACATTATCAAAATGATTAATTAATTTTAAAACATAATTAATTTCTTCAATATTATTATTTTAAAATGAAATATCAACTTTAATCAATGACTAGTTGCTTCAAACATCTTTATTTAAAATAATTAATTCGCTTTAACCTTGATCACTTACTTCGAACATCATTATTTAAAATAATTAATTGACTTTAACAATCATTATTGAATTGGTTAATTAATTTTAAAACATCAGTATTAAAATTATTAATTAATTTAAAATATTATTATTAAAATGATTAATTAATCTTAAAACATCACTAGTAAAATGATTAATTAACCTTAATACATTACTAGTAAAATGATTACTTAAAAGAGGTTTGTTTAGGTTATAAAATCCATTATTTAAATATTTAAAAGTATTTTAAATATTCAATTCAAAGTGATTAAATTACGGGTCATTACAATTAGAAAATCCAACGATATTATAATAATGTCTAGGGTTTCAAATAAATATTTAACATAGCCGGAACGGTTACATTAATTACATTCAACAGCATATTTAGTATATAACAAAGTCCGTAAGGCATGTATTAGAAGATGGATTCCATACAATAACAAGGCACTGGGGTACCTCCTACCACAGTACATCTCTAGATAAAATGTACCGAGGGCTTCACTAGGACCCCCTACATGACAAGACCGGTTACCCCATCCAAGATAGTACCGCATATGTCATTACCTCGGTTGGTTTCCAACCTTTCTGGCGAGCTTGCAATATACATAAATCTATAGATATGATCTAGAAAATTGATGACCACACCCTAATAGGTGCGACCCACATAGCCTGATGGCATATCCCCTGTTTTTATCGCTCTCGGGTGTGAGGATCATGAGGCCACTATTACCTTTTCCTCTTAGCAAATCCTTCGTGGAATGCTAACACCACCCTCAAGGCAACAATGTAATACCAGCATTCATCCATACAAGTTGTTTATGATGTAAACAAAATAAAGGCACTACTTTTACTATACCCTTTTTGGAATCACCCTTAGGATTAGTAGCAAGTAGCTCTTGCACTTCAAAGAACTCCATCTTTGATTTCTATCATCTTCAAGATGTCTCCAATTAGAAGGCTTAGGCTAGTACGAAGTGGTTTTCGGATAATACATGCTTATACGATCCCTGTCACTCCGAACCAATAATCAATAGCTTTCCGGTTGACTTGGTCCTGATTATTTAAGAAGTAAGCGAACAATATAAGAGTCCTAAGGAGATCTTGAATATCCACCCTTAAAGCGAGAGATGTTTCACCGAAATGAGTTCTCCCAAGGGAATCTCAAACCATATGAAATTGCAAAGCTTCCGAATGCTTTCTAAGTCAAAATAAGTCAAGTTATCGATAGTGGACAAACCACTATCTGGTGTAAGTATATAGTTGCATATGGAAAATCGGACATCATATATTTATCACCACTTTTCAATTTCAACTCCATACTATCCCGCGATTAACAACGAAGTTGGACAAGTTAGAGAACTACTCTTGCCTCGATGTACATTATTAGTTTCTCATAGATAGAAATGGGTTTCCATACCTTGAAATTTAGTGTCAAGTATAGGATGAAATACCTTCCATATACTTAATTAATCATGACCTATTTATAGAAATTAACCCTCTTATATTTATCACGTTTCTGACATTTTGACTTCTCTATCCCTTGCCCAAAATCGAAGCCAGGTTAGTCAGGGTACTGGTTGCACCTGGCCTTGCCTTAGTTAAAGCACTTTGATTCTAGATCTCATATATAGAGGAAAGTCCACTCATCAGGTTTTAGTGTGAAATATAAGATGATTTACTTTCTACGAATGTGTCAATATTTTAGCACTATTTATCATATTTGTTTTATGTTACTTAATGACGCCGATAAAGAAATCCCTTGCATAAAACAAAGTCTTTTTAGAACAATCTGAAAACCACCTCCATAAACTTATTTCTAGTCTTTGATTTCAAACTAGTTATTAGAAACATTAGCCAAACTCGTTTATTTAAACCAAAGCTTGATTTCAAAATACATGATCCTTTCTTTTTATAAAGTAACAACTTATTTAATATAAACCAAGTGTTCTAAATCAAACTTTGTTTTCAATTTTCTAAAACTGTTTACTATAACAATAATGTTATAGTCCATAATCTCTTTCTATTTTTCTCAAAAACATTTATTTCTACAATTGTGTTGTAACCTATGCTTTCTTCTTACTTACAGTCATATTTAAAACACTTTAACCACCGTTTAAAACCTTCATTCAAACATCACTTAAAAGTCGCCACATTTGGAAAAGAATTTGACTTTTAAAAATAAAAGAATTTCCTTTATAAACCCTTACTTAAATATTCAGAAAAATACTTTGGAAATGTATTTAAATTCCAAACCACCTTTAAGAATAATTATATAACTTTTTTAAACCATATTTGAAGGAAATTTACAAAATATCTAAAGTGGATAATTCTTTTACTTAACTTAAACCATGCATTTCCAAAGCGCATCCATAGCGACTATCGCTATATGGACCGTAACTTTTAAAACTTTGTTTTATAAATATATAGCTTTAAAACCTTAGTTTCTTTCTATATTTTAAACTACTTTAAATACCTATACCAAAAAGGTTTGAAAAAAAAGATTAAGTTTGAAAACTATTTCAAAACACTTGTAGAAACCAAAGTGGTAAATTACTTAAAAGAGAGCATGGGATTTCAATGTCACAAATAAACCAACAACAAGTAAGTCGACTATAACCAAGCAACATTCACTTTCCACATACATAAACATTTACATAAACAAGAATATATGTAAATAAAAATCAATATGGTGAGGAATCCTTTTGGATCCCTCTACAAAATCCAATCTTTCGAAGTGTTTCCGTAGCGACCTATTCGCTACGAAACACTTCTACTTTCATTTTCTTACTTCTGTCCCCAGCAAAACAATGGTTATTTATGTCATACGTTTTCAAGCGAGAACCAAACACTATCAATTACTATACTTATACCATATATCATTATATGCAACATATTCAGCTATAATATTTTACAACAAACAACCTATATTTAAAGTTGCTTTCAAAGTGAGATATCTTACTTTAATTCTCGACTAAGCTTTTACAAAGTGTTAACACTTCGACGTACAAGCAAACAAACACCTCCACATCACTTCCATTCCTTGCAAGCTCGATCAAGCCTTCCCCTAGCACCTAATAGCTCATGCCCATGCCTCCCAAACCCCCTAGAAGCTCACAGCCCAAGGCCTCTTCTCTTTTAGAAGCTCACGACAATGCAAAGAAATGGTGTTTTGGCCTTCAAGTTTTGAACCTTGTGATGGTAGAGAGTATTAGCAATATTTATCAAGGTTTATACAAGAGTTTTGAGAAGGAAATGAAGTGTTTTGATGTGATTTCTTTTATGGAAGAAGAGACAAAGAATTGAGAGCAAGAGTGGAAACGAAACAAAGATGGAAAAGTAAAGGGGTGCTTTTATAGCATTGTAGAATTTGGCTTAAGACACCACTTACCCTTTAACCAAAAACCAATTTACCCTTAAAATATTTCAACCAAGGACATGCTCCTATATTCACCTACACATGGTCCATGTGACCATGGTACTACACTTCATGACGACTTTCACTAATTAGTACTATATTATAAAAATATAAAGAAGAAAAGTCTTCTCTTTACTTATTACTTTTTAATTACGGTTTAAAAGCATTTAGTAATTCTTAACTTTATGTAATCCATTTTTGTACGTTTTAACTTATTATTAAATTTTTATTTATGTTATAAAAGTGTGTATATGTGTGTAACAATGTTGCTACAACTTCTATTCGATAAACAGTTGAAAATCTAAAAAAGGGTTATTTGATTATTAAAAAACATTAACTTAACATTTAAATTTATTAAATATTCACAAATCAAAGTGATAAAATTTTGGGTCGTTACATGCAACCTTGTGCCCCTTTCCTAGTGTATATTCTATACCAAAATCATATGACATCAAGGACTCCAGGCCTCTCGACTGCCTCATATTCAACTCCTTCTGAGAGAATATATACTTAAGGGTCTTATGATCCGTATACAACTCATACCTTTCTCCTAACAAGTAATGTCTCCAAATCTTCAACTACCCTCAGTTGATGGAACCCCGATGCCAAATCTAGTTGTGGGAATATTCTTGCTCAAATCAACATGTGACGACCGCCCATGACCCCTGTACTGAACATAGAAATAGTGCGCTGTAAAGTGTGCCAGGCAGCCATGAACGATTGCCAAGGTTAAGTTAAAAACAGCAGAATCTATCATATAACTCACAGCGCATGGATAAAATACAATAGAAGGTATATATAGTGAAGCTTTACAGAACAGAATCTCTATTAAACTTCATGATAGTTTGGTACAACATCTGAATAGTCAATACATCAAGCCTCACTACATATCACTCAGAGAATATACAAGCAGCGGAACATCCAGTACATATAGTAAGAAAATAATATGCAAGCCTCCAGCTCGTCTTCGTCATCAGCATCGTCGGAAACTAAGAACAACACCTGTCACCTGCTACCTAGTATGCCCATCCCAAAGCGGATGAACAGCCCAAGGCAATAAGAGTTAAACATAAAGCCTTGAGTCAGACAACAGTCTTAGTGAGCGGTAAATTAACTAACAACATACCAAAAGAGCATAAAGGAAAAAGGAATAGGAATCCAACCCTCCCACTCCTCCTCTTTATACAGTGATAGACCCAGACACACACTAAGCAGAAGTAAACATAGCAAAGCAGCCATTTAAAGTAAAGCAATTATCACTCGAGTCAAGGTCGGTGTTTTCCAAGTACAAACCCCCAAGGCCTAAACCAAGATCAGATAAGCACCCAGAAAACATCGCTCTTGAGACCGAATGACGATACAACCAAACATCCATGACTCTGGCTATCACTGTTATCATTGCTTCGATACCACCGTTAATTGAATGACCGGCACATTCTTTCAGCCGTCCGTCAAGGGTTAATGGCAACCCCGGTTCTAAACATAACTCTGCACGTCGTCGCAGCCCGTGCCTAGGACTATCGAATCTGCCTAGAGTACTCGACTACAATCATAGTCTTTAGAGACTATCTAATCTGCCCAACGTACTCTTGCTTTGAGCCTGCTAGAACCTTCAACAACGATGAAATCTCAGCCTTCTAGTCATCCTCCTCGATGACTATTTCCATACTAGCTCAAGCGCCTCTCGAGCAAACCATTATCCTCAACTCGAACCATTTCACCGAGTTATCAACATGCTTGGAATGATCCCGTCTGGATTAAACCAAGGCTATCTCATACCATGCCTCGCTTCATCTCATCAGAGCAAAGCCTCATCTCAACATCAACATCATCAAATCTATCCATATGAGCTTCATCATCCGCCACATATGCCACGAGCAGCTTTTCCAATTCAAGAGCCTTTCCCTTAGCTTTTGAATCATCTTCGACTAACTTGTCCAAATCAAATCATCAATCAACTAATTTACAACAATCAATCAAGTCAAACATTAATCCAAGTAATCAAGCTTTCAAACATGATCAAATAAACAATTATAACAATAATGGCAATCTTGTAAATAAAGAGTCTAAATCTAACAAGCATGAATCATGAGCAATATCTCTACAACTTGATAAATGAACTTGCATAGGTTAACATGTAGTAAAATGGATGTCAAATCATCATGAACAATAGATCTACACTTAAGTTTATGAAAATGCATGGAAATCACTATTTTAACACCAAATCAAGCCATCAATCCGATATACTCCTTTGGATCCGTGTGAGAGATAATCACCACTCACCAAATCACCTAAACACCTCAAAAGCAACACACTTCAGATTTGGACAGTGAAGAATCTAACTCGATCTATCAAAATTCCGTTCAAACGATGAAATCTCTCTTCGATGGATGAAGATCTTCAATCTAAGCTCTTGGATCTTCGATTTGGATGGAAGGAATCACAAGATTAAAGTGGAGAAAAGAAGTCAAGAAGTATAGAAATCGAGCTCTCAAAATAGTAGCACTTCGTCGCTTCAAAATCGAATCCCAAAAAAAGAAGAAGAACCCGACTATTTATAGGCAGTTTTCTTAGGTCGTTCGCCCTTAGGTCGTCCACGACCTAAAAATTGCCGACCTAAAAACCCCGACCTAACGACCTACCAATCTCACGACCTAACGCATGCGCGCGACCTAACAGCTTAGCCTCTACGCGACCTAACATAAGTCATCTACGACCTAACGACTTATCATAAGTCGCGACCTAAAATGTCACGACCTAATAATGTCACGACCTATGACTTTACACACATACGCGGCTTAGCGACTTAACGCCATACGACCTAACTGAGATGCCGACCTATCGACTTAACAGAAGTCGCGACCTAACAACTCACGCGACCTAACAACTCACGACCTAACATTCTTAGGTCGTCTAGCGACCTAACTAACACGGCATAGACTCAATGACCTAATCACTTAACTTGTCCACGACCTAACTACCTTAGGTCGATAACTCACTCAACCCTTAGGTCGCTAAACCCCTTAAGTCGCCAACTGCTACCACTAACTCCCTTAGGTCGCTCGACCGACCTAAACTACAACACGACCTAACCCCTTAGGTCGTCTAAGCCCTTAAGTCGTCTACTCCTTAGGTCGTCTACTCCTTAGGTCGGTCAAATCCTATAGGTCGTCCCAAACTAGCATACGACCTAAACCAATACGCGACCCAACTGTCATACGACCTAAGCCTTACCTCGTCCAGTCCTTAGGTCGCCAACTCCTATAAGTTGTCTACGACCTAACTACAATACGACCTAAGCTCCGAACGACTTAACCATACTACGATCCAATAACAACTGTTTTACGATGTTTCGATCCGTAAAAATACGGGTCGTTACATTCTCTCCCCCTTAGGAATTTCGCCCCCGAAATTCCAAACAAACAAAGCAATCAAAACTATTCTGCATGCCTACCATCCATAGCAATCAACAAACCATGCGTCCAATTCTAGCCTAGCATGTAGAATTCTAAAACTAGAACAAGTTACAATGTCGTGAGATGACACGACACCTTATGGCCATACCTCGAAGAGTTCAGGATGAGCTGCCTTCATCCTCTCTTCCACCTCCCATGTACAGTCGTTAACATCATCACTCCATTGTATCTTGAGCAACCTAACTACCTTCCTCCTAAGCTGTTTCGTGTCAGTTTCCACAACACGAAGCGGCTTAGGAGGTCTCTTATCGACCGGATCAATCTCAAAATCTTCACAGCTATCTGCAGAAACTACTGTATTCGAGTCGTGCACATACTTCCATAGATATGATACATGAAAAACATTGTGCACACCCGCCATCTTTTCTGGTAACTCCAATTTGTAGGCGAGCTTTCCAATTCGCTCGATGATCGGGAATGGTCCAACAAATCTTGGAGTCAATTTTCCTTTCTTCCCGAATCGAATAACATTCTTCAGTGGAGAAATCTTCACAAAAACCATTTCACCTACGTCGAATTCCAAATCCTTACGACGCTTATCGGCATAACGTTTCTGACGGTCTTGAGCTGCCTTCATTCGTTGCCGAATGATCTCTATGCAATCCGAAGTCTGTCGAATCATTTCTGGCCCAAGTATCAGCTTTTCTCCTGTTTCTAACCAACATGTCAGAGAGTTACACAGTCTTCCATACAATGCTTCATACGGTGCCATACCAATGCTTGACTGGTAACTATTATTATACAAAAATTCCACCAAATGAAGGTGATCTTCCCATGATCCTCCGAAATCCAAAACACAAGCTCTAAGGAGATCTTCCAAAACTCGATTGACTCTCTCGGTCTGACCATTTGTTTGGGGATGATAAGATGTACTCAAACACAACTCGGTTCCCAAAACTTCCTGGAAGCTCCTCCAAAATCCACTAGTGAACAATGGATCTCGATCGCTCACTATACTCTT
Organism: Allium fistulosum; assembly: GCA_030737815.1. Taxonomy (NCBI): domain Eukaryota; kingdom Viridiplantae; phylum Streptophyta; class Magnoliopsida; order Asparagales; family Amaryllidaceae; genus Allium; species Allium fistulosum. The sequence goes on from CM060902.1 coordinate 457,365,878, forward strand.
CGGAATACCATGGAATCTAACTATCCACTTAACATACAGCTCAGCCAACTTTGATGCAGTCCTAGTTGATCGAACAAGAATGAATCTTGCACTCTTAGTCAGACGATCTACGATGACCCAAACCCCTTCATTTCCCGTTCTTGTTCTAGGTAGTCCATCAATAAAATCCATCGATACTTGCTCCCACTTCCATGTAGGAACTTCTAATGGCTGAAGCAATCCACTTGGCTTCTTCTGTTCGGCTTTTATCAACTGGCAGTTCATGCACTTGGAAATAAAATTTCCAACATCCTTCTTAATACCTTCCCAGTAATAGGTTCTCTTCATATCCCGATACATCTTATTTCCACCTGGATGAATTGTCAACTTCGAGTGATGATTTTCCTTCAGAACTTCATTTCTCAATTCATCTATATCGGGAACAACTAGTCGTCCTCGCTTCCGAAGCCAACCCTCTCGATCGACCTCGAATCCTTTATCCTTTTCTGGGTCCAATCCAGATTCCAAATCACGGATAATCTTGACAAGCTTATCGTCTCGCTTTTGGCTGTCGCCAATCCTTTCCACAAGAGTAGGTCTTATAGATAAGTTTGCCAACATCTCAGGTTCCAATTCACATCTGGGCTTGAAGTCAAATCCAGCCAAATACTCGAGATTCTTCCATTCTGAGAACATGGCTCCCAATCCTGCATGTTTTCGACTCAACGCATCTGCCACTGCGTTACCCTTTCCCGGAGTATAGGCTATACCAAAATCATATGATGCTAAAAACTCTAGCCATCATTGCTGCCTAAGATTCAAATCCTTTTGGGAGAAAAGATACTTCAACGACTTATGATCTTCAAACAACTCGAATCGAACTCCCAATAGATAATGTCTCCATATCTTCAGAGCAAAAACAATCGCCGCTAACTCCAAATCATGAGTCGGATAATTCCTTTCATGCGGCTTCAGTTGTCGACTTGCATACGCAACAACTTTACCATTCTGCATCAGCACTGCTCCAAGTCCGGTACCACATGCATCGGTGTAAACCACCATCTCATCATTTCCACTTGGAATAGTCAAAACAGGAGCACTTGTCAATCGCTCTTTCAGGATTCCGAAAGCTTGCTCACATTAGCATCCCATCTGAATACTTGGTTCTTTTTCATCAATCCTGTTAACGGTGCAGCTACCTTGGAAAAGTCTTTGATAAATCGACGATAATATCCTGCTAATCCAAGAAAATTTCTCAAATCAGATGCATTCTTAGGTCTACCCCAATCCTGGATTGCTGCTACCTTAGCAGGATCAACCGCTATTCCATTTCCAGAGATAATATGGCCTAAGAACCTCACTTCACTCTTCCAGAAGTGACACTTCGAAAACTTAGCCTTCAGCTGATGTTTTCGTAAGATTTCCAAAACAATACGCAAGTGCGTCTTGTGCTCTTCTTCAATTCTGGAATAAATCAAAATATCATCCACGAACACTAGTACGAACTTGTTCAACTGATCTCTGAACACTCTATTCATAAGATCCACAAAATATGCTGGTGCATTGGTCAATCCAAACGGCATTACCAGCCACTCAAAGAAACCGGATGGTGTCCTGAAAGCAGTCTTCGGCACACTATCCCTAGCCACTCTTAACTGGTGAAATCCCGTTGCCAAATCCATTTGAGAAAACACCTTAGCTTCATGAAGCTGATCAAACAAGTCATCTATTCTCGGCAATGGATACTTGTTCTTCTTAGTCACTTTATGAAGCTCACGATAATCCACACACAACCTCAACGATCCATCTGCTTTGGTTGCGAACACAACTGGTGCACCCCATTCGGACACACTACGCCGAATGAATCCTTTCTGTAAAAGATCGTCAACTTGCACCCTCAACTCTTGTTGTTCCCTAGGCGCCATCCGCCTAAGAGGCATCACAATAGGTCTGGCTCCTTCAACTAGATCGATACGAAACTCGATCTCCCTATGTGGCGGTAACCCTTTGACCTCATCAAAGACATCCTCAAATCCATTAGCGATTGGCACAAATGACAGTCCATCCCATGGAACAACTAGCGAATACATGAAGCTCATGAAGACGCCTTCCTCATGCTTACATCGTATCATAACCTTTCGCCCCTCCACATTCTCGACTGTCACCTCCAACCTTTCACAATCAACCTTTGCCACATACTTCCTAAGCCAGTCCATACCCAAAATAATTCCGAAGCCCGCAAAGTTCAGAACAAAACAATCACAAACAAAAGAGCAATCATGACTCGATACAATCAGACCACGACATAGTATACACAAACAAGACGAACCCCCAACTGGATTAGTCACAACCAATGGCCTATCAACAATATCCGGTTCTAAACCTAACCGGCCTACAAGTTCATTACAAACAAAAGAATGCGACGCCCCAGTATCAAATAACACTCTAACTGGAACACCACTTATGGAAACAGTACCTTGAACCACCACACTCTTTCCTTTCTCTTCAACGGTAGGAGCTTTCGAAGATGATGGAACAGCCCCCAAAGCATAAGCTTGCACAATCTGCTTGTCCTTCCGCGGTTCCGGACAATTCTTCCTGATATGCCCCGGCTTGTCATAGTTGTGGCACTTAACCAGCACCTTCGGATTCTTGCAATCTCTGGAGAAATGGCCCTTCTGCTGACAATTGTAGCAGGTCACTTCGCCCTTCGGCTTCTTCTGGCCATCCTTGCCCTTCTGCTGCTGCTGCTTCCTCTTCTTGTTTCCACCCTGCTGTGGTTTAGACTCTTCCTTGGTCACAGCAACAACAGATCCTTCCTTAGGAAACAAATTCTCGTGCTTGAGAGCTTTCTCCACAAGCTTCTCAAATGGATCGTACAAATGATCCACCAACTGCCTCCCAAGATAACTGTCCAAGCCTGTCACAAACTTCTCATTCTTCTGGTACGAAGATTCAATATACGACCTGGCATACTTGGACAAAGCTTCAAACTCAGAAACATACTCAAGAACTGGTCTCCCACCCTGCTTGAGCTCCACAAACTTCTTGAACAGAACAGACTTCTGAGCCGTAGAAATGAACTTAGCTTCAAATCTGGCTTGGAATTACTCCCAAGTAATTTCTTCCTCCGGAGTATCAATGGCTATAGAGTTACACCAGTCAGAAGCTCTCCCTTGAAGTTGTCTTGATGCTAGCTTCCTTTTGATTGCATCCTCGATTCCCAAGTCACCAAAGATCCTTCTACAAGCATCTATCCATCTCTGAACTTCAATGGTTGACTCTGTTCCCAAGAAACTTTTTCCTCCAAGAGCAGTATAGTCTTTACACAACTTAGCAAAATCCACCGGTTTTGGAGTTTGAACTTGAACTCCAACATCTACTTATGGCCCCAGAGCGGGCATCCTTCTCATGATCGAAGTCATCATAGCTTCGAACATAGCTGCATAATCAACAGCCCCCTCAGCAGCACGGTCTTCCCTAGCAGCTGGTCTCCCTCTTCGACTCATACCTAATATCTATAAAAGAAATGGTTAATGTACCTTGAGAACAACTGCATAAAGGACTCACACACTTCTAAGCTACTATATTATATATAGTAATCATCCATCAAAATACAATTACGTCTCTCATACGTAGTTACGTCAGCGAGCGTTGGGTAAAATCGATTGACCAAAGCTCTGATACCAAATGTGACGACCGCCCATGACCCCTGCACTGAACATAGAAATAGTGCGCTGTAAAGTGTGTCAGGCAGCCATGGACGATTGCCAAGGTTAAGTTAAAACAGCAGAATCTATCGTATAACTCACAGCGCATGGATAAAATACAATAGAAGGTATATATAGTGAAGCTTTACAGAACAGAATCTCTATTAAACTTCATAATAGTTTGGTACAACATCTGAATAGTCAATACATCAAGCCTCACTACATATCACTCAGAGAATATACAAGCAGCGGAACATCCAGTACAGATAGTAAGAAAATAATATGCAAGCCTCCAGCTCGTCTTCGTCATCATCATCGTTGGAAACTAAGAACAACACCGGTCACCTGCTACCTAGTCTGCCCATCCCAAAGCGGATGAACAGCCCAAGGCAATAAGAGTTAAACATAAAGCCTTGAGTCAGACAACAGTCTTAGTGAGCGGTAAATTAACTAACAACATACCAAAAGAGCATAAAGGAAAAAGGAATTGGAATCCAACCCTCCCACTCCACCTCTTTCTACAGTGATAGCCCCCAGACATACACTAAGCAGAAGTAAACATAGCAAAGCGGACATTTAAAGTAAAGCAATTATCACTCGAGTCAAGGTCGGTGTTTTCCAAGTACAAATCCCCAAGGCCTAAACCAAGATCAGATAAGCACCCCGAAAACATCGCTCTTGAGACCGAATGACGATACAACCAAACATCCATGACTCTGGCTATCACTGTTATCATTGCTTCGATACTTAATTATAATTTCAAAGTTTAATAATTTCAAACTTAATTATAATTTCAAACTTAATTATTAAATCATTTCAAACTTAATTCAATCATTTCTCAAATTAAACAACATTCTTTCATTGATTACATTGTTAATCTTTTGTTTCAGATTATTAAATATTACCATTTTCCTTTCATCAAAATTCAAATTTCAACTTCATTTCAAAACCATATTCTTTATTCAAATAAAATCTTCGTTTATTTTCAAATCAAATTATTGACCAATCGGGTTTTTATTTAATTTTTTATCCTAAGTCAAAGTTCAATTTGGGTATTTATCATTTCAACCTGATTCCAATTCAATTAAAAATCAAAGCATAACAGAGGGAACTTGCAGTGTGATAACTGGGATGGTGTCAAAGTAAATAAACAAGCAATAACAACAATCAATATCAATCCAATAATCAATTCAAATAATCCCGAAATAACCATATTAATTCACATTGTTATTTGTACGAATTAATATAATTATTTCTAGAATCCACACTATCATTTCATGTAGATTAAAGATTATTACATTACGGTTTTCACTTGTCATCTATTTACAATTTCATACATCATCAGTTTAAGCAACATACAATTGATGGTTCAAGGTGTAGTTAACAATCCTACGTGTCAATAAATTTAACAGTTAAAGGGGTCATATTATACAAATGTCCGTTAATCAAATTTAACATTTAATTATCCTATATCAAGTTCAATTTCATACTATTTATCAATTTAACATTAACAATTTTAACGTCCAATATAAACATCAACAATCAATCAATTATCAGCCAAACTGTATTATCATCGCATAAATAATTAACAGATAATGGTGTCAGATGTCACAGGTGAACTGATACAGGCAATAACATATATAACAGTGTAATTAACTAACAGCAGTATATTTCAATTGTCGTTTCAATTGAAATCAAATTTAATAAATAAAAGAACGTTAATCGTGAGTGATTGCTCACCTTTGGAGGCTAGAGGGATTTGACAAAGAAAAATAAGCTACTGATTCCAAAGCAACGCCAGATGGATACGCTTTGAGGGAGAAAACAGGCACGACGAACAAAGCTGATAACAGGGATAGACGGAATCAAATCAGAACTGAATCGATGAGGATAATTGGTATAAGCGAATATATATATATATATATATATATAATAGGAAAAGAATCATATTCTAAATTCATACATGTTTAATATTTTATACATTCTATACTGACACATAATAAGTAACAGTTGATATAAAAGAACTACTATATATTATACATACACGGTATAACCTTCTCAACTTTATATATAGACTAACTAATATGGAAAAACAAACCTTTTCTAAAATAATCTATATAAAACACTTAAATCTAAATACATATGTATGTACACCTCAGTCGAACAAGATTTTTTTTTTTAGTATAAACTTTTGAACTAGATTTTTATATAAATAAAATACGACTAGCATGTAAACTAAATACAATGTAGACAACAGGTTCATATACACGAAATGAAAACTGATATACAAAATAAAGCTCTTGCGCATGACCCAAAACATAAACAAAGTGTAAACTGATATATTATAGTGGAAGGCAAGATCCAGGTAGACACGGCAGAAGACAAACAAGACTTGCTCAGTGAAGAAAAAGGTACCAACTTTATATACAACCCAGTTAAAAATCTATTTTCCAAAATTACAAAATAAAATAAGAGGCGGGGCAAAATGATATATTGTACGCCTAAAAATGCAACATTAAACCCATATAAACATAGCAAATAAAATATATACTATTGTAACTAACCGGATATGTATACGCATCCACTCTTCCATTTGAAATGTATGTGCCGATCCCAATATAAAGTATAAACTGTTGCAAATAACCTAAATGAACAGTAACTTATCTAAATATGTAAATTTATTACTAACGGGTTTTGTATATTACTTATTTACTCAGCTATACATATATAATATTTTGCGAAATCATCACCCCGTTTTAAACGCCACTTTATTTTAACATGCCTAACTAGATCTCTAAACAAATAGGTGCAGACTATATGCAATCCATAGAGATATAATACAACTTGTACTGGGGAACATGAAAGCACAGCGAGCTTATATGTATAAAATTTATAAATTCAAGCATATATGACTTACAAAAACAGAGTATACATACATGATACTATTATAAAATAATACATATACACTATATCAAAATATAAGGTACGGCTGTCATTTTAAACTTATATACAACAAGTTTTATAACATAATATATATAACAGATATCATGTATTTACGTTCCAAACTATTTACTTTATAAATCATATAAATAACTTACACCATCATATAAGCGAAAGGATGGAGCGGATGATGGCAACGGTGGCGGAGTGGATGGTGGCGGGCAGAGTCGGCTGTCGAATGGTGGTTGCTTGAGAGTGTTGCACGCATGGGAGGGCTGCTGGGGTAGGCGTGCGTAGGCGGGAAAAGGAGCAGGGCTTGTCGACTTTGGTGTGGAGGAATAAAAGCAGAGGGAGGGAAGCAAGCTTCGAGATCTGAGGTGAGGAGCGGCTCGGTTGCCTGGGTTGAGGCGCTGTACTCGAGACGATGGTGAGGGGTTTGGGTGGAGGTAATCGGGTCAGAGCTGGCGCGGTAGAAAGAGAGGCTGAACTGCACCTTACATATTTTGATTTTTTTTTATATAAAGGAAAGCCCGGTCGAAATCTTGCATACAAAAGATAAACAAGCAAGGAGGTTACTTTGATGAGCAGGCCGAAAGACAAGGGAGATGAGCAGCTTTTTAGGGAAAAAGCAAATGAATAGACAGAACTATAATTCTCTTCTTCCAAAATAAAGTGAACATGTCAGTTGCATGAATTCAAAAAGTAGAAATATCTTTTGGTCTATATTTTTCTTTTTCCCAGAGCTAGAATGAAACAACGTAGGAAATAAAATGAAAAGGAAAGAGAGTGAGAACCGGTGAAAGAACAGATATATTCTGAAACGGTAGGAATACAAAAAGTCAGATAATAAATTTCCTTTTTTTTTTGGAAATATATATTATCAAGTGGGAAAGGAAAGGTCCAGCGTGAATTACGGTAAAATAATTAAAGCAAGTGCTGCTCAGCTGGCATTTGAAAAGACAGGGATAAAATTTAAATACGGCTCCGATACGACAAATAGTTTGTCGAATCTACTGCATACCGAACACCGAATTACTAAAATGAATATATTACGTAGACGAGCACGACGAGACGATCAAAACGGTATACATATATCAGTGGTATGATTGAATTATAAAAATTCGAATTTTTCTAATAGCGGAAAAATGCAAGAAAAACGCTGAAAAATAAGATCGACGGAGCCAAAGATGTCCGAATTTGGAAAAACGACAAACTGAAATCTTGCTCAGAAGATGGTTTATAATTTTTCTACGTAAAAATATTTAGGTTTCGGAAACATTTTATTTTTATCGCTTTTTAACTGATTAAATTGAAGTGAATTTACGCGCGAAATAAACTTTCATATTTTCGGACGAAAATTTACCAGTTGCTATGTTTAACTAGACGTATTCCAAATATTAAATTTTTATTTCAAAATTTTATCGTTTAAAATTTCGCAAAATTTCAACTAAATTACATTATTAAAACAGTTGAAATTTACGGGTCGTTACACCTGCGAGTTACGCCATGATGACTAGTAGAATGCAGGATACACAATGGTTATGCCTGGATCCCCCAGTAAACAATCCATACCCCTAGGCCATCTCAGCCAGGCGGTTTCGCTACTAATGCGACCTACATAGATGCAGGATACACAATGGTTACGCATGGATCCCCCAGGAAACGATCCGTACCACTAGGCCATCTCAGCCAGGCAGTTGCGCTATGCAGTCACGCTCATAAGACCATGGGTAGCGCCATGGAATTCGATGGAAACTCGAGTATCATATCCGGAAAACCAAAAATCAGAGAAATATCGATAGAATGAATCCACAATGTGGCCACAAAGCGGATATCAAGCAGAAGGCACTTTCGAAAATATGTATCATATAGTACCTTTTCAAATCACTTTCAAATATCATACTTATATAAAGTCCATTATATATAAGATTTCAATTTCAAATCAAATACCTTTCTAAAATCAAAAGTATATCAAATCACACTTATATAGACTTCGATTATATAAGATTTTATTTTTCAAATTGAGTACCTTTCCAAATCAATAGTTTTCGAATCAACTTCATACTTATACAAATCAATTTTATATAAGTTCGATAACTCCCAAATCAGGTATTTAGTAAAAATAAGGTTCTCAAATTTCAATTTGTTTCAATATCAGTTCAGTTTCAAAATCATATACAATCCCACTAAATTATTTCTTCTCAATTTAAATATCTTCAGTTTCAAAGTTTCCAAAATAATAAATTTAGAAGATCTAAATCAATATAATTTAAGTCAAACAATTCATTTCCAAAATCAATGGTTTCAAAATCATCTTATATTTACATAAGGTCCATCTTATATCAGGGTCAAAAATTTCAAAAATAAATTTCGCTGCATGAAGAGCCATATGGGATTGAACATCCTTGTTTTATAAAGATTTTTAATTTAGAATAGTTTGTATATAAAACAGTTTGTAAAATAGTTTGTATGTAAAATAGAATAAAACAGTTCATTTAAGAAGAATAAAAGAAAAATAGTTTTGAAAAAAAAATGGTTTTTAAATTGATAGTAGTTTTTTATAAAAGAAAAATTCCAATTAAATTACAAAGATATCCAACCTAACAACTTCCAATTTCAGCGTCAAGTATATCAATGTCATTAGAACATAAATGTACATATGTCATCATTTCGCAACATTACATTCGATCGCTCGTTCGATCACACAAGTTTGCTTTCAAACTAGTATTGTCCATTCGACTTCCCTAATGCGGATTTTGATATGGTTTCTTGACTAGAAACCATCAGTCTTCTTGCATAGCCATATACTATGATAGAGAATTCTAGAATCAAGCCCAAAATCCATATCAAATATTCGCCATCAAGAATCAAATGAAAAATCCTAACACGAAATGGTGTAATTCACCTCGAACTTGTGTACTCAAACCTAGATCAAATTAATTAGGCGAATAAAACAGCATACGTACAACTTATGTATTTATTCCAACTTTTTAAATATATAGTTTTATAAAGCTGTTACTAAGTTAAAACATTTAAACTAAATTTTATTCAAAATATTTTAAATCCCAAATTCTTTTCAAAACATTTCAAATCTAAATTTCATATTAGAAAAATTCAAAATAGCCTTATTCATTTACTTAACAAAACAGTTTCAACTAATTTAAATCATATTACTACATACTTTAAACATACATACCAAACTTATATACTTTATACTTTTCAAAATTACTTAGCTTTGAAAAGTTAACCTTGATTTGGAAGTGCTCGAACCTTCAAAATAGTCGAAGAAATCATATTTTAAATTCAAGAGTTGGAAATCAACAACAAATCAGTAAATCAATTTCAATAGATAGGGTTATACCAAATCAAATTCGAAACTCGAGGACTGAACACCGGCTTACTTCAAATCATTTAATATATATATATATATATATATATATATATACATATATCCTTCGAATATCAAATCTTACTTCGGAATTTTAAATCAAAATGGTTTCACAAAATCACTCGCATAGCAAAGCTACTAAAGTGGCCTATCCCCCACTCTGAAACTCGAAAATCAATGTCGATGATGCGTGCACTCATCACCGAAATTATTTTCCAGCGACATAAGTGATTTCTGGACTTCTATTTTCTCAACCTTCTTTTGAAATTTCTTCGAAATCATTCGAAACTAATTAAAATCATTTGAAACATTTCTTATTCGGAAAATACTTTTAAATCATATTATTATTATATATTTCAAAATCTTAAAACCAATTTCAAAACACCGGAGTTCAATTCTCGAATTTCAAATTTAAAATCCTTCAGTTATAAATCATTTTTAGATAAATCAAATTTCTTATATAATTTTTCAAAATTACAAATCCTTTCGAAACCTCAAATTCTCATTTTAAAAAAAGTATATAATCTTTATCGAAAAAATTTCACTTTTATATATAGAAAATAATCATACTTATCAAAATAATAATTTCGGTATATAAAACACTTTCTAAAAATACAAACAAACCCGATTTTTCAAAGGATGATTCAAGAATGGATTTCAAAACAAAGATAAAGATTCAAATTAGAGGAACTCTAATCAAATAAAATTTTGATTCGAAGATAGGCTCGAACGAAGATGAGATAATTAAATTACAAAATAGAAGATGGATATACTTATATAAATCGCGGGCGACCTTAACCGGTCAATCGTGATTTCAAAATAAGATCGGTGTAGAATTCTGAGGCAAATCGACATTTGATCGCCAGAGATAGAATTCGGCATAACAAGAGATAGCAGCATCTAAACCGAGTGATATATAAATCTTTGGTGAATCAATGCTAATTGTAAAGGAGTTTCACCCCTTTACAAAACAGTCAAAGATCGGCGGGATCGCCTATTCTTATAGAGATCATTCGAAGTGGAGTTATGGGATACTCCAGAATCAAAGGAACACAAATAGTGAGGACACGAATGGATTTCGGAACCGAGGGAACGTTCCAAAATTCAAAGGAAATTCAAATCAAAGAGGAAAGAATTCAAGCTCGAATGAAAGTGATTCCGCATATAAATTTACTATATATGCTAAGTTTGCCTAGAGCCTAAGCTCTGATACCAACTGTAACGACCCGCTATTTTGGACCATTCAAATCGACAATAATCCACACATGTCGGACTTGAATTGCTCAAAATATCATATTGTTAATTTAAATTTGGCAAAACTCAACATATATAGTAAATAAATCAATCACAGAATCATACACAGAGTAATACAATAATACGCAGCGGAAAAGATAAAATAGTAGTTCATAAAGCTACAATATAAACATCAGAGTTAGAAATAAAAATACAATAGAGTATCTCAAATCAGTGAAGTCTCCAGTACAAACAGATGACCTCCCTGAACAAATCAACTGGAAAGCTGAAAGCTGAATCGATGGTTGGATCTCCAAACGAAGCTCCAAACTCTAAAGGTGAGTCTCAAATGCTGTATCACTCAGTTTGACCCGAGCGTAAAGCAAAAACACAAAACACTCGAGTCAGGATTAACATTTTATATCAATAAATCCAACTCAAGTGAAATATCAACTGAAATACAAGTAACTTAAAGGATGTTTGGGATAACCATCCTCTAAGGATCCGTGGAACTATCTACAATGTAGAAATATACACTATAACACCGTGGTCATTCCAAATTAATTTATACTTCAAAACCAAAATATCATTTCATTTCAAATATATCTATTTTCCAAAATAGTATGCGAAGGTTAAATAATTTGTAAAGTAAAGTATTTAAAATTTCCTTAAGTCTCACAAATCGATTCAAATCAACTCAAATTCCAAATTCAAATTTATTCAAAGCTCAATTCATCAATTCAATTCAGTTCTAAATAGACCATTTAAATTTTCAATATATTTCAAAGTTTTAATTTTCAACATTTCAAAGTTAATTTAACAGTTTCATATAGCTCTTGATTTAACTTCATTATTATTTAAATCAGGGAATATTCACTTAATAAATTCAATATCGTTTAACTAGCCTTAAATTACATTTTTACAAAATATTTCCTTAAATTTTTTTAAACGGGAAATATTCACTAAATTACTTAATCAAGACCAAGTTATAAATCATATCCTAAATCTCAATTCAATGAGTTTCAAATCGGTTTAATTAAATAAAATTCTTTATTGAATGCAATTTCAACTAAATTCAAATTATCTTCCCAACCTTAACTTATTCAAATTATTACCAAAATATATTTTGAAATATAAATTTTAAATACCGAAACATATTATATGTATTAGATCAATCTTAATTAAATTAAATTAAATACTATTAATAAATCTATATATACCATTACCATTTACATATAATAATTTAAGAATCAACATTTATTAAAACCATATATTTCTTTCTCCAAAACTACAGAATTTATTTTCAAAATATTTATATATGGACCAACGGTGTCTGTATATAATTTCCTATCCTATGGTCAAGTGATACGTATATTTATCATTTCAATCCGTAATTTAAATATATACGAGTATATATCATTTCGACTCGCAATCCCAAATTCAATTCAAATGAAAATCATTTGGGTTTATCATTTCAACCCATAACGAAATTCTCCTATTCTAAAGTCCGTTCGGGTATGTATCATTTCAACCCATAGTGATTCCATACTAACAGGGAACTTGCAGAGTGATAACAGATATGATAATAAAATAACAACAGTAACAGGCATATATCATCAATATAAATAACAGATAATGGTGTCAGATGTCACAGGTGAACAGATACAGATAATGGCATATATATAACAATGTAAATAACTAACAGCAGCATATTTCAATTGACGTTTCAATTGAAATCAAATTTAATAAATATAAGAACGTTAATCATGAGTGATTGCTCACCTTTTGAGGCTAGAGATGAACGAGAATGAGAAGATTTACGAATCCAAGCACGAGTTTCGAAGTAAAGCACGATGGGCATGGGTTCGACGTACAAGCTGATAAATCAAAAATCGATGAGAGTGAATCAAATCAGTTTATAATTTTTGTATTATATAATTTTTTTTAAATGAATACTCACTTTAAAATAATAATAATACATATTTAAAAAAAACCTATCTATAAAATATTTAATTAAAAATCAAAACATATATTGAAAAATATATTGCTTTGCAAACTATCATATATATTGAAAAATATTTGCTCTACAAACTAACATGTATATGCAGACCCAATACATCTAATAACAACTTAATGCACTATGCAGATTTATATAGATTCACAAACACCATCTGTGAATACACTAATGTACTATGCAAGCCAATATGTACTTAAAAGAATGCAAATTACTTACAAATATGGTAGGTTCATTTAAAAGTTTCTATATATATAAACCTAAAACTAAACATATAAAATCAACAACTTATAACATGTAACTTGTATAAACTTTCTAAAAAAAAAATACAAAACAGGAAAATCAAAACAAACTTATGCATAGGCAAACTGACCTGTACTTACTAACATATATATAAAAATCTATTATATTTGCAACACATAACTATATGTAATATAACTAATATTGTGACGACCCGCCTTTCTAACCTCAGAAAGACGCATCATCGTTAAGAAAGAAATAGGTAGAAATAGAAAGAAAGAAGAAAGAACAACACAATATCAGAATCTCACAGCGGAATGGAACAAAATATAATACATCATATAACTGTATATAGTTTACATATCAGCAGAGTCACATAACATCATATACATACGACTGTTATACATATACATATCAGTCACTACATCCCAAAATACATCACATACACAAATTACTGCAGCGGACAAAATATATAAATACGCCTGGACTCCTGCTCCAAGCTCCTCCAAATATCAGAAATCCAAGACCTGACTACTCGGCTACTCATAAAAATTTGAGTACCCGAGAGTTTAAGAAAAACAGAATAAACTCCGGGTCAGACATGGGTCTGGTATGAGTAAACGGTTTAAAATTGTTTAACTTTGAAAACATTTTTAAATAAAGGTATCACGTAAGACTTCCCACAAATAAATACGGGTAAGTTTTTACCTTACGCTAACCAAAACATTTTATAGGAAATCCAGTGATATTATAATAGTGTCTAGGGTTTTCAAGTAAATAAGAAATAGCCGAAATTGTTACATTCATTAAATTCCAGCATACTAGGTTTACAATCAAAACCGTAAGGTCACGTAGGGAAATTGGATTTCCATCAATGGCTGGGCTACTGGGGTACCGCCCGTCACAGTACCTAGCCTAGATCAGAGTACCGAGGACCCACCCTAAGTCCCCTGCAACACAAGGCCGGAACCATTCCTTACTGAACAGTTCCAAATAAGATAACCCCGCAGTTGTGGCCAACAACTGCCCACACAGCCGAAATATAAAGGGACATCTAGACAGGGGTATATCCTACTCTCAAGTGGGAGCTACCCACGAAGCCTTGCTGCACCTCCCCTGTTTTAGCCATTCCCGGTTGATGAGGCTTGAGGTCACGATTACCTTTATAGAACTCATCACTTAGAATGTTCATCGTCCGCCTGACGATGTGCTGAAAACATTCAATCCATACAAGTTCGTTCCGGGTTCGAACGAAACCGAAGGCATTATCTCGTTACACTCGTTTTGGAATCACCCTCAGAGTTAACGACGATAACCCTTGCAAAAACATCATCTCGATCTTCACTTGATAAGTTACGACCTATCGTTTAATTTGGATCAATGTGGTTTTCGGAAAATCAAAACTGATTATTCCGATCCCGGTCTCATCAGATCCAAACGTGTCTTTTAAGGCCAAGTTGTCTATTTAACTTAACAATTCAATTTTATATAATATCAATCACAGATAATCATATACAGAATCAGAACAGGTATGTCACAAAGCAATATCACAGGAAGCTATCACAATTCAGATATTTCAAGGTTACTCGACAATTTATCAAAATAAAAATCAATTTATATTGATCCACTATTTGATAATTTAATTATTAATTTATTTAATAATTTATTTCAAATATCTCGTTGATCATTTCGTAATTCTCTAACATAAATTTGGTCATCTTATTAAATATCGCTTAATGATTTCCGTATTCCTTACTTATCGATCAACTCTATATTTATAGATTATTTTGGTTAATTACCGTTTCCCATTTGTTATCATTTCTACTAGCTTACAATATAATTCATTTAAATATCATTTATCGTACATTTTCAATCATCTTTAATATTTTAAAATAATTAGATTTTAATAAATTTAAATAGCTTGGAATAATTTCAAAGACTTAAGTATTAAACAAGTTTTATTGTTAACTTAAATAATTTTCTAAATTAGAGGAATTGCTAAGGTTTACATATTTAAAATATGAGCTAAATAATCAACTCATCTTTAAGCTCAACTTGATTACCAAAATTTATAAAGTCTACAGGGTTCAAACTGGAAGAAATTTGTTCACTTAAAAATAATTGCGGGTGGAAAAAAGAAACTCGTGCCTACCCTTATAAAAACTCGAGTGTTGCTCGAGTAATTCACGGAAAACCCCGAGACCTTTCTCTGTTTCACGCGTCCTTCTTCATTTCTCTCCCTGTCCCTTTCTTCTCAAATCGACAAACTTGTCTAAGAAACTCACGCACCAGTTTTCCCGAGCATCTCTCTTTCTCCTTCGAGTTTCACTCGAGACAAACCCACGAAAACTCGAGTATCACTCGAGACAGAACCCAGTTGTTCGCTGCTACCCATCTGAGTCTCAACTGTGCACGCGTGCACGGTGCACCACTCCTCGACCAACACTGGCCATCCCCTCGATCACTGGCGAGTCCAAAACGACCATCCCTACACGATCGTTCCCCCAGTCCAACGAAAAATGCTCAAATCAAAGTCGACATTCCCAGTCGAAAACTGAAACATTCAAGTTCACCAAAAATTGCCTCGTCACGGCCATCTCGTCCACCGGAGTGTCTACACTTCCGGTTACAACTCCGACAACCTCATTTCTTCCATCCCCCAGAAGGCGATAGCACTCGATCCTCCAGAGGCTTCGCAGTGGCCTCGATTCCAGACTTGACCCAAACACAGTCTAAAACCCTACATTCGATCAATTCTCAAAACCCATGCATTCGAAAATATTCCTTTCATTTTTCCCGTATTACTACGTTCCCAAACTTGCCTCTCATCAAATTCCAGAATTTAAATTTGTTTGGATCATCTGATATTGGCAAAAATGCCTCTATGCTTCACGTTCGAACTGCACCTTGAATACTTGCTTAAAAATCTTCATTTTTATTTTAAAAATCCTACCTTTCGAAGTCGATTCAAATTATAAAATTTAATCTCAGATTCGAATTACTCGAATTTTATCAAAATTTAGCATATCTTCTGTAAAACAGGTTTAAAAACTTGATTTATAGTTGGAACTACTCACTTTGTTTAAATCACAGTCTATAATGTTTGAGTGGTAATATCTAAAAGTTGATCCCTACTAAACTTTGTAACTACAGGCAGATCAAACAATATACAGAGCAGTGTATATATATATGCACATCATTAGATTCAAACTGGACTATGCACAAACCAGATTTTATATGCATCTTAATCTAGTTTAACAACTAAATCTTTGAAATTATTGTTTACTCACCAGAATAGAATATTGAACAGAGGAACAAAATTTCAGATGATCACAGGCAGGCTTGTTCTTTGTTTCCTAGTTTCCAGTTTTGAAGTTTCCCAGTCTTCAAGATGATTGCAATACTTGATTTCCAGTTTACTTTTGATTTAAGTTATATCTTGTTCAGGTTGTAGCTCCTATCTTATTTTCTTTTCTTCAGTTTTAAGTGATGAACGCAAAAATGAAATATGAAATGATCTGGTACAAGAAGGTAGGCAGGCTGGAAATGTAAACAAGATTTTTTTGTACTTGAAAAAGAAAATGTCCAGAGATTTTTATCAAAATTTGTAGGCTGATAAGAGAAGAATAGTGGCTTCATTTATTATGTTTGTCAATATGTAATTTATCACTTGTACTATATATTTATATTTTATAAATTTGTGTAGCCGGCTTGTATTACAAGCTTAAAATGTGCAACTTTCTCTTTCTTTTACATGGTGCAGCCTTACCTTGCTTTATTGACTTTATACTTAGCAATTTATATTTTTATTTTATTCATTCTTTTTCTAGTGTAACCTGCTTTGTTATGTTCACTTAACACTTAGCATTTTATTTGTAGGCTGGTTTGGGGAGATGTTTACATTCTACTATGTATCTTATACGAGCACTTGGGAGCAGCTGGTTTATGTATATAAGTATTTAACTTATTTAAATTATTATTGCAATGTTCACAGGTTGTTAAAAATATTTGTTTTAAATTTTGTTTGATTCATAGCTTATTCTTGTGTTTGTATTGTATAAATATATTCTACAGGTTATCTTTGTTTTGTTTATTTTATACTTGTATTACTTACATATTCAAATGATAATAAGTGTTTACTTTTATTTTATAATTACAATTTGATTTATACTTACGATTTAATTTATTGATAGAAGATGATTCACTTAATATTCGTTTAACGATAGTTTATTTGTAATGTTATTTATTTATCCATACATGTTATATTTATTTTTGTTAATTAATTTGTAAGATGTATTTCATTTTATACTTTATTAAATATTATAGTCTACTTATTTTTATGTACTCGTATTATATTTAAATTTAGATTTTATATTTATTAAAATATATTGCCCAAAATTACGGGTCGTTACATTTCTCCCCCCTTAACAGAATTTCGTCCCCGAAATTTAAACAATAGTTAATTTAAAAGCTTTTTATAACAACCATTCAAACATACATAGCATCCATATATTACAACAAACCAAACAGAGCATCCTAACAAACATCACTAGCTATCCGGACACAAATCCGGATAAGATCTCCTAAAACTGTCCAGTGTTTCCCAAGTACAGTCTCGAGGGTCTTCACTCCACTGCACTTTCACAAGCTTCACTGATTTGTTCCTGAGTTGCTTCTCGTCTTGATCAACAATCTGAACTGGATTCCGGACTACAGTCAGATTCGGTTCGACTTCCAGATCCTCCTGATCAACTTGTTCAACAATCAATGACGGGTCATGAATAAATTTCTTGAGATGAGATACATGAAATACATTGTGAATTCCAGACATTCGTTCTGGCAATTCAACTCTATAAGCCACTGCACCAATTCTTTCAAGCACTGGAAATGGTCCAATGTATCTCGGTGCGAGTTTTCCCGACTTCCCAAACCTCACTGCTCCTTTGATCGGAGAAATTTTGACGAAAACTAAATCTCCAATCTCGAATTCCAATGGTCTCCGTCTTCTATCTGCATATTTCTTCTGACGATCCTGAGCAGCTTTCATCCGTTTTTTAATTAACTCGACTTTAGCAGAAGCTTCACGAATCAGATCAGGTCCAAGTACAAGACGATCCTTTGATTCTATCCAACAAGATGGTGATCTACAGGGTCTTCCATATAAAGCTTCGTAAGGAGCCATCTTAATAGTTGCTTGGTACCTGTTATTATAAGAAAATTCCACTAGATGAAGATGGTCTTCCCACGATCCACCAAAATCTAAAACACAAGCCCGTAGCATATCTTCTAGAACTCGGTTCAGTCTCTCCGTCTGTCCGTCTGTCTGTGGGTGATATGCCGTACTCAAATTCAGTCTCGTACCCATAGCCGTCTGCAAAGCTTCCCAAAACTTACTAGTGAAAATAGGGTCACGGTCACTCACTATACTGACAGGTACTCCATGTAATCTGACTATCTCCTTCAAGAACAATTCAGCTAAAGATGCAGCAGTACGAGTCGCCTTTACTGGAATGAAATGAGCGCTTTTAGTCAGACGATCCACAATTACCCAAATCCCTTCATTACCTCTCCTGGTTCTGGGCAAACCGTCTATGAAATCCATAGAAATCATCTCCCACTTCCATTTTGGAATTTTCAACGGCTGCAATAAACCGGCTGTCTTCTGCTGATCTCCTTTTACCTGCTGGCAATTTGCACAATTATTCACGAAAGCAGCTACATCTTCTCTCATGCCTTTC
Source organism: Allium fistulosum (assembly GCA_030737815.1). NCBI lineage: Eukaryota > Viridiplantae > Streptophyta > Magnoliopsida > Asparagales > Amaryllidaceae > Allium > Allium fistulosum. The sequence continues at coordinate 457,385,120 of CM060902.1, forward strand.
CACCAGAAAACCCGTTTCATATCTTTGTACATCTTCGAGATTCCCGGGTGAATACTCAGTCTAGAGCGATGGCATTCAGACAACACTTCCTGTCTCAAATCCCTATCATTCGGGACACACATTCTACCATTTATCCTTAATGTTCCTTGATCATCAAGCTCAAAACTAGAACACTGTCCATTTCCAACTCCTTCCATGATTCTCTTCAACATCTTATCTGACCCTTGCTTACTCGCGATCCTTTCCATAAGAGATGGAACAACTTCTAGAATAGATAGAACTGCATTTCTACTCAGAGCATCAGCTACCACATTTCCTTTGCCCGGAGTATATAGAATGTCCAAGTCGTAGGATGCTAAAAATTCAACCCATCGTTGTTGCCTGAGATTAAGATCTTTCTGAGAGAAAAGATACTTCAATGGCTTGTGATCTGTGAATAACTCAAACTTCTCTCCCAACAGATAGTGCCGCCAGATCTTCAAAGCAAAAACAATAGCCAACAACTCTAGATCGTGCGTAGCGTAATTCTTCTCATGTGGCTTTAATTGCCGACTCGCATATGCAATAACTCTCCCATTTTGCATTAGAACTGCTCCTAATCCAACAATACAGGCATCCGTGTATACTTCAAATTTACTCTTGCCATCCGGAATAGCTAACACCGGTGCACTGGTCAATCTTGTCTTCAGCTCCTGGAAAGCTTCTTCACACTGAGGTGTCCATTTGAATTTAGCTCCTTTCCTTGTCAGCTTGGTCAGATGCGAAGAAATTTTAGAATAGTCTTTGATGAACTTCCTGTAGTAACCAGCTAATCCCAGAAAACTGCGAACTTCTGTCGGTGTCTTCGGCTGCTTCCATTCAAGAATAGTAGCTACTTTAGCTGGGTCTACAGAAATACCTACACCGGAAACAATATGACCCAAAAATCTGACTTCAGATTTCCAGAAATGACATTTTGAGAATTTGGCCTTTAGAACATGTCGCCTCAAAGTCTCCAAAACAATCCTCAAATGCTCCTTGTGCTCTTCTTCAGATTTAGAATAGATGAGAATATCATCAATGAACACCAGAACAAATTTATTCAACACATCTCGAAAAACTCGATTCATCAAATCAACAAAGTAAGCTGGAGCGTTGGTTAAACCGAACGGCATAACCAACCACTCGTAGAAACAGTTAGGCCCTCTGAATGCAGTCAAGGGAATACTGTCCTCAGCTACCCTCAATTGATGAAAACCCGACGCTAAGTCCAGTTGAGAAAAAACCGAAGCCCCATGTAACTGATCGAAGAGATCATCAATACGAGGCAATGGATACTTGTTTCGAATAGTCACTTTATTCAACTCTCTGTAATCTACGCAAAATCTGAGTGAACCATCCGATTTGGTGACGAAAACAACTACAGAACCCCAACTAGAAAAACTAGGCCTGATCAGACCTTTCTCCAAGAAGTCCTGGGTCTGCTTTACCAGCTCTTTCTTTTCCCTAGGTGCCATTCTTCGACTAGGCTGAACAACTGGTACTGCTCCTGGAATAAGATCAATTCGAAATTCGATTTCCCGATGTGGCGGTAAACACTTAACTTCTTCAAATACATCAGGGAACTCCTTAACCACATCAATATCTTCACTCTTTTCTGGAACAGTCTCAACTCCACAAAGAAGACTACTCAGGTGAATTTCAGAATTATCACAAGATACTTTAGCAATGCTTCCAAGATCAGTCTCTAACGAAACTGTTCTATCTTCGCAATTCAGGATGGCTTTATGTCTATCAAGCCAATCCATTCCCATAATAAGATCAAAACCCTTGAAATCTAGTACATAAGGTTCACAAGCAAAACTATGGGAAAGATACGTGATCCGCAAGCCTTTGCAAACCCTATTAAGACGAGTTACTCCTCCAATAGGATTAGAGACACAAACAAAATTTTCCGCAATACAAGAGGTAAGGTAAAACTTTTCTACGGTTTCCAAAGAAATAAAACTGAGAGAAGCTCCAGAATCAAATAACACTTTAACGTAAATGCCATTAATTAGTAAAGTACCTTCCAATACCCCTTTGCCCTTGAAAGAAGTTGACGGTGCTCCTTCCAAAGCAAATACTTTATTCGGTTGGACTTTCTGCATAAGCGGGCAATCCTTGATCATGTGGCCTGGTTGGTGACAGTTGAAACAAAGTGATTTCTGAACCATCGCTACCCCTGGCCCATACTGATGTTGCTGCTGTTGAGATCTCCCTTAAGGACACCGTTTAGCCAAATGTCCAACTTGATGACAATTATAACATTTTCGAGATTCATTGCTTCCTCCTGGTTTCTTCCCTTTGCCTTGCTTTTTCCAATTTGGATTGAATTTTCTTTTATTAGGATTAGCAGAGCTCCCTCCCGATGCTGCAGATGCTACTGACTTTTTATTCATCAAGTCCTCGTATCGCAAAGCCATATCAATAAGCTCGACAAAAGATCCCTTCAGATGTGCGGTCATCTTCTCATGATATTCGGGTCTTAGGCCTTGCACAAACATTTCATTCTTTTTAAGAGGAGTATCGATAAGCCCTGGTCCGTAGCATGATAATTCATTGAATTTAGTTTCATACTCCGCTATAGACATACTCCCTTGTTTCAGATTCAGGAAATCCTGGTACAAACGAGTTCTTCCGGCTGTGGGTATGAATTTCTCTTCAAACAGCTCTTTAAAACTATTCCAAGACATGTCATCCTCCGAAATATGAGCTATAACAGTATCCCACCATGCTGCCGCGCCTTCCTGTAATTGCCAAGAAGCCATTGCCCTTTTCTGCTCATCCGTTAAACCCATACTCTTAAAAATTCGCTCGCACGAGCGTAACCAAGCTTGGACTTCAATAATAGTCTCAGACCCCTTGAATGGTTTGCCTCCAAGATTTGTGAAATCTTTGCATAAGGTAGCAAAACTGACTCGAGGCGGTTCTGGATCAACAGCCTCATTAGCAACCTGACTTCGTCCATTATCAGTTGATGAACTGCCTCTGCCTCTGCCTCTTCTCCTAGAACTCATATTGGTAACCTGGAAAGGTACCCAAATAAATTTAGATATGTATATAAGTATATAAAAATACAAGTACGCACTCTCACGATAAATACTTTTACAAAGCCTAGGTATTCACTCAACCTAGTGCTCTGATACCAACTGTGACGACCCGCCTTTCTAACCTCAGAAAGACGCATCATCGTTAAGAAAGAAATAGGTAGAAATAGAAAGAAAGAAGAAAGAACAACACAATATCAGAATCTCACAGCGGAATGGAACAAAATATAATACATCATATAACTGTATATAGTTTACATATCAGCAGAGTCACATAACATCATATACATACGACTGTTATACATATACATATCAGTCACTACATCCCAAAATACATCACATACACAAATTACTGCAGCGGACAAAATATATAAATACGCCTGGACTCCTGCTCCAAGCTCCTCCAAATATCAGAAATCCAAGACCTGACTACTCGGCTACTCATAAAAATTTGAGTACCCGAGAGTTTAAGAAAAACAGAATAAACTCCGGGTCAGACATGGGTCTGGTATGAGTAAACGGTTTAAAATTGTTTAACTTTGAAAACATTTTTAAATAAAGGTATCACGTAAGACTTCCCACAAATAAATACGGGTAAGTTTTTACCTTACGCTAACCAAAACATTTTATAGGAAATCCAGTGATATTATAATAGTGTCTAGGGTTTTCAAGTAAATAAGAAATAGCCGAAATTGTTACATTCATTAAATTCCAGCATACTAGGTTTACAATCAAAACCGTAAGGTCACGTAGGGAAATTGGATTTCCATCAATGGCTGGGCTACTGGGGTACCGCCCGTCACAGTACCTGGCCTAGATCAGAGTACCGAGGACCCACCCTAAGTCCCCTGCAACACAAGGCCGGAACCATTCCTTACTGAACAGTTCCAAATAAGATAACCCCGCAGTTGTGGCCAACAACTGCCCACACAGCCGAAATATAAAGGGACATCTAGACAGGGGTATATCCTACTCTCAAGTGGGAGCTACCCACGAAGCCTTGCTGCACCTCCCCTGTTTTAGCCATTCCCGGTTGATGAGGCTTGAGGTCACGATTACCTTTATAGAACTCATCACTTAGAATGTTCATCGTCCGCCTGACGATGTGCTGAAAACATTCAATCCATACAAGTTCGTTCCGGGTTCGAACGAAACCGAAGGCATTATCTCGTTACACTCGTTTTGGAATCACCCTCAGAGTTAACGACGATAACCCTTGCAAAAACATCATCTCGATCTTCACTTGATAAGTTACGACCTATCGTTTAATTTGGATCGATGTGGTTTTCGGAAAATCAAAACTGATTATTCCGATCCCGGTCTCATCAGATCCAAACGTGTCTTTTAAGGCCAAGTTGTCTATTTAACTTAACAATTCAATTTTATATAATATCAATCACAGATAATCATATACAGAATCAGAACAGGTATGTCACAAAGCAATATCACAGGAAGCTATCACAATTCAGATATTTCAAGGTTACTCGACAATTTATCAAAATAAAAATCAATTTATATTGATCCACTATTTGATAATTTAATTATTAATTTATTTAATAATTTATTTCAAATATCTCGTTGATCATTTTGTAATTCTCTAACATAAATTTGGTCATCTTATTAAATATCGCTTAATGATTTCCGTATTCCTTACTTATCGATCAACTCTATATTTATAGATTATTTTGGTTAATTACCGTTTCCCATTTGTTATCATTTCTACTAGCTTACAATATAATTCATTTAAATATCATTTATCGTACATTTTCAATCATCTTTAATATTTTAAAATAATTAGATTTTAATAAATTTAAATAGCTTGGAATAATTTCAAAGACTTAAGTATTAAACAAGTTTTATTGTTAACTTAAATAATTTTCTAAATTAGAGGAATTGCTAAGGTTTACATATTTAAAATATGAGCTAAATAATCAACTCATCTTTAAGCTCAACTTGATTACCAAAATTTATAAAGTCTACAGGGTTCAAACTGGAAGAAATTTGTTCACTTAAAAATAATTGCGGGTGGAAAAAAGAAACTCGTGCCTACCCTTATAAAAACTCGAGTGTTGCTCGAGTAATTCACGGAAAACCCCGAGACCTTTCTCTGTTTCACGCGTCCTTCTTCATTTCTCTCCCTGTCCCTTTCTTCTCAAATCGACAAACTTGTCTAAGAAACTCACGCACCAGTTTTCCCGAGCATCTCTCTTTCTCCTTCGAGTTTCACTCGAGACAAACCCATGAAAACTCGAGTATCACTCGAGACAGAACCCAGTTGTTCGCTGCTACCCATCTGAGTCTCAACTGTGCACGCGTGCACGGTGCACCACTCCTCGACCAACACTGGCCATCCCCTCGATCACTGGCGAGTCCAAAACGACCATCCCTACACGATCGTTCCCCCAGTCCAACGAAAAATGCTCAAATCAAAGTCGACATTCCCAGTCGAAAACTGAAACATTCAAGTTCACCAAAAATTGCCTCGTCACGGCCATCTCGTCCACCGGAGTGTCTACACTTCCGGTTACAACTCCGACAACCTCATTTCTTCCATCCCCCAGAAGGCGATAGCACTCGATCCTCCAGAGGCTTCGCAGTGGCCTCGATTCCAGACTTGACCCAAACACAGTCTAAAACCCTACATTCGATCAATTCTCAAAACCCATGCATTCGAAAATATTCCTTTCATTTTTCCCGTATTACTACGTTCCCAAACTTGCCTCTCATCAAATTCCAGAATTTAAATTTGTTTGGATCATCTGATATTGGCAAAAATGCCTCTATGCTTCACGTTCGAACTGCACCTTGAATACTTGCTTAAAAATCTTCATTTTTATTTTAAAAATCCTACCTTTCGAAGTCGATTCAAATTATAAAATTTAATCTCAGATTCGAATTACTCGAATTTTATCAAAATTTAGCATATCTTCTGTAAAACAGGTTTAAAAACTTGATTTATAGTTGGAACTACTCACTTTGTTTAAATCACAGTCTATAATGTTTGAGTGGTAATATCTAAAAGTTGATCCCTACTAAACTTTGTAACTACAGGCAGATCAAACAATATACAGAGCAGTGTATATATATATGCACATCATTAGATTCAAACTGGACTATGCACAAACCAGATTTTATATGCATCTTAATCTAGTTTAACAACTAAATCTTTGAAATTATTGTTTACTCACCAGAATAGAATATTGAACAGAGGAACAAAATTTCAGATGATCACAGGCAGGCTTGTTCTTTGTTTCCTAGTTTCCAGTTTTGAAGTTTCCCAGTCTTCAAGATGATTGCAATACTTGATTTCCAGTTTACTTTTGATTTAAGTTATATCTTGTTCAGGTTGTAGCTCCTATCTTATTTTCTTTTCTTCAGTTTTAAGTGATGAACGCAAAAATGAAATATGAAATGATCTGGTACAAGAAGGTAGGCAGGCTGGAAATGTAAACAAGATTTTTTTGTACTTGAAAAAGAAAATGTCCAGAGATTTTTATCAAAATTTGTAGGCTGATAAGAGAAGAATAGTGGCTTCATTTATTATGTTTGTCAATATGTAATTTATCACTTGTACTATATATTTATATTTTATAAATTTGTGTAGCCGGCTTGTATTACAAGCTTAAAATGTGCAACTTTCTCTTTCTTTTACATGGTGCAGCCTTACCTTGCTTTATTGACTTTATACTTAGCAATTTATATTTTTATTTTATTCATTCTTTTTCTAGTGTAACCTGCTTTGTTATGTTCACTTAACACTTAGCATTTTATTTGTAGGCTGGTTTGGGGAGATGTTTACATTCTACTATGTATCTTATACGAGCACTTGGGAGCAGCTGGTTTATGTATATAAGTATTTAACTTATTTAAATTATTATTGCAATGTTCACAGGTTGTTAAAAATATTTGTTTTAAATTTTGTTTGATTCATAGCTTATTCTTGTGTTTGTATTGTATAAATATATTCTACAGGTTATCTTTGTTTTGTTTATTTTATACTTGTATTACTTACATATTCAAATGATAATAAGTGTTTACTTTTATTTTATAATTACAATTTGATTTATACTTACGATTTAATTTATTGGTAGAAGATGATTCACTTAATATTCGTTTAACGATAGTTTATTTGTAATGTTATTTATTTATCCATACATGTTATATTTATTTTTGTTAATTAATTTGTAAGATGTATTTCATTTTATACTTTATTAAATATTATAGTCTACTTATTTTTATGTACTCGTATTATATTTAAATTTAGATTTTATATTTATTAAAATATATTGCCCAAAATTACGGGTCGTTACAAATATCTTATAAAACTAATATTTTGCTGACCTAAACTCATATATAACAGAGGCCCAGTTAGATCCTATATATACTATAAAATGTTATACACAAAATAAACTAACATATAAAACAAGTCTGAATACCTACCTTCCATATAAATAGACTTGGATAATATAAAATTTACACAGCATATAAATCTTATATAGACTACATATAATATTATACACTAATAAACCAATACATGCAAATCAAGCTAGGACAAAATCGAACAGAGCAAGACCACTGAAACCAAAGTACATATATATTGATCATTTATATAAACTAATACATATCCCTGATACTGTAATAATATGCGACTAAACAGTAATTGACAATTTCAAAATCTAAGTATGCTATATCTCCGAATCACGATTTATATATATCTATACACTATTACAAAATAAGTATATACATACATCTAACCGTAAAACTAATGCATATAAGCACTTGACATATTACTTATAATAGACAAAACTTAAACAGAGGTATATATATACTATAACTAAACATTTTAATACACTCACAGGCTATGAACTGTTCAACATATATATAATCAACATCACTATATTTTAAAATTTTGTACTATAAGTCATATATGCGGTACAACCTAATATTGACATATATTATATTATAAACAATACATTACCTAAATAACAGTTTTGGAAGCAATTTATAATCATAATATAGTATAATTTACATAAACTATTACACTAAAAGTAAAATCTACTTTAAACATACGTTAAAATTTTTAAAATAAAACTCAAATGCAAGCAGTGCTTTAACAAAACATATATACACACCTTAATATATAAAATAGATATAAAGCTTCAAACCAATTGCTCAGATGAATATATATCTATGCAAACAACTGCATATAAAAAGGATGAAGGAAAACTGCTGAGGAAAGGAGAGAAGTGGGGCTCGGCCGGTGATTTCCTGAGCTCAGGCCGAGGTGGTGGTCGGAAAAATGGTGGCTCGGGTTGTGACATGTGAGGGGAAAGGCGATGCTCGTGGGTGGTGGCGGCAGGTCGGTCGGGTGTGTGTGGCTTGGGATGGTCGGTGAAGAGAGCGGAGATGCGATGTCGATTGAACGAACGAGCAAAGAGGAAAGGAGGAGTAGATCTGAAAACAAAAAGCAAGAGAAAAAATGAACCGTTGCCATTTATACTAAACGTATAATTTTTTTTTACGTTTTATATACATTGAAATGACAGAATTAAAGGTAGAGAGCGGACAATGGGATGTAGAGGATAGTAACAGTCTCCCTTAGATTCAGCTGAAAATAATTAAAGCAATTTATTACATTGCTTGGCTGCACGGTTCAAAGTTTGGAAAACAAGAAAGCTAAAGGTTGCAAATATATGGTACCGATACAACGAACATTTTATTGTTTCCGTCGCGTACCGTATTTCAAAATACGGAAAGAAATATACCGTTGAGATCAGCACGACGAGACAATCAAAACGGTATATAGATACTAGTGGTGCGATCATCCAATCAAAAGTCGATAATCGGTACCGAAAATTGCTGTTATTTTGAAGGGAAAAATCCAAATGGAGCTAGAAACGTCCGAATTTCACGAAACGAATTTCGCAATCTGATTCAGAGTGTTCTAAATAAATTTTCTCATGTTGACATATTTAGGTTTCGGAACACTTTTAAATTCAACTATTATTAACCGATTTAAATTGAAATAAAATTTCACAAGAAAATAAACTTCAATATTATCAGATAAAAATTTACCAGTTGCTATGTTTAAATAGACGTATTCCAAATAATAAATTTTTAAATTCCAAATTTGATTGTTTAAAATTTCACAAAATTTCAATTAATTAAATAAAAAAATCACTAAAATTTTGGGTCGTTACACAGGTATTATTAGAATACAAAGATAGGACCAAAATGGTTTAAGGGAAACAACACCAAAGGATCTAAAACAAATCTTAAGGATGGGTGATAAAAATGCTCTCTTAAGCATAACTAATTCTAGGGCTCTTCTCACCCTATCTCTAATGAGTTGTACCCCAATCAGGCTAAGGTGTTTGCTCAACCGATGCTCTAATACCAACTGAGACGATCCATCTTTCTGAACCCTAGGAACGACACTTAATACATCCACGATATTCGTATGCCATTTCCCTAGCATCTGAAAGAAGAATTGTCGTGGGGTAAAAATAAAGAACAGAATAGAGAATCTCACAATGAAATTGTTAAATAACACATTATAGTAATATAGTATATAAGTTTACTCCCAAACTTGGAGTTATCAGAGTTACATAAGTACTACAATCAACTTAGGCAGTTATAACAATCTGCCTTTACATATGCTGAGACAAAATACACTTACAAAAACTAATATATAGCGGAATAGATAGCTAAGTAGATAGAGCTTCCCGCTCGGACGCCGTCTTCAAAAGGGCCCACAAAAGACCTGCTACTCTCGGACTACTCAAATATAAATGAGTACCCGAGAGTTTAGAAAAAAAACAACCCGGTTCAGACAATATGTCTGGTATGAGTAAAACTCTAAACAATAAGTGTAATTATACAACAGCATGTGAGACCACGCCGCCAAACACGGAACGAGTTTTCTATCACAAGAATAGCATCCAAATGTAAAGAATGGATGCAAATAATTAACATCACGAAGAGTATTATACTCTTCCCAATGCAATTAAGGGTAACAAATTTGAAGGTTCGAATCAACAAGGAAAGGAAATTTACCAACAATGACTAGGAGGTGCACACCCCTTACCGAAAGTATACCTCGAGAATATATACTTGAGAACTCCAATGGCTCTTGAAAACCTCCAAGCCGAATCCCGCCAACTATTATCGAGAATCCGAGTACTTTACATCTCAATGTGCACAACCGAATCCAATCTAGAGTAGGTGTGAAAATACCCTAATGGAAGCAACCCCACATAGCTTGGCCCTCACTCGCTCTTTGGGTTTAGTCATTTTCGATAAAGGATAACAAAGCTCAAATGAGCAACACATCATCTTAAAATGATGAAAAACAAAGAAGGCTGAGGTAATCGATAGTCGACAATCCGACTATTGAAGATAACAAAATGATCGTATATGGACAGTAAACCTCATATTCCTACCACTACTCATCGATTTCAAACTTGTACTATTTCTTGGTTAAAAATGAAGTCGGGCAAGTGAAGGTAGTGTTACCTCTAGGCATTGCCTTGACGACAATTTTAACTTTCAAGACAGTGACAAGTTTCCATACCTCGACGTTTAGTGCCAAGAGTATGACTAAATTCTTTCCATATAAGCAATGTCGTTTATATAAACTTCTTTTCCATAACCGAATCGAAATTTTACTTTTAAAACCACATTCGTGCTTGGGCTTCTCATTACAAGTTTTTAACTTTAAACAACTTTGTAAAAATGGTTTATTAACTTTAAAACACCATTATCAAAAAGATTTAATCACTTAAAACATCCTTATTAAATTGTTGATTATCTTTAATTAATATTAATAAGAATAATTAATTATCCTTAAACTTCGTTAATTATTTTGATTAATTAACTTTGAATACCAATAATTAAAAAGGGTTCATCACTCTAAAACATCATTAATTAAAATAATTAAATAATTTTAAATCTCATTAATTAAGTTGATTAATTAATTTTAAAACACCATTTATTATAAAGAATAACTAATTTGAAATATCATTAATGGAAAAGATTAATTAAATTGAAACTAATTAATCAACTTTAAAATTAATTAATTAAAAATGTTTTATTAATTTTTAAACACCATTAGTTAAAATGATTAACTAACTTTAATCTATTATTATTTAAGAGATTAATTAAACTTAGTCATCATCAGATAAAATGGTTAATTAATTTTAAACATCATTAACAAAGTAATTAATTAAATTCAAAACACATCATTAACAAGTTAATTAATTAACCTTAATTTTTATTAATTAATTAAATATTTAAAAATATTTATTAAAATAATTAATTACATTTGAAATCATCATTATTCAACAACTTTATTAACTACTAACACAAACCCAAGCTCGAGAAAGAAATCAAAGGTTTCGATAAGGATATGTTTGTCGAAAGTGCAGATATAGCGATGGTCGCTATACAAACACTTCGACAACTAATTTCATGTCACTTTATTTCCATCCGTACATCATATAACATTAGCAAACATAATAAAAGGTATTAAACTATCATACAACATGTAGAGAACAGTTATTAACAATATCACTAACATTTACTACTAACACCCAAAAATTGCTTACTAACTTGGTTACTAAACTATCAAGGTGACAAATTTTCGAAGAATAATCCAAACTAACACCCATCACATTGTAATACATGCACAACAAGCTATTAGAAACTAGTATATAAACAATATCGAAGATTTAAAAGGTTAGGATTTTGAAGGTGAGATTTTTACTCACAAAAAGGTTTGCAAATTCAACTCTATCTTTCAAACTTGAACACGATCAAGAGCTTTGCCTTTACTTTGGAAAATGGTACTTTGGTGGGCTTAAGTGGACAATATGGTTCGGCCTATATTGAAGTAGGCCCGGCCAAGCAAGTGAAGAGGTGGATATAGGTTTAGTTTGTTAAGTTAGGTGATGTAGAGAGTAAAGATGGATGTGGTATTGATCTTTTTACTTAAGGAAGAGATGGAAGTTTAGATCTTTAACACTTTGAAATAACAATGGAAGCAATGGGAATTCTCTTAAGAGCTTAAGGAAAGGTTTTAGAAAGTGAAGAGTGAATGGAAAATGAGAAATTAAATTAGGAATTTGCTTATATACAAAGTGGATAAATGAAATTACCAAAATGCCCCTCATCGTTTACCCTCCACAACATTATGCCACCCCACCATACCACCTCACTCTTGTCTCCCCTTCCCATATTTCGAAATATACATGTCCTCATTCACCATTTTCAAAGCCAACATGAATTAATGCATATATATACTACGTGGCCAAAATATCAAATCATGTCTTAACATGTTTTATTTGATGTGACATTTTCTTTTTCATTAAACTTTTTATTTTAAATCTTATATACTTAAGTATATACACCTAAATATACACCATAATATCCTAATTGAATGTGAATATATTAACACTATGGTTCACAATGTTTTTGACAACTTTTAGCCAATGACAAGTCGAAAATTCGAAAAAAAAATTCCGGTCACATTTTCGATTTTTCTTCGAACTAAATATTTTTGCGAACAAATTCAAAATACTTTTTCGCCATCATTATTTATAATAAGAAAGAGTTTTATTTTTATTATAAAATCTACTATGTTGAATATTTAAAATTAATTAAACATTCACAAATTAAAGCAGTGAAATTCCAAGTCATTATATTATCGTTTCTGGTGAGTGTGTGGCACGCGTGATAGAGGGTTCTCACACTGGTGAACGTGTAACGAAGCATTTTCTCTTACTCCTAAATGTCCCTTTATATGTTGGTGTATAGTTGAGAGGCAGGCCGTAAAATCAGATACAAGGTTACCATTTGTAGTCACCACCTGAAAATGGGTGAGCTATTACATATGGTATTATAGGTGAAGGTCAAGCGAGAACCTTGGCTTTGGTGGGGTATAACTCATTAAGAGATAGGGTAATGGAATGCCCTAGCATGAGTTGAGTGTATTACACATATGAGTGAGTATTTGTATTTGTTATAAACCTATGCCTTAAAGGTAATTCTAATTGCAAAAATTAAAGATCTTATATAAGGTAACTTATATAAGTATGAATTATTAAAGTATAGTTCAACTAAGTAGGGATTAATGATGTTCATTCGTTATCCCTCATTAATTAGTTTAGCCGTGCTTAGCCAATTTATGAGTATTGCTATCCTTTGTAGAATGATTTGACATGCTTGACCAGTTTATGAGCGTCATTATCATTTGTAGCATTATTATCTTAATATTTCTCAGCCGGTTTACAAGCATTGTTATCACATGTTGATTGATTAGTTATGCTCGGTCAGTTTATGAGCATTGACTATTATTTATTGATTGTTGATCTGTGCTCGACTAGTTTATGAGCAGTTTTACCTTATACTACATCGGTTGGGTAGACAGTATTTGTAGATGCATTCTAACGAACACCTTGTGAATTGAGTTTCACACTTTGACTATAAGGCGTCTGGTGACAATGTTGGGTTAAAGGTTAACTTTAATAAAGGAAGTTTATTTGGATCTAAAGAGAAGATAAGATATTTTATAAAATAAACATTTGTGAAAAGATTTTATATTAGAAAATGATTTTATATAAGTATGGTTTATAAAATATGGTTTATAAACAAATAGGTTTTAAATGGATATTTTGAGAACTTGAATCCCGGTGCCTTTGACAATGTTTTTCAAAATTTTGGAGGAAAATAATAATAGTATCATTTGAAAGTAAATATTTGGAAAATTGGTTTATGAATTGAGATCATGGTACTTAGTAATTATTTACAAAGTATTTGATACCGCTTTGAAGTGATTTTTGGTTAAGTCCGAAAGACATGATTTGGATGTAATAACTCACTTGTGTCACTTAAAAATAATTCTGATGATGACTACAGTATCATCGGCATTTATTTTCGGGTTCAAAGTGGGGAATGCTACAAGAGCAGTTTGATACAAAGTTTTTTTGGTAAAATAGATTTTGATTTAATCATGAAAGTATGATTGATATACGAAAGATATATGTATATATTATTATCTCAACTAATTTGATATAAAACCTGGTGTTTAGTTCTAAAGTTTTTCTTTAAAAGGAATTTGACATGAACTTTTTGGTGTAGAAAAGTTTTATATGTTTACTATGAAGGGGGGCCAAGTGGTAGTGGCATCGTCCGGAATAAATGATGAAACATTTTCATGTTTTTCCCTTTTGGGCAAAGTGTGTTTAATAGAAAAGTGAAACTTTGTTAAATTACTTTATGGACAAATGTATCATATGCATTAAGACATTATGGTATGTTTATCATGTTTGATGTATTTGTTTGGTAGCTTTCATTTGTTAAAACAAAATGGAATTTTCGGCAATTTTGGACAGTCGGAAACTTCTAGATTATTATAGAACTTGGAGTTAAGTGTTTAAAAAAAAATAAAGTTGAGTTTTTGCAACTATTGAATCGAGAAGGTAAAAGTTAAAACTGGTTTTGAAATTGTTGAACATACTTGTTAAGTAAAAAAAACTTTGATGTTTGTATATACTCTTAGGATGTAGTGGAGAATTATACGAGCATGAAATGAAGTTAGAAAATGTTTATAACCTTGAAGTTGCGTTTTATGAAATGGTTCATAAATAGTTTTAGTAATGAATTATATACTATTTGGATAAATGAGTCTGGTTAAAAAGGAATTGGTATAGTTAAGAAACCAATAAGATAAATGCATACGTTTTACATAGATTGTTTTATTCGCAAGATTGTTCTTGATCCAGTATTCGAGTACATGATTTCTAGGTGATTAACAACGTTTCGAATAAGGATTTTTCACTAGATTCTTGACCGCAAACACTTGATACAGATTCTTGATATGATTTAAAAGTTTTCTATCATAGTATAAAGGTATGTAAGGAGAACAGAGAATTCTGATCAAGGAACCCGATTGAAGTTCACACTAGAGTGGTCAAGTGATCTATACTAGTTTAGAAGTGAAATTATATGATTGAGCAAGTGATCAGATTTGATATTGCGTACGGATGATCCATGTACATCGTACGGGCTTTAGCATATGCATATTATGTTTTGTTGGCTTATGGAGAGTTTAGATGATGACTCTTCGATTTGTTATGAGGTAGCATGAATGGTCGATTAAGTAATAACCTGAGGCCATTGAGCGTAAGGTGCGCTTAGTAGATTGTTTACCGTCCTTGTGCGATAAGAGGATTATGAACTTAGGAAAACTGTGAGATTTGTTTGCTATTAATTTAGAATACCTTTAAGTATTTCTATATGGTTGTTTCTTTGGTTTCTTGCGTTGGAATTTCGAGGGAAAAATATTCTAAGTTGGGTGGGATGTAATGACCCGAAATTTCGAACACTTCGTATTTAAATATCTGAATTATTTAAATATTTAAATCTTGGATTAAATGTTATTAAAGTGATTTAATAAGCTTGCTAACCCCCTTTTTACATCATAAGTAAGGATGGTAACCTTGTTTTGGAAAAATATTTACAAAATAGTTACTTTGATGAAATATCAATAATGTGATCGAAAAACATTTTATCGATAAACAACTTTTTATTCGTTAGAAGTTGTTCAAACTTTTTTTACATACACTTATTTACTTATGAGAACAGTAAAATGAAATAAAAATATTTTTCCATTTATGGAAAATAACTTTTTGGATGATGTCATAGAAGATATTTTGTGTGTAAGGGCTAAAGGGTAATTTTGCTTAAGATATTTTCATGTAAAGTGAAAGGAGCATGCAAGGCATATGGGAGGGGACCTTGGCCACGTAAAGGGAAGGCTAAGGCATGGTTAAACACTCCATAACTTTCCAAAGCTTTAAAATATCAAAAAGAACAAAAATGATAGAAGTGATTAGCACTAATCTACGTCGATCTTCACTAACCTTTCTCTAATTAGTTCAAAACTTCTCCAAACTCCACCGAACTTTCACCAATGCTTTAGAACACACTAGGAAGCATGGATCTAAAGTCAAAGTGGAAGAAAGATGAGAAAATAGTGGGATCTTGTTAAGGTCGTGAGCAAACGAGGAAGAGGAGAGCATGGTTTTGTGATTTTGGTGCTAAAGGTTGGATCTTTAGGCTTTTGGAGACGGTAGGAAGTGGTTCTTGGATTCTTATGTGTTTGGGCTTGTTGTAGGCTTGGATTTGGGTGAGTTTCTCACTATCTTGTATGTATATATTGTGTATATATGTATGTGTGTGCAAATATAAAGTTAAAGTAAGTATTAACTAAGTAAAGTTACAACTTTGGCCCATCTTGCTTTTGAAAGAAAATGACAACTTTTTATTGTATAACATCACTTATATTATCCTATTAAACATGTGGTCTGGCCTTAACATGATTTTTAAATGGTTGTATGGATTGTTTGTTGAATTGAAGTATGTTTGAAAGTGTTTGAACCGATAATAGTCGTCATATGTGCACTTCGATATCCCTTAACTTTAACTTGTGTAAATGGATCATTTACGATCTTAACTTGGGATTATTATCTTTGGTTGTTCTTTACAAATATTTTGGTGTGTTGGACAGTAAAGAATTTGTTTGGAAAGTTATAGAAATTGTGAACCAAAGTTGTGAAAGTTAGAAGCGAAAAGGTCGCCATGGATGCACTTTGAAAATGCCTTGTGTTCGATGATTTTTAAAATCAAATTTGAGAGATATCCTTAGGGATTCTTTGAATTTTTAATAAGTAATATAAGTGTAATTATTACTGGAAAAATATGGAATTTTAAATCATTCCTTAACTTGTGAAACAAAGTTGCAAAATGTTGTAGCGAGAAGAAGATCGTTATATGAGCACTTTGAAATACCCTGTTTTTGGAAATTTGTATAATTAATTTGAAAGACATCATTCAGGGTTTCTTTGCATTTTTAATAGTTATTATATGTGTACTTATTACTGGAATAAAACCAGAGTTTAAAAGGTTTTGGAACTGGTCAAACAAAGTGGCTAAAATTAGGGCAAAAAGGTGGTTATAAATACACTTCGTAAATATACCTTGTTTTCGGGAATTTTTCTAAATAAATTGAAAGATATCTTTAGTGGTTCCTTCCATGGCTTTTAAATATCCTAAGGGTAGTACTTACTTTATAAATTTCAAGTCTTGAGTCATTTGCTTAAGTAGTCAAAACCGGTCACAAATATTGTGCTTTTCAATGTTGTTTTTTAACAAGGACTTTTAACAGCATTTATAAATATTGTAGTAAGTTGCTTATAGTTTTAGTGTTTAAAAATGATATATAAATTTGGTATTTTGCTCTAATCTTTTGAATTATGACTTCTAACACATTTTGCAGTATTTTAAAGTTGGTTTGAAGTTTAAATATATAAATGTATCTTAGAGTGATGTTTGTACTGTCTTTTGATATTATCTGTTATCCTTCCGCTGTGAGATTTTAATTTTGCGTTCTCTTCCATTTTGTTCTATTTCTTTTTATTTTATTTTACCCTAACAATCTATCTTTTCGACACTTGGATGCTCTACACATGAATACCATGGATGTATTAGTGCCCACATCCTAGGGTCAAAATGGCAGCGCATCACACAATGTAATAATTTTGTGATTAAATCCAAATTAACTTAAGCACATTGAATGAAGAATTTATTATGCGAGTTTCAAAAATTAAAATTTATTATTATTCTTATTAGTTTTTCTCACTATATTTCAATTGCATTAATCTATCTCTTAAAGACACATTCACGGTCGATGGACCATATCCTCTTGGGTACAACTACTAAAATCATATTTTGATAACCTATTTGGAATACTTTTGAATTTGTGCATCATACCATATGGAATAGTCGGTACTATTAATGGTCTAATTAACAATCGAGGATTATCTATTCTCGACATTGACAAGAAACTCATAGTGTCTCTTTAATGTGCAAGAATACTTAATGGAAACTTTAACACATTGTGTTCCTTTAGGTTAGGTTAATTTCATTTCATCCCTCGTAGACAGTTTTATTCTTGAATCGTATCCAAATCCATATTAATACCAATAATTTTTAAATAAAATTCCTTCACTATGAAGTTGATATTTCTTGAAAAAATTGTTTCTCAGTGCAACGGAATATGTATTCATAAATGCTTTATGAATCGCCTTATATATAAGACTGATTTGGTTTTTAGTTTACAAAACTTATATTAAAAATATAAATAGGTCATCCAATGACAATCGTTACAAAATTTCTTTTGGGATGATTCGTGCAAGATCCCTCACGTACAATTATTACGTGTAGTCTTTCGACTCGAACAACCTACCAACTCCTCGGACTAGGATATGTTAGGATTCTTATAAACACTTATCTTGTATAATTTTCTAAATTATTATTTAGATGAAATTAATTTTAACTTCGTGTACTACTCTTAAGTATACGATCTTATAGAAAGCAGTTAACTCAACTTCACTCACAATTAATCATACTTTGTTCAATAAAGTTCGATTACTCTTTATCGATACATCATTATGTATCATAGGGAGGAGTGGCTATTGAGATTGAATCCTTATTCATTTTTAGGTACGTTCGGAACTCTTTCCAATATACACGCCTATTCAATCAAATCGAATCAATTTTATTTTCTATTGCATATTATTTTATTTACTTTTGTTTTATACTCTATGAGCTTATCATAGACATACTACATATTATCAAATACAAATGTCCATGTTGGTGATAACTCCTTGCTGAATATAACGAATTATGTAGAATAATTTTCATATTAATAGACTTGTGATTGCATACATCTATATGTATCAATCCGAAGAGTTCATCAACTCTTATCACACTCTCACTGAATGGGTGCTTTGCCCTTAATTATTTGAGATATAATTAACTAGTACCATATGATTCGTAATCGTATAAACAAATTATTTCTCAAAACTACAGCTTAGTCTAAAATTCAAAAATAATTTCATATACTTATGCATTTTCCAAGGCATCACATTTGTTATGAAAATAAATACCATGTTATAGTTTTATTTTTATAAAAAATACTTATAATATTCATACTGAAATAAAACTATGTCTGTTTTTCAATCAACATTGAAAGGCAATTATTATTTCATAAATAATGTTTGGTATTTTTATGAAAACAATTTTCGTAATTTAATGCAACTATAAGTGTTATATGACATTCTTCCACTATTTCTGCCATTACTATAATAGCATATGAAATATGAAGCTCCATTCAACACTTAGCAGAGGCTATTTATTTTATTTATTGTAACCGGTTTACAGTCGAGAATTTTCAGATCAAATGTCTTAAATTCAAATAAATAAATTCATAGAACACAATTTTCTATGTGAATTCACATTTTGGAACTCATTCAAATTTCAAGTATCTATTATTATTTTACAATTCTTGTTTCCAATATTTCTTTATGACGTAGAAGTGCCCATTCACTCTCTTCATCCCAGCCGTGCCTTAAGTTACATCTACTCATGTACGGTCACTTTCCTTACTAAATGGTTGAACCATTCAAAGGATACTCTTACTACAATATCGTAAAGAGCTTTTCACAAAAGTGCATTCAGTCATCCTTAACATTTAAATATATCAAATATGTTGCACTTTACGTAAAGTAATCAAACTGACATTCTAGTGATCGATTATTGTACATATCTTGTATTTTTTGGTCTAGTATTACATTTAATCACAAAAAGATCATTATTGCAATCAATCATATTGAATACACAGTCTCACACTACAGTTTACTTGCTTATTTCGAATGAACTAATTTCATCAAGGTTTCGTACATTACGAACTATGATCGTTCACTATATGACATTTATATATGATCGTATATGGACCAAATATCCATATTCTTGTATTGCTTTTAGAATTCGGAACTCATAGAAGACAATACACGGTCTCGGACAAACAAACATGTAAGTGACCAAGTTATGAACATATTTAGTTGTTGTATAATTAGGCACTTGCATGGGTTAACATGCAAAAAATATTTATCGGTAAGTATGTTTTATATTTCTATTTTTAAAAATTAATTCAGTTCATTTGTATATTTTAATTGATATACATTTTATCAATTTTATTAATTCCACAAATTTATCAATGTGCAGCAGATGTTCTTATGATATTAGAAAGGTTAAATGTTACCATTTCATTTTCCAAATAAGGCTCCCATTAGATTTTTATGTTTTTCAAAACTCTAAGACAAAACTTAGAAGTCTTTTGACATCACTAACGAGTGTTATGACTCGTTTGTCTTGGCATTTTGACCTTGAGTTTGCTCAACAAGTCATAGCCCCACAAACGATGGATAACTCTTTATCTATTGTATCATTTTCAACTCCTAACCTGTGGTTCCTTGTCCTAATCTCATGTCGACCTTGAGTTTCCTCAACAAATCAAAGAGATTATTTACTCATACCTACCATTTCACGATAGCGAATGTATAGTATATGTACATTGAGTTTGCTCAACAAATACATATAGTTATCTTAACTCGTCTGTTCAATATATTACTAATACTACACAGTACATCTCTAGCTTAAGTTTTCTCAACCACCAGAGATTATGCAAGTAATTTACTAATATATAAATGGTAGAGGACATCATTTATACTAAAGATTCATAATCTTTAATATATTTAATTGAGTGATCTAGACATATGAAATAATGTATTTCTTTATACCCTCGCGATTCAAGTGTCAGACATACCAAAAATCACGGTATACGTACCATACGTATGTAGTTATTCCTTAAGTCTAATTGGGTTTCTCACTGTTCCACCTTTAATTTATAAATTCATATTATACAAGTCTTAATTATAACTCATATAGTTTAATTAACTTATATAATAGTCTTAATATAACATTATGTTAATTAAATATTATTTAATTAATTTAATTAATTTAATTAATTAACATTTTAATTAATTTTATTTTATTCACTTTAAGCATTTTAAATTGAATATGTGTAATGTGACATTTATAGTAATACACATATAACTTATATATATGTTATATTATTTATTATTAACATTTAATTAAAATAGCTAATTAAAGCAATTTTAATTAATTATAATTAATTTTGAAAATTAGACACGCACACACACATATATGTATATATATATATATATTAACTAACATCCTAAGATAATGTTACATATATCAATATATATATATATGTTATTTAATTTCATTAATTAACTTTTAATTAATTATTCAATTTATTTAATCTAATTAATTAATAATAATTTTTGAAAATAATTATTTTATTTTTGAAACAATTTTGAAAATTATTTTATCATTTATAAAATCATTACTTATTTTAAATTTAACCTTTAAATTTAAAATATTATTTTTATTTATTTTAAATTTAACTTTTTAAATTTAAAATTTTGTTTTAATTTGAAAACAGGTTTTGAAGCCCAAGGCCCAAATCAATTTGGGCTTTTATATTGGGAATAAACTTTGGGCTTACCTCATCTTTTCGAGCCAGGCTAGTAGCCAGGTAGGACAGAGTACTTGATTATCCAAACCCAACCTTAGACACTACTTATCTAGACACCTTACTATATTGATAAACTTTATTAAGTTATCTCTAATACTACTAATTTAGACAACATAGACGATTTGGCTATGATCCCATTGTTGGAATTGGGTCAACCTGGAGTTGGGTAAATGGATAAATTTCAAACAAATCTTCCATTTGGATCTTATTGAGCCTATAAAGTCTAAGTTTATTTAGTTTTATCTAAATTTATTTCAAATAAAATCAATATTTAATTTAATTTTATAAATAAGGTTTTATTTGTAGTTAATTCTATATTATATTATATTATATATGTTTAATATACACATATATATGTACATGCACGTGTAACATAATAAGGTGTCACGGTTTGACATGCCCGTGTATAGATGCTGAGATTTACACCGCAATAGACATATTAGCCCTTCCGTATATATGTTGTTGTCTAATTATACACACACACATGTGTAAATAAATAATATAATATAAACAAATTAATTAATATATATATGTATAATTGTTTATATTATGAAGTACTACTTATAAATATAATATATACAATAGACTTATATATATATATATAATTGTATTACAAAATATTTTGAATATAAGTATACAAAGTGTTTTTGAATAAATATATATAACACTATATATAATTTGAATTATATATAGATATACATTAAATGAAATTTCAAATATTATATATATATAATGTGGAAATTAAAATATATACTTGAAAATATATTATAATGTAAATAATAATAAAATATATGTATACATACAATAAATGCTTTCGGCTTGAAAAAAATTATTTTTTTGGTTTAAACTTATTAAACAATTTGAAAAAGGCTTTTTAAATCCATATGGATTAAATTAAAATAATAATTATTTTTATAATTTTCGAAAATAAAATGATAGCATATCTTGTATTAAAATTATGCACTTACATTCTACATTTTTTATAAATAAATATACATGTATTTACTATTTGTATAAATTAATTTTAAATTAAATATGTATATAAAATATAAAATGTGAATTATATATATAATGTTTTTTTATTTCTGAAATCTTATATGAATAAATAAAATTTTATGAAATATTGAATATACTTAATATAATATAGTTTCTTCTGAAATTGGGTTTTAATTAAATAAAAATATTTAATAATATATATATCAACTTTTTTTAAATCAAGGACATGAGCATCTATGTAGGATTATAATTTTTTTATTATATATAAACACATATATATACCATCTAATATGTGATAACACAAAAATATATAGATTCGTGATAAAGGACTCTATCTAAACTAATATATGATATGTTAAAGTTGTTAATCATTTATATAATTGTAATCAAGTAAAATTACCTTTGCATTATGCCTAGAATTTACACCTTGAAACGAAGAACCAAATTTCTTGAATCTAAATAAAAATCCAGAAGTTGCTAGCTCCCAAATACAACTAACATTGATAATCGAATTGTATTTAATTTGATGTATTTAGGCTTGAATTTTTTTTAGTGTTTGGAAGGGGATATGGCAAGCCTTAATTGATAAAGAGGAGAGTGCTAAAAGATCAAATAAAAAGTGAGTGTTAAGGAGTTAAATAAAGGAGAAACAAGGGAGTAAAAAGTGGATTTAGATCTGTTTATTTCTCTTACCAGTTATCCTTTCTTTTAATTCAAAATCCCCTTCAACATGTCATACACGGTCGGCCTCTTAGCTCTCTTATAGCTGGCTAAACCAAGTCCCATTTGGGCCATGAAATCAGTTCAACCCGAACAATATTCGCATTTAAATCCAATTTAAACATGTATCGATATTGTATATCAATAAGTGTATTTATAACTATTATATACATACCATTTAATATTGTTCAACACACATCAAATAAAATTTTATAATCAATATTTCATAAATATTAAATAATTTAATTAATTTATAACAATCATAATCTAATTAAATCAGGTGGTAATAAGAGTATTCAATGTTTCGTTTGTGACTTTTAGGTGTAAGTTTGGTCAGCATTTAGTATTGAACAATTCGAATACTAACATTCACATGTCAATTAGCAGGTGATGTGATATTATGGTCAAATTTATCGCTTACTTTGCTTCAGTAAAATCCAATTTTACTTTAATAAGTGTTATCTGGTAGTGACAATTATTTATCTCCTTGTCAAAACTATATCACATTAGGACTTATGGAATTTGGTAATGATCATAATTTCAGTATCATCTACACTCGACTTTATAGTCCAAACACATAATCCTTGGTTAAATAATAAAAATTACTATTAGCCGAACTACTATGTCTAGAGACTTTGACTTTGTGTTAACTTCAATTGATCATGGTAATAACTTCATATAACGGAGGAAACGAATTCTCTCTTGAATAGTGTTTCCCTTCCAATGCTTCCCTCGACCAAACTATATTCGTTCGATGGATGTCATGCCATTAGAGTTTTCACATTGAAGCTCGACGGTATTCTCAAATTAAGAGAATTGTATAATATTGTCACATTGATATTTTATGTTTGACTATAATTACTTTAACCAATAGAAAACAATTGAGTGAGTCATTCCATAGTTATCCAATAACTATCAGTACGTAACCCCCTTGGTGTCCCGAGCAGCCATGAGTAATACATTGTCCAACATTTGGAGAGCGTTACGTACTCTAGTCTCAATGGATTTTCTATTATAACACATTGTAACTACTATCAAAAAACATTGTAAATACTATCAACAAACATTCCATTTATGGAT
The DNA here is from genome assembly GCA_030737815.1 of Allium fistulosum. Taxonomy (NCBI): domain Eukaryota; kingdom Viridiplantae; phylum Streptophyta; class Magnoliopsida; order Asparagales; family Amaryllidaceae; genus Allium; species Allium fistulosum. The sequence goes on from CM060902.1 coordinate 457,409,504, forward strand.
TTTCTATTATATATACTTTCAATTAAATTAATTAACTAATACAACATATTATATCAAGTATATAATAGAAAGAAAATGCCTTTTATTTTGAAAAAGGTTAGTTATCGAGTTAGATTTACGTAACAATTGCATAATTGCCCTTAGGGCATACCTTAACTCTATCAAAATTGTTTTTTTTACTTTTGAATTTGAAACTGAAATTGGAGCCATTACGACTGTCTCACTTTTTGATGCACAACATATATTCATTTGTCCTAATTGGAGCCTAGATGTAAGAGATAACGTTGTTTTTGTGTTTTAGAAATTTGAATTTGAAATCTGGATGACTCAGCTTAAATTTAAATGGACACCATATGTTCCCTATAATAACCTTGTCAGTATTTCCTGTAACAACCCGATATTTTCAACCATTCGCATCCATTATAAGTGTATAGGTAGACACTCATGCCGGAATTGAATTGCTCAAAATACCGCGTTGTAAATAAAATTTGGCAAATCTCAGAATATACAGTAAATAGATATAATCACAAATCACAGACACAGAGTAAAATAATGCAGCGGAAGTAAAAGAAATAGTAGTTCATGAAGCTACTATATAAATATATCAGAGTTAAACAAGATACAACATATGAAACAAAGTACAACAAAAGTTTCAATATGATAACCGAGTACAAGCTGAATAGAACAACCGAACTGAAATAGATAGGACAAGACAAGCGGATAATCTCCAGCGATTCAAATCTCCAAGAGAGCGGAAATCCAAATCTGTGAATAACTCAGGCTGACCCGAGCGTAAAGCAAAGCACAAAACACTCGAGTCAGGACAATATATACTTATATAATGTAAACCAACTCATGTGAACTGTAATAAAGGTACAAGTAACTTAAAGAATGCTTGGGATCGCCCATTCTTTAAGGATCCGTTAAATTATTTACTATGTAGTAATATACGCTATATACAGTAGTGTCTAATTAGTAAAGTATAATCATATAGAAAATAGCGTTAAGGGGATGGTGAACCTTAACGCGGTCGGATCTTTAAACCAAAATCGTAGTGGGCTCGATATGGTAGGTGACACGGCACACAAGGCAATGCCAGGGTAGATATACCAATTACGCATCCGGACTGGTGGTGACGCATAGCAGCCACTACCGCCCACCTCGAACAACACTCCCAAATCAAGGGTGCGCACCAAATCAATCACAAGTAATAGAATGGTATCGAAGAAGTGTGTCCGATCAGAGGTGCTACCTCCTTGGACCGTCGATCGCTCTTGTTTTAGCCACCTTATGCCAACTCACGGGAGTTGGGTCCACGTATATACCTTAGGATCATCGCCACCATCCTACTTCATTCTGGAAACTCCACCGCGTACACAGTTGTCAAAGTGGTTTTCGGTATCGACAGAGAGTATGTCCATATCCGATCCCGGTCTCTTTAACAACCAATCGTTATTATAACCCGTGGTTATAATTTAAAAACAGTTTATACTTCAAAATAGAATATCATTTCAAATCCAAATCTTTATCAAAATAAAGATTAAATCAATTCTAGACCATTTCAATATATTTAAAATATCATATCTTTCCAAACTTCATTTCAAATCATTTCAATATATCAAAATATCATATCTTTCCAATACTTCATTTCAAATTATTTTAATATATCAAAATATCAAATGATTCCAAAGCTTCATTTCAAGTCATTTTAATATATCAAAATATCAAATCATTCCAAAGCTTCATTTCAAGTCATTTTAATATATCAAAATATCAAATCTTTCCAAAACTTCATTTCAAATCATCATTTGAGTTCAAATCCAAGTATTCAACTTTAAATACCTTTTTAAATTCAAAGATATCATTCATTTATTATCATTTCAAGTCACCTTTTAAATAGTTTATATTTCAATCAAAATAATTCATTTAAACCATTTAAAAGTGTAATTATTATACTTTCAAGTCAAGTATTCAATTTTCAAAGTTTCAAACCATTTTGAGTTCATTTGCTAAGTCAAAACCCCTAATTATTAAAATTCAGCCTTTCACAGCATTTAGAAAAAGCTGTTATAAGTTATATTTGAAACATTTTAATTCAGCAAAGACAACACTTAAAAACTGCTGTTATATCTCATTTCTAGTTGAAAAATTAGTTTAAACAGCAAGGACAACATTTCTAGAAATGCTGCGGTAGCTCAGATATCAAAACAAAGGTTTTATTTGATTTTAACAAAGACTGCAGACTACTACAGCATTTCCAGAGAATGCTATAATAGACCTGAGTTAAGTTTTTGCCTACTAGTTCAACTACAGCAACTGCGGCATTTCAGAAATGCTGTAGTAGCCATTTTATTCAATTTTTAGTGTAATTCGGAACCATAGCACTTCTGAATGCTATTAAAAGTGATTTCCAGCTTTTTAGTGTATTTCCAGCAATTAAATAACTTCATTTTAAACTCTTTAAACATTTTTAAAATCATAATTTAACATTAAAATGTTCATTAAACATTTTGATTTTTATTAAACCAATTTCTTATAAATAAATCCAAATTTCAATAATTCCACTTATTAGTTCAAGTGTATAATTTCCTTTTCTTCACTTTCAACAAATAAACTTAACACTTTAAAATTAAATTACTATTTCACAAATTTAACTAAATTTTCAATTTTATTTAATTAATTTAAACCTTTAATTAAAACCAAATTTACATTTCCCAATCAGGTTATATTTTAAAATTACAATTTAAGCATTCATTTATTTAACCACTTAAATTCATAGAAAACTTAATAATACTTAAATAAATCACTTAGATTTTAATTTAAGCCAAATTATCATATTTACCATTTTCTAAATATAAATTAAATTTCCATTTTTATTCATATAACTTAAATATCATTTTAACCAAAATTCCAAATTCCAAACTTAAGTTATATTTCAATAATCCAATATAACCATTCATTAATTACATTTTTAACTCATAGAAAAATCATAATTTCTTTATTTTAAAACATTTCAAAATCTATTTAAATCAAATTTCATAAATTATATTTTTAAAATACTTAAAATATCCAAAAACACTTTATAAAATAACCACGGGCCTGTATATAGTTTTCTAACCTAGGTCAAGTGATACAGATATGTATCATTTCAACCCGCAGTTTAAAAAAGAAAAATACGGGTTCTATCATTTCAAACCCGCAATCCCAAGTTAAATGAATAAATTTGAAAACCGCTCAGGCCTATCATTTCAGCCCATAACGATATTCCCTTATTCTAAAGTCCGTTCGGGTATGTATCATTTCAACCCATAGTGATTCTAGTCAATAGGGAACTTGCAATAGTGATAATAGATATAAATAACAGAATAGCATGAAATAACAGTAACATATGATATAACAGGTGTAATAACAGGTGTGAACATCATATGATAATAATATAAGCATATATAACATGATGATATACATTACAGATTCAAATGGTGTCGGTTTATCAGTTATATAGGTACATATTGTCTGGTGAGAATAACTCACCTTTTTATGCTGGAGTTAGCGATCAAAACACACAGAATAGATTCCAGAAAGCATGACAAGCATGATACAGCACGACTTTGATTCAAGTGAGAAGAGAGAGCCAAGATATGATCTTGTAAACAATACCCAAACAAGACAAAACAATATAGCACATGAATATATTTAACATAACACAATGTTGAACAAATTGAAATACAAAGCAACAAGGAACAAGACCTTGTCTTTACCATTCAAATGCTTGGCCATAGGGGATCAAGTGCTTAGTCATGATGTGATATAGATCAGGTTTGGATCAGGTATGGCATCAAAACTCATGGCTACATAAGTGTGAAGAGGTAGGAGAGTTGCAAAGTGGAATATACAATAGGTCAAGGCAAATAGGTGAGGTTTGGTTCAACTTTTGGCTTGGCATGGTCATCCCATGGGCTCGGCCATGCTTAGGTCAGATCTGGACAGTGGAGAGTGATGGTGCAGTAGCAGCCAAAAGTCATGTAGTTGCTGGTGGTGGTGGTTCTAGGGGTGGCCAAGGTGATAGATGAAGGTGGTGGTGAAGCATATGTGGTCTATGCATTGTTTGGAAGGGTTTTTGTGCAATTTTGTGGTGCTAACTTAAATGGATGGGCACGGCTTGGTCATGGTCAGTGGAGGAGGAGGAGGTGCTGCTGTAGATGGTGGTGGGGCTGAAGGTGGAGAGGATGGTGGAGATGAAGGTGGTAGAGGCCAAGCAAAGCTAGAAGAGGAGGAAGGCAAAATCAATGGAAATTGTGAAGTAAAGAAGAGATAAAGGAAGAAGATAAGAGGAGAATGGAAGCCATATTTTTCTTTGAAGTGCCGTGAGTTTTAGGAGATGAGGGAGGACATTTGTTTACGTGAAAATGATATGTGATCAGCTGAAAGAAATGAGATATGGTTGGCCTCAAATGAATGCAAGAGTTATGAAATGAAAGGGTGTAGAATACAAAAGGACTAAGGCATATAAAAAGTCACAAACTCTTCAAATTTCTTTAATTTCATTATATAAATTTAAACAACTGAAATATATATATAAATTCAGATAAAAATACGAAAATTTAGTAAATAAACAAAATATAAATAAATAAATATTAATTATAAATGATTAAAATAAGAAAATAACACAGAAAATGAAAACTAGTCTAGAAAATTTGAAAATAAACAGAATAAACTTTGAAGGATTTATATGGACTTAGAAAATATTCATAAATAAAGATAATAACATAAAATAAAAATTCTTTCACAAAAGTAAATAAATAAATTTTAATTAAGTATAATTTAAATTAAGAAAATAGCAGAAAAATAGAAACTAGCCTTTAAAAATAGAAAATAAATTCAAGTAAACTTTGGACAAATTATATTATCACTTTGAAATAATAAAAGACAAAATTATACATAAAATAAAATATTAACACATATTAGAACAAAATATGACAAATAAAATATAATATAAAATAGACAATATTGCTAAACACATCAGTTTACACGCAATATTGAAATATACATAACTTTCACAATTTAACTCCGTTTCCAACGAAACGAAAAGCCGTATTCAAGTTATTAAATCTATTTTCATAATAAAAGATAAAATTTAAGATTTTAAATAATTTAAATTTGGAGTTTAAAAGTCAAAGATTGAACAGTTTGACCAGAATTTCACCTTTCAGTGAAATATCCAATTTATACTAGTTTGAAACTATAATTCACACAACAATCAAAATTTATATTTAGAAATGAAATGTTTGAAATAGAACAAGTTTTAAAATAATTTAAAATAAAAATAAAGTCAAAATTAAAAATATATGCAAAAATCTAGGGTTGTTACATTTCCCATTTGGAAATTTGAATCATTTTTTCTAAATGCATTCTTTTTCTCTCTTCTGCTTCCTCTCGACCCAGAAAATCCTCTTCCTTAATACTCAAATTTCTATCTTAGTTCTTCACGAAAATCAATGATTCAACCAAAAAAAATTAAAGATCGAGGCTAAGGCTATCATCTAGTACTCATTTGAAATTCGTGGATTTATCATTTTAGAGTGGAGGACAATTACGAACAGAGAAGCACTTAAGGCAAATCGAATCATTATGAGTGATTTACATCTAATTTAGTATATAATTTATTCAATCTCCTATAGTCTAACATAATTGTGGTTTAGGATTAAAAATTTAAACTAAATGGATGATTTCAGGAATGTTATAGTGTTAACAAGAAATTTGTCAACACCCTAAAGCAGAGTTCAAAGTGTAAGTGTTCCTTTCGAAACCTCCTTTCGAGCAGATTAAGATAGTTTGAACCTTTCAAACTCCTTTTTCCAAACAATCTAGGTGACTTAAATCTCCCTTAAGTCCATCTTTCGAAAAGGCTGAGGCAATTGAAACTTCTTTTAAACAACCTTTCGAAACGGTCGAGACACTTGGATCTCCTTTGAAACTACTTTTCAAACTAGTTGAATTTGCTTAGGATCCTTTCGAAACCTCCTTTCGAAGTGGTTAAGGTGATTAATGGTTAGGACCTAATGGATCTAAGGCTTTGAATGACTCAATAGATTCCTACTCCTCCAAAAGGTGACCTTTCGATTGACATTGATGCAAGTAATTCATAACCAGAACTATATGAAGCAACAGATCAATCAATATATTCGGAAATGCCATATACTTGCTTTAATAATAATTTTCTTGGATACAAGAAGCCTAAATTTTACAAAGGAGTAAAATCCCCAACTTGATCTAAAGATTAGGGTTTACATATTTAAGAAAGAACAAGCATTGAGTGAATCAAATTCCCTTCCCAAAATAGTACCCCTTGGGTCTTATTTATAGGCGTGGGTTGGTCCCTTTCGTGTGAGGAATGCGGATTAAGGATCTTAAGGCTAGAATTAACACAAGAGGCGGGGGGGGGGTGAATAGTGTTTTAAGAAATTTGTTAATCTTTTTTAGTTTATCTTAATTTGTTAACAATGTATACACTAATCAAACACAGATAAGAACACAGAATCAAACACAGATGCAAATATAAAGTAAAAGCAGTAAAGGAAAGAACACACCGGATTTTATACTGGTTCGGAGTTACCCTACATCCAGTCCCACAACACAAGTACGGATTTCCTTTCAAAAACAATTCTTACAAATACAACCCTCGGTTTCAAGGCTATGAGGTACACCCTCCAGAATCACAATCCTCTAGGTAGAGATACTTGATTTCCGGGGCAACAAGTTCACCCAATTGATTTCCAGGGCTACAATCACACCTTCTCTCGCTCAATTGATTACAAAAAGTCTATAACTCAGATTAGCACTTGGATCTTGTAGAGATAGTGGAGAGAATCAAAACCAGAAATTATCTAGTTAGATTCGATATTGATTTCGACAGAGTAATGGTGTAATTTGTAAATAAGAAAGTGGAGAAGAAGAAGAGAAGTTAAATCAGAGAAAAAGTGATTAAAATTCATTGAAAACACCCTTTATTTATAGTAGATCAATAGCCATGTCCATTGGTGAAAGGATGTGGTGAATAGACACTTCTTTTAAAAAATAATTTAACTGTCACCATGTCGACAGGGGTACATGTGACCATGTCGACATGCCCTTTTATTTTTTGGTGATTTGTTTTTCTTTGAAAATAATTTCTATATTATATTATACTTATATTTAAACTTTATAAATATACTTATATATAGTTATAATACATAAATAATTATGGAGAACAATATTGAAATATATATAATAATTTTCTATACTTTTATATTTAAATCTTAAGTATAAATATATAAAACAACTAAATATATTAATATCAAAATTGTAGTTTAAAAACTTAGGATAATAATTTAAAATCAAAGATATTTAAAATTAAGGATATTTAAAACTAAGGATATTTTTTAGGCTAAAATATATTAAAAAACCAGGACAGATGATTTTGGTTTTTAAACAGGAATATTTAAAATCATTTTGAAAAATAAGCTATATATATTTTGAAAATCATTTTGAAATAAAAGTAAGTGGATACAAAAAGATGTTCCACTAGATTTTTCGTAGGTTCAATCCTACTTAGGGTTCCATCCCTTTAACGAGTACGAAGTGGATTCCATTCCACGAATAAAATAGATTTTAAGATGTCAGTGCCTTTCTATGAGTTTTAACAATATTCCTAACTATATAACTTATCTTGGAAACTTGAACTCTTGAAATTCTTGATACTCATGAGTCTTGAATCTTGATATCTTCAATCTTTGATCTTGAATCTTTATACTGTACAGTTCTTCATTCTTTAGTACCTGCAAACATATCTATATATATCTACACAATAATGTTAGTATTATATATTTTATAATCTAATTCTAAGTAAGGTTGTTATCATCAAAACCAACTCCTCAGGGACTAACAATCTCCCCCTTTTTGATGATGACAACCTTTGTTTATAAAATATCACTTCTTTCCTAATACTTCTAATAACTCCCCCTTAATTTATGCCTAACTATCCTATTTTATACTTCTCCCCCTTTGTCATAAAAAAAAACCATATAACTCCCTAATACTATATAACTCCATATAACTCTATATAACTCTATATAACTACTTTTCTTAACTAATAAACTATATATTCGATGCAAACAAATGTACATGTGTTTTTAATATAAACAACTATATATACAACGATACGAACGAAAGAATGAAAGAAAGAACACTAAGGAGTATTCTTGACAATAGGAGACCTATGAATCGAACAATTAGGATAGTGGAGACAGAAGTTTCCACGCTGTTCGACAAGGTTTCCATCCTTATCAAAACATACTTCACCAACGCAAACTACGGTGTCGTCGTCTTCAACTTGCACTTCATGAACAGGTGCGTCCTCTTCTTCTAAGGGTGCTTCTTCCTCTTCCATTGGCTCTTCTTCGCTGTCCTCTTGTGTATGGTCACTAGAAGACTCTTCTTCGATCAGGATCGGGTTCGCTTGGTTATCCATTAGGAACTTCAGCAAATTTCTAAGGATTCGACCTTGCTTCTCCTGTTCTTTACTCATCCGAATTTGTTTGACTTGAATCTCAGTCACCATTTGCAGAATATCCTTTGTAGTATCCTCTAATTTTATCACACGAGTGTGAATGGAGTGTTGAAGAGGGCCGAGAGTAGGAGAGTGAAATGAGAAAGTCGAGTTTATGTTTGAATTTGATGGAGAAGCCATTATTTTCTTTGTTTCAGAAGTTAAACCAGAAGAAAATGAGAGAGAATGAAGAGAAAGTCGAAATATGGAAGAATATATAACCAACTTATCAAATTTTGGTGGGAATTTTAATTTTCAAAAAATATCGTTATATGTCGACATGGTGGGATATGTGGTTGTTGACAGCGGTATTTTAATTTTGGCTTCTAATTTATTTTTAATTTATTTAATTATACTTGTTATATATTTATGTTTTATATTTCAGTTTTTGAACAAATACCTAATTCTCTTCTTAATTTAGTAAATATAGATTCATTTAATGGTTTTGTTAAGATATCAGAAGTTTGATTCTCAGAGTTTATATATTCGAGAGTAATTACTTCTTTAGTTATATTATCTCTAAGAAAATGATGTCGAATATCAATATGTTTAGTTCGAGCATGATGAGTAGGATTTTTAGATAAATTTATTGCACTAGTATTGTCACAATAAATTGGTGATTTTGAGATATTTAATCCAAAATCTCTTAAGGTTTGTTGCATATATATTACTTGAGAACAAGCCAAAGCAGCAGAAATATACTCTGCTTCAGTTGTTGATAGAGAAACTGTATTTTGCTTTTTACTAAACCAGGAAACCAGAGAATGTCCCAAAAAGTGACAAGTTCCCCTTGTACTTTTTCGGTCTGATTTACATCCAGCATAGTCAGCATCACAGTATGATATTAAATCAAATGAATCATTTTTAGGATAAAATAAGCCATAATCAGAGGTGTGTTTAATATATCTTATGATACGTTTTACAGCTTTTAAGTGAGTTTCTATAGGATGAGATTGATATCTTGCACAGAGACATACACTATGCATGATATCAGGTCTACTAGCAGTGATATAGAGCAATGATCCGATCATTCCTCTATACAACTTTTGATCTACATCTTTCAAGAGATCTTCTTTACTTAGATATTCATTGGTTTCCATGGGAGTAGGTTTTCCACTCGCAGTAGTCAAACCAAATTTATTAACTAGTTCTTTAGCATATTTTTCTTGACTAATAAAAATACCATTATCTAACTGTTTTATTTGCAATCCTAGAAAGAAGTTTAATTCACCCATATGACTCATCTCAAACTCTTTTGTCATTATTTCAGAAAATTCTTTATTCATTTCGTAGTTAGTTGAACCAAAAATGATATCATCTACGTATGCTTGAACTAGTTGAATATCCTTTTTATTTCTTTTAATAAAAAGAGTATTATCTATTTTACCAATTTCAAAATTTGATTGTAATAAATAAGATCTTAGTCTATCATACCAGGCTCTAGGAGCTTGTTTTAGACCATATAAAGCTTTCTTAAGTTTGTACACATGGTTTGGTAATTTTTCATCTTCAAAAAGTGGTGGTTGTTCAACATATACTTCTTCTTTTACACATCCATTTAAAAATGCACTTTTAACATCCATTTGAAATAATTTGAAATTATTATGATTTGCGAAAGCAAGTAGAATTCTAATGGCTTCTAATCTTGCTACAGGAGCAAAGGTTTCGTCACAATCTATACCTTCTTCTTGACAATAACCTTGGGCGACTAATCGTGCTTTATTTCTAACGACCTCACCTTGTTCATTCATTTTATTTTTATAGACCCATTTAGTTCCAATTATAGTTTTATCTTCAGGTCTAGGAACAAGTTCCCAAACTTCATTTCTAGTGAATTGATTTAATTCTTCTTGCATAGCCAAAATCCATGAATCATCAGTTGATGCTTCTTTAGGATTTTTGGGTTCAATAGATGATATAAATGCTACATTGCTCATTTTACTTAGTTGATTTCTAGTTGTAACAATAGATTGCATATCTCCTATTATATTTTCAATAGGATGATCTTTTAAAAGTTTAATTCTTTTATTAGGATGATTAAGTTCATTATTAATTTCGGTTGATTCCTGATTTTGAGTAATTAAATCTTCTTCATCATTTGTAATTTCAAAATCTTTTAAAATTTCATCAAACGAAACATGCATTGTTTCTTCGATGGTGTTAGATCTTAAATTAAAAACTCTATAAGCTTTACTTCAATTAGAATATCCGATAAAGATTCCTTTGTCGAATTTAGGATCAAATTTATCCAAATTATCTTTTGTATTTAAAATAAAGCATTTACTTCCAAAAATTCTGAAGTATGATACCTTAGGTTTCTTTCCATGAAGAAGTTCATAAGGTGTCTTATCAGTTAAAGGTCTAATTAAAATTCTATTCAAAATATAATAGGCGGTAGCAACAGCTTCTGCCCAAAAGTGTTTTGGTAAATTACTATCTGAAAGCATAGTTCTCGCACACTCTTGTATCGTTCTATTTTTACGTTCAACTACTCCGTTTTGTTGTGGAGTTCTTGGAAATGAGAAATTGTGAGTTATTCCCTTTTTATTGTAGAATTCCTCAAACTTTTCATTTTCAAATTCACCACCGTGATCACTACGAATAGTTATAATTTTTAAAGATAATTGATTTTGAATCCTTTTTGTAAAGTTCTTAAAACATTCAAAAGTATCACTTTTATGTTTCAAAAATATTGTCCATGTAAATCTAGAATAATCATCTATAATTACAAAAACATATTTACTATGATTTATTGACTGAATTTGAGATGGAGCAAATAAATCAAGATGAAGTAACTCAAGGGGTTTTGAAGTTGAAATCATATCTTTTAATTTAAAGGAACTTTTTCTAAGTTTTCCTAATTGACATGCATCACATAAACTATCTACTTTAAAATTCATTTTAGAAAGGCCTCTTACTAGATCATGTTTTGACAGTCTAGATAAGAGTTTGAAATTCAAATGTCCAAATCTCTTATGCCAAATCCAAGGGTCATTTGTATTTGCCAAAAGACATAGGTCATCATTTGAAACTTTCATACAAAGAATATAAATATTCTTTTTCCTAATTCCCTCAAATATTATGGTTTAGTTATTATCTTCAATATGACATTTATCTTTTTCAAATTTAATTATATATCCTTTATCACAGAGTTGACTAATACTTAGTAGATTATGTTTTAGATTCTTAACTAGCAAAACATTAGTAATAATAGTAGTTTCAGAGTTACCAACATTGCCGATGCCAATCACGTATCCTTTCGAGTTGTCTCCAAAGTTAACCAGTCCTCCGTCTTTGTATATAATATTATTCAGCATATCCGGATTACCAGTCATGTGTCTAGAGCATCCACTATCAAGTATCCACTTATTCCTTTTGATCTGCACAGATTGTCCATTGTGGATTGATTCCTTAATACCCATAAAGCATCTTTCCTGCACATTATAAAATTTGGGTAGACAACTAGAATTTGAATAACATTCTCATGGAACAATGATGATTTAAATAATTCTAAACTAGTTTTAACAGATTTTTCAAAAATAGCCATTTTAAAATTTTTCAAAACTCAGATTATGAAACTTTTGAAAACCTCGCTCTGATACCAAATGTGAGGAATGCGGATTAAGGATCTTAAGGCTAGAATTAACACTAGAGGGGGGTGAATAGTGTTTTAAGAAATTTGTTAATCTTTTTTAGTTTATCTTAATTTGTTAACAATGTATACACTAATCAGACACAGATAAGAACACAGAATCAAACACAGATGCAAATATAAAGTAAAAGCAGTAAAGGAAAGAACACACCAGATTTTATACTGGTTCGGAGTTACCCTACATCCAGTCCCGCAACACAAGTACAGATTTCCTTTCAAAAACAATTCTTACAAATACAACCCTCGGTTTCAAGGCTACGAGGTACACCCTCCAGAATCACAATCCTCTGGGTAGAGATACTTGATTTCCGGGGCAACAAGTTCACCCAATTGATTTCCAGGGCTACAATCACACCTTCTCTCGCTCAATTGATTACAAAAAGTCTATAACTCAGATTAGCACTTGGATCTTGTAGAGATAGTGGAGAGAATCAAAACTAGAAATTATCTAGTTAGATTCGATATTGATTTCAGCAGAGTAATGGTGTAATTTGTAAATAAGAAAGTGGAGAAGAAGAAGAGAAGTTAAATTAGAGAAAAAGTGATTAAAATTCGTTGAAAACACCCTTTATTTATAGTAGATCAATAGCCATGTCCATTGGTGAAGGGATGTGGCGAATAGACACTTCTTTTAAAAAACAATTTAACTGTCACTATGTCGACATGGGTACATGTGACCATGTCGACATGCCCTTGTATTTTTTGGTGATTTGTTTTTCTTTGAAAATAATTTCTATATTATATTATACTTATATTTAAACTTTATAAATATACTTATATATAGTTATAATACATAAATAATTATAGAGAACAATATTGAAATATATATAATAATTTTCTATACTTTTATATTTAAATCTTAAGTATAAATATATAAAACAGCTAAATATATTAATATCAAAATTGTAGTTTAAAAACTTAGGATAATAATTTAAAATCAAAGATATTTAAAATTAAGGATATTTAAAACTAAGGATATTTTTGAGGCTAAAATATATTGAAAAACCAGGACAGATGATTTTGGTTTTTAAACAGGAATATTTAAAATCATTTTGAAAAACAAGCTATATATATTTTGAAAATCATTTTGAAATAAAAGTAAGTGGATACAAAAAGATGTTCCACTAGATTTTTCATAGGTTCAATCCTACTTAGGGTTCCATCCCTCTAACGAGTACGAAGTGGATTCCATTCCACGAATAAAATAGATTTTAAGATGTCAGTGCCTTTCTATGAGTTTTAACAATATTCCTAACTATATAACTTATCTTGGAAACTTGAACTCTTGAAATTCTTGATACTCATGGGTCTTGAATCTTGATATCTTCAATCTTTGATCTTGAATCTTTATACTGTACAGTTCTTCATTCTTTAGTACCTGCAAACATATCTATATATATCGACACAATAATGTTAGTATTATATATTTTATAATCTAATTCTAAGTAAGGTTGTTGTCATCAAAACCAACTCCTCAGGGACTAACATTTCGAATATGTCCTTTCGACTTAGTCGATAGGGTGCCTTGATGACCTTTCATTGCTGCTAAATTTAGGGCCCTTCCAACTTCACTTCTGAATGAAATTTAAGTGCTTTCGACTTCATTGAAAGGTATAGATGCGCGTCTACTTTGTTGTTGATGCACTGTTGCAAGCAAGCTTTCCTTTGTAATTGTGGATGGTTTTAACCGATTCGAAAGGCTAATCTATGCTTTCGAAGGGGTAGTGTTGGCCAAATGTTCTTCTGTGGAAGGTAAACGCTGGCGAAACCCATTGGTTTGAAAGGTATAGTGCACATGCAGAAGCTTGTAATCTATTTTCTTTAAAAGATTCCTTTAACACATTCGAAATACCTTTATGCATGTGGAAGCAACTATTTCGAAAGGGATAAATTGAAGCGAAAGGGTGGCCCTGTCCCTTTTCGACCTATTCAAAAGTGCATTGTTCATCCAAAATTTGCAGAAGCATCCCTTTGACTCTTTTGAAAGGTCTTGCTTTTACTATCATTCTTCGTGGATCCTCCTTCTGTATTCTTTAAGGTTTCGATCAAGTTGGAGTTGTTTTTGATGATAACACTTGCCTCCCCTAGCGAAGGGATGCTCTTTGACTTTTCGAGCTAATTGTTTCGATACACATCTTTATTTCAGCATAAAAATTTCCCGCCTTTTGATATTCCCAAACGAATATTGGCCATTTATTTGAATTTGTTCGAATGGCTTTCTTTGCGTTTGCTTCTCTTATAAATCACGCTTCCTTCTCTCCCCCTTTTCATTTGCCTGCGATTAAGAAACTCAAAGAAAAAAATTATAAATTCTAATTTCTTATTAAATTCCTAATTTTGGTAGACATGAAGTTCAAATTTGAGGTATGCATCTGCTGTTCATATTCAATTTTAATTTCAAATTTTTAGGGTTTGAATTTGCATTTCTGTTTCAATTTTTTGAGATTGAATTGAGTTCATCGTTCATATAAATGACCTTTAGATTCATTTTTATGCAAATTTCGATTAGTCTATGATATCAATTGTCGGTTTGAACTTGAATTCGTTAAATTTGGGGTTATTTGCCATTGTTGTACGCAAATTCAGGCTCGAATTCTATTACGCTCGATTATAATTAGTTTAAGAGGACTTTATTATTATTATTATTATTATTATTCGATTTTGATAAATCTATGGAGCCAATTATGGCCTGACCTTGAATTTGCTAAAGTTAGGGTTTTTGTTGCTGTTAAATGCGAATTTAAGCTCGAATCAATATTGCTATCAACATCTAAGAAGCGTTGGGTCGACAATGAATCAGGAAGGAGTTCCTTTCTGGTAACTTCGAAGAGAAGGCTGAGTTATGTATATCAATAATCTAATATTACAACTTAATTTTCCAACCCTTTCGATAGGGGTTAATGCGACTAACTCCACTTCATTTTCTAACATCTTTTAAAGGGGTTGAGAGGAAGTCAAGTATCCACTTTAAATGGATCCTTTCGAAGGAGTTGATGTTGTTGTTATGAGATGGACTTCTTCAAAATCTAATGTATCTTCCGATGTATTCTGACACCTTTCGAAGAAGTCATCTTGAAGGGTTCAATTTAATGGGCCAAATTCTCTTCGAAAGGATTCAAAACTTAGTGTATACAAAAAGTGAATTTGATTTTCTATTGAACTTTATTTTGGGTAGACCATGTCCAATTTAAATTTACTCTAAAAGATGTTAAAAGTTGGAAATTCATATCTCCTACCATCAATGGGATTGAGAATAAAATATTTTGTTACAGTCAAAAAACTTACCTAGCCTTTCGACTTGATTGAAACCTCCAAAATTATGACAAGCCTGGTCATTTGCATGTTTTTGAAACTCATCTTGCCCTTTCGACTTGCTCGAAACCCTTTATAGTCAACACGAATATAACTATCATTTTCTCAACATAAACATTGTCAAAACGTTTTAAGGCCCTTTCACTTGTATTAAAATCACCTTGCTCCAAGTCTTTCGACTTTTTTCTAAGTAAAACAAAATCTTTTGGTTTCGACGTTGTTGAAGGGTTTATTTGACTTGATTGGGAAATGTAGTTAGTAGTTTCAACGATGTATATATTCAAATCAGTATTGTGGGGATAGTTGCACCTATTAATAGTAAGATTTTTCTAAGCTTTTGACATTGTCGCAAGGTGTGTTTAGGTGTCTGTATTCAATTTTCCTTTTTGTCACCTTCGAAAGCTCGATGAATCTCACGATTCTGATTAACTTTAACACCCTTTTGAAGGTATTGAACTATATGCCTTGGTGGATATTTGAATCATTGCAATGGGATTTCGACATCTTCGAAAGGTGTTAATAATGAAATAAATTATAACTTTAATAAAACGATTTCACCTGGTAGGATCATGGGTTTGAAAAGGACTTCTAAAAAACTTGAAAAGGATGAAGTTTCAAAATTAGAGTCCTCTCTAAAGAAGGCCGAAGCAGTTTCGAGGCATTCTCTTATAGCCATTCAAGACAAAGTTGACGCGATCCTTAATGACTTCGAAATCACAGGATTTGAAGCCATTCCTCCTACTGAAAATGACACTATCCAGAGCCCTCCTGAAGGATATTATGCTTACACTGCTATCCACATCTGGCATAGCGGTTTTATTCCATTCGCCGATTTCTTGTCAGGATTCTTGAGCCACCTTGGCGTAGCTCCAATTCAATTTTCACCAAATGTATATACATATCTTGTTTCCTTGGAGCTTATGGCCCTAGATTCAGGCCTTCCTTCACTAACTGTTGAAGCTCTAAATTATTTGGTGCATCTTGTTAAGCTCATCAACTTAAATAGCCAGACCTTCAGGGCCAACCCACATAAGAAGTTAATTTTGAAGGGGTAAATAAGTTTAGAGATTGGGAGACACAATTCTTTTATGTCAAATGTTTTTCAAATATTAGTGGAGTTTTCTCTTCTCCTTGTAAGTTGATCATTATTTTCATTTTGAATTGTCTTCTTTTTTGCTAAATTACATTTTCTTATTAGGTCCTGCTCCTAAAGATCTCAACGATGAAGGGAAGAGAATCGTGAAGTTGTTAACTGCTGCTTCGGGTAGCATTGGGAATAGGCTTACATTATTGATGCCAAGCAATCTTCAAAAACATTCCCGCATCCTAGTAGGTCAGAGAGTTCTTGGACAACCCCCTTTTTTCCAACACACTTCTAAGAGCAAGTGCTTCCCCTCCCTGGGTGATCCTAAAATTTTTTCTCCTTTGTCTCCAATTTGTCCAGACCAGCCTAGTGAGCTTAAATGTAGCATTTGTAATTTACCGTCATTTTACTCCTTAGATTGCTTTACTAACTGTGATGACCCGGGTTTTTCTGGCATTAATTGTGAATATTTAAAGGGTTTTAAATATTTAACTTGAAGTGTAGATTGATTTTAAATATGAAAGTTTGGTTTTTATTTGATAAAATGGATTCCGAATTTAAATATAGCAATTTATTTAATAATTTAATTGTTGAAGTTTATAATTGAATATTGGTTTAAAATAGTGAATCTGGAGTTTAAGCTTGTTAAAAATATTTTAAAGACTTGTAAAATTTATATTAATAATACGGAGGACAATGCAACTTTTAAAATTGAATTTAAAAGTGGTTTGTTCAGTTTTAAAAATATATCATTTAAATTGATATTTAAAAAAATAGCCTTCCGAGGCATAGTCTCGGATTTCGACGAAACAAGTTCGGTTGGATCCGTGATATCGTATTATTATCGAATTTCAAATTTCGGAGTGTTTGGAGTTATCGTGTGGTCGTACGGTATATAAACGCGCTGAAATTTATATCGAATTCAATATAATAACTAGGTCCAAAAAGCTATCTTCTCCATACAATCGAATTAGGACTTGGAACCTTTTCCATTGCATTCGGAATAGAGGTCTAACATTATAAACGCCTAGCGGCACACCTAGATACGATGTCAAGATTTTAAGCTGCGAATTCAAGACGATTTAATTTTAAATTTGAATTTAAATATAATATATATACTTTGTTGACTGGTTAATATATCCCCCATCAGCTGCTATTCTGTCCTTCTTCAAATTACTGTAGCAAGTTTATTCCAGCACGCGTCCTTCTTTTCTTTTCTTTTCAGTTTAAAAGTCACGACAATAAAATCGTGCAAAACACGCCTCGTTCAATTTAAATGCTCCCCCTCTCCCCTTATCTATTCGAAGCGAATTCACAAATAAAAGAAAAGAAAAAAAATGGAGGAATGAAAATCCAAAATAAACGCGAGCTTCCCCCTTCAATTTTTACAGTTCTGTTTGGAAAATTCAAAACAAATCGACTCGGCCTCTTCTAAACATCAAAACGAAGTGAAATCAAAATCAAAAAAATGTATAAACTTTTGGGACTCGCAATCTGCCTGTAAGCGAATCGAAGAACGGAAGAAGGCTCATGATTGGGAATCGAGATCTCGGCAATCGGTTCAAGGTCGCCTCATCGCTCAAGCCTGGAGGGAATCGGAGAAGCTGCGGTGTGCCAGTTGATCAGAATCTGGATGGTGGCGGCCGTGTGGGAGGGCTCATTCGATTGATCTAGGGTCGGTTTGGGACAGCTATGGGCGATCGAGCGGTGAAGGGAAGTGGTCGTGATTCTCTGTTCGTTCACGAGCTAGAGTCGGGGAGTGGTTGGTAAGAACGATAAGGTTAATTAAATTTTTGATAAGTGATTAGTTTAAATTAGGGGATTAGTTGATTATTTTAATTAGAATTTTAAAACAGTGATTTATGTTATTTGAAATTTGATTTTTAAATCTGTATAGATTATTTTTAAATGTATATATATATTATAAGGAAGAAAAAAATATTACGGTAAAGTAAAACCATTTCTGTTTTTATCTAATATATATATATAGGTTAGAAATTTTTTTATAAACTAACAGTAAAACAGTAGGTATATATATACAATTTATTTATTTTAAATTTAATAATATATATGTATATATATGAATATATATAGTAAAAGCAGAAGATTATTTAGAATATATACAGTATATATATGAACATGTAAAGTTAGATTTTTAAAACCTATATAGTTTATTTTTAAAATAAAATAAATATACATACACATTTTTAATTTACTAGCTTATTTTAAAATAAACTATTTAAGTGATTAACTTGTTCATAAACTTATTTAATTATTTTAGTCACTAAAAATATTTTATTAAAAGAAAATTTGTTTAAAATTAAATTATTAGTTTAAAACCTAAGTGTTAGTTAAATTAAATAAGTAATTAACTGTTCGATTGTCTCAAATATTAATAAATCATATAATGCTTATACAAGGTTGGAAACCGTGAAATCAAGTCGAGATTGAAGTGGATTGCAAATAAAATCAAAGGTGAGATTATCTCACTCATTTGGATAACCTTATTTAAATTTAAATGGTTAAATTTAAATCATTGGATGTTGATTGATAAATTATGATTTATCTGTTGGATGATATTATATATATAGTAGTATATATATTGGAGTGATTGATATTCCCGCATTATATAGAGGATGAGACCCTATGCGCCGCGTATAATAGCGGATGACCCTATATACCACCATATCCCGCTCGAAGTGGGATTGGTATTTTATTTGTTGACTAACATCTGTGGATGCAGGAAAAAAAAACAGGCTGGAGGGATCCAACTGGACTCCTCAAAAATATTTATTGTTTTCATATATATATATGATATATGACAGGATGGATAAATTGATATGGATTGGTGTGAATTGAATTATTAAATGTAAATGGCCTGGGAATTGAATTTGTTGTTTTTAAAATACCATAAATAGTTAAATTAAAGGAAATTTTGAAAGAAATTATGTGTATTGAAAAATGGATTTATTCTAAAGGAATTTAAATAGAATAAAAATATATTAACAAATTTGGGGTTATACCTAATTATTTGTAAATTGGTTTAAGTGAAGATTTGAAAGGAAATTAAAATATATATTAAGGGCTTGAAGAGATATTGGAACCGATAAATAGATTTGAAATAAAACGGAGTTTTATTAAGGGATAAGTTATAATATGGGGTTGTAAATATAATTTGTTTTTATAAATAAATGGAAAAACTCAAAGGAGTTTATAAATTTATAAACGGAGTTTATAAATGAGATGGAATAATATCAGTGGATATGTGGAGAATATAAGCAATGGTGTGAACTTATATCGAGTTATGGGAACAGTTTGAAAAGAAATAGTGAAATATTTCGAATGTGAGAAACGAAGATAAAGATCGATGAGATACGAATCAAGATGATTTTATAAAGTGAATTGGTGAATATTGGAATTTCTTAAAAATAGATTTTTGTGAAGTAAGTTTAAATCTACTATAATATATAATTTAAAACTATAATCTGGATTTTGGAAATTCCGAAATTAGTTATCATAATATTTATTGAAATGAGTTCTAACTTTAAAATCAGCTTTGTAAATTTATTAATAATTGGATATGAATTAAGATGTTGATATTTTAATTACCTAAAACCATATTTTGAAAATCAACCATTTTTCTTATTGCATATATAATTTTTAAATGTTTTAAATCCAATAATAAATCCTCTCGAGATGGGAAGCTAAGCTTATTAAATTGAACAAGATTTTAGAGGGAAGATCTTGTAATGGTATTATGGGAACTTAAATAAAATTCACAAGGAAGAAGAAGTGGAATTGGAATTTTTAATAAGTACAAACAGCTTTTGAAATATTAGAGGAAATTATTTAAGTATTTTTGGGATTTATAGAACTTGTATAAAATGAGTTGGGAATTTACAAATGAAATTATAAATGATTTTGAGAAGGAAATAGGAAATAAAAGTGAATATTTTCCATGTGTTAAGTAACTAATGAAGTGGAAAAAATATTCTAAGTATTAGGCAAAGGTTGAAATTTGTTCCGTAAGAATAAATAAAGAGATTTGAAACTATTTTCAAAATGTGAAGTATGGAAATAATATCTTGTGAAGATATTTTGAGATAAATAATTTGGAGAATTTTTTAAGATTGAATGGTTGCTTATGGATGTTAATTGATAGTTAAATAACCGACTATCAATATTTGGCCAATGCGCTGATCGTTTCGAAGAGACTGGGATCAGATTTAATTATTCGAAAACCACTTCGATCCGGTTTGAACGATTGCGAACGAAGACCATGAAGATGATGAAGACGGTGTTCGGTTTGTCCAAACCCAGGGCAACTTGTATGGACAAATGCTATCAGAACATCGTCAGGAGGACAATGAACATTCTAAGTGAAATGTGTTCTAAAAAGGTAACGCATAGCCTCAAGCCTCATCAACCGAGAATGGCTAAAACAGAGGAGGTGCGGCAAGGCTAAGTGGGTAGCACCCAAGTAGGGTAAGATTTCCCCTGTCTAGATGTCCCTTTTTATTCAGCTTAGTGGGCGATTGTTGATCACAACCATGGGGTGATCTTATTCGAACTGTCCAGTAAGGGGTAGCTCCGGTCTTGTGTTGCAGGGGATCGGGCATGATCCTCGGTACTCTGATCTAGGCCAGGTACTGTGACGGGCGGTACCCCAGTATCCCTGCCATTGTATGGAATCCAATCTCCAATAAGTGCCCGTACGGTTTTGATTGTGCCCAACTATTGCTGCAACGTGAGATGGAAGCATTTCAGCTAGATTCTATTTTACTTTCTATAGACACTATTATAATATCAGACGGATTTGATAAAAATGTTTTGGTTATCGTAAGGTAAAAACCCAGCATATTTATTTGTGGCATGGTCTTACGAGATACCTTTGTTTTCAAAAGATTTTCGAAAATATAATAATCCAATTGAGTGTGGTTTTCTCACGCTGGTTTTCCATACTGACTCGGGTGTTGTTTTATTATGATGTTTGGGTCAGACCGAGTTAAACAGGTTCAGGATAGAATGTTATGGGGCTCAAGAGACGAGCTGGATGACGAGACGTATCTCCGTATTTGAATTATATATTCCGCTGTGTAAGGACATATAATAAGCTGTCTAAAGTGATGGATGAATGTTGTACTCTGATAATGGTATGTATATATGACAGTACAGATTTCTGTGTATTTAAATCTGATGTTATATAGTATATTTGTTCCGCTGCGACTGTGAGATTTTGATGTTGTTGTTTTCAATTTTCTTCTTCTACCTCCTTCTTTCCCTTACGATCGGTTTTTCGGCATTCGATTGTTCGGCATGTAATACCGTGGAAGTATTGATATCGACTTTCAAAGGTTGAAAAACCGGGTTGTGACATTATGGTATCAGAGCTGAAGGTTAACAGAGAACCTTGGCTCTGGTAGGGATTATTTATTAGAGATAGAGTCAGTGTGTAACAACCCGGGGTTTTGTAACAAATTTATAATCGTCATTAGACGACTTAATTTGGTTGCTAATTTATTATCGTCATTAGACGATTTATTTCTGCTGGCTAATAGCTATTTGTTGATGGAGTTTTTAAATCAATGAAATTCTTTTCAAAAAAATTTTGAAATGTTTTGCGGGCTTCAATTGGACCTTGGCCCACGTTCATTTGTTTTGGGTTGTGGTAATTATCTAAGGTCGATGACCGTTCCTCTCTTCTTCATTTCGAATACCCTAAACCTTAAAAAATAAAATACCCGACCCTTTTCATTTTTCGTTCATTCATAAAACCTAAACCAAACAAACAAAAAAAGAAAATAAATGGCTGTCGTTCATTCCTCCTTGTCCAAATTAGGGCTTTCGAAATTCTTCAAGGTCGCGCCCTTGTTGGTCGATCAGCGGGTACTCGCGAGTAGCTTGGATCGTTCGCGGCTCCTCCTGCTTGACTCCAGTTCGTCGTCGCTTCGTTCTAAGGTGAGTGATTTTATTTCACTCACATCCAGTTCAACTTAATACTTTGCTTTGCATTGATTTGATTTCGTCGCTGATGATTTCTGACTTGATTTTAACTGATTCGATTTCCTGTTCTCTTGGTTATCTCAACACTGTTTTCATTTGGATGATGATGATTTCGTTGACTTTCCATTTCGTATAAATCGATACTGGGATTTGGCCACTCATGTTTATGGCCTTTGGTCACTTGAATGGAGTATGTTAATTTTATGGAAATATCTGGGGTATGGTACTATCTTGATATGAAACGGCTACCTGTAAGAATGGTTCGACATTGATTTCTTTAAGCTTTGACTGTGCACTTGCTTTGAGAATTTGATTTCTGGTTACATTCCAGTTTTCACCCTTGTTCCGGCTTTGGTCATATGGTGTTGCTTGAAATTGAACTTGAATTTCGCTGTCTGTTACATTTGCACTTTACATTCGTATGCTTGCTGTCCCACTTACTTGTATACAGTTGCATTCGTTAGTTTTTTTGTGTAAACTACTTTATTTGGTTCACCTGAACTTTGAACCGATTCAGTGTGTTGTTAAATACCTTTGCAACTGCTGTCACAATTGTTGGCACTGCTAACATTACATATGTGCACTTATATGTGTCCTCATTTGTATACCTGAATCAGGTAGGACTCAAGCATTGCCTCTTCACTGCACATGTTTTGAGTCACGGTTGCATTCATTAGACAGTTTGCATTTGAATTTGAGGACTTGCTGTTTTAACTTGGGATTTGCACTGTTACTATTGGTGCACTTGTTAAATTTGTTTACTTTGATTCAGTTCATGTTAGCTTTGGCTCATGTATACTTGGTTTGTATATGAGACTTCAATGTGTGTCAGTTTTGTTATGTGAGTTATGATACATTGTTGTTCATTCTTGTGACATCTTCAACTTGATGCATTATGCACTGTAATTTCATTTGCACTGAGTAATTCTCATGTGTATTAGTGCCTTATGTTGCACCTATTTTACTGTGTCACTGTATTGGGTTCTTTGTTCCATCACTGCATTTCTGTTTCGAGACTGATATTTTGAAGTCTGCATCTATTAGTGGTTCTTTGTCTTGTTCAAAAGTGATACTTTCATTATGTCTTCATTTATGCTAGTTAGTATGGTTCATCATGTAGTTCCTTGTATCAAGTTTGAACATGGCCATTTTATTGTTGAGGCTGTCCAGTCGAGTCTCTTATTTACACTGTCCAGATTCATGTTGCATTTTCCCTGTAGCACACTTGAACTTGATACTGTAAGTGGTCGTTTCATGTGATGTTCATTTTGTAGCAGCTTCAACTTGATGCATGTATCCCTGGGCTTCACGTATAGTTGCCTAGTTTTCATATGTGTACCGATCTATCTGTGCATTTCGTTGTTGTTGAGCCACTTCATTGTAGCTGTCTTGACCAGTGAGGCAGTCTGCACAATTATTTCACATAGTATTGGGCATATGTAAGGTTGCATTCATGTGTTCTTTAGTCGGAAGCTTGTATGCAAATGTTTGCTGTGCATTTGTAATTGACTAGTTGTTTCTTGTTTCTTATGCCGCATGACTTTATTGTTCAATTTTAGCCTTGACTACTTTGGCTCTGACATGATGCTAAACTTTGGCATTGTTTGGTTTTGTTCGAACATGTATACTTGCGGTTGCTTGAGACAGCCATCCACTTCATTTTACTGCTTTGCCGGTACAGGTGTTTCATTTGTTGCCAGATCTTCATGTATTCTGTACCCCCTATTGTCATCTTCTCTTGACAGTTTGGGTATTTCATTATGGTATTGGCGAGGCAGTGCACGCGTGCGTGCACTGCAGCCAAACAGAATTGAAGTTTTAAATTGATGATTTCAATTGTCGTAATTGTTTCGTGTTGCCAAATTCAATTTACTTTGAAGTGTATTCTGATTTGGTTTGAGTTGATGATTTTGTTGATATCTAATTATCTTTTAGATAATTAGATTATATGTTTTCTAATTATCGTATCGATAATTAGATTTTTTGTTGTTTACGCTGTTTTGTTGACTTGGGTTTCGCTTTGACCTCTGCAGTTTTGATTACTGTTAGTATTCACTGTTGTGATGATTTCACATACTGTAGTGGCGAGGCAGTGCACGCGTGCGTGTACTGCAGCCACACAGAGTTTGGTTTGATTTAACCACTTTGAGATTTTCTAATTATTTATTTAATTATTGGATTTTGTTGTTAATTGCCGTTTAGGCAATTCTGATGTTTTTAAGATTATCTTCATTGATATTCTTTTCACTTATCTTTGTTGATGATTTAAATATGCTGATTTGTTGTTTAACACTGTTTAGTGTTATATCTGCCGTTATCCGATTCTCTTACCGAAGAGTTGGATATACGAGATTTCTGTGACTGTCGTCTATTTGATATTTGATTATTATTGCTTCTGTGCATTAATAACTGAGTTTGAATTAGACTGACCCGTGTATTATTTTCTTTTGAATTTAATACTCGGGTCAGACCCGAGTTATTTCAGGTTGTAGATTTCCTGCTTTGAGTTGCTGTTTGAGCTATGAAGACTTTTCACATCTTTTGGAGTAGTCGTGTCATAGTATAGGTTGATATGTATTCATGTATATTAGTTGATAATGTACGTGTATATATAACTTCCAGAGTCGACAGTTGTAGTTGTATCATATGTATTGTGTCAACTGTATTGTAACTGACATCAGTTATATATATATGAGACTTTTGTTATCTGTGTTCCGCATTCTTTTTGTATCTGGGTTATTATTATATATATTGTCCTAAACTATTATGAACCATCGTAGTTCGTTTTATACTGGTAATTGGGTATGTCGATGGGAGTAAATAAATAAGAGATGAAAAGTGAAAAATATATACCACTCCTATCGAGGTAACCAATACTAGTGTAAGGCCAACTACGGATGGCCGCTCCTATCCAGCCTTATTCTTCGTAATAACAGACAGTATTTCTTTTAATACTCTTTGTTATTGTGAGCATAGAGGTGGGGCGTCACAGTTGGTATCAGAGCTTGGGGTTTATGGACATAATATAAAACATAACTTAGATGGAACATATGTTACAACTATTTGTCGATGTTTTATTTGTGCTTTGAGTCAAAAACTAAAGTTTTGAAATTTTGATGAAATTTTTAAATATCTTTAATTAAAAGTAAAAGTGAAACTGTGTTTTGTTGATTTGATTTATTTGTATTCTGTTATCAGAGTGCGCAGCGGAAACAGTGAAACTGTCTTCGCTGAATACAGCTGATAATCTTTTTGATTTAAAAATCAAAATATGAAATTGAAATAAATTTCGTTTGTTGTTTACATAGCTGTATTTCTTTTGTTTCTTTGAGAATTTCGAATCTGATTTGAGGATTCGAAGCGATTGCAATTATGTAATTTTTGTTGAGATTTTGGCTGGTTTTCTTTTATGCTAATCATATATTGATTAGATTTTGCTGTTTTGAATTATCTTCATTGGAGATATATTCGAATGATTCTTGGTTCATTTTGTAGTACGTACAAATTTGAGTTGCACGTTACTGCATTTATTCTACATTGAACCGATGCTTGGTTATGAAACGTATTTTGTTGCCGTTATTTTTATAACGGGATTTTTACACCAATGCTAAATTTTTGAAGCACGGTGTTTTGTGGCATTTTTGATGAATGAAAATTCACTGATATTACATTTTGATGTAAATTATTTTGATGAGATTTTGACGTTTAAAAATTACTGTCGCTTTGGCTTCAGTAACCGTCAAATTTTAAAAGTGGATTTTCAAGCGGTTATTCCACAATGCTGATTTTGAGATTCGTTTTACGATGTTTTGAGAAGTGCAATTCCCTTTTCGAAATTGCTACTGATGTTGTTGCTTTAATCACGTGATTGGAAAATCGTTTTAAAATGAAAATTGTTTTATAAATTTTTTTAACAGTTTGCGCTTTCAAAAGAATGAGGAAGCGATTTAAACGTTTCAGCAAAATCGAGGATTATGACCCCCTTTCTTTTACTGATTCGCTTAACTTCGGACTTGTCCAGTTGAGAACGTGAATTATTATTTATATAAAATAAATAAAATTGTTTTCGGGAATTTTACAGTTTGCACTTTCAAAAGAATGAGGAAGCGATTTAAACATTTCAGCAAAATCGAGGACTATGACCCCTTTCTTTTACTGATTCGCTTAATTCCGGACTTGTCCGTTTGAGAATGTAAAATGTATTTTTACAAAATACACAATTTTGCACTTTCAAGGAAACGATGAAGAGAATCAAACGATTTAGTAAAACACGTGGTATGGGGCATGTGCGTTTGCTATTTCGGTTAATTCCGGACTCGTTAATTGAAATATTTGATGTTTTGATGATTCTGATGATTTGTGTGCTTTCGAGCCACTTTGTTGGACCTTCGGGTCATTTGTTGGACCTTCGGGTCATTTGTTGGGCTTTCGGGCCACTCTGATGGACCTTCAGGTCAAATACCAGTACTAGACCTTCGGGTCACTCTGCGGACCTTCGGGTCAATCTGATGGGCGCCAAAATTATGTTGAGTACTTGGTAGGCGTCGGCCATTTGTTGATGCACGTGCGGCGAACTAAAAACTCACCATCTGATGGGATCGATCCAAGCTTTTATGTTGATTTTCTAGTCTTCTTAATTGATTTCTAGATATTTGTTGTTTCTAATTATCTGCAGGTAATTAGATATCTGATGTTATGAGATTTAATTATCGTATCGATAATTAAATATTTGTTGTTATGTGATTTAATTATCGTATCGATAATTAAATATTTGTTGTTTCTAATTATCGCTTGTGATAATTAGATATTTGTTGTTTCTTATTATCGCTTTTGATAATCGGATATTTGTTGTTTTTTATTATCGTTTTTGATAATCGAATATTTGTTGATTTGAAATTTGATTATCGTTTGTGATAATTAAATATTTGTTGATTTGAAATTTGATTATCGTTTTTGATAATCGAATATTTGTTGATTTGAAATTTGATTATCGTTTGTGATAATTAAATATTTGTTGATTTGAAATTTGATTATCATTTGTGATAATTAAATATTTGTTGATTTGAAATTTGATCATCGTTTTTGATAATCGAATATTTGTTGATTTGAAATTTGATTATCATTTTTGATAATTAAATATTTGTTGATTTGAAATTTGATTATCATTTGTGATAATTAAATATTTGTTGATTTGAGATTTGATTATCGTTTTTGATAATCGAATATTTGTTGATTTGAGATTTGATTATCGTTTTTGATAATCGAATATTTGTTGATTTGAGATTTGATTATCGTTTTTGATAATCGAATATTTATTGATTTGAGATTTGATTATCGATTTTGATAATCGAATATTTGTTGATTTGAGATTTGATTATCGTTTTTGACAATCGAATATTTGTTGATTTGAGAAATTTGATTATCGTTTTTGATAATTAAATATTCGTTGATTTGAGATTTGATTATCGTTTTTGATAATCGAATATTTGTTGATTTGAGAAATTTGATTATCGTTTTTGATAATTAAATATTCGTTGATTTGAGATTTGATTATCGCTTGTGATAATTAGATATTTGAGATTTGATTATCGTTTTTGATAATCGAATATTTGATGTTTCTGATTATTGTTTTTGATAATTAGATATTGGGTGATTGCTGATTTTATTGAATTGCTATTTTCTATCTATCTCTGTTAATAGTTAGAGTTTGCTGATTATGAAGTTTGTGTTTCCTAGTTATTTGTTGGATAACTAGATATTTGCAGTTTTGCGATTTGCGATTTGTGTTTCCTAATTATCCTCGCTGATAATTAGATTTTGCTATTTTATAATTATTGTGTGATAATTAGATATGGCTATTCTGTGATTTCTGTATTAATTTATCTGATTGATAATTAAATATTGCTGATAATTGCGTTTATCCAGTTTTGTTGTTTTCTGATTATCTTTTGATAGCTATATTTTGTTGAGAATTTGTGAATTTCTTTTATTGAAATTAAAAGATTTCTTTGGCGTTTGTATTCCCGACTTTATTTTCTAGCATTAACCAGTTTATGTTAGAAAAATAATTGTTATTGACGACTTTATTTATGGAAATTGTGGGGACGCAATTTTTATAATGAGGGGAGTCTATAACAACCCGGGGTTTTGTAACAAATTTATAATCGTCATTAGACGACTTAATTTGGTTGCTAATTTATTATCGTCATTAGACGATTTATTTCTGCTGGCTAATAGCTGTTTGTTGATGGAGTTTTTAAATCAATGAAATTCTTTTCAAAAATTTGTTGAAATGTTTTGCGGGCTTCAATTGGACCTTGGCCCACGTTCTTTTGTTTTGGGTTGTGGTAATTATCTAAGGTCGATGACCGTTCCTCTCTTCTTCATTTCGAATACCCTAAACCCTAAAAAATAAAATACCCGACCCTTTTCATTTTTCGTTCATTCGTAAAACCTAAACCAAACAAACAAAAAAAGAAAATAAATGGTTGCCGTTCATTCCTCCTTGTTCAAATTAGGGCTTTCGAAATTCTTCGAAGTCGCGCCCTTGTTGGTCGATCGGCGGGTACTCGCGAGTAGCTTGGATCGTTCGTGGCTCCTCCTGCTTGACTCGAGTTCGTCGTCACTTCGTTCTAAGGTGAGTGATTTTTATTTCACTCACATCCAGTTCAACTTAATACTTTGCTTTGCATTGATTTGATTTCGTCGCTGATGATTTCTGACTTGATTTTAACTGATTTGATTTCCTGTTCTCTTGGTTATCTCAACACTGTTTTCATTTGGATGATGATGATTTCGTTGACTTTCCATTTTGTATAAATCGATACTGGGATTTGGCCACTCATGTTTACGGCCTTTGGTCATTTGTATGGAGTATGTTAATTTTATGGAAATATCTGGGGTATGGTACTGTCTTGATATGAAACAGCTACCTGTAAGAATGGTTCGACATTGATATCTTTAAGCTTTGACCGTGCACTTGCTTTGAGAATTTGATTTCTGGTTACATTCCAGTTTTCATTATGACACCCCACCTCTATACCCACGCTAACCAAGAACACTACGATGTAGTGCTGTCAATTAGCACGGAGAATAAGGCTGTGGAGGAGCAACCATCCATGTAACTTCTTTGTGCGAGCATCGATATGTCAGATAGAATAGAATGCATGTCTTTTAAGGAGGAAATCCGACACACCGATACAAACACAAAGCTATCACACGGTGGCTATATATAATCTTCGGAAACAAACATAGAAGTAATCATAACATAAATCTGTCACAGACATCCATATCACAAAGGCGGAAGAAGATATGAATAAATATATAACACATGAAAGTGTACATCAGAGTAGTGGTCAGAAAGATCCACATAACACAAAAGAATAGATACAAGTGCAAGGTAAAAGAATATGTATACATCAAGGAGTCTAAATCTCAAATGTATACAACAAAAACTACTAAACTAGAATAGTTAGCCAAAAGTCAGAAGATGGCTCCAGATAAGAAGTCATGAGGAAGCACCTGTAAAATCTCGGTCTGACCCGAGTATTATTTAAGAAAATAATAAACGGACCAGTCTAGCTATAAATATCAGATAACATGATATAAAATAAAAGATATGGCATAAACATAAAATATCCATACTGACATACTACTATAAGTATGCAAATGATGATCAACAGGAGATCAACCAATAAGAGATAAATCAATATCACAAGATCCAAAGAGGGCATCATACCCTAAACTTGTTCTCATAACAAGTTATTGACATAAAATCCAGAAATCCATACAAGAAATCCAGAAATCATAAAAAGGGAAAGAAAGAGGCCTATCACATGATGGTCTGAAGACCATGGGGAGCTACCCCATATGTGTGAGTCGGAATCACACAGATTGAGGTCTAGACTAACCAAAAAGCAAAAAGGTATGTGAGTGGAATCACACAAGTGGTGTCTAGTCTAACCTCGCAAACAAAAAGGTATGTGTGAGTGGAATCACACAAGTGGTGTCTAGACTAACCTCGCAGGCAAATAGATATGTGTGAGTCGGAATCACACAGATTGAGGTCTAGACTAACCAAAAAGCAAAAAGGTATGTGTGAGTGGAATCACACAAGTGGTGTTTAGTCTAACCTCGCAGGCAAATAGATATGTGTGAGTCGAAATCACACAGATTGAGGACTAGACTAACCAAAAAGCAAAAAGGTATGTGTGAGTGGAATCACACAAGTGGTGTCTAGTCTAACCTCGCAGGCAAATAGATATGTGTGAGTCGGAATCACACCAATGAGGACTAGTCTAACCTTGCAAACAAAGAGACATCGCACATTGCTAGTCTAAACCATAAAATGATCATCATCGATCATCAAGAAGTGTCGATTACACTAAGCTAGTAAATATAAGAGTTTAGCTTCATGTCCCATAACCACTTGCTTAACTCAAATATTTACGAACAGATTGTAGATCTCCACTAGAAAATTGTCACAAGAGTTTCAATATGTGTGAATCGAAATCACACTAATGAGGTATAGACTAACCTTGAAGATAAAGAGATATGTGTGAATCGAAATCACACAAATGGTGTCTAGTCTAACCTCGCAAACAAAGAGACATCGCTCAATCGCTAGTCTAAACCATAAAATGATCATCATCGATCATCAAGAAGTGTCGATTACACTAAGCTAGTAAATATAAGAGTTTAGCTTCATGTCCCATAACCACTTGCTTAACTCAAATATTTACGAACAGATTGTTGATCTGCACTAGAAAATTGTCACAAAAAGGGTTCAATCGAACAAGTCCAAGAGCTAACCGACGAAGTGAACGCAAGCGTTTCATACCACTCGTTTTACTAAGTCGTTTAAGTCGATTTCTCATCCGAGTGAAGTAAAGGCTTGTATATACTAGTAGATTGGAAATAGGTTTGAGAAAATGAACTTTTGATATTTAAAATAGTGTTGAAATCGCTTTGATGAAAGAGTTTTGATATTTAATACTAGTATAGAAAACCTTTATATTTTGAAGTGACAAATCATAGAAGTGATTGTAGAAACAATCAATCATAAAAATTCACGTTCGAAGACGTGAGTAAAGTTCAAAGAAATCAATCCCAAAACCATCATAGTAGAAATTCTGATGAATGTTTTTCAGATAAGATCCCCTACGAAGGGGGGTACGAGGTTCGACCTAGTGAAAGTCTTAAGAAATGATAACAACAAACAGGAGACAACACGAATCGATTAAAGTTGGAAATTCAAACAAAATAGGCAATATAGGCAAACAGCATCAGGTCGGTCGGCCGGCTTCAGGGCTCGGTCGACCGGATCCTGTTCTGAAAAATAGTTCGGGAAGCAGGTCGGTCGACTGAGCTCTGCAGCCGGTCGACCAAACCCAAAACAGAGAAGTGCTTAGCACTTTTGGAAGCAGGTCGGTCGACTGACTACAGAGCTCGGTCGACCGGACCTGTTTCCAGCACTACCCAACTTATCAAGTTCATTGGCCAAATCTCGACCAAATTGCATTTTCGCGAGCAACGACACTAAGGATTTAAGCCTAACGACAACCCGGCCTTATAAGCTCTTCAATGTATCACAAAAATCATGATCAAAGATCAAAGTTTGGATTTTTAAAGAATTGAACTCAAAACACTAAAAATTGGAATATTCACCAAATCAATCCAAACCAAAAGCAATTGCACAAGAATAAGTGTTAGGAATTCATACCTAACAATCGAAGATAAATATAGATTAAGATGTGAGATAAAAATCTCACCTTTGAACCCAAACAAATGAAGAAGGAGCTTGAAAGCAAAGGGAGAATCAACCACTCTTCAACACAACCCAAATGAGCTTGAATCTATGCTCAAAAGAGAAACATTTCCTAAATTAGGTTTAGGGAATTTTCTAAAATTGAAAGGAGAACGGGTTGGAGAAGATGAAGAGGAGGCTTACCTATGGCTTCACTTTGATTTTGGAGCAAGAAATCAAGATGCAAGAAGAAACTAGGGTTTGCAATTTCTATTTCCTCTTCCTTTCCCCCATTTCAGTTTTTACTTAAGTTTGGAGAGTGGGAATGAGAGAATGGATAGGAGAGGGCTAAGTTAGAGGGTTAAGTGAGTTTAGTTAACTAGTGGGCTGAACCCAACCCAAACCCAACTAGAAAAAGTAGCAAATTTCAACTTACTCCAAATATATCGAAGCTTATACTCAAAAAGGTCGCAAACGGCATTTTGAACTCAATGGAAGTGGTCTCGAGTCCTAATTCGACTGTTTGCAAAAAGTAGCTTTTCGGACTATAATCCGACGAACGATTCTATATCTAAATAAAATATTTAAATATTCAATCGTAAAATATGCGGGTTGTTACATTCACCCTTGTTCAGGCTTTGGTCATATAGCGTTGCTTGAAATTGAACTTGAATTTTGCTGTCTGTTACAGTTGCACTTTACATTCGTATGCTTGTTGTCCCACTTACTTGTATACAGTTGCATTCGTTAGTTTTTTTGTGTATACTACTTTATTTGGTTCACCTGAACTTTGAACCGATCCAGTGTGTTGTTAAATACCTTTGCAACTGCTGTCACAATTGTTGGCACTACTAACATTACATATGTGCACTTATATGTGTCCTCATTTGTATACCTGAATCTGGTAGGACTCAAGCATTGCCTCTTCACTGCACATGTTTTGAGTCACGGTTGCATTCATTAGACAGTTTGCATTTGAATTTGATGTCTTGCTGTTTCAACTTGGGATTTGCACTGTTACTATTGGTGCACTTGTTAAATTTTTTTACTTTGATTCAGTTCATGTTAGCTTTGGCTCATGTATACTTGGTTTGTATATGACACTTCAATGTGTGTCAGTTTTGTTATGTGAGTTATGATACATTGTTGTTCATTCTTGTGACATCTTCAACTTGATGAATTGTGCACTGTAATTTCATTTGCACTGAGTAATTCTCATGTGTATTAGTGCCTTATGTTGCACCTATTTTACTGTGTCACTGTATTGGGTTCTTTGTTCCATCACTGCATTTCTGTTTCGAGACTGATATTTTAAAGTCTGCATCTGTTAGTGGTTCTTTGTCTTGTTCAAAAGTGATACTTTCATTATGTCTTCATGTATGCTGGTTAGTCTGGTTCATCATGTAGTTCCTTGTATCAAGTTTGAACATGGCCATTTTATTGTTGAGGCTGTTCAGTTGAGTCTCTTATTTACACTGTCCAGATTCATGTTGCATTTTCCCTGTAGCACACTTGAACTTGATACTGTAAGTGGTCGTTTCATGTGATGTTCATTTTGTAGCATCTTCAACTTGATGCATGTATCCCTAGGCTTCACGTATAGTTGCCTGGTTTTCATATATGTACTGATCTATCTGTGCATTTCGTTGTTGTTGAGCCACTTCATTGTAGCTGTCTTGACCAGTGAGGCAGTCTGCACAATTATTTCACATAGTATTGGGCATATGTAAGGTTGCATTCATGTGTTCTTTAGTCTGAAGCTTGTATGCAAATGTTTGTTGTGCATTTGTAATTGACTAGTTGTTTCTTGTTTCTTATGCCGCATGACTTTATTGTTCAATTTTAGCCTTGACTACTTTGGCTCTGACATGATGCTAAACTTTGGCATTGTTTTGTTTTGTTCGAACATGTATACTTGCGGTTGCTTGAGACAGCCATCCACTTCATTTTACTGCTTTGCCGGTACAGGTGTTTCATTTGTTGCCAGATCTTCATGTATTCTGTACCCATGTTGTCATCTTCTCTTGACAGTTTGGGTATTTCATTATGGTATTGGCGAGGCAGTGCACGCATGCGTGCACTGCAGCCAAACAGAATTGAAGTTTTAAATTGATGATTTCAATTGTCGTAATTGTTTCGTGTTGCCAAATTCAATTTACTTTGAAGTGTATTCTGCTTTGGTTTGAGTTGATGATTTTGTTGATATCTAATTATCTTTTAGATAATTAGATTATATGTTTTCTAATTATCGTATCGATAATTAGATTTTTGTTGTTTACGCTGTTTTGTTGACTTGGGTTTCGCTTTGACCTCTGCAGTTGTGACGCCCCACCTCTATACCCATGCTAGCCAAGAACACTACGGTGTAGTGCTGTCAACTAGCACGGAGAATAAGGCTGTTGAGGAGCGACCATCTATGTAATTGCTTTGTGCGAGCACCGATATGTCAGATAGAATAACATGCATTTCATCTTTTAGAGGAAATCCGACATACCGTTACAAACTCAAAGCTACTACACAGTGGCTATAATAGTTTAGGACAATAAATATAAAAATAACACAGATAACATAAATGCGGAATACAGATGGAACGAAAAGTCTCATATATACAATAACTGATATCAGTTACAATACATTTGACACAATACCAATGATACAACTACAATTGTCGACTCAAGAAGTTATATATACAAGTACATTATCGACTAATATACATGAATACATTATCATCTTAAAACAGACACACTGACTACTACAACAAGACGAAGACCACTTCAAATGATATAAAAAGTCTTCATAGCTGTTGCAGCAACCCAAAGCTAAAAATCTACAACCTGTAAATACTCGGTCTGACCCGAATATTACATTCAAAAGAAAATAATACCCAGATCAGTCTAATTCAAACTCAGTTATTAACGCATAGAAGCAATAATAATCAATCTCAATATAGATGACAGTCACAGAAATCTCGTATATCCAACTCTCGATACGAGAATTGGATAACGGCAGAAATAACACTAAACAGTGTTAATCCACAAAACAGAAATCCAACGCAGTTTAAGCAATTGAAATGTCAATTTAAAAAAATATCAATGCTAATTGGCTGCAGTACACGCTAACGTGTACTGCCTCGCCAATACAGCCTACGAATTACGCAACAGGTCGATGAATTAAGGATAAAAGAGATATCGATTAAAATCTGTCAATTCGGTGTGGCTGCAGTGCACGCACGCGTGCACTGCCTCGCCACAACGGAATATAAAGTCACCACACGGGACAAGGGTAAAACTGCTACGAAAATGCAGCAGGTCAGCAAGTGCTCAAGGATGAACAAATGCAAGTGAAAATGACACATGGATATGCCGTGTCAAAGTGAACCAAGTCACAATGATCGCAAGGTCAAACCCCGAAATCGGGTTCAACTCAAATGAATTAGAAGTGGTTGGCTGTCTCAAGCAACGGCAACCAAACAAGTTCGAACAAAACCAAACAATGTCAAAGTTTAGCATCAGGTCAAAAGGAATATAAGCAAACAGCCTATAAGATCGTACATGCCACTCAGTAAAGCTACAGCAAGCTATGGTGCATTTACAACTACAATGGAGCCAACAAAGAATGCAGACTTCAAATACACAAAAGTGAAGTGATCAAACAAACTACACAAAGGATTCAACAGCATAAAGACCAGAGTGTGCAGTAATGCAAACATCAAATGCCAACCTGAACCCAAAATAGTAAAACTGCACACATGCTGTGCAGACAAGAAGGAATTCAAACATGAAATGGAGAACCTCATTGCAAGTGCAACAGGTAGAAGGTGATGCAGTGAAGCATGTACAAGGGCAGTACATATATGAAATCCAAACATGTGCAGACTCAACTGGAACAACACACCTACTATGAAGAACAAAGCTACAATGGAGCCAACAAATACACGTCCAGATGAACGAATGCAACCGTGTCTAACAAAAATATGGAAGTACACATGCACGTGAACAAGTTGATATGCAGCAGAGAATACAAGCTACAAGATTCAAATACATCAGGTGAAGTACAAGTCTCGAACTCCAACCAGCAGGTCAGAGACCAGAATATAAGGTGGACAAGCATTGTCAAAACAGTGGACTATCTACAAGTCAATAAAGCAGTGCAATTAAAACATGCACACTTATATAAATGTATGCAAGAAACGATACATAAGTACTCAGGTGGGATGCAAATCTAAAGAGGTCGAAACTTTTGCGACTTGATGAAATCAAAGCCATGACGCCATCAAATGAATGCAAACTGCCTTACATATGCCCAATACTTCGTAAAACAGGTAGGCAAACTATCTCAAATGGTCAAGACAGCTGCCATAAATGATCAAACGTGTGTGAACTCAAAACTTGGGTGTAATCAATCTGCTATGGTCCCAAAGGCACAAGTGAACAACATGAAGTCTGTGTGCCTCAAAGGTCAGAGGCAATGTAAAATGCAGACGGCACATAAATAAAGTCCACACGAGCTCAATGCATCAGTGAAACAAGTTCAAGAGGGGTGGCAACAAGTTCGAACCAAGCCAAAGTCACCAATAATATGCAGTACTAGTCTCGAGCCCAAGGTAGTGCAAATCAAAAAAAATGCAAATGCAAATTACATGGGGAGTGTCAAAGTAAAATGAACTAGAGTGCGACTAAGAAATGAATAAGGCAAGCCAACATCAAACAAGTCAGTGCCAATCTACAAACACTCAGTGCAGTGATACATGAAATCGCATGAACAAGTTCGAACAACCAGACAACCTCACATTCACGAATGCAATGTTCAAGTGGAGACCAGAGAAGATGGCCAGAGACGAAGACAGGGATGAACACAAAGATGGCCGAAGCCGTGTCAGTACAAAGTCGACCAAGTCAAAGCGAGAAAATCACAAAATCAAAGCCATGAAACATCAAATTCGAATACGAATGAACTGGAGCTGGAATTAGATGTGAGATGAACTCACCTTCTTCGACGTGGCAACCGAGAGCAACGAGAAATCACACCGAAGTCGAGTTTCAGAAACCCTAAGGAGCGCGCAAAGCAGAAAGCAAGCACGAATCATCTTCTCGAGCAAAGCCAAGCAACATCAATATCTCAAGCAAAGCCGAGCGCTCAAGGGAGCAAAGGGAACGAAGCCCTAATTTTCCAGATCGAAGGAAGAGCAATCGCGACCACCATTTTTATTTCTCTCGTATGCTTTTAGGGTTCGAATGAGAACGGAAGGCAAATAAAAAAGGGGAATTGGGTAATACCCTTATCACGGTATCAAAGAAAAAGGTATGGGCCTAAAGTTTAAAGCCCACCAACAATTTCTCAACCATTTTTCAAAAGAATTTCAACTCGATAAAATTCCAATAAGAATTGGCGAACGATTTAATCACCTAGTGTCGATAATTAATTGCTACGAATTTGCGGGTTGTTACAGACTCCCCTCCTTAAAGAAATTGCGTCCTCGCAATCATAAGGAATAAATGGACAAAAGGTAACAACCATAAGAACAAGGCAATGTCGAATGCATAAGCAAAGCAAAGGTCAACAGGGAAGTATTGGAATTATGGAAGTATCAGATATAGAATCAAAAGGTTCGACTGATTCAAATCAAAAGAATCAACATCGTGGGGATCAAGGAATCAAAATCAGACGACTATCAAAAGCAAGAATCAATCGAGTTCCAGCATTTAAAAGAAGAGGGAAGACAGAGCAGAATTCACATACTGCACGAATTGAATGTGAGTAAATCAAATTACTCACCTGAATCGTCAGAGAAAAAAAAAACAAAGTTCGAATCTCAAAATCGCAAATATTCAATCATCTAAAACGATAATCGAATTTTCACAAATATCTGATTATCAAAAACGATAATCAGAAATCATA
This sequence comes from Allium fistulosum, assembly GCA_030737815.1. Taxonomy (NCBI): domain Eukaryota; kingdom Viridiplantae; phylum Streptophyta; class Magnoliopsida; order Asparagales; family Amaryllidaceae; genus Allium; species Allium fistulosum. The sequence continues at coordinate 457,447,782 of CM060902.1, forward strand.
AAGATTCGATTATCAAATCGAAAAATATTTAATTATCTCAAACGATAATCAAATTTCACAAATATCTGATTATCAAAAACGATAATCAGAAATCACAAAGATTCGATTATCAAATCGAAAAATATTTAATTATCTCAAACGATAATCAAATTTCACAAATATCTGATTATCAAAAACGATAATCAGAAATCACAAAGATTCGATTATCAAATCGAAAAATATTTAATTATCTCAAACGATAATCAAATTTCACAAATATCTGATTATCAAAAACGATAATCAGAAACACAAATATTTAATTAACGAGTCCGAAATTAACCGAAGTAGTAAAAGTATGGTTCCATACTCCTTACTTTTGCTAAATCGTTTAAATCTCTTTATCGTTTCCTTGAAAGTGCAGAATTGTGTGTTTTAAAAATAACATTTCACATTCTCAAACGGACAAGTCCGGAATTAAGCGAATCAGTAAAAGAAAGGGGTCATAGTCCTCGATTTTTCTGAAATGTTTAAATCGCTTCCTCGTTCTTTTGAAAATGTAAGCTGTAAAAAATTTGAAAACAATTTTAATTTATATTTTTGAAACAACTTTTAAAAATAAAGAATTTTGAAAACACGTGATTAAATTAGCAATATCAGTATTGCGGGAGAACCGCTTGTAAATCCATTTCAAAATTGACGAGTACTGAAGTTAACACGTCAAAATCTCATCAAAATAACTGGCATCAAAATATAATGCCAAATGAATTTTCATTCATCAAAAATGTCACAAGAATCTTCTCAAAGATAGAAAGGGATATCATACCCTAAACTTGTATTCATAACAAGTCAATAACACATGAATTCATCAATACACAAAAATTGACAAAACTTGTCAATAGAAATCATGAAAATTGGTGAAGCACAAATTCTAGAAATCATCACAAGAAATCCAGAAATCATAAAAAGGGGGGAAAAAGCCTATCAGAAAACGGGAGTATGAAAACTCCAAAACACGTGTATCACAAACAATTTGGAACATTGACGCAGTGCAAACGGTACGTCCAATGAACCGGAAAGTCGAGACATCGATGTAGTACAAACGGTACATCAGATGAATCGAAACACATGAAAATTTGGAACATTGACGCAGTGCAAACGGTACGTCCAATGAATCGGAAAGACAGAGACATCGATGTAGTACAAACGGTACATCAGATGAATCGAACATTGACGCAGTGCAAACGGTACGTCCAATGAATCAGAAAGGCAGAGACATCGATGTAGTACAAATGGTACATCAGATGAATCGAACATTGACGCAGTGCAAACGGTACGTCCAATGAATCGGAAAGGTAGAGACATCGATGTAGTACAAACGGTACATCAGATGAATCGAACATTGACGCAGTGCAAACAGTGCGTCCAATGAATCGGAAAGTCAGAGACATCGATGTAGTACAAACGGTACATCAGATGAATCGAAACACATTAAAAGTACTTGGGTTGCCAGCCCACAAAGAAATGAGACGAAGCTCAATAAAATGAAGTACAGTCCTTCATACGGACAAAGAGACATCGCACAATTGCTAGTCTAAATCATAAAATGATCATCATCGATCATAAGGAAGTGTCGATTACACTAAGCTAGTAAATATATGAGTTTAGCTTCATGTCCCATAATGACTTGCTTAACTCAAATATTTACGAACAGATTGTAGATCTGCACTAGAAAATTTGTCACAAGAGGGTTCAATCGAACAAGTCCAAGAGCTAACCGACAAAGTGAACGCAAGCGTTTCATACCACTCGTTTTACTAAGTCGTTTAAGTCGATTTCTCATTCGAGTGAAGTAAAGGTTTGTATATACTAATAGATTGGAAAACGGTTTAAGAAAAAGAGCTTTGTAGTAAAATAGTTTTGAAATCGTTTGGAGAAAAAGGATTTTAATATTTACTACTAGTATAGAAAACCTTTATATTTTTAAAGTGACAAATCACAAAAATGATTGTAGAAACAATCAATCACAAGAATTCACATACGAAGATGTGAATAAAATCCAAAGAATTCGTTTCCAAATTCATCAAAGTAGGAATACCCAAAAATTCCAGAAATAGAAGTTATCAAAATCGACAAAGGTGATAACAACTAATTAGAAATGAAGAATCGATTATCAACTGGAAAAACAAAGCAAAACGAGCAGAAATGCATAAATGACTTCAACAAAAGTAAGAATCAAGTCAATGTCGAAGTCAACAATTAATAGCCGTAGTCGAGTACAAAATGATTCAATCATCATTATCAAAGAAACCAACGGCAAACAAAATCAGAGTCTTAAAAATCAAGAAATTAGCAATTTCTCAAAAACAAAGTGACCGAAGTCGAATGGAATTCAAGATGAGGAAAACACAAAATATCAAGTTCAAAATCGCTGAGATTCAAACTAGATGTGAATGAGAAATCAAAATTACTCAATTTGCAACTAGTTCAGCTATTTTTCATCATTAGTGTAACAGGTACACAATGACACTCATAGCATAGAACAAAAGTGGAACAAAGTCCAAAAGTCAAAATGGCTTTAATTTGCCAAATTAAAACAAAATCAACATCGGCTAAATCAATTCAAAGCCGAAAACACAAGAATAAGCGTTAGGAATTCATACCTAACAGTCAAAAATAATCATATGTAAAGATGAGAGATAAACATCGACAAATAGTTGTAACACAAGCTCCATCTAAGTTATGTTTTATACTTGTCCTAAACCCCAGGCTCTGATACCAAGCTGTGACGCCCCACCTCTATACCCATGCTAGCCAAGAACACTACGGTGTAGTGCTGTCAACTAGCACGGAGAATAAGGCTGTTGAGGAGCGACCATCTATGTAATTGCTTTGTGCGAGCACCGATATGTCAGATAGAATAACATGCATTTCATCTTTTAGAGGAAATCCGACATACCATTACAAACTCAAAGCTACTACACAGTGGCTATAATAGTTTAGGACAATAAATATAAAAATAACACAGATAACATAAATGCGGAATACAGATGGAACGAAAAGTCTCATATATACAATAACTGATATCAGTTACAATACATTTGACACAATACCAATGATACAACTACAATTGTCGACTCAAGAAGTTATATATACAAGTACATTATCGACTAATATACATGAATACATTATCATCTTAAAACAGACACACTGACTACTACAACAAGACGAAGACCACTTCAAATGATATAAAAAGTCTTCATAGCTCTAGCAGCAACCCAAAGCTAAAAATCTACAACCTGTAAATACTCGGTCTGACCCGAATATTACATTCAAAAGAAAATAATACCCGGATCAGTCTAATTCAAACTCAGTTATTAGCGCATAGAAGCAATAATAATCAATCTCAATATAGATGACAGTCACAGAAATCTCGTATATCCAACTCTCGATACGAGAATTGGATAACGGCAGAAATAACACTAAACAGTGTTAATCCACAAAACAGAAATCCAACGCAGTTTAAGCAATTGAAATGTCAATTTAAAAAAATATCAATGCTAATTGGCTGCAGTACACGCTAACGTGTACTGCCTCGCCAATACAGCCTACGAATTACGCAACAGGTCGATGAATTAAGGATAAAAGAGATATCGATTAAAATCTGTCAATTCGGTGTGGCTGTAGTGCACGCACGCGTGCACTGCCTCGCCACAACGGAATATAAAGTCACCACACGGGACAAGGGTAAAACTGCTACGAAAATGCAGCAGGTCAGCAAGTGCTCAAGGATGAACAGATGCAAGTGAAAATGACACATGGATATGCAGTGTCAAAGTGAACCAAGTCACAATGATCGCAAGGTCAAACCCCGAAATTGGGTTCAACTCAAATGAATTAGAAGTGGTTGGCTGTCTCAAGCAACGGCAACCAAACAAGTTCGAACAAAACCAAACAATGTCAAAGTTTAGCATCAGGTCAAAAGGAATATAAGCAAACAGCCTATAAGATCGTACATGCCACTCAGTAAAGCTACAGCAAGCTATGGTGCATTTACAACTACAATGGAGCCAACAAAGAATGCAGACTTCAAATACACAAGAGTGAAGTGATCAAACAAACTACACAAAGGATTCAACAGCATAAAGACCAGAGTGTGCAGTAATGCAAACATCAAATGCCAACCTGAACCCAAAATAGTAAAACTGCACACATGCTGTGCAGACAAGAAGGAATTCAAACATGAAATGGAGAACCTCATTGCAAGTGCAACAGGTAGAAGGTGATGCAGTGAAGCATGTACAAGGGCAGTACATATATGAAATCCAAACATGTGCAGACTCAACTGGAACAACACACCTACTATGAAGAACAAAGCTACAATGGAGCCAACAAATACACGTCCAGATGAACGAATGCAACCGTGTCTAACAAAAATATGGAAGTACACATGCACGTGAACAAGTTGATATGCAGCAGAGAATACAAGCTACAAGATTCAAATACATCAGGTGAAGTACAAGTCTCGAACTCCAACCAGCAGGTCAGAGACCAGAATATAAGGTGGACAAGCATTGTCAAAACAGTGGACTATCTACAAGTCAATAAAGCAGTGCAATTAAAACATGCACACTTATATAAATGTATGCAAGAAACGATACATAAGTACTCAGGTGGGATGCAAATCTAAAGAGGTCGAAACTTTTGCGACTTGATGAAATCAAAGCCATGACGCCATCAAATGAATGCAAACTGCCTTACATATGCCCAATACTTCGTAAAACAGGTAGGCAAACTATCTCAAATGGTCAAGACAGCTGCCATAAATGATCAAACGTGTGTGAACTCAAAACTTGGGTGTAATCAATCTGCTATGGTCCCAAAGGCACAAGTGAACAACATGAAGTCTGTGTGCCTCAAAGGTCAGAGGCAATGTAAAATGCAGACGGCACATAAATAAAGTCCACACGAGCTCAATGCATCAGTGAAACAAGTTCAAGAGGGGTGGCAACAAGTTCGAACCAAGCCAAAGTCACCAATAATATGCAGTACTAGTCTCGAGCCCAAGGTAGTGCAAATCAAAAAAAATGCAAATGCAAATTACATGGGGAGTGTCAAAGTAAAATGAACTAGAGTGCGACTAAGAAATGAATAAGGCAAGCCAACATCAAACAAGTCAGTGCCAATCTACAAACACTCAGTGCAGTGATACATGAAATTGCATGAACAAGTTCGAACAACCAGACAACCTCACATTCACGAATGCAATGTTCAAGTGGAGACCAGAGAAGATGGCCAGAGACGAAGACAGGGATGAACACAAAGATGGCCGAAGCCGTGTCAGTACAAAGTCGACCAAGTCAAAGCGAGAAAATCACAAAATCAAAGCCATGAAACATCAAATTCGAATACGAATGAACTGGAGCTGGAATTAGATGTGAGATGAACTCACCTTCTTCGACGTGGCAACCGAGAGCAACGAGAAATCACACCGAAGTCGAGTTTCAGAAACCCTAAGGAGCGCGCAAAGCAGAAAGCAAGCACGAATCATCTTCTCGAGCAAAGCCAAGCAACATCAATATCTCAAGCAAAGCCGAGCGCTCAAGGGAGCAAAGGGAACGAAGCCCTAATTTTCCAGATCGAAGGAAGAGCAATCGCGACCGCCATTTTTATTTCTCTCGTATGCTTTTAGGGTTCGAATGAGAACGGAAGGCAAATAAAAAAGGGGAATTGGGTAATACCCTTATCACGGTATCAAAGAAAAAGGTATGGGCCTAAAGTTTAAAGCCCACCAACAATTTCTCAACCATTTTTCAAAAGAATTTCAACTCGATAAAATTCCAATAAGAATTGGCGAACGATTTAATCACCTAGTGTCGATAATTAATTGCTACGAATTTGCGGGTTGTTACAGCAGTTTTGATTACTGTTAGTATTCACTGTTGTGATGATTTCACGTACTGTAGTGGCGAGGCAGTGCACGCGTGCGTGTACTGCAGCCACACAGAGTTTGGTTTGATTTAACCACTTTGAGATTTTCTAATTATTTTTTTAATTATTGGATTTTGTTGTTAATTGCCGTTTAGGCAATTCTGATGTTTTTAAGATTATCTTCATTGATATTCTTTTCACTTATCTTTGTTGATGATTTAAATCTGCTGATTTGTTGTTTAACACTGTTTAGTGTTATATCTGCCGTTATCCGATTCTCTTATCGAAGAGTTGGATATATGAGATTTCTGTGACTGTCATCTATTTGATATTTGATTATTATTGCTTTTGTGCATTAATAACTGAGTTTGAATTAGACTGACCCGTGTATTATTTTCTTTTGAATTTAATACTCGGGTCAGAGCCGAGTTATTTCAGGTTGTAGATTTCCTGCTTTGAGTTGCTGTTTGAGCTATGAAGACTTTTCACATCTTTTGGAGTAGTCGTGTCATAGTATAGGTTGATATGTATTCATGTATATTAGTTGATAATGTATGTGTATATATAACTTCCAGGGTCAACAGTTGTAGTTGTATCATATGTATTGTGTCAACTGTATTGTAACTGACATCAGTTATATATATATGAGACTTTTGTTATCTGTGTTCCGCATTCTTTTTGTATCTGGGTTATTATTATATATATTGTCCTAAACTATTATGAACCATCGTAGTTCGTTTTATACTGGTAATTGGGTATGTCGATGGGAGTAAATAAATAAGAGATGAAAAGTGAAAAATATATACCACTCCTATCGAGGTAACCAATACTAGTGTAAGGCCAACTACGGATGGCCGCTCCTATCCAGCCTTATTCTTCGTAATAACAGACAGTATTTCTTTTAATACTCTTTGTTATTGTGAGCATAGAGGTGGGGCGTCACACAGTGATACTCTAGAATGAGTTTGAGTGTAATAATAGATATGAGCGCATATTTGTTAGTGACTAAAATGGTTTTATGTTGTGTTGATTGATTTATTGAGTGGCATATGAACCTTCATCGGACAGTCTACACAACTGTATCGAAGGGGTTTCTAAACACTTGAATAGAACAATTCGACACAATATTGTTTTCGAAAGGGGTGAATGAAATAGTTTTACCCAAAATAATATTTTGATATAAAAGAAAATAATATTTCTGAAATTATTATATATGACTGAATGTTTGGATGATAATAATATAACCAAAATAAGAGTATAAAATTTAAAATAGATTATATGACCAAATGAGAATTTGTATAAGTACGAATTATACAAATGGATTATAATTAAAATTGGATTCGAATCAAATCTGGAAATTTAAATCCCGGGGATTTTTGGAAATGTTTTCCATAGTATTTTAAAAAGAAAAATAAAAATAATAGTGACATTATTTTGGAGATATTTTTGGAAGAAAATGGTTTTAAAAGAATTATTGGAAGTGATATAGCACTGAACTCACTACGGTCGCTGGAAAATAATTCGGATGATGACGACTGCATCATCAGTATTCATTTTTCGAGTTTCTAAAGTAACGGGTTGCTACCAAAGTAATTGATTTGGAGATTTTGTTGGAAAAACAAACGTTGATTAGAAATTCCAAGGGAATTTGTTTTGGGATAAAAACCAGGGTTGGTTTAGATTTAAAAAGTGTGATTTGGAATGTTTGTGATTTCAAAATGGTTTGAAATAAATACCGGGAGTTGAATTCTGGAATCCTTATTTAAATAATTTAAAAATCATCAGAAGATAAGTAATAAACTTATAAATGGTGAATGATTTTGAAGAAAAATATGGGGATTGAATTTTGGAATTAAAATTAAAAAGGTTAAGATGGAAATTTAACTTAGATTAAGTTGAAGAAATTTAAATTGTTGAAAATTTAAATTGATTGTGGTTTGATTGAAATAAATCAATGAAGTATGCTACTTAAATGAATAAAATGGGGAAGTGAATGGATTGAATGGAAAAATTAAATTGGACTGATGAATAAAATTGAATCGGATGGAATTTAACTTAAAACTAAATGAAGTTTAGTTGGAAATAGAATGGGATTGAAATTAAATTGAATTGAGTTGAATGAATTAAATTCTTACTTAATTAAATTCAAATGAATTGTGTGAATTAAAGAGAATGGATTGAAGTTGAGTTTAGCGTAAGCTAGGTTAAATAAAAATTGAAGTTTATGAAATAAAAAGATGCTTGGACTATAAATAAATTAATAGTCTCGATTTAAAATAAAATAGTTTGATATTTTGGAAAATGAAAGAAAATCCAAATTGGAACCATAAAATAAATTTAAACTCAAGAAAATTTAAATGAAGTGATTTTTGAAATGAAAATCAAATATTAAATTGCAAATTGGAAGTGAACTATTTGGTTAATAAAATAGTAAATTGAATAGGTTACTGAAGTTTATTTGGATAAATAAAAGTTGAATTGTGAGTTAAATAAAATGGTTTGAAATTGCAATTAAAATTCAAGTGAATAGGAATAAACTGAAATGACCTTGTTGTTAATAAAATAAATTCAGAAATGAATTGTGAATGCGAATTAGGATTTATAATGGATTGAATGAATAAACTAATTGAATTAAATTTGTAAAAAAAATGGAATTTGATATGATGAGAATCAAATAAAAATGAGAATAGAATTGGTGCAAGAAAGAAATGAACTTAAGTTATAGAGTGAAATGACTTGAAGAAAATAAATAACTTAAGCAAATATTTGAATGGAAGCTCAGTTTAAGTGAAATAGATATTTAATATACAAACATGGAATGTTGTCGAGCTTAATGAAGTAGTTTTGAATGAAACCTTTTTGGATAATGAAATGAAATGCAAGTAAAGGGATCAAAATTAATAATGTAATAAAAATGAGGACGTAGGGATTGTGAATAATTCAGAATGGGATGGAATTAATATAAATTGAGTTGGTATCAATTTAAAAGGGTTATGAGCTTAAGTGATTGTTTATTTGAGTGAATATCGCCGATTTTGCATAGAAATAATTGTCGTTCGACGTAAACGGAAGAAAATAAAATTCTATGAATTAATGGAAGTAAATAAAATTGATTTTTGGAATCAATTGAAATAATTATGAGTTCGTTTCGTTTAAAAATGAATTGTATGTAAGCAAGTGGGTCGTAAACCATACAAATTGAAGGGGAATGATATATGTGGTTGAAAGCAATTAAAAATTAATGTTGGAACATTGTAATTGCTTATGAAAAATTATTTGGTATGCATCGCTTATAAAAATTTCATGTGTTTTGCTAAGTACATATGTAAAATGGTATTAAATTACATATATTGGTGCTTACATGTTTAAATTGAGTAAGTACAAGTATCAGGGAGGTCGTTTGGCTGGATTTTGGTCGCGCTAATCGCTAAATAAATAAACCGCTGCTTAATGCTAAATAGAGGTACGCCTACGCAATAAAAGATAGGAAATATGAAATATTGTTTGTTTTTTGTTTTCCGACCGTGTAGGTCGATGTATATATATCTATCTCTCTTGTCAAATTGCAAAAGCTTTTACGTACAAGGGAGACTCTGTCAAAAAATTTCGAAAATTTTAAGAGTTGGAAAATTTTTGAATATTTAAAAAAAATTGTTAACGACGAATTAACTTCAAATTGGAATTGAAATAGAGAGGTTTTGGAATTGAAATAGAGAGGTTTTGGAATTGAAATTGAAACTAATTGTTTAGTTGGAACTAAAGGGTTAGAAAAGTGAATGTGAGGTTTTCACTAAGTGAGTTTGAATAAGTTAATGGGTTTGGGGCATTCTTCTGCCTTTGTAATTTCGGGGACGAAATTCTTTTAAAGGGGGAGGAATGTGACGACTCGGGTTTTTCTGGCATTAATTGTGAATATTTAAAGGGTTTTAAATATTTAACCTGAAGTATAGATTGATTTTAAATATGAAAGTTTGGTTTTTATTTGATAAAATGGATTCAGAATTTAAATATAGCAATTTATTTAATAATTTAATTGTTGAAGTTTATAATTGAATATTGGTTTAAAATAGTGAATCTGGAGTTTAAGCTTGTTAAAAGTATTTTAAAGACTTGTAAAATTTATACTAATAATACGGAGGACAGTGCAACTTTTAAAATTGAATTTAAAAGTGGTTTGTTCAGTTTTAAAAATATATCGTTTAAATTGATATTTAAAAAAATAGCCTTCCGAGGCATAGTCTCGGATTTCGACGAAACTAGTTCAGTTGGATCCGTAATATCGTATTATTATCGGATTTCAAATTTCGAAGTGTTAGGAGTTATCGTGTGGTCGTACGGTATATAAATGCGCTGAAATTTATATCGAATTCAATATAATAACTGGGTCTAAAAAGCTATCTTCTCCATACAATCGAATTAGGACTCGGAACCTTTTCCATTGCATTCGAAATAGGGGTATAACATTATAAACGCCTAGCGGCACGCCTAGATACGATGTTAAGATTTTAAGCTACGAATTCAAGATGATTTATATTTAAATTTGAATTTAAATATAATATATACTTTGTTGACTGATCAATATATCCCCCATCAGCTGCTATTCTGTCCTTCTTTAAATCATGTAGCAAGTTTATACCCAGTACGCGTCCTTCTTTTCTTTTCTTTTCAGTTTAAAAATCACGACAATAAAATCGTGCAAAACACGCCTCGTTCAATTTAAATGCTCCTCCTCTCCCCTTATCTGTTCGAAGCGAATTCACAAACAAAAGAAAAGAAAAAAAAAATGGCGGAATGAAAATCCAAAATAAACGCGAGCTTCCCCCTTCTATTTTTACAGTTCTGCTTGCAAAATTCAAAACAAATCGACTCGGCCTCTTCTAAACATCAAAACGAAGTGAAATCAAAATATAAAAAAGTATAAACTTTTGGGACTCGCGATTTGCCTGTAAGCGAATCAAAGAACGGAAGAAGGCTCGCGATTGGGAACCGAGATCTCGGCGATCGGTTCAAGGTCGCCTCATCGCTCGAGCCTGGAGGGAATCGGAGAAGCTACGACATGCCAGTTGATCAGAATCTGGATGGTGGCGGCCGCGCGGGAGGGCTCGTTCGATTGATCTAGGGTTGCTTTGGGACAGCTATGGGCGATCGAGCGGTGAAGGGAAGCGGTCGTGATTCTCTATTCGTTCACGAGCTGGAGTCGGGGAGTGGTTGGTAAGAACGATAAGGTTAATTAAATTTTTGATAAGTGATTAGTTTAAATTAGGGGATTAGTTGATTATTTTAATTAGAATTTCAAAACAGTGATTTATGTTATTTGAAATTTGATTTTTAAATTTGTATAGATTATTTTTAAATGTATATATATATATAGATTAAAAGGAAGAAAAAAATATTATAGTAAAGTAAAACCATTTTCTGTTTTTATCTAATATATATATATAGGTTAGAAAAAAATTTATAAACTAACAGTAAAACAGTAGGTATATATATATAATTTATTTATTTTAAATTAAATAATATATATGTATATATATGAATACATGCAGTAAAAGCAGAAGATTATTTCGAATATATACAGTATATATATGAACATGTAAAGTTAGATTTTAAAAACCTATATAGTTTATTTTGAAAATAAAATAAATATACATACACATTTTTAATTTACTAGCTTATTTTAAAATAATCTATTTAAGTGATTAACTTGTTCATAAACTTATTTAATTATTTTAGTCACTAAAAATATTTTATTAAAGGAAAATTTGTTTAAAATTAAATTATTAGTTTAAAAACCAAGTGTTAGTTAAATTAAATAAGTAATTAATTGTTTAATTATTTCAAATATTAATAAATCATATAATACTTATACAAGGTCGGAAACCGTGAAATCAAGTCAAGATTGAAGTGGATTGCAAATAAAATCAAAGGTGAGATTTTCTCATTCATTTGGATAACCTTATTTAAATTTAAATGGTTAAATTTAAATCATTGGATGTTGATTGATAAATTATGATTTATCTGTTGGATGATATTATATATATAGTAGTATATATATTGGAGTGATTGATATTCCCGCATTATATAGAGGATGAGACCCTATGCGCCGCGTATAATAGCGGATGACCCTATATACCACCATATCCCGCTCGAAGTGGGATTGGTATTTTATTTGTTGACTAACATCTGTGGATGCAGGGAAAAAAAAACAGGTTGGAGGGATCCAACTGGACTCCTCAAAAATATTTATTGTTTTCATATATATATATTGATATATGACAGGATGGATAAATTGATATGGATTGGTGTGAATTGAATTATTAAATGTAAATGGCCTGGGAATTGAATTTGTTGTTTTTAAAATACCATAAATAGTTAAATTAAAGGAAATTTTGAAAGAAATTATGTGTATTGAAAAATGGATTTATTCAAAAGGAAATTAAATAGAATAAAAATATATTAACAAATTTGGGGTTATACCTAATTATTTGTAAATTGGTTTAAGTGAAGATTTGAAAGGAAATTAAAATATATATTAAGGGCTTGAAGAGATATTGGAACCAATAAATAGATTTGAAATAAAATAGAGTTTTATTAAGGGATAAGTTATAATATGGGGTTGTAAATATAATTTGTTTTTATAAATAAATGAAAAAACTCAAAGGAGTTTATAAATTTATAAACGGAGTTTATAAATGAGATGGAATAATATCAGTGGATATGTGGAGAATATAAGCAATGGTATGAACTTATATCGAGTTATGGGAATAGTTTGAAAAGAAATAGTGAAATATTTCGAATGTGAGAAACGATGATAAAGATCGATGAGATACGAATCAAGAGGATTTTATAAAGTGAATTGGTGAATATTGGAATTTATTAAAAATAGATTTTTGTCAAGTAAGTTTAAATCTACTACAATATATAATTTAAAACTATTATCTGGATTTAGGAAATTCCGATAGTTATTATAATATTTATTGAAATGAGTTCTAACTTTAAAATCAGCTTTGTAAATTTATTAATAACTGGATATGAATTAAGATGTTGATATTTTAATTACCTAAAAACATATTTTGAAAACAAACCATTTTTCTTATTGCATATATAATTTTTAAATGTTTTAAATCCAATAATAAATCCTCTAGAGATGGGAAGCTAAGCTTATTAAATTGAACAAGATTTTAGAGGGAAGATCTTGTAATGGTATTATGGGAACTCAAATAATTCACAAGGAAGAAGAAGTGGAATTGGAATTTTAAATAAGTACAAACGGCTTTGGAAATATTAGAGGAAATTAATTAAGTATTTCTGGGATTTATAGAACTTGTATAAAACGAGTTGAGAATTTACAAATGAAATTGTAAATGATTTTGAGAAGGAAATAAGAAATAAAAGTGAATATTTTCCAAGTGTTAAGTAACTAATAAAGTAGAAAAAAATATTCTAAGTATTAGGCAAAGGTTGAAATTTGTTCCGTAAGAATAAATAAAGAGATTTGAAAACTATTTTCAAAATGTGAAGTATGGAAATAATATCTTGTGAAGATATTTTGAGATAAATAATTTGGAGAATTTTTTAAGATTGAATGGTTGCTTATGGATGTTAATTGATAGTTAAATAACCGACTATCAATATTTGGCCAATGCGCTGATCGTTTCGAAGAGACTGGGATCAGATTTAATTATCCGAAAACCACTTCGATCCGGTTTGAACGATTGCGAACGAAGACCATGAAGATGATGAAGACGATGTTCGGTTTGTCCAAACCCAGGGCAACTTGTATGGACGAATGCTATCATAACATCGTCAGGAGGACGATGAACATTCTAAGTGAAATGTGTTCTAAAAAGGTAACGCATAGCCTCAAGCCTTATCAACCGGGAATGGCTAAAACAGGGGAGGTGCAGCAATGCTAAGTGGGTAGCACCCAAGTAGGGTAAGATTTCCCCTGTCTAGATGTCCCTTTTTATTCGGCTTAGTGGGCGGTTGCTGATCCCAACCGTGGGGTGATCTTATTCAGACTATCCAGTAAGGGGTAGCTCCGGTATTGTGTTGCAGGGGATCGGGCGTGATCCTCGGTACTCTGATCTAGGCTAGGTACTGTGACGGGCGGTACCCCAGTAGCCCTGCCATTGTATGGAATCCAATCTCCAATAAGTGCCCGTACGGTTTTGATTGTGCCCAACTATTGCTGGAACGTGAGATGCAAGCATTTCAGCTAGATTCTATTTTACTTTCTATAGACACTATTATAATATCATACGGATTTGATAAAAATGTTTTGGTTATCGTAAGGTAAAAACCCGGCATATTTATTTGTGGCGTGGTCTTACGAGATACCTTTGTTTTCAAAAGATTTTCGAAAATATAATAATCCAATTGAGTGTGGTTTTCTCACGCTGGTTTTCCAAACTGACTCGGGTGTTGTTTTATTATGATGTTCGGGTCAGATCGAGTTAAACAAGTTCAGGATAGAATGTTATGTGGCTCAGGAGACGAGCTGGATGACGAGACGTATCTCCATATTTGAATTATATATTCTGCTGTGTAAGGACAGATAATAAGCTGTCCAAAGTGATGGATGAATGTTGTACTCTGATAATGGTATGTATATATGACAGTACAGATTTCTGTGTATTTAAATCTGATGTTATATATTTTATTTGTTCCGTTGCGACTATGAGATTCTGATGTTGTTGTTTTCAATTTTATTCTTCTACCTCCTTCTTTCCCTTATGATCGGTTTTTCGGCATTCGATTGTTCGGCATGTAATACCGTGGACGTATTGATGTCGACTTTCAAAGGTCGAAAAACCGGGTTGTGACACTAACTTATGCTTTTCGAATTTTAGCTACTGCTCCCTTAGCTGAATTAATCATAAGAGATCCAGTCCTTCCAACTTCTGAATCCAGCACTATAGCTTTGACCCAGGCCATCGCTAGGTCGAGGATGTTTGCTAAAAGAAAATTGAGCGAGATGACTGCAGCAGGTCCTTCTCTCAAGAGAATTAAAATTGAATAATGTCCAGTCTTCTCTTCCTCCAAAAGAGAGTGAATCTATTGATGTAGGCAAGGCTCTGGAAGGTTCCACTCTTAATGCCGCTACTGAACTACCCAGAATGATTCCTTCAATGAATGATTTCATGTCTCATATAGTTGTGTTTGATTCTCCTAGCGTCATTGAGCAGATGCAAAAGGATTTAGGCACTTCAACTCCTCGCTAGGAGATTAATCCTTCTAGACCTACATCACTGGTGCCTCTCAATGATTTCAAGGAGATTGTACAGCCAATCATGAATTCTTCATCATTCACTTCCATTCATCCGTCTTCCTCTGTAGCTGGCCCGTCAAAACACTATCGATCTCTAATTGAGCAACAACTTCTGATACGTATCATACTACTTGACCTTCTTATTACTATTTCTCACTGAATTTTGACTCATGTCATACTTTTCCTTTCATATTTCCAAAAGCTGGTACTCCCTCCAGGAAGGCGCTTCAAAGTCTTCCGCTGAGACATCCAAGCTTCAAGAAGTAGTCTCAACTCTAAAAAACCAAATTACTTCCCTTTCTGCTGCTAAAGATAGAGCAATAAAGGAATAAGAAATGTTGGGCGCTTCTCTTGCTCAAGCGGAATCCACCATTTTCGAGGAGTGGAAGGCAAAAAAAGTCTTAGCTGATGAGAATTTCGCTTTAAAAATGACTCTAAAAGAGTTGGAGGAAGAGAAGGCCCGAATGATTGCTAAACAATCTTCTCTCAAAAAGAAATGCACTCTTTTCAAGAAGAAGAAAAATTCTTTAACTATGGCCATCAAAACCATTTCTGAGGCCAAACAAAAGGTGTTGCAATTTTTAAGCACTTCTCTTAATGACATCATCGTGAATTCTTACGAGGACGCTCTCATGCTGGCTTATTCCGACAATTTCGAAAAGTATCCAGACTTAATCTTTCCCTCACTCGATCCCGTGCTGGTCAAAAGATTCATGGATAAAATCAA
The DNA here is from genome assembly GCA_030737815.1 of Allium fistulosum. Taxonomy (NCBI): domain Eukaryota; kingdom Viridiplantae; phylum Streptophyta; class Magnoliopsida; order Asparagales; family Amaryllidaceae; genus Allium; species Allium fistulosum. The sequence goes on from CM060902.1 coordinate 457,463,687, forward strand.
AGAAATGGAACAAGGGATCAAAGTTCCTGAGAGAGAAGAAAATGATGCCGCAAAACTCTTATCTTTCAGAGTTCCTTCTATAGAAGGTGATTCTGACTCTGACGAGGAAGAAGATAATGAGGATGATGAAATCGTCGTTGAGGAAGGCGACAACGATGATGATAATGATGATGATAACCCTGACAATGAGGATAGTGGTCAGGGTTCTAGCGATAGTGGAGGTGACCATGATGGTTCTCACGAAGGAGATGGCGATGGTATTCCTGGGGCTTCAGAGAAAGCCATCCCTGATCCCAGTGCCCGTGAAACAAGACAAACTAAACTTCCTAAGCCTTCTGATGTCCAAGAAAAAGATGCCAATATTGATGTTGGAGAACAGGAGAGGAAAAGGCAGGCCTCGCAAAGTTCAATTCATGTTTCCCAGGTATGGAATTCTTTGTCTAAATGGATTTCACTTCCAAGATAACAGTACTTGATATCTTTCTATTTTAGATAAAGAAGAAATCCATTCAACTTTATAAAACAAAGCTTGAAAGAAAACAAGCAAAAATAAATAGCTTATATAGGGAGTTAGATAAACAATTAAAAGAAAACAATGCACTCTCTCACAAGTATTATAAGCTTAATAAGAGTGCCGCAGTGTTAGTCTTCTTGAAAGATCAGGAAGCTGCCCCCCAACTGAAAAGGGCGCGCCTTCTATATGACAAGCTCTTGGAAGAGAATAGGGAATTGATAACACTCTTTTGGATGTTGATTGAAGACAGTGATATCCTAGTAGACTTCCTATACAAAGCTTATTGCAGACACCCAATCGTAGATTTTTCATATTTGGGTGATTTTAGCGAGGGTTTACTTAGACATCTTCATAGGAGATATTTAGATGAATTTGGATTTGATCCATATCCAAGGGCTTGCTGGAATTTACCGCGAGTCAAATCAATTCCTTGTGAATTGCCTTCGGAAAAACTCAAATCTTATAAGGATAAATTCATTTTCGAGTTAATAAAAAAATTAGTTTTGTACGACCCAGATGAACATTTGTAATTATGTAATAATATTGTTAATTTTCTCGTTTCACCAGCATCAGAGATAAGTTGGTAGCGGGTGTTGAAAAGAGGAGCCTCCTTAAAGGTCCTTTGTCTGCTTGTCTTCAAGGAAACACTAAAGTGTTGGAATGGCGTAGGAAATTTTTGCTTCAGAAGACGATTGTTAGGGACCTTAACGATCATATCACTAGTCTCGAAGTGGATATCAAGAGTAGAGATGAAACAATTTCTCAATTAAAATGCCAAATTAAATCAAACCCTTTGATCGAATTTGATCAAGAAATGTCTAAGCTTCTCCAACAGATAAGCGATTTGGAGATAATATTAAAAGATAGTCAAGCCCAGTGCAAATCCCTAGAATTTATCATGGGGGTTGGCATTCAAAATATCAATTTACCAACTTGTCCAATCGCCTCGTCTGTTGTGAAATCGACAAGGTCTTCATCTCTAGCTATTCAAAAATTTCCAACTATGACTATCCCTTCCACTCCCAGGTTTAGATGAGAAAGCAGTGGGTGAATGGTGCATGAAGTTCAAATTTGAAATGATGAGATATTTTGATGACCAACTGAAAGTGAGATATTCACAGTGCATTAATGAGTATGCGACTAGATTTCAAAAACTTGAACATGAAAAATATCATCTCCGAAAGCACACTGCCGATTTAGAAAGACAAAACAAGAACCTTAAAGGTGCTACGCGCTTTGAAGACCCGCATTGAGTCCACTGATGATGCCGACGAAATTAAGAAAAAGGAAAAGAAGCTTAGAGAAATTATTTGTATAGCGATTCATCATATTGTCGATCCTCTAATTGCTAAAAGACTAAATAAGGTTGTCCAAGATCTATGATCCATACACTTGTACTATATACTTATAGCTAATGTTATAAATCATGTAAATTATGTAAATATCACCTGGTTTGTAGCCTTTGATTGTTTTTACAAGGCTATTTTTGAATTTGCTTCCTGATAACTTTGACTATGGTTTTTGTATTTGTCGACCCATTCAGTCTTCCTTATTGATCTTGTTTTCCTGAAAAGTACAAAGTAGACCACATTTCCTATGATTAATTTGAAATTTGTGCAAGAATATATTTGGTGGTTCTTTATATTATTGGCAATAGTATGAGGAATCCTACTAATTCCAAAAATTTAAGTAATGGTGGTTAACAGATCATCATGTGAAATTAATAAGTGAAGAGAAATTTCAGTTAGAAACGAATAGGAGTCTTGAGATCCAACTTTGGTAATGATAAGAGAAGACTAGAAATCTAACTCTAGTTATATTAATAAAAGACCGGAAATCTGATTATGGAATTAATAGAAGGCCAGAAATCCAAATCTAGCTTTGATAATAGATGTTTAGAAATCCTCTTCCGAAAATAACTGTAGAAGACCAAGAATAATCGCTCAATAATAAAAGTCCAGAGACCATTATCTGGAAATAAGTCATAGGAGACTAGGAATCTTTTTTTGGGAACAAATAATTTGAGTCCAGAAATCATTATTTTGAAATAATAGAAGATCTGAAACCCAGATTCGGATATTAATAAGATAGACCCTGGAATTAATAGAAGACCATCCATGATAGAGGTCTCGAAGCCCAGATTCAGGCATAAATGGGTGAAGTGCAGAAATCAATGGTAAGAGACCCGAAACATAGATTCGGGTATTAATGAAGTCCAGAAATCCTCTTTTGGGTATCAGTCGAATGCTGTAGATTCTTATTTGAGCCTTTTGTTTTGCACCATTCTTTGGGTTTTGATTCCTCTGACATGTTCCATCTTTTAGGCTATGTATGTTGTCATTGTTTGGTGTGCCGCTTCTCGGGCTTGGACGTCTTAGTCCGTTGTTGTCTAGTGCGCTTGGTTAGCTTATCTACAAGCAGGACCCAAGGACTTATCCAATGTCCCTCCAGGAGGTGCTCCAGCCAGGCCTTATAGGCGTAACTGAAGGCTTGTTCGGTGCCTTGGCCAGGCTATAGCGTGGCGGGACCAAGGGCTTACTCTGTCCCCCTTCCAAGGGTAGCCTTGACCTGGCTATAGCATGGCGCAGTCAAGGGCTTACAGATACTTTACCGTGGACATAGCGTGGCACAGATAAAGGATTACTTTGTGCTCCCTCTAGAAGGTGCTTTGACCTGGCCATCTCGGTGCGGACAAAGGCTTTTAACCGTTTAAGTTAGTTTCCAAATTCAAGGAGAATTTTTCTCCTGACCATGTAGATTGTCTTTAGAAAATTTGTGCTTTATTGAATTTGATTAGGATCGCTTTACAAATCCATTGATTTTGCCTTTTCTGGAAAATTTGATCACCATTCCTTCAAGTGATCTACATCGATTTGTTTCATTCCCATTCATCACGTGATATTGACAATAGGATCCTCCCTAATTCCTTTCGTATTTGGGATTTTTCTTTTTGGATGGCCAATAGTTGAGTTCCTTCCTAGTTAGTAAATAAACGTTCTCAATCGATGTAGTCACATTGCATTCCTTAGGAAGTCTTGATTTGAAAATCATCTTTTGAGGATGATTCATAGATTTCTTAATGCTTGATTCAGGAGCTTCACCCTCAACAACCAATTTCCTTTTCAAAACCTTTTGAAGCTCATATAAGTAATATTCCACTTGGCGCTTGATGCCATTTTTGTGCAAAGGTATAGTAATCAGCCATTATTCCTTCTTCAAAGATTGTGCCTCTAGTATAGAATTGAATTATCTTCTTCATTTGATCAAACAAGTTATCACTCTCATCCTTTGTTTCCCCTAAAGCAAAGATGGGTGTAGGGCCAATGTGATAGGGATTTAAACTCCACTTGTCTGGATCATAAGATTCAGCCTTATTTTTCTTGATGAGTCTCAAAGCCTCTAAAATTAACATTTTCTCTTCATATAGATTAGAATCTTTAATAGTTCCATGGGGGAATCCAATTAAGTGTGGCTTCGAGGATCCATGCTTGGACTTTCTAATTTTTCTAAGCATGGTGGCGTAAGGTCTAAGGTAAGCTTGGAATAGAATAGGGTTAAAGGAAGATAAAGTTGGGAATTCAAAAAAGATGGAGGTTCGAGCTCTCTTTCTAGCGCCAAAAATTAACAAGAAAATTTGTCAACACCCCAAAGCAGAGTTCAAAGTGTAAGTGTTCCTTTCGAAACCTCCTTTCGAATAGATTAAGATAGTTTGAACCTTTCGAACTCCTTTTTCCAAACAATCTAGGTGATTTAGATCTCCCTTAAGTCCACCTTTTGAAAAGGTTGAGGCAATTGAAATTTCCTTTAAACAACCTTTTGGAACGGTCGAGACACCTGGATCTCCTTTGAAACTACTTTTCAAACTAGTTGAATTGGCTTAGGATCCTTTCGAAACCTTCTTTCGAAGTGGTTAAGGTGACTAATGGTTAGGACCTAATGGATCTAAGGCTTTGAATGACTCAATAGATTCCTACTACTTCGAAAGGAGACCTCTCGATTGACATTGATGCAAGTAATTTATAACTAGAACTATATAGAAGCAACAAATCAATCAATATATTTGGAAATGCGATATACTTGCTTTAATAATAATTTTCTTGGATACAAGAAGCCAAAATATTACAAAGGAGTAAAATTCTTAACTTGATTTAAAGATTAGGGTTTACAAATTTAAGAAAGAACAAGCATTGAGTGAATCAAATTCCCTCCCTAAAACAGTACCCCTAGGGTCTTATTTATAGGCGTAGGTAGGTCCCTTTCGAATTAGTCCTTTCGACTTAGTCGAAAGGGTGCCTTGATGACCTTTCGTTGCTGCTAAATTCAGGGTGCCTTCTAACTTCACTTCTGAGTGGAACTTGAGTGCTTTCGACTTTGTCGAAAGGTATAGATGCGCACTCCAATTTGTTGTTGATGCGCTGGTTCAAGCAAGAAAGGATGTGGGCTTTCGATACAGTCAAAAGGTGTATCTTTGGGGCTTTGAGTGAGTTGGAGCATAATAGGAGGCTTAAATGCGAGAGGTGGCTTTCGAACGCATTCTTGTTGATTGATGCGGAACCCCTATCCTCTGGTGTTTGAGGAGGCCATATTGAACTCATGTAAGGTTTCCTTTGTAATTGTGAATGGTTTTAACTGATTCGAAAGGATAATCTATGCTTTCGTAAGGGCAGCTTTGGCCAAATTTTCTTATGTGGAAGGTAAATGTTGGCGAAACCCACTGTTTCGAAAGGTTTAATGCACATGTAGAAGTTTGTAATCTGTTGTCTTCGAAAGGTGCCTTTAACACATTCGAAACACCTTTATGCATGTGGAAGCAACTTTTTCAAAAGGGATCAATTGAAGCGAAAAGGTATCCCTGTCCCCTTTCGACCTTTTCGAAAGTGCATTGCTCATCCAACTTTTGCAGAAGCATCCCTTTGACTCTTTCAAAAGGTCTTGCTATTACTATCATTCTTCGAGGATCCTCCTTCTGTATTCTTTAAGGTTCGATCAAGTTAGAGTGGTTTTTGATGATAACATATAGTAATTAAAATATGTATAATCTCGAATTAAATTTAGATTCAATCATATAATTAACTAATTCAAACTATAGTTTAATAATGTTTGGCAATACAATGAAATATATTGTTTTATGTTAATGATAGAGGGTTTAAATTCATATAAATTGTATGGATTATCATAAAATAAAGTTTGCACAATAATTTATAGACCAGAGGATATAAATTCAAAATTAAATGAATATATATATTTTGTATATAATTTAATAAAAGTAAAGATGGGCATTTGGAATGAATTTGAGAAATGTTTGTATATAAAATATCCAAATTGCTATGTTAAAACTATGTAAAAACCTATGAAATGCTTCCATAGGTATGTTTATGTATTTTAGAGAATATATATGAATTAAAATTTATTTAATATGATTTATATTGAAATATCTAAAGAGATATTGAAAAACTATATTTTTACACTATAAATTGAATTATATTGGTATATATGTCTATACATTGTACAAAATTTATATAAAAATATTTTTATAATGCCTATTGATATCTTAGGTCATAATATGATCTTTACGTATATTTTGATATATATGTGTGCGCGCGGGCGCGCGCACGTATAAGAAAGTTTATTTATAAAACTTGAAAATCACTAACGTTTGGAGTGATTTCTGAAACCATTTCAACTTAAACTTCTAGTGAATTTGATGTTGTTAGATAATAGAGACTTCTATTTGAATTTTGAAGAAAACGGATTGGAAATCGAATGTAAAATGAAGAAACATGATCAGAATAAAAAATGGAAAATAAATATACAACTCTTAGGAAAAATCAACAAGTCATATTGTTCCTGTCAAAATACGGCCCACCGGTCAACCAGTCCTACAGGTGGATGCACAGGTTCATCTATGGCCTATGTATGTTTGTGTGTCATGTTTATGTGTTTTACGCTGATCGTTTTGGGATTCTTCTCTTAGGACTAAAGCTATGTTTTAACAACATATTGGCATGGATTTATGACTTGATTGATTTGATATTTGGACACACACACATATATATGGATGAACATATTTGTGTATATATATATAGATATGTGTGTGTGTTTATGGATATATATGTGTGTGTGTGTGTGTGTGTATGTATGTATGTATGTATATGTATATGTATATATATATATGTATGTATGTATGTATGTAGGGATAGTCATTGTTTATTTTGAAATTGTTCGACTGTTGATGCTGAGACCTCTATTGATTATCATGGTAACATGTTCGCTCAGTGAGTAATTGAAGTACCAAGTTGCGTGTTGTTGTACGGAAATTGGTCTTAAGCCGTGTACGGAATTGTGTCCATTCGATGATTCAGTCATGCGTTAATGGAATGGGGTAGGCTTGGCTTTTTATATGGGTTAGGCCATATCTTCGACCATTGTAATTGTATTTGACTGGGACCTTGTTTCATGGAGCTAGTCATGTGTTATTGTACTATTTGACTAACTTGTTGTATGTAGGTGAAATAGGAATAAGGTATGTTTTTTTACCATAGATATCTTAGTATTATTTGGGAATGCTTGGAGAATATAGTAAAATAGAAGTACATCACTCACTAGACTGCAGTCTAACCATCTCCATACTTCTTCCTTTTTTTATTTCTAGATTGATAGAGTATTATGCGCTTGGTCAAGTAGTGTTTTGAAGGTACAGATGACTATGGAATTACTTATAAATATTGACTTGTATATAAATAATCATTTGACATTGACACTGATTACATATGTATGTATATGGAATTTTTTGGATTGGATTTGATCAGACATATGTATATGCACTGTATTTGTTGGTTTGAATAATGTGATATTCTATATATTATATGTTGTTACCTTCCGCTGTGAGTTCAGAAAGAGATGTATACATTATATTATCTTATTTTGTCTCTTGTTATCTTAACTTAATGACACATCATTTCCGGTTACTTTCGAGGTTTACACAACACTAGTTGTGTTAAACCAGAAGGGTAAAAATGGTGGGGTGTTACATTTGGAGTAGACCCAACAACATATTCCTTTCTTGAAGATCTTTTAATCCTTCAAAATTCAAGTGACCATAGCAATAATGCCTAAGCCACGAGAAATCCTTCATTTTAGTTGCATGGAAAGTTTGAATAGTTTTTATCTACAATGGAAACATCCTATTTTGATTCATTTTCACTATAGCAATTGCTCATACTAAGGGATCATATATCTCACAAGCCCATTTCCACATAACCTTTCTCTTGGAATTGACCCATGTTTAACAAGTTAGTTCTCAAATGAAGAACATAAAAAACATTTGAGGTTGTGTGACGCCCCACCTCTATACCCACGCTAGCCAAGAACACTACGGTGTAATGCTGTCAACTAGCCCGGAGAATAAGGCTGTTGAGGAGCGACCAACCATGTAATTTCTTTGTTCGAGCACCGATATGTTAGATAGTATAGCATGTATTTCATATGAGGAGGAAATCCGACATACCGATACAAACTCAAAGCTATCACACAGTGGCTATATATAATCTTCGGAAACAAATATAGAAATAAACATAACACAAATCAGTCACAGACAATTCATATCACAAAGGCGAAAATAGATATGAATATAACACATGAAAGTGTACATCAAAGTAGTGGTCAAATAAGATCCACATAACACAAAAGAATAGATACAAGTGCAAGGTAAAAGAATATGTATACATCAAGGAGTCTCAATCTCAAATGTATACAACAAAAACTACTAAACTAGAGTAGTTAGTGTAACGACCCAGAATTTTGAACAAATTAAATTGAAAATATTTAATTAATTTAAATATTTGAACGATGATTTAATTTGAATCCCCAATATAATCTTGAATTTGGCGATTAAATTATATAATTTAATCTATTGAACTGGATAAAAAAATTTGAATCTTCAATTTAAAGCTAAAGAAAGATATTTCAAACGCTTGTAAAATTTATATTGATAACACTGAAGATAACAGCAGCTTCAAAATTGAAATTTAAACTGTTTTGCTCAGTTTTGAATTTAATTGTTTGAATCAATATTTAAAAATAGTCATTTTTCACACAGTCTCGGAATTCGACGAAACTAGTTCCATTGGGTCCGAAATATTGAATTATTGCCGGATTTCAAATTTCGTGGCATTTGGAGTTGTTATGTGCGAATACGACACGTAAACGCGTTGAAAGTTGTATCGAAACAAATTGAGTTAAAATTTAAATTTAAAAACAAACGACAGCATCCCTAACTTCATGCCTAAAATCACGCCATCGATCATGGAAGAAATCGTGCAACCCCTACCTTCATTCCTTGTTAAAGGAATTGCCGAACTCTCCCTCCTCAGATTCAAAAATCGAACGAAGAAAGCAAGAAAAATGGCCGAACTCTAAAGCTCAGATGCTCCGTTCCCCAATTCAAACTGTTACCTCTAATTCCCTTTCCTTTTCCTCAAATCAAAACGAAACCAAAACAGTCGTATTCGACTCATACAAAATAAAAGAAATCCCCTCCTTAAAACTGGAACAATTCGAGTCGAATCGAAATTCAAATAATCATGGAGCACGAAATGGAAAGCTATGCATCGCGCGACTGCACCGCGTAGAGCTCTCCGTGCTTCATCGAGCGCGTGGAGATCGAAGTCACGAGAAAGGCCAGGCGGTGCTGGGAGGGAGTTCGATCGACGCGAGTTGGGGAGTGAGGCGACTGAGGTGACGTGAGCTCGAACTCGAGCATGTGGAAGTCGAGGCCGAAGTCGGTTAGCCTGGGAATGGATCGCGTGTAGGATATTGGGGTTTTCAACTATCGCGAGGTCGACAGTCGAGAAGGGGCAGCGATCATCGCGAGGAGGCGACTGGGTGAGTGGGTTGCGAAGTCGAGGTCGCCGTTGGAGATAAGCATGGCGATGTTGAGCGATTTAAGGTGAGGTTTTTCTTTATTTAATATATACATATTGGCAGAAAATAAAAATATAAAATGTATTATTGACTTATCTAAAATTTTTAGTTACTAAAAGACTTTCAAAAAGGAAATTCGATTTAATTTAATAAATTGATAAGAGAAAGTTGTTAATAAAATAATTTGGCTAATTTAATTTACCTAATAGGAAATTAATTGTTAAATTAGTTCAAATCAAAAATTTTAAACAATTTAATCCATTGAAAAGAAACTGATTGTCGATAATTTCGAATATTAATAGATTGTGTAAATTTGTTTATACAAGATCTATAAATGAAGAAAAACAAAATGGATTGGAAAATGGATTGCAAAATAAAAGCTAAGGTGAGATTTTTCTCACTCAAAATGATTTGCAGTTATTATTGATTTGATTGCTATTGGATGTGATATTAGATATAGTAGGATATATCTATATATATAGCAATATATACATATTGGCATATGTATATATTGGATTGATGATTTCCCGCCTCGTATAGCGGATGAGACCCTATTGCGCCGTTAGTAAGCGGGATATTTTTATAAAACCCATATACCGCGATATTCCACCTCGAAGTGGAATTGGTATTGTGCTAACATCTGTGGATGCAGGGAAACAGGTTGGAGGGATCCAACTGGATTCCTCACCAGTATTTATTTATTTACAGATATTGATGTATATTCTGTTATCATATTGATATATGATGTTTGTTGTTGTGATTGACTAATTGGTGCTGTTGCATCATCGGATTCAGGTTTTGAAGTTTAAAAATAACGATTTTACTTTAAAAGGATTTTTAAAGTGATTTTTGAAAATATACGTTTTATGGAATTTTGAATTGATTTATAAACGTTAAAATTTTAAAGTTATAAAAGTTATAATTTTTAGTGGAATATAACCAAAGTGTCATTTTTGAAATAAAAATCGATTTATTTATAAGATGGTTTAAGTTGGGATTTTTGAATAACTATAGACGATTTGTATAAAAAGATTTATACAAATTGATATTTATAAATCAAATGTTGGAATTATAAAACGAGTTTTTATAAGTGTTAAAATGAAGTATAAATTGGATTTCGGCATTTTAATTGAGATTTTTGAACAAGTATGAATGGTTAATAGATGAGATTTATAAATAGTATAAAAGTAGTTCGGTTATGGTTGAAAATAAGGTTATAAATGAAATCTTATAAGTAATAGGATTTAAAATCTGTGAAGTTTAAAAGAACGATTTCTTTTAAAATAAATGAATTGTAAGTTATTAACTTATAAGACGGACCTTTGGTATATACATTGAGTTATAAATTGAATAGGTCATTAAAGAAGATTTATAAATCGAATTGTTAATGAAGGAGATTTATTAAATTGAAGTTGTTAGAAAATAGAAATAGAATTTATAAACGTTGTTTTATAAATTCAAGATCAATTGAATTTGATAAATTAAATATAGAAGGTTATTGAAGGAGATATATTCGCGATTTTGGATAGCGAATTATTATTGAAATAAAACGTGTAGAAAATAGTGAAATGTAATTAGTGAAGTATATTCACGATTTTGGACAGTGAATATATTGTTAAGTAAAATGGATATGGTTTTGGAAAAGTGATATTTGAAGTGAAGTTAATTGTTTTAAGCGATGTTTTAAAATATATTGAATATTGAAATCATAGATTTCAACATTTATTGTTGAAATAGACGTTTTCGAGAAATAAGGAAATGGTGGACTATAACACTGTTGTTATAGTAAATGATTTCCGAAAGGAAATGTTTTATATAGTATTGGGATTTATATATCTATCTAAATTTCGAATCCCTATACTAGTGATTTTGAGTTGTCGTAACGATGTTTTACGTAACATTCGTTTTGACTCAAATAAAATTTGTGAAAGAGAATGATTTCCTTAAAGGATGAAATATATACTTAATTATAATTTAAGTATATCGAATATTTTCCAAGTGTTGAAAATAAATGATTTGTGAATTACTTATTATTTAATAAGTATGGAAATGCTTTTCCAATATGAAATGAACTGTTTTGAGATTTTATCTTTTAAAGATAAATTGAAATGTGGAAGTTGATTTGAAATTGTTTTCAAATGATTGAAGTGTGGAAATAATATATCTAGTAAAGATATTTTTGGAAGATAAATAATTTGGAAAATTATTTGGAATCTGATGATGTTGCGCATTTTTATTGATAGTTAAATAACCGACTATCAATAATTACCTTGAATGGTATTTGTTGTGAATTGGATGAATTTGAATGCCACACTTATTTTTGAATAAGCGCTCACTATTCGGGTTAGCCGGGAAAGGACCATGGGGTCGTATAACCCATTCCGAATATGTGATACATCGTTATGAATTGCATTCGAAGACCGGTGTTGAAGACCGGATATTTTTGAAAAATGGAAGGATTACCGTCGAGTTACTCTACATCGGCTGATCTCCGATTTAGAGGTTTTTATCACCCTTAGTGACGGGAATTCCTGACGTGATTAGAGATTTATCCGGATATGCAAGGGCTTCGTGAGAAGTGCCTTCGGTTCTGTTCGATCCCGGAACAGACTTGTATGGATTGTATGTCTGACGTTACAAATTGAGATATAAAGCTGATTTTTTTCAAATACATTTCTGTTGGTGGCGGAGAATTTATTCTCTTAGCTTAACACCCTTCTCTGAGACGTACGAGCTTAGAGGTTATGTAGTTGAAATTTATCAGCGATATATTCCCAATTTGGTAACGTGGCATACTGAGTGTTGCTGTGAAATGATCAGTGTTTGATCATTTGTGATATGATCATTTGTTTGATCTTATATCTTTGTGATCATAGGTTGATCATTTGTTTGACCCGAAGCATGGCTTTGTAGAAAGCGTAGCTTTGTGGACGAGACTTCGTCGAGCCTCACACCCCGGAAATGGTCAAAACAGGAAGGATGCGGCAAGGTTCTAGGGAGTAGCGCCCCTTAGTGTATGTCATTCCTTCTGGATAAAGGTGGTATCATGGTATGGAGCCCAGATACTTAACCTTTGTGGTTGCTGCAAATTTATTACTTTGTGGTTGTTGCGAATCGGGGATCCTCGGGAAGATCGGTGACGATCGGGGGATGGCATACGCGTGTCAGTAGTTACCTATTTTTGCAGAGGTAACCCGGCCTTGTGTTGGCAGAGATCCGGTTAGGTTCTCGGGTCGTCTATTCCAGGGACGTACCCATCGTGGCATAGGAAGTTCCTTAGCCTGACCATTTGTTGGAAATCCAAAGAAACAATACGAGCCTTGTACGGATTTAGTTGTAGAACCTATCATTCACTTATGGTGGCGCCCCACTGTTTGGATGGTAGCTATAGTAGGCATAGTTCGAAATGTCTATGCTGGCTAAGATTTATATTCTACTTTCGAAATGTTTTCTACACTATGCACTAATAATAATATCAAAAATGATTTGATTTTGCGTAGTAAGCATCTTTGACTAACATAAGAAGAAATCTCCTCCAAGTCTGCGTTTGCATTGTGTGTGTGGTGGGAGGTCTTATGGTAGTTTCATTTTCCAAAAGCATTGTGAATTGACATTAAAGTTTTCCCATTGTTTATTTTAAAGATAAACTGTTTTACGATCTCACACCAGTCACCATGACTGACTCGGAGTTTATTGTTTCCCTTCTAAACTCTGGGTGCCCACCAATTTCCACACGGGCAGTCTAGAGTTAGATTATCAGGATATTCTGGATATTCTGGAGCTTTGGAAGCAAGCAAGATGGCGAGACGTAGTATTTGTATTTGATATATTTATTCCGCTGTGTATTCTGTATGAGGACAAGTTATATAACTGTCCATTGTTGTATATGACTCTGATTGATGTATGTATAAACTGATATAGTTCTTTGTTTTAAAAGACTAGTGTTATCTATTATATATTGTTCCGCTGCGATGTGTAAGATTTTGATATTGTTTTCTGTTTCTATTGTTGTTCTGTTGTTCTTATCTTCTTCTTCTACTCCTTTCTTCTTCTTCTACCTTTTTCTTCTTTTTAAAACCATAACTTTTCGGGTTTCCGGCATTCGATGGCTCGGCAGTCGATAAAGTGAGTATCGATGTCGAATTTTCGAAAGTCGAAAATTCCGGGATGTTACATTTGGTATCGGAGCATATGGTTAAGCGACAACCCTGCTCTGTTGGGTGTTACTCATTGGAGATAGAGTCAGTAGTACTCTAGAATGAGTTTGAGTGTAATAATAGATATGAGCGCGTATTTGTTATTTGAATATAAAATTGTTTTATATTGTGATGATTGGTTTATTGAGTGGTATATGAACCTTCGTCGGCACAGTCTGCAAAACTGTATCGAAGGGGTTTCTAAACGCTCGAATAGAACAGTTCGGCACAATATTGTTTTTTGAATAGGGTGAATGAGATAATTTTGCCCAAAACTATTTTTGTATAGAAAAGAAACGATTTTCTACGAATTACTATAGTATATGGTTGCATGGTTGTTATAAGTGATAATATTAATCTATTATCATTGAAATTGAAAAAGAAATTGAAATCGTAACTCCAAAGTTAAGAAATAAATCCATATACTAATGAAATTAAAGAATGTAAGTTATAAATGTGATTTGTAATTTAAAACGGAATTTCAGAGAAGTTTTTGGAAATGTTTAGAAAAGAATTTGAAAATTTTGGAGATTTGGGAAGTTTAAATCTTTTTAGAGTTGAAAATGAATTTCAAAGGTTTTGAAAAGTATTTTGGAGAGATGAAAGCTCTAAACTCTTTTCGGTCGCTGGAAAATAACTTCGATGATGACCGCGGCATCATTGGTGTTCATTTTCGGGTTTCCAAAAGAGGAATTGCTGCCAAATTGTTTTAAATGGAAGTTGTTTGAAAAATTTGGGTTTTTGTTTTGGAAATTCAAAGGATAATTTGAATTGTTTTCAAAATGGCTTTGAAATGTTGGTAAACTCTGGAATGCTATATAAAGATATTTATGAAATATTATTAAGTTGATAACTTATACAAATTGAATTTTGATAGAATAAATTTAACTTAAAGATGAAGTTAAATAAATGTAAGTACAAGTGAATCAATTGTGATTTAATGAAAGCGAAATTGAAAGTTAAATTAGTGAAATTAAACCTTGAATTGTGAACTAAACGAAAGAATGGTTCGAAATTGCAAATAAATTCAAGTAAGTAGAAATAAATTTCAAATGAACGGAATTTTACAATTGTAAGTGAATAAAAATTGAAACTGAATGTTGAAAACAAAAATTGAATTTGTAAGTGGATTAGAATTTGAAATGAATTAGTAATTGGAACTAATTTAAAATAATCAGTTATGAATAAAAGATAATTGATAAATTCAATATTCAGAAGTAAACTGAATCCAAATTAGATTGGAATTGTGAAATTGAATTCAATGAGATTAGAAATGTAAAATTGAATGGATATGAATATATATAACTTCAACGGTGTTGAAGTAAAAATGTATAAGCAGTTTATATTGAAAATTTTGTAATAAAATTTGGCAAATTGGTTTGAATGTTGTAACTAGATATTATGGCTAGTAGGATATACAGGTGTTATAAAAGGAATTGGATTTGATTTCAAAGATAAAAGAGAATTGCTCGAAAAAGGTACGTATTTGAATTTCGATATGAGATTTGATGACTTATTTCTCTAGCCGCTTGGCTTTTTCTTTTTCTTTTTGAAATCTGAGAGTCCGTAGGGACGTTTTGTAGTCGTGCCGTATTAGCCGCGCAAAGGAGACGCTGGCAAAATTTTTCGAAAATTTCGGGTGTTAGAAATTTTTTGAGAAAATTTTGAAAGTTTAAAATTTGAATTTGAATCTAAATTTGAATAGAGTAGTAAAACAATGTTGTTTGAAACTTATAATTGAAGTTGGAAAAAGTTAGTTAAATTAATAACGAATCTTTAGTAGAATATTTGTTGTGATAAATTAATAAAACTATTAGATTGTGAAAAATAGTAGACGAGTTAAGGACTTTTTTTCCTAACTTGTAATTTCGGGACGAAATTCTTTTAAGGAGGGAAGTTTGTAACGACCCAGAATTTTGAACAAATTAAATTGAAAATATTTAATTAATTTTAAATATTTGAACGATGATTTAATTTGAAACCCCAATATAATCTTGAATTTGGCGATTAAATTATATAATTTAATCTATTGAACTGGATAAAAAAATTTGAATCTTCAATTTAAAGCTAAAGAAAAATATTTCAAACGCTTGTAAAATTTATATTGATAACACTGAAGATAACAGCAGCTTCAGAATTGAAATTTAAACTGTTTTGCTCAGTTTTGAATTTAATTGTTTGAATCAATATTTAAAAATAGTCATTTTTCACACAGTCTTGGAATTCGACGAAACCAGTTCCATTGGGTCCGAAATATTGAATTATTGCCGGATTTCAAATTTCGTGGCATTTGGGGTTGTTATGTGCGAATACGACATGTAAACGCGTTGAAAGTTGTATCGAAACAAATTGAGTTAAAATTTAAATTTAAATTTAAAAACAAACGACAGCATCCCTAACTTCGTGCCTAAAATCACGCCATCGATCATGGAAGAGATCGTGCAACCCCTACCTTCATTCCTTGTTAAAGGAATTGCCGAACTCTCCCTCCTCAGATTCAAAAATCGAACGAAGAAAGCAAGAAAAATGGCCGAACTCTAAAGCTCAGATGCTCCGTTCCCCAATTCAAACCGTTACCTCTAATTCCCTTTCCTTTTCCTCAAATCAAAATGAAACCAAAACAGTCGTATTCGACTCATACAAAATAAAAGAAATCCCCTCCTTAAAACTGGAACAATTCGAGTCGAATCGAAAATCAAATAATCATGGAGCACGAAATGGAAAGCTATGCATCGCGCGACTGCACCGCGTAGAGCTCTCCGTGCTTCACCGAGCGCGTGGAGATCGAAGTCACGAGAAAGGCCAGGCGGTGCTGGGAGGGAGTTCGATCGACGCGAGTTGGGGAGTGAGGCGACTGAGGTGACGTGAGCTCGAACTCGAGCACGTGGAAGTCGAGGCCGAAGTCGGTTAGCCTAGGAATGGATCGCGTGTAGGATATTGGGGTTTTCAACTATCGCGAGGTCGACAGTCGAGAAGGGGCAGCGATCATCGCGAGGAGGCGACTGGGTGAGTGGGTTGCGAAGTCGAGGTCGCCGTTGGAGATAAGCATGGCGATGTTGAGCGATTTAAGGTGAGGTTTTTCTTTATTTAATATATACATATTGGCAGAAAATAAAAATATAAAATGTATTATTGACTTATCTAAAATTTTTAGTTACTAAAAGACTTTCAAAAAGGAAATTCGATTTAATTTAATAAATTGATAAGAGAAAGTTGTTAATAAAATAATTTGGCTAATTTAATTTACCTAATAGGAAATTAATTGTTAAATTAGTTCAAATCAAAATTTTTAAACAATTTAATCCATTGAAAAGAAACTGATTGTCGATAATTTCGAATATTAATAGATTGTGTAAATTTGTTTATACAAGGTCTATAAATGAAGAAAAACAAAATGGATTGGAAAATGGATTGCAAAATAAAAGCTAATGTAACGACCCGCTATTTTGGACCATTCAAATCGACAATAATCCACACATGTCTGACTTGAATAATTCAAAATATCAGATTGTTAATTTAAATTTGGCAAAACTCAGCATATGCAGTAAATAAATCAATCACAGAATCACAGACACAGAGTAATACAATAATACGCAGCGGAATAGATAAATAGTAGTTCATGAAGCTACTATATAAACATCAGAGTTAAATAAAAAAAAACAACAGAATATCTCAAATGTGGTGAAGTCTCCAATACAACAGATGACTTCTCTGAACGAATCAACTAGAAGAGCTGAAAGCTGAGGCGATAGTTGAATCTCCAAAGGAAGCTCCAAACTCCAAAGGTGAGTCTCAGATGCTGTATCACTCGGTCTGACCCGAGCGTAAAGCAAAACACAAAACACTCGAGTCAGGATTAACATTCTTATATCAATAAATCCAACTCAAGTGAAATATCAACTGAAATACACGTAACTTAAAGGATGTTTGGGATAACCATCCTCTAAGGATCTGTAGAACTATCTACAAGGTGGGAATATACACTATGACACCGTGGCCATTTAAATTTATTTACTTCAAAACCCAAATATCATTTCATTTCAAATATATCTATTTTCCAAAATAGTATATATATATTAAATGATTTAAAAAGTAAAGTATTTAATTTCCTCAAGTCTAGCAAATCGATTCAAATCAACTTCAAATTCCAAATTCAAATTTATTCAAAGTTCAATTCATCAATTTAATTCATTTCTAAACAGATCATTTAAATTTTCAATATATTTCAAAGCTTTAATATTCAACATTTCAAAGTTAAATTTAACAGTTTCATATAGCTCTTGATTTAACTTCATTATTATTTAAATCAGGGAACATTCACTTAATAAATTCAATACCATTTAACTAGCCTTAAATTACATTTTTACTAAATATTTCCTTAAACTTTACTTAAACAAGAAATATTCATTAGATTACTTATGAATCAAACTCAAGTTATAAATCACATCTTACATCTCAATTTCAATAAGTTTCAAATCGGTTTAATTAAATAAAATTCTTTATTGAATACAATTTCAACTAAATTCAAATTATCTTTCTAACCTTAACTTATTCAAATTATTACCAAAATCTATTTTGAAATATATTTTAAATACTCAACATATTATATGTATTTAAATCAATCATTCCCATTTATATATAATAATTTAAGGCTCAACATTTATTAAAACCATATATTTCTTTCCAAAACCATAGAATTCATTTTTAAAATATTTATATATATGGACCAACAGTGTCTGTATATATATTTATCATATGGTTAAGTGATACGGAGATTTATCATTTCAATCCGAAATTTAAATATATACGGGTAGATATCATTTCGACCCGTAATCCCAATTTCAATTCAAATGAAAATCGCTTGGGTTTATCATTTCAACCCATAACGAAATTCTCCTATTCTAAAGTCCGTTCGGGTATGTATCATTTCAACCCATAGTGAATTCTATACTAACAGGGAACTTGCAGAGTGATAACAGATAATATAAAATATAACAACAGCCATATATCATCAATATAAATAACAGATACTGGTGTCAGATGTCATAGGTGAACATATACAGATAATAGTAATAACAGACATATAAATACTAGATACTGGTGTCAGATGTCACAGGTGAACATATACAGATAATAGCATATATAAAAATTTAAATAACTACAGCATCATATTTCAATTGTCGTTTCAATTGAAATCTAATTTAATAAATATAAGAACGTTAATCGTGAGTGATTGCTCACCTTTCGAGGCTAGAGGAGTTTTGGCAAAGAATTTTGAGTTACGAAATCCAACGCAAAGCTAGATTGATCGCGAATTCGATGGAAAACCGAAAGACAAGGAATTGACGAAATCAAATTAGAACCGATCGATGAAGATAATTGGTATAGATGAACAAAATATACAAAAAAAAAATCATATTTTTCAATACCAACACATTTTAGTTTAAATGTATATATATATGTATAACAAATATAAGCTGATATATATACTTACATATATATACACTAAATATATCTATCTAATATTTTGGAAATAATTGTATATACTTGCAGACAAATTGTTAAAACATCAACCATGTGAATAACCAAACCCATACTCATGCGAGCTTGC
The DNA here is from genome assembly GCA_030737815.1 of Allium fistulosum. Taxonomy (NCBI): domain Eukaryota; kingdom Viridiplantae; phylum Streptophyta; class Magnoliopsida; order Asparagales; family Amaryllidaceae; genus Allium; species Allium fistulosum. The sequence continues at coordinate 457,482,930 of CM060902.1, forward strand.
ATGTATAACTATATCTATGTTTAAATATATTCCTATTATATTGTAAAGTTAATACAGATTTAATTATTACAGTATAGAAATAACCCAACAGGTCATAGGAAAGTTAGTAGACCTTGCCTACCCTATATTGTCTGTACTTTATACATACGAAATTTTCAAAATCGATATATTTCCAAAAATAAGAACAAAGACACAACTATATGCAGACCCGAACTTGTATCCTTAATATACAAAACAAACGAAAACTAAACCGTATAACATATGTATGAACATACGTATATAACAGTAAATAACATGCATATATGCCTTTTAAACTTTTATAAACTTTACAAACTTATAACTTTACAACTTTATAAACTATAGATAACTATTATGTACTACAGCATACTTTAAAAATTAAAAAGTATAATATATTATATGTAGACTCACAGACCACATATAAACAGAGTATATAGAAATCTATAAAACTCACCGATCGAAACACAATAATATAACAAAATATGTTACTTTTAAAATCTGACATTCTGTGCTTTATTAACAGCATCTCAAACTCTTATATATGGATGAATATGTAAGCACATATATACTTGTATATGTTGGACTATGCAGACCGAACATATGCAACTACAGAATATATTATATATTATATAGCTAAATATACAACATGCAGACCATAGCCTCACACTCAAAATAGATGAACTTTTATAACCTGTACATATATTCACAAATATACACATATAGTTTATAAACTTTTATCTAACTGTACCAGAACACAAAGACATTATATATATTTGTATAAAGGAGAGTTATAGGTGATAGCAAAAGAAGGGTGGCTTACAGTGAGAGGCGCACGGCTGAGGATGATAGACGAAGTGGTGCTCGAAGATTGTTGCGGGTTGTAGCCGAGGCGAGGTCGGCAAGAGAGAAAGGAGGCTCGAGCGGATCTGAACGAAAAGAACGAGTGGAAGAGAGATCACGAGCGGAGGAGATGGTGGTCACGTAATGAAGGCGGTGACCGGCTCGCTGGAGATGAGGGCACGCTGGTCGCAGTGCTCGGCGAGGCTGCGGCGCGTCAGGGACTGCGGAAGTCGGCATCTGTTGTGGGTCGTGGTCAGTGGTGTCGGAGACGAGGGGAAAGGCGGTTGGGTTTGGCTGAGGCGGATGTGTGGAGATGGGTGCACTGGGGGTTTTGGGTAGGCTGGTGGTTCGGGGAGAGTGGGAAGGTGCGTGAGGGCAGAGACCGAGGCCTGGGTGTATGGAGATGTTGGCTTCGAGTTGAGGAGCAAGGAGGCTCAAGGCTTGGGGTTGCGTGTTGAAGGTGGAAGTGGTGACGTGGGGAGGAGGTGAAGCTTCGGTTGGGAGAGGAGGTCGTGGTGGTTGCTGGTCGTGGGGAGGAGGAACGCCGAGTGTGGAATCTCGTGGAGGAGGAGATTGTTGTGGATGTTGCCGACTCGGCCGGAGGAAGGTTGGAGGCTCGGTCTCGGTTGATGGTGGAAGGAGGATGGTCTCAAGTAAGGAGTGGCTCGGCAAAATATTGGGAAGGAGAGGGTTCTGCAAAACTGTGCACACAGGGGAATGAAGGGTAGAAGAAAGAAACGAAAAGAAAAAAAATAAAATAAAAGAGAGAGGAGGAAGAAATAGATCTGGGAGGAAGAAGAAAGAGTTTCAGAGGAAAAGAAATAAATATATGGAAGTGTGAATGGGAGAGAAAGGGGCAAAAGAAACGTTCCACCTTAATTTTAGATATAAATTCAAAAGCCAAAGGGACGTGCACTATCCATTGATTCCGCAAAAGTTTTAAAGCAATTAATTGTGATGCTTGGACAGCACGGCTAAAGTTTGAAAGGCAATAGAAAACAAAAGGTCACGAATACGGTACCGATACGGTGAACTGTTTTACAGATTCCGTTGTCCATCGGACGCCAAAACAAGCAAATGAATATACCATGGAGATCAGCATGACGTGACGATCAAAATGGTATACAAATACCAGTGGTACGATCATCCGATCGAAAGTCGATAATCGGTACCAGAAATGCTGCTATTTTGCCAGAATTAAGATAAACGGAGCAGTAGAAGTCCAAATTTGGAAAAACGAATTTCGCAGTCTGATTCAGAATAGTCTGAATAAATTTTCTCCTGTTGACATATTTTGGTTTCGGAAAACTTTTAAATTCACTGTTATTAACCGGTTTGATTTGAAATGAAATTTCACAGGAAAATAAACTTCAATATTATCAGATGAAAATTTACCAGTTGCTATATTAAAATAGACGTATTCCAAATAATAAATTTTTAAAGTCAAATTTTATTGTTTAAAATTTCACAAATTTCCAATTAAATATACTTTTAAACCGTTAAATTTTTACGGGTCGTTACACTCTCCCCCACTCGAAACTTTTCGTCCCCGAAAAGGAAGGAGGTAGAAGAATAGAAACAACCAGACAGAAAAGATAGATTGAAAGTCAAGATTAAAAAATTAATTTAAACTATATAAATTTTACTTAAAATTTGAAAACTTCATTTGTAATTCAATTATCTTATATACTTTAAAACCTTTCAAAAATCCATTTGTAAAATTTCTTGCTTCCTTTATAAATACCATTTATATGTTTAAATGACACCTTTATAAATGTATGAAAACCATTTGAAAACAATTATTTACATTATTACTTATATTTACAAAGAAGCTATTTGAAAACATTAAATCCATAGTTCATAATTTATTAATTCTATCTAAAATACTTTTCAAATACTATTAATAAATCGATAATCATTTACTTTAAATATGTTTTATTTAATTAATAACTTTTTAAAATATTTATAACACTAAAATTTTCTATTACCATATAGTATATAAATAAACAATCTTTAAAAAGGATATAGTCAACCAGGAGAAGAGGGACTTGGAAAAACAAAATATAGGTGAATAAATAAAGCTGAGCAGATAAGATAGATTCAAAAGATTAGTATCGGGCATGAATAATTTATTCAAACCATTAGGATTTCAATTTCAAATATTAATTCAAAATTTCTTTGTTGGAAATACCTTTATAGTCGAAACAAATTTCCTTTCGAAAATACTTTTATAACTCGATGTTTCAACAAGTTTATCCTTGTTCCTGTAGACTCTGGTAGTGCATTGATCAGGCGCAAAACTAGAATTCTCCAGGTACTTAGTAGACTTGTTTCAACACCCAGTGAAAATACTGGAAAAACTTTTAAAAACTGATATGGAAAGTACAATCCAATCAAAAACACAAACAAAACCTTTGTCTAACCATGGTTCGCAGATACACAATGGTTACGCCTGGTTCCCCCAGGAAACAATCCATATCCGTAAGCTTTCTCAGCCCTGCGAGTTACGCCATGATGACTAGTAGAATGCAGGATACACAATGGTTACGCCTGGATCCCCCAGGAAACAATCCGTACCCCCAGGCAAGACTCAGCCAAGCATTTGCGCTACTATTCGCGACCTACACAGATTGCAGGATACACAATGGTTACACCTGGATCCCCCAGGAAACAATCCGTACCCCTAGGCAAGACTCAGCCAGGCAGTTGCGCTATGCAGTCACGAGAGAAACATAAGACCATGGGTAACGCCATGGAATTCGAAGGACACTCGAGTATCATATCCGGAAAACCAAAAATCAGAGAGAATAATATCGATAGAATGAATCCAAGATGTGGCCACAAATCGGATATCAAGCAGAAGGCACTTTCCATATCTTTACTTCGAAAATATGTATCATATAGTACCTTTTCAAATCACTTTCAAATATCGTACTTATATAAAATCCATTATATATAAGATTTAATTTTCAAATCGAATACTTTCCAAAATCAATAGTATATCAAATCATACTTATATAGACTTCAATTATATAAGATTTCACTTTCAAATTGAGTACCTTTTCAAATCTATAGTTTTCGAATCAATTTCATACTCATACAAATCAATTTTATATAAGTTCGACAACTCCCAAATCAAGTGTTTAGTAACATAAGGTTCTCAAATTTCAATTTGTTTCAATATCAGTTCAATTTCAAAATCATATACAATTTCACCAAATTATTTCTTCTCAAATTAATTATCTTTAGTTTCAAAGTTTCCAAAATAATAGATTTAGAAAATAAATCCAAATTCCAAATCAATATAATTTAAGTCAACCAATTCATTTCCAAAATCAAATGTTTTCAAAATCATCTTATACTTACGTAAGGTCTATCTTACATAAGGATCAAATTTTCAAAATAATTTTGCTGTATGAAGAACCATATGGGATTGAATATCTTTGCTTTTATGGGTTATATATCTTTGTAATTTAAATTGGAAATTTTCTTTTAGTAAGCAAAGATATTCTAACTCGACGGCTTTCAATTTCAGCGTCAAAATATATCAAAGATATTAGAATATAAGATGTACATATGTCATCATTTCGCAAAGTCACATTCGATCGCTCGCTCGATCACACAAGTTCGCTTTCGAACTAGTATTGTCCATTCACTTCCCTAATGCGGATTTCGATATGGTTTCTCGACTAGAAGCCATCAGTCTCCTTGCATAGCCATATACTATGATAGAGAATTCTAGAATCGAGCCCAAAATCCATATCAAATATTCGTCATCAAGAATCGAATGAAAAATCCTAACACGAAATGGTGTAATTCACCTCGAACTTGTGTACTCAAACTTGGATCAAATTAGTTATGCAAATAAAACAGCATACGTACAACTTATATATTTATTCCAACTTGTTACCTATATAGTTTCATAAAGATGTTACTAAGTTAAACATTTAAACTAAATTTTATTCAAAATATTTTGAAGACCAAATTCTTCTCAAAACATTTCAATCTAAATTTCATATTAGAAAAAATTCAAAATAGCCTTATTCATTTACTTAACAAAACAGTTTCAACCTATTTAAATCATATTACTACATACTTTAAACATACATACCAAACTTATATACTTTATACTTTTCAAAATTACTTAGCTTTGAAAAGTTAACCTTGATTTGGAAGTGCTTGAACCTTCAAAATAGTCGAAGAAATCATATTTCAATCCAAGAGTTGGAAATCACAATTAAATCAGTAAATCCATTCCAAAAATAGGGTTATATCAAATCAAATCCAAAACTCAAGGACTGAACACCGGCTCATTTCAAATCGTTTCAAATACATATACATATATCTTTCGAATATCAATCATACTTCAAAATTTTGAAATAAAAATGGTTTAAAAAAAATCACTCGCATAGCAAAGCTACTGAAGTGTCCTATCCCTCACTCTGAAACTCGAAAATCAATGTCGATGATGCGTGCACTCATCACCGAAATTATTTTCCAGCGACACAAGTGAGTTCTGGACTTCTATTTTCTCAAACTTCTTTTGAAATTTCTTCGAAACTCATTGGAACTCATTTGAAGTCATTTGAAACATTTCTTATTCGGAAAATACTTTCAAACCGTATTATTATATATTTACAAAACCTTAAAACCAATTTCAAAATACCGGAGTTCAATTCTCGAATTTCAAATTTAAAGTCCTTTAGTTATAAATCATTTTTATATAAATCAATTTCTTATATAACTTTTCAAAATTACAAATCCTTTAGAAACCTCAAATTCTCATTTTAAAAAGGGTATATAATCTTTATCGAAAACATTTCACTTTTATATATAGAATATAATCATACTTATAAAAATAATAATTTCGATTTAGAAAACAATTTCTTAAAATACAAACAAACCCGAATTCAAAGGATGATTTAAGAATGGATTTCAAACAAAGATAGAGATTCAAATTAGAGGGACTCTAATCGATTAGGATTTCTGATTCGAAGATAAGTTCGAACGAAAATGAGATAATTAATTACAAAACAATAGATCGATACAGTTATATAAATCGTGGGCGACCTTAACCGATCACCCGTGATTCCAAAATAAGATCAGTGCCGAATTCTAAGGCAAATCGACATTCGATCGCCAAAGATAGAATTCGACATAGCAAAAGATAGCAGCATTTAATCCGAGGGATATATAAATCTCTGATGAATCAATGCTAATTGTAAAGAAGTTTCACCCCTTCACAATTCCTTCAAAGATTGGCGGGATCGCCTATTCTTATAGAGATCATTCGAAGTGGATTTATGGGATACTCCAGAATCAAAAGAATACTAATAGAGTGAGACAAGAATGAATTTTGGAACCGTAGGGAACGTTCCAAAGTTCAAAGGAAATCGAGTCAAAAGGAAGAGATTAAACTCAAACGAAAGTGATTCTGTAAATAAATTTACATATATGCTAAGTTTCGCCTAGAGCCAAAGCTCTGATACCAACTGTAACGACCCGCTATTTTGGACCATTCAAATCGACAATAATCCACACATGTCTGACTTGAATAATTCAAAATATCAGATTGTTAATTTAAATTTGGCAAAACTCAGCATATGCAGTAAATAAATCAATCACAGAATCACAGACACAGAGTAATACAATAATACGCAGCGGAATAGATAAATAGTAGTTCATGAAGCTACTATATAAACATCAGAGTTAAATAAAAAAAACAACAGAATATCTCAAATGTGGTGAAGTCTCCAATACAACAGATGACTTCTCTGAACGAATCAACTAGAAGAGCTGAAAGCTGAGGCGATAGTTGAATCTCCAAAGGAAGCTCCAAACTCCAAAGGTGAGTCTCAGATGCTGTATCACTCGGTCTGACCCGAGCGTAAAGCAAAACACAAAACACTCGAGTCAGGATTAACATTCTTATATCAATAAATCCAACTCAAGTGAAATATCAACTGAAATACACGTAACTTAAAGGATGTTTGGGATAACCATCCTCTAAGGATCTGTAGAACTATCTACAAGGTGGGAATATACACTATGACACCGTGGCCATTTAAATTTATTTACTTCAAAACCCAAATATCATTTCATTTCAAATATATCTATTTTCCAAAATAGTATATATATATTAAATGATTTAAAAAGTAAAGTATTTAATTTCCTCAAGTCTAGCAAATCGATTCAAATCAACTTCAAATTCCAAATTCAAATTTATTCAAAGTTCAATTCATCAATTTAATTCATTTCTAAACAGATCATTTAAATTTTCAATATATTTCAAAGCTTTAATATTCAACATTTCAAAGTTAAATTTAACAGTTTCATATAGCTCTTGATTTAACTTCATTATTATTTAAATCAGGGAACATTCACTTAATAAATTCAATACCATTTAACTAGCCTTAAATTACATTTTTACTAAATATTTCCTTAAACTTTACTTAAACAAGAAATATTCATTAGATTACTTATGAATCAAACTCAAGTTATAAATCACATCTTACATCTCAATTTCAATAAGTTTCAAATCGGTTTAATTAAATAAAATTCTTTATTGAATACAATTTCAACTAAATTCAAATTATCTTTCTAACCTTAACTTATTCAAATTATTACCAAAATCTATTTTGAAATATATTTTAAATACTCAACATATTATATGTATTTAAATCAATCATTCCCATTTATATATAATAATTTAAGGCTCAACATTTATTAAAACCATATATTTCTTTCCAAAACCATAGAATTCATTTTTAAAATATTTATATATATGGACCAACAGTGTCTGTATATATATTTATCATATGGTTAAGTGATACGGAGATTTATCATTTCAATCCGAAATTTAAATATATACGGGTAGATATCATTTCGACCCGTAATCCCAATTTCAATTCAAATGAAAATCGCTTGGGTTTATCATTTCAACCCATAACGAAATTCTCCTATTCTAAAGTCCGTTCGGGTATGTATCATTTCAACCCATAGTGAATTCTATACTAACAGGGAACTTGCAGAGTGATAACAGATAATATAAAATATAACAACAGGCATATATCATCAATATAAATAACAGATACTGGTGTCAGATGTCATAGGTGAACATATACAGATAATAGTAATAACAGGCATATAAATACTAGATACTGGTGTCAGATGTCACAGGTGAACATATACAGATAATAGCATATATAAAAATTTAAATAACTACAGCATCATATTTCAATTGTCGTTTCAATTGAAATCAAATTTAATAAATATAAGAACGTTAATCGTGAGTGATTGCTCACCTTTCGAGGCTAGAGGAGTTTTGGCAAAGAATTTTGAGTTACGAAATCCAACGCAAAGCTAGATTGATCGCGAATTCGATGGAAAACTGAAAGACAAGGAATTGACGAAATCAAATTAGAACCGATCGATGAAGATAATTGGTATAGATGAACAAAATATACAAAAAAAAAATCATATTTTTCAATACCAACACATTTTAGTTTAAATGTATATATATATGTATAACAAATATAAGCTGATATATATACTTACATATATATACACTAAATATATCTATCTAATATTTTGGAAATAATTGTATATACTTGCAGACAAATTGTTAAAACATCAACCATGTGAATAACCAAACCCATACTCATGCGAGCTTGCATGTATAACTATATCTATGTTTAAATATATTCCTATTATATTGTAAAGTTAATACAGATTTAATTATTACAGTATAGAAATAACCCAACAGGTCATAGGAAAGTTAGTAGACCTTGCCTACCCTATATTGTCTGTACTTTATACATACGAAATTTTCAAAATCGATATATTTCCAAAAATAAGAACAAAGACACAACTATATGCAGACCCGAACTTGTATCCTTAATATACAAAACAAACGAAAACTAAACCGTATAACATATGTATGAACATACGTATATAACAGTAAATAACATGCATATATGCCTTTTAAACTTTTATAAACTTTACAAACTTATAACTTTACAACTTTATAAACTATAGATAACTATTATGTACTACAGCATACTTTAAAAATTAAAAAGTATAATATATTATATGTAGACTCACAGACCACATATAAACAGAGTATATAGAAATCTATAAAACTCACCGATCGAAACACAATAATATAACAAAATATGTTACTTTTAAAATCTGACATTCTGTGCTTTATTAACAGCATCTCAAACTCTTATATATGGATGAATATGTAAGCACATATATACTTGTATATGTTGGACTATGCAGACCGAACATATGCAACTACAGAATATATTATATATTATATAGCTAAATATACAACATGCAGACCATAGCCTCACACTCAAAATAGATGAACTTTTATAACCTGTACATATATTCACAAATATACACATATAGTTTATAAACTTTTATCTAACTGTACCAGAACACAAAGACATTATATATATTTGTATAAAGGAGAGTTATAGGTGATAGCAAAAGAAGGGTGGCTTACAGTGAGAGGCGCACGGCTGAGGATGATAGACGAAGTGGTGCTCGAAGATTGTTGCGGGTTGTAGCCGAGGCGAGGTCGGCAAGAGAGAAAGGAGGCTCGAGCGGATCTGAACGAAAAGAACGAGTGGAAGAGAGATCACGAGCGGAGGAGATGGTGGTCACGTATTGAAGGCGGTGACCGGCTCGCTGGAGATGAGGGCACGCTGGTCGCAGTGCTCGGCGAGGCTGCGGCGCGTCAGGGACTGCGGAAGTCGGCATCTGTGGTGGGTCGTGGTCAGTGGTGTCGGAGACGAGGGGAAAGGCGGTTGGGTTTGGCTGAGGCGGATGTGTGGAGATGGGTGCACTGGGGGTTTTGGGTAGGCTGGTGGTTCGGGGAGAGTGGGAAGGTGCGTGAGGGCAGAGACCGAGGCCTGGGTGTATGGAGATGTTGGCTTCGAGTTGAGGAGCAAGGAGGCTCAAGGCTTGGGGTTGCGTGTTGAAGGTGGAAGTGGTGACGTGGGGAGGAGGTGAAGCTTCGGTTGGGAGAGGAGGTCGTGGTGGTTGCTGGTCGTGGGGAGGAGGAACGCCGAGTGTGGAATCTCGTGGAGGAGGAGATTGTTGTGGATGTTGCCGACTCGGCCAGAGGAAGGTTGGAGGCTCGGTCTCGGTTGATGGTGGAAGGAGGATGGTCTCAAGTAAGGAGTGGCTCGGCAAAATATTGGGAAGGAGAGGGTTCTGCAAAACTGTGCACACAGGGGAATGAAGGGTAGAAGAAAGAAACGAAAAGAAAAAAAAATAAAATAAAAGAGAGAGGAGGAAGAAATAGATCTGGGAGGAAGAAGAAAGAGTTTCAGAGGAAAAGAAATAAATATATGGAAGTGTGAATGGGAGAGAAAGGGGCAAAAGAAACGTTCCACCTTAATTTTAGATATAAATTCAAAAGCCAAAGGGACGTGCACTATCCATTGATTCCGCAAAAGTTTTAAAGCAATTAATTGTGATGCTTGGACAGCACGGCTAAAGTTTGAAAGGCAATAGAAAACAAAAGGTCACGAATACGGTACCGATACGGTGAACTGTTTTACAGATTCCGTTGTCCATCGGACGCCAAAACAAGCAAATGAATATACCATGGAGATCAGCATGACGTGACGATCAAAATGGTATACAAATACCAGTGGTACGATCATCCGATCGAAAGTCGATAATCGGTACCAGAAATGCTGCTATTTTGCCAGAATTAAGATAAACGGAGCAGTAGAAGTCCAAATTTGGAAAAACGAATTTCGCAGTCTGATTCAGAATAGTCTGAATAAATTTTCTCCTGTTGACATATTTTGGTTTCGGAAAACTTTTAAATTCACTGTTATTAACCGGTTTGATTTGAAATGAAATTTCACAGGAAAATAAACTTCAATATTATCAGATGAAAATTTACCAGTTGCTATATTAAAATAGACGTATTCCAAATAATAAATTTTTAAAGTCAAATTTTATTGTTTAAAATTTCACAAATTTCCAATTAAATATACTTTTAAACCATTAAATTTTTACGGGTCGTTACAGCTAAGGTGAGATTTTTCTCACTCAAAATGATTTGCAGTTATTATTGATTTGATTGCTATTGGATGTGATATTAGATATAGTAGGATATATCTATATATATAGCAATATATACATATTGGCATATGTATATATTGGATTGATGATTTCCCGCCTCGTATAGCGGATGAGACCCTATTGCGCCGTTAGTAAGCGGGATATTTTTATAAAACCCATATACCGTGATATTCCACCTCGAAGTGGAATTGGTATTGTGCTAACATCTGTGGATGCAGGGAAACAGGTTGGAGGGATCCAACTGGATTCCTCACCAGTATTTATTTACAGATATTGATGTATATTCTGTTATCATATTGATATATGATGTTTGTTGTTGTGATTGACTAATTGGTGCTGTTGCATCATCGGATTCAAGTTTTGAAGTTTAAAAATAACGACTTTACTTTAAAAGGATTTTTAAAGTGATTTTTGAAAATATACGTTTTATGGAATTTTGAATTGATTTATAAACGTTAAAATTTTAAAGTTATAAAAGTTATAATTTTTAGTGGAATATAACCAAAGTGTCATTTTTGAAGTAAAAATCGATTTATTTATAAGATGGTTTAAGTTGGGATTTTTGAATAACTATAGACGATTTGTATAAAAAGATTTATACAAATTGATATTTATAAATCAAATGTTGGAATTATAAAACGAGTTTTTATAAGTGTTAAAATGAAGTATAAATTGGATTTCGGCATTTTAATTGAGATTTTTGAACAAGTATGAATGGTTAATAGATGAGATTTATAAATAGTATAAAAGTAGTTCGGTTATGGTTGAAAATAAGGTTATAAATGAAATCTTATAAGTAATAGGATTTAAAATCTGTGAAGTTTAAAAGAACGATTTCTTTTAAAATAAATGAATTGTAAGTTATTAACTTATAAGACGGACCTTTGGTATATACATTGAGTTATAAATTGAATAGGTCATTAAAGAAGATTTATAAATCGAATTGTTAATGAAGGAGATTTATTAAATTGAAGTTGTTAGAAAATAGAAATAGAATTTATAAACGTTGTTTTATAAATTCGAGATCAATTGAATTTGATAAATTAAATATAGAAGGTTATTGAAGGAGATATATTCGCGATTTTGGATAGCGAATTATTATTGAAATAAAATGTGTAGAAAATAGTGAAATGTAATTAGTGAAGTATATTCACGATTTTGGACAGTGAATATATTGTTAAGTAAAATGGATATGGTTTTGGAAAAGTGATATTTGAAGTGAAGTTAATTGTTTTAAGCGATGTTTTAAAATATATTGAATATCGAAATCATAGATTTCAACATTTATTGTTGAAATAGACGTTTTCGAGAAATAAGGAAATGGTGGACTATAACACTGTTGTTATAGTAAATGATTTCCGAAAGGAAATGTTTTATATAGTACTGGGATTTATATATCTATCTAAATTTCGAATCCCTATACTAGTGATTTTGAGTTGTCGTAACGATGTTTTACGTAACATTCGTTTTGACTCAAATAAAATTTGTGAAAGAGAATGATTTCCTTAAAGGATGAAATATATACTTAATTATAATTTAAGTATATCGAATATTTTCCAAGTGTTGAAAATAAATGATTTGTGAATTACTTATTATTTAATAAGTATGGAAATGCTTTTCCAATATGAAATGAACTGTTTTGAGATTTTATCTTTTAAAGATAAATTGAAATGTGGAAGTTGATTTGAAATTGTTTTCAAATGATTGAAGTGTGGAAATAATATATCTAGTAAAGATATTTTTGGAAGATAAATAATTTGGAAAATTATTTGGAATCTGATGATGTTGCGCATTTTTATTGATAGTTAAATAACCGACTATCAATAATTACCTTGAATGGTATTTGTTGTGAATTGGATGAATTTGAATGCCACACTTATTTTTGAATAAGCGCTCACTATTCGGGTTAGCCGGGAAAGGACCATGGGGTCGTATAACCCATTCCGAATATGTGATACATCGTTATGAATTGCATTCGAAGACCGGTGTTGAAGACCGGATATTTTTGAAAAACGGAAGGATTACCGTCGAGTTACTCTACATCGGCTGATCTCCGATTTAGAGGTTTTTATCACCCTTAGTGACGGGAAGTCCTGACGTGATTAGAGATTTATCCGGATATGCAAGGGCTTCGTGAGAAGTGCCTTCGGTTCTATTCGATCCCGGAACAGACTTGTATGGATTGTATGTCTGACGTTACAAATTGAGATATAAAGCTGATTTCTTTCAAATACATTTCTGTTGGTGGCGGAGAATTTATTCTCTTAGCTTAACACCCTTCTCTGAGACGTACGAGCTCAGAGGTTATGTAGTTGAAATTTATCAGCGATATATTCCCAATTTGGTAACGTGGCATACTGAGTGTTGCTGTGAAATGATCAGTGTTTGATCATTTGTGATATGATCATTTGTTTGATCTTATATCTTTGTGATCATAGGTTGATCATTTGTTTGACCCGAAGCATGGCTTTGTAGAAAGCGTAGCTTTGTGGACGAGACTTCGTCGAGCCTCACACCCCGGAAATGGTCAAAACAGGAAGGATGCGGCAAGGTTCTAGGGAGTAGCGCCCCATAGTGTATGTCATTCCTTCTGGATAAAGGTGGTATCATGGTATGGAGCCCAGATACTTAACCTCTGTGGTTGCTGCAAATTTATTACTTTGTGGTTGTTGCGAATCGGGGATCCTCGGGAAGATCGGTGACGATCGGGGGATGGCATACGCGTGTCAGTAGTTACCTATTTTTGCAGAGGTAACCCGACCTTGTGTTGGCAGAGATTCGGTTAGGTTCTCGGGTCGTCTATTCCAAAGACGTACCCATCGTGGCATAGGAAGTTCCTTAGCCTGACCATTTGTTGGAAATCCAAAGAAACAATACGAGCCTTGTACGGATTTAGTTGTAGAACCTATCATTCACTTATGGTGGCGCCCCACTGTTTGGATGGTAGCTATAGTAGGCATAGTTCGAAATGTCTATGCTGGCTAAGATTTATATTATACTTTCGAAATGTTTTCTACACTATGCACTAATAATAATATCAAAAATGATTTGATTTTGCGTAGTAAGCATCTTTGACTAACATAAGAAGAAATCTCCTCCAAGTCTGCGTTTGCATTGTGTGTGTGGTGGGAGGTCTTATGGTAGTTTCATTTTCCAAAAGCATTGCGAATTGACATTAAAGTTTTCCCATTGTTTATTTTAAAGATAAACTGTTTTACGATCTCACACCAGTCACCATGACTGACTCGGAGTTTATTGTTTCCCTTCTAAACTCTGGGTGCCCACCAATTTCCACACGGGCAGTCTAGAGTTAGATTATCAGGATATTCTGGATATTCTGGAGCTTTGGAAGCAAGCAGGATGGCGAGACGTAGTATTTGTATTTGATATATTTATTCCGCTGTGTATTCTGTATGAGGACAAGTTATATAACTGTCCATTGTTGTATATGACTTTGATTGATGTATGTATAAACTGATATAGTTCTTTGTTTTAAAAGACTAGTGTTATCTATTATATATTGTTCCGCTGCGATGTGTAAGATTCTGATATTGTTTTCTATTTCTATTGTTGTTCTGTTGTTCTTCTCTTCTTCTTCTACTCCTTTCTTCTTCTTCTACCTATTTCTTCTTTTTAAAACCATAACTTTTCGGGTTTCCGGCATTCGATGGCTCGGCAGTCGATAAAGTGAGTATCGATGTCGAATTTTCGAAAGTCGAAAATTCCGGGATGTTACAGTTAGCCAAAACTCAGAAGATGGCTCCAGATACGAAGTCATGAGGAAGCACCTGTAAAATCTCAGTCTGACCCGAGTATTATTTAAGAAGAAAATAATAAACGGATCAGTCTAGCTATAAATATCAGATAAAGTGAGATAGGATATGAGATATGACAAAAACGTATCATAACCATAATACCATACTGTGATAAGTACGTAATTGAAAATCAACAAGAGATCAATCAATACCACAAGAATCTTCTCAAAGATTAAAAAGAATGTCATATTCTTTATTTAATTCACCAAGCCACAATAATGACATACATATTAATGCCAATTGTAAAAGTTAGTGAAACATTAAATCCAGAAATCAACACACGAAATCCAGAAATCACTAAAAGGGGGAAGTCCGAGCACACGGACGAGAAGCAATCTCATGGAAGCTATCCATTTAATTTTCCGAACACACGGATGAGAAGCTATCTCATGGAAGCTATCCATTTAATTTTCCGAACACACGGATGGGAAGCTATCTGTTTAATTTTCCGAACACACGGATGGCCCGAAGGCCTTTGACACACGGACAAAGAGACATCGCACATTGCTAGTCTAAACCATAAAATGATCATCATCGATCATCAAGAAGTGTCGATTACACTAAGCTAGTAAATATAAGAGTTTAGCTTCATGTCCCATAACCACTTGCTTAACTCAAATATTTACGAACAGATTGTAGATCTGCACTAGAAAATTGTCACAAGAGTTTCAATATGTGTGAATCGAAATCACACCAATGAGGTATAGACTAACCTTGAAGATAAAGAGATATGTGTGAATCGAAATCACACAAATGGTGTCTAGTCTAACCTCGCAAACAAAGAGACATCGCACATTGCTAGTCTAAACCATAAAATGATCATCATCGATCATCAAGAAGTGTCGATTACACTAAGCTAGTAAATATAAGAGTTTAGCTTCATGTCCCATAACCACTTGCTTAACTCAAATATTTACGAACAGATTATAGATCTCCACTAGAAAATTGTCACAAGAGTTTCAATCGAACAAGTCCATCAATTAACCGATGAAGTAAACGCAAGCGTTTCATACCACTTGTTTTGCTAAGCCGTTTAATTATATTTTCTCATACGAATGAGGTAAAGGTTTGTATATACTAGTAGATTAGAAAACGGTTTGATAAACGAGTTTGGTATTAAAAATAGAGTTGAAAACATTTTGATGAAAGGGTTTTGATATTTACTACTAGTATTAAAACCTTCAAATCTTTAGAGTGACAAGTCACAAAACGATTGTTGAAACAAATCGAATCACATAAAATTCACATTCGAAGACGAGAGAAAAATCCAAAGAAATCAATTCCCAAAACCATCAAAGTAAGAAGTTCTATTGAATGTTTTTCGGATAAGATCCCCTACTGGGGTACGACCTTTTGAAGACAAGATACAAAATGATTGTAGAAACAACCAATCATCAAAATTCACAAACGAAGACGTGAATTAAATCCAATTAAACCGATAAAGAATCCATCGAAATGGATATTCAAAAATCCCGAAAAAGGAGTCATCAAAGTCATAGTAAATGATAACAACAAATAGGATCATCACGAATCGATTTAAATTGAGAATTCAATCCAAAAAGGCAAACTGGACTGAAACAGCAGGTTCAGTCGACTGAACAGAGTTTTCAGTCGACTGACCCTGTACCTGGAAATTTTCCAGGTTCAGGAAACTTTCTGTTTCCAGGTTCAGTCGATTGAACAGAGTTTTCAGTCGACTGAATCATGCCTGGAAACTTTCGGGTTCCAGGTTCAGTCGACTGAACAGAGAATTCAGTCGAATGAATCATGTCTGGGCTGTTTTTCAACCTATACAAATGAAGAACAAACTCTTCCAAAATGCAACCGGACGAACATTGGCTCTAAGGGATTATGCCAATCAGCAACCCGGCCCTATATGCTCCACGGTGCATCACCAAAAGCATGATCAAACATCCATAAAAAGATTTTTAGAGTTTTAGACTTCCAAAACACCAAAAATTGCAATGCTCACAAAACCCATACGAATCAAAAGCAATTGCACATGGATAATTGTTAGGAATTCATAACAAGAAATCAAAGATAGTTATAGACATAGATGTGAGATAAAAATCTCACCTTTATGCACAAGAACAAGTATGAAGAAGCTATAAAGCAATGGCAATGACAATCTCTCTTCAATCCCAACTCAACAAGCTTGATTCTAAGCTAAAAAGAGACACATTTCCTAAATTAGGTTTAGGAATTTTTGAAATTGATAAGAGAGTGAGTTGGGGAAGAAGAAGAGGAGACTTACCAAAGCTTCTTCTATTGATTTGGAGCTATAACTTGATTTGTAGATGGAAACTAGGGTTTTGGAGTTTTAATTTCCCATTCCACTCACCATTAATCTCTTTAGAACTGAAATGAAGAGGGGGATGGAGTGAATGAAGAGGGGGTTTCAGTTTGGAGTGTTAAGTTAAAACATAGGGCTGAACCAAACCCAAACCCAAAGTGAAAATGGTCAAATTTTTGACTAGCTCCAAACATATCGAAGTTTATACTTAAAAAGATCGCAAACGACATTTTGAACTCAATGGAAGTGGTCTCGAGTCCTAATTCGACTGTTTGCAAAAAGTAGCTTTTCGGACCAAAATCTTACGAACGACGAAATATTTAAATATACAATCGATAAATATGCGGGTTGTTACAGGTTGTTTCCACGAATCCTTTTTATTTTTTGTCTTTATATCACCTATTAACAAGATTTCTTGTCAATACCCCAAAGTTGTTCAAAGTAGTGTGATTAGTCTGATTTGAATGAAGGGATTGATATCCTTAGGGATTGCCTTTGTATTTTCACTTGCAAATACCTTTTGAATCAGACCTTTCAATGCCGTCGAAAGGTTTAGGTGCTTGGTTATGAAACCTTCCGGGTTTATTGAGTTAGTGTGAGATTCTCTTCAAGAGTTTCCTTCTTAGTTTAGATTGAATTCCCTTGAATTTGTTGAAATGACCCTTCTATTTACTCACTAGTTTTATTGGTGATTTTTTTTTTTAGAGATGATATATAGATATATCATCTATTACAAATATATTTCCCAGGGTCATTTTTCTTTCTGTAATGAACAAAAATATATCCAGGATCTTTCACAATATAGAAATATTGTTTTAATTCTAAGTCATTTTTAACATACATATATGAAGATATCTATGTTATATTCTACTTGAATCAGAGCATGATAATAAGTAGAAATCCTTATTAAATTTGCAAAAATGTGATAAATTCCCTTATAAATTAAAACTTAATGTATCCTGATTTTTGACTATAGTTTTCCACTGGAAATATGTACCTTAGACTGTTATTATAATTAAGAAATAACCAAGCAATAATCAGTGGAAAGCAAGCTTATAATATAGATGATTGTCTTAAAGTCTGAATATTATCAAACTCAGGTTAAAAGAAAGTGGATCCTAAGTGAACACAAGCAACATCTAGGCGTAATGGAAACGCGCCTAACTTATACATTCAAGGTCACGAGTTCGAGTACCATGCTGGTCGGTTCAAACACAATTTTTGGTTTTTCTTTTTATTTTCTCCTGTATGGCTGAAATCTGATACCTACCTATAATTGTACATATATATTTAATTTTTGCCTATAACCTATCATACAAAACAATTCTTCTTGCATAACTATTTTTGAAATCCATTCTTTCAACTGTTTTAGGAATTTACATCTATATTTTTGCCCAATATCTACATGTACACAGATATACATGTACATGTCAGGGTCTTTGTTCATTTTCCAGAAAACTGAGCTCAAATGTTCCCTTGCTTCATTGATCTGAAGTGAAACATTTGGCCTGACCTATGGCCTAACCCTGTGGTTACTCTGGCCATTCTTTTGCTTGCATTATTACAACCCAGATTATACACAAAACATTGTTACCTTTTCTTTCCAAAAGCATGTATATATATTTGTATGAATCAGACATTTTGTGATCAGATATATATCATTCTTCCTAATCATACTTCTCTTTTTAAAAATACATCTTCAAGGTATAAACACTTTTTCTTGCATCTGGACTTATGTCAATATCATAAATTGAAGATATAGCAGTTTAATTCTTTTCTGGGTGTGCTCAATATAATTTTCTATATATCTTTATTCTTTTTGAAAGAACTCAGGATTAACTGAAATCATCATAAAATGATTTTACTTATAAAATCCAGGTTTTTCCCTCTAAATCAAAACAACTTTAGCAATTAGGTTTTCAAATCAGTTTAACATCAATATCCTTAGTTCATACCAAATCAGAAATATCCAGAAACAACATAGCACATGTCTCTTACAAGTTCTTCCTACTTAATACATTAGATAGCCATATCAATCAGGGAATACATGCATGAATTAACACATTTTAGCTTTTATTTCTAATTATCTTAGCATCCTCTATTCCATATCTTTTTAATCTTGCTTACTTAGCTCCATCATAACCTGCAAAAGCATTAGTGGCTGCCTCATTATAAATGAGACACCCCCATGTGCCATGAGCGAATAAGGGTCAGATCTATGATCTGGTGTGAGCATTTCTAACATATCCATGATATTAAGCTAAGAATACAGCATAAATATACTTTGCATACTTGACAGGTATTATCATGTACAATACATAAGAGCAAACATATGCAACAAAACAACTTTTATCTGGAACTACTAGGTTGCCTTTTTCTTTTTCTTATAAATTCCTGGCCTCATCTGCTATAAGGAATCAAAGGGACACATTGCCATGAACTAATTAACATTATGGCACAAAGATCTCAGGACTTAAACAAGCCATGTGCCAACTTGTCTACTTCAAATAGGACAAGCATTCCAGCAGCCTTCTTGGCACAAAATCCTTAGTTATATTACTAAGTGTATTTATGTTCATTCTATCAATGATAGCTAGGTGTACATACCACCTGTACTCATGAAGCATACTAGTTACCTTGCAGACATAATATGGCAAGCAAGTTAAAGGTACTTTCTAGAGGTATAACACCCCAGTCATTCCATCTCACATTATTTAGCATGTAAACACCCTATTCAAGCATATACCAGAATGTTTGCAACTGAGAATAAATGCATGGCTCTATTGGGTTTATTTTGATTTCGCAAGCAACTATATTTAGCCAGATTTTTAATCTTGTTTAAACATAGTTTTTAGGCTTGTAAATTTCTGTTTAGTTTAGGGCTCAGCACTTATAGAGAAAGACTCCATTGCACCCTTAACCAATTATTTCAAGCCTCAGCACCATACCAATGTATATGCAGCTCATAGTTTTCTTTATCTTTTCATTCTTTGTCTTAATCCATTATTCAAACTAGTTACAAATACTCTGATATATGTTCCTTAAGGTTTTGGTATAATATACAGAGATGAAAATAGAACAACAAAGTTATACATCCAGCATAGCAGATCATATCTCATCAAACATTCATGAAACCATCAGCAGCCAACATAGTTTGTAAATCAAAACATGCAAAATATAACATATAAAAGCTTGGCTGCCTAATCCCAGGTCTTAATGCCATGTATATGAGTGAGGATACTCACTTAAGTGCTTACACAAACTTAAACCAGAAAACCCTTCAAATCTTTAGCCTTATCTTCCTCTTCTTCCTTAGGTTAATTAATTAGTGAGAGAGCAGTTTTCTGATTGGGCTCTTGGTATAAATAAGGGTTCTGTCTAGGGTTTTGAGTGATGCAAAATCCCTATTTTAGCCCAGATCAGAATCATGCATTTGGCATTGCATATTCCCTCCTTCCTAATCCCTTAATATCCCGGCCAATATTTTAAAACAAGACTAAATTGTGCCTATTTTCCTTTCTTTTCAGAAAGTGATAACTTTAAGTATTTTTATTATATTTACTTCAAACATGATAATGGTGTGACTTTCTATTTTCTGCCTATGTACATTTTCTTTCTTGCACTTTGGTTCTTACTGTTTTAGTGCTTCCTTTATTTATTTTCTGCTCAAATAATATCTGGATATAAATATACATTTATACAACTATGGGTGTTAATTTAACTTTAACCTTTTATTTGCAGAAAACATGTGCATACTTATGTGCATTTCTACACCTATTATTCAAATAAAAATTTCACTTATTCATTATAAGTCAATGTTCTCTTCTGCCTCAATTTTCAGACAAGTCATACATAGGCATATATATATAGATATATTTACATACACACATCCTCAGGAATTTTTAATACTCATGTCTAGGTCTATATTTTCTTTATTTAAAACATTTTATCTAAATGTTTTCCTTCCTTGTTTTATTATTCAGGAATTCTGGATTTTCTCTTAGTGCCATAACTAGTGTGCACGTGCACACATGCACACAACCTTGCACCACTGAAAATCCCACCTATATAATAATTCTGATTTTCCCCCAGAATTTTAATCATTTATTAAAAGAATTTTTCTCAAAATCTTGGGGTATTACAATCACCCCTCCTTTTAGGAATTGTGCCCTCACAATTTACAACATATTCTTTGAGTACTCCTACTTTCTTAGGAAAATTATTCAAATATGCATGAGCAATTTAAATAGTCACTGTCTATCATACATATCAAATTTTCTTAGTAATCTAAGAATTTACCTTTTAAATTTGCAAAGAGCCTAGGGTAATCCATCCTGATTTTATCCTCTAGCTCCCAAGTACAATCACTAGGATCTATACTCCATTGAATCTTTACAAGCTTCAATGTCTTGTTTCTTAATTTCTTTTCTTCCCTTGCCACAATTCCCACTGGCTCTTTCTCATAGATTAGATCTGGATTAATCTGAACTTCAGTAGGCTTTTCTAAGATTTCCTCCTTGTCATGTACCCATCTCCTTAGTTGTGACACATGAAACACATTGTGCATTGCACTCATCTTCTCGGGAAGCTCCAGCTTATAGGCTAGTGAGCCTATCCTTTCCAAAATCTTGTATGGTCCAACATATCTGGGTCTGAGTTTCCCCTGCTTGCCAAATCTCAAGACTTTCTTCATTGGTGAAACCTTAATGAAGACATAATCACCTACTTTGAATTCCACTGACTTCCTCTTTGCATCAGCATACTTCTTTTGCCTATCTTGAGCTACTGCCATCCTCTTTCTCACCAGTCCTATTTTCTCTGTGATGTCTTTGACATATTCTGGCCCTAGGATAGCTTTCTCTCCTGCCTCAGCCCAACACATAGGTGATAGACATGGCTTTCCATATAGGGCTTCAAAGGGTGCCATTCCAATTGTACTTTGGTGGCTATTATTGTATGTGAATTCTGCCAAATGGAGGTGGTCCTCCCAATTTCCTCCAAAGTCTAACACACATGCTCTAAGCAGATCCTCTAAAATCTTGTTTACCACTTCTGTTTGCCCATCTGACTAGGGGTGATAAGCAGTGCTTAGGCACAATTCACTCCCCATAGCTTCTTGGAAGCTCTTCCAGAATCTTGAAGTGAAGATTGTATCCCTATCACTCACTATAGTTTTAGGAACACCATGCAGTTTTACCACTTCTCTCATAAAAATTTGGGCTAACCTAGGTGCATTTCTATCTGCTTTCACTGGTATGAAGTGGGCTACTTTAGTCAGCCTATCTACAATCACCCAAATACTTGTATTTCCCCTCTTGGATCTAGGAAGGCCATCTATGAAATCCATAGATATGTCTTCCCACTTCCACTGTGGTATGCTAAGTGGCTGCAATAACCCTGAAGGTCTTTGGGTCTCAGCTTTTATTTGTTGACAAACCATGCACTTAGCAACATATCTGGCTACATCAGACTTCATTCCCTTCCACCAATAGTCCCTTTTTAAGTTTTGGTACATTTTGGTGCTGCCTGGATGTATTGAATATTTGCTCCTATGGTACTCATTAAGGATTTCTTCTTTCAATTCTATGATGTTTGGGACACATATCCTTCCCTTGTACCTTAAGTATCCTTTTACATCAATGTGATAATCCTTCACTTCCTCCTTCTTTAATAGGAGAGACTTCTTTTCTGCTAAGTCTTGATCTTCTTCTTGCATTTTTGCCACCTTCAAGGCCAAGTTTGATTGTAAAGTAATTAAACTTAACCTTCCTTTACTCCTTTCTTCCTCAATTATTTCCATACTCATCCCACTGCTCTCATCTATTTCCAAATCAGTGAGCATGGTCAAGTCTCTAAACTCCTCCATCATCAACATGGCCATTTTTGCATGCTGCCTACTCAATGCATCTGCCACTTTGTTAGCCTTGCCTGGTGTATAAAGTATATCTAAGTCATAAGCAGCAAGAAATTCAACCCATCTGTGTTGTCTCATATTTAAATCTTTTTGTGAAAAGAGATACTTTAAGGCCTTGTGATCAGTGTATAAAATGAACTTTGCACCCAATAAATAATGCCTCCAGAGCTTTAAGGCATATACTACTGCTGCCAACTCAAGATCATGAGTTGCATATCTAGTTTCATGGGGTTTTAGTTGTCTAGATGCATAGGCTATGACCTGATCTTGCTGCATCAACACAGCCCCTAGCCCTGACCCACATGCATCTGTATATACAACCAATCCCTCATTGCCTTCTGGTACTCTCAACACTGGTGATTTTACCAAAGCCTCCTTGATCTGGGTGAAAGCTTGTTCACACTTATCAGTCCATATAAACTTTTGGTTCTTCCTAGTCAGGTTAGTGAGTGGCATTGCTATTTTAGAAAATCCTTGTATGAACCTCCTATAGTATCCTGCCATCCCCATGAATGACCTTACTTCACTAACATTGTTAGGCTTCTTCCATGCTTGGATTGCTACTATCTTATTGGGGTTTACAGAAATTCCCCTAGCAGAGACAACATGTCCAAGAAAGTGTACTTCCTCTTGCCAGAACACACACTTAGAAAATTTTGCTTTCAAATCTTTTTCTCTTAATCTAGATAAGACCAAATGTAAGTGGTTCTCATGTTCCTCTATTGTTCTAGAGTAGATTAGAATATCATCTATAAAAATCAGAACAAACTTGTCTAAGTAGTCTCTGAATATCCTATTCATTAGGTCTACAAAGTAAGAAGGGGCATTTGTTAGCCCAAATGGCATAACCAGAAACTCATACAATCCATATCTTGTGTTGAATGCTGTATATTTAACACTTGATTCCTCAACCTTCATCTGATGAAACCCAGATGCCAAGTCTAGCCTAGAAAACACTTTAGCTCCACTGAGTTGATCAAAGAGATCATCTATCCTGGGTAATGGGTATTTGTTTTTGATGGTTACTTTGTTTAATTCTCTATAATCTATACACATTCTTAAAGTACCATCATGCTTTTTAACAAATACTACAGGAGCACCCCAGCATGAATTACTTGGCCTTATAAACCCCTTGGCTTCTAATTCTTCCAGCTGGTTCTTTAGCTCTTTTAATTCACTTGGCCCCATCCTTGTAGGCTTTTTGATAACTGGGCTAGCCCCGGGCATAAGGTTAATCTGGAATTCAACAGGTCTATGGTGTGAAACACCTTTTACTTCCCCAAATACATCCAAGTATTCTTTAACTATGGGGATTTCATTAATAGCTATTTCCTTGGGATTATTTTCTAATTCAATTAAATGATTTAGACTGTTTTCTTTGATAGGTTCACATAGAATTGTAACCCTTTGGCCTTTAGAATTTTGTAGTGAAATGGTGGATGCATCTAGGTCAATTATGGCTTTGAATTGTCTTAGCCAATCTGCCCCTAATATAACTCCTATATTTGGGAAATTTAGAACATATAAATTGGAAACAAATGTGTTTCCTCCTATGTTCAAATTCACATCCACACAGATCATATCTAATACACTAGAACTTCCTAAAGGGCTTTGTATTAACAGAGGTATTTCAGCCAATTTGCAGTTCATTTTCAACCTTTTAACTATTTCATGGGAAATGAGTGAGTGGGTTGCCCCGGTATCATATATTACAGCTAAAGGTATGGTACAAATAAATAGTGTACCTTCCACTTGACCATGGTTTTCAGCATTAGCCTCAATTATGGCCTTGCCCCTACCTTCCAGGTTTGCCACTTTCCCTTGTTGCTTGTTTTCTGGGCAATTTCTTTTCATATGCCCTTCCTTCCCACATAGATAGCATTTGAAAGCTCCCCCTTTAAGCTCTGGGTATCTTGGCTTAATATGGCCTTCTTTCCCACAATGGTTGCAAACTATTTTTCTTTTGGCTTCATTGGGCTTTGCATCTACTGCCTTCTTACCATCTGCCTCTCCTTTCTTCTTATCATAAGGATGGTACTTCCCTTTGTTCTTCTTGTTACTATTGTTTTTGAAATTCCTGAACTTATCTCTTTCCTTGTCATGCTGCTCAATCTTCAGAGCCAAATCTATCACTTGATCAAAAGTTCTGTCAGCATAAGGTAGTATAGCCCTGCTAAGTCCTGGGTTCAATCCCTTGATGTATCTATCATTTTTGGATGCTTCATCAGCCACTAACATTGCCCCATAGGTAGACAATCCCTCAAACTTCTGGGTATATTCTGTGACATTTATAGTCCCCTGTCTAAGTTTGATGAACTCCTCAAGTAAAGTGGTTTTTGCTGAGGCTGGAACAAACCTTGCCTCTAACATCTCCTTAAATTGATTCCAATTAATATCATTTTCATTCCGGCCAGCTATGATCACCTCCCACCAACTCAAAGCTGCACCTTTTAATTGCCTTGAGGCCACTTGCCTCTTCCTTTGGTCATCTAGTTGCATATCAGTGAAGATCCTCTCTAATGTCCTCAGCCATGCTTGAATCTCCATTACACTTTCAGTTCCTTCAAAGCTCTTGCCTCCCAAGTTGGTATAAGTCTTCACTAACTTGGAGAGCTCCTCATGTGGGTTCTCAGGTCTGTGCCCAATTCCATCTCTCAAAACTCTCACAAATTCCTGCATGTCAAGCATTTGTGGTGTGCTAGATCCTCCTTGATGATGAGACCCTCTTCCTACCATATTTCTAAAAGTATATGTATTTCATCTTATTAGTTTATAACACTTAGCTTTAATTTTTAAATTGATTGTATCTTTCCTATTTAATCATTGTGTATGTCACATGCACACACATACATACATTCAGGGAATACTTATAAACAGTCAAATATACAAACAACCTAGTATAAACATAAGCATACAAACATTTTGCTATGTTAATTAAAACATAGCTCTGATACCAAATGAAATGACCCTCCTATTTACTCACTAGTTTTATTGGTGATTTTTTTTTTTTAGAGATGATATATAGATATATCATCTATTACAAATATATTTCCCAGGGTCATTTTTCTTTCTCTAATGAACAAAAATATATCCAGGATCTTTCACAATATAGAAATATTGTTTTAATTCTAAGTCATTTTTAACATACATATATGAAGATATCTATGTTATATTCTACTTGAATCAGAGCATGATAATAAGTAGAAATCCTTATTAAATTTGCAAAAATGTGATAAATTCCCTTATAAATTAAAACTTAATGTATCCTGATTTTTGACTATAGTTTTCCACTGGAAATATGTACCTTAGACTGTTATTATAATTAAGAAATAACCAAGCAATAATCAGTGGAAAGCAAGCTTATAATATAGATGATTGTCTTAAAGTCTGAATATTATCAAACTCAGGTTAAAAGAAAGTGGATCCTAAGTGAACACAAGCAACATCTAGGCGTAATGGAAACGCGCCTAACTTATACATTCAAGGTCACGAGTTCGAGTACCATGCTGGTCGGTTCAAACACAATTTTTGGTTTTTCTTTTTATTTTCTCCTGTATGGCTGAAATCTGATACCTACCTATAATTGTACATATATATTTAATTTTTGCCTATAACCTATCATACAAAACAATTCTTCTTGCATAACTATTTTTGAAATCCATTCTTTCAACTGTTTTAGGAATTTACATCTATATTTTTGCCCAATATCTACATGTACACAGATATACATGTACATGTCAGGGTCTTTGTTCATTTTCCAGAAAACTGAGCTCAAATGTTCCCTTGCTTCATTGATCTGAAGTGAAACATTTGGCCTGACCTATGGCCTAACCCTGTGGTTACTCTGGCCATTCTTTTGCTTGCATTATTACAACCCAGATTATACACAAAACATTATTACCTTTTCTTTCCAAAAGCATGTATATATATTTGTATGAATCAGACATTTTGTGATCAGATATATATCATTCTTCCTAATCATACTTCTCTTTTTAAAAATACATCTTCAAGGTATAAACACTTTTTCTTGCATCTGGACTTATGTCAATATCATAAATTGAAGATATAGCAGTTTAATTCTTTTCTGGGTGTGCTCAATATAATTTTCTATATATCTTTATTCTTTTTGAAAGAACTCAAGATTAACTGAAATCATCATAAAATGATTTTACTTATAAAATCCAGGTTTTTCCCTCTAAATCAAAACAACTTTAGCAATTAGGTTTTCAAATCAGTTTAACATCAATATCCTTAGTTCATACCAAATCAGAAATATCCAGAAACAACATAGCACATGTCTCTTACAAGTTCTTCCTACTTAATACATTAGATAGCCATATCAATCAGGGAATACATGCATGAATTAACACATTTTAGCTTTTATTTCTAATTATCTTAGCATCCTCTATTCCATATCTTTTTAATCTTGCTTACTTAGCTCCATCATAACCTGCAAAAGCATTAGTGGCTGCCTCATTATAAATGAGACACCCCCATGTGCCATGAGCGAATAAGGGTCAGATCTATGATCTGGTGTGAGCATTTCTAACATATCCATGATATTAAGCTAAGAATACAGCATAAATATACTTTGCATACTTGACAGGTATTATCATGTACAATACATAAGAGCAAACATATGCAACAAAACAACTTTTATCTGGAACTACTAGGTTGCCTTTTTCTTTTTCTTATAAATTCCTGGCCTCATCTGCTATAAGGAATCAAAGGGACACATTGCCATGAACTAATTAACATTATGGCACAAAGATCTCAGGACTTAAACAAGCCATGTGCCAACTTGTCTACTTCAAATAGGACAAGCATTCCAGCAGCCTTCTTGGCACAAAATCCTTAGTTATATTACTAAGTGTATTTATGTTCATTCTATCAATGATAGCTAGGTGTACATACCACCTGTACTCATGAAGCATACTAGTTACCTTGCAGACATAATATGGCAAGCAAGTTAAAGGTACTTTCTAGAGGTATAACACCCCAGTCATTCCATCTCACATTATTTAGCATGTAAACACCCTATTCAAGCATATACCAGAATGTTTGCAACTGAGAATAAATGCATGGCTCTATTGGGTTTATTTTGATTTCGCAAGCAACTATATTTAGCCAGATTTTTAATCTTGTTTAAACATAGTTTTTAGGCTTGTAAATTTCTGTTTAGTTTAGGGCTCAGCACTTATAGAGAAAGACTCCATTGCACCCTTAACCAATTATTTCAAGCCTCAGCACCATACCAATGTATATGCAGCTCATAGTTTTCTTTATCTTTTCATTCTTTGTCTTAAGCCATTATTCAAACTAGTTACAAATACTCTGATATATGTTCCTTAAGGTTTTGGTATAATATACAGAGATGAAAATAGAACAACAAAGTTATACATCCAGCATAGCAGATCATATCTCATCAAACATTCATGAAACCATCAGCAGCCAACATAGTTTGTAAATCAAAACATGCAAAATATAACATATAAAAGCTTGGCTGCCTAATCCCAGGTCTTAATGCCATGTATATGAGTGAGGATACTCACTTAAGTGCTTACACAAACTTAAACCAGAAAACCCTTCAAATCTTTAGCCTTATCTTCCTCTTCTTCCTTAGGTTAATTAATTAGTGAGAGAGCAGTTTTCTGATTGGGCTCTTGGTATAAATAAGGGTTCTGTCTAGGGTTTTGAGTGATGCAAAATCCCTATTTTAGCCCAGATCAGAATCATGCATTTGGCATTGCATATTCCCTCCTTCCTAATCCCTTAATATCCCGGCCAATATTTTAAAACAAGACTAAATTGTGCCTATTTTCCTTTCTTTTCAGAAAGTGATAACTTTAAGTATTTTTATTATATTTACTTCAAACATGATAATGGTGTGACTTTCTATTTTCTGCCTATGTACATTTTCTTTCTTGCACTTTGGTTCTTACTGTTTTAGTGCTTCCTTTATTTATTTTCTGCTCAAATAATATCTGGATATAAATATACATTTATACAACTATGGGTGTTAATTTAACTTTAACCTTTTATTTGCAGAAAACATGTGCATACTTATGTGCATTTCTACACCTATTATTCAAATAAAAATTTCACTTATTCATTATAAGTCAATGTTCTCTTCTGCCTCAATTTTCAGACAAGTCATACATAGGCATATATATATAGATATATTTACATACACACATCCTCAGGAATTTTTAATACTCATGTCTAGGTCTATATTTTCTTTATTTAAAACATTTTATCTAAATGTTTTCCTTCCTTGTTTTATTATTCAGGAATTCTGGATTTTCTCTTAGTGCCATAACTAGTGTGCACGTGCACACATGCACACAACCTTGCACCACTGAAAATCCCACCTATATAATAATTCTGATTTTCCCCCAGAATTTTAATCATTTATTAAAAGAATTTTCCTCAAAATCTTGGGGTATTACAATTGTCCTCCAGAGGTCGAATTTTATCTCATCGAAAGGTTAGGATGATTGCCTTCTTTGGGTTTAAGTAGAGTATCAAACTCCTTTGAAGATATGTAGAAACTTTCGATCTTGTTGAAAGGTTAGATTACTTATAAGGTGTATTTTGATCTTTGTCGAAAGGTATGGGAATGGCTCCTTATGGAATAAGCCTTGTAAACCTAGATATTTATACTCAAAGGACAGTCTTTGATCAAGTTGAAAGGTTGGACCACTTGGATTATATCTTCGAAATGTTATTGATATTTTACAGCACAAGCGCTTCTGACCTTGTCAAAAGGTTTAAGTTGTAAGCTTGAAGGTTTCAAAATGTTGTAGTCACTAATTGAATCAGAAGTTTTGTCGACCTTGTCGGCAGAAACCATTCAGTGGGATTGAACCTGAAATTAACAGTTAATCTGACAAAGCTTAAGCAAAACAATAAAGTGATTAATTGAGCACAAGACTTCCCTTTGTATTCATGACAAACTCTATTTTATTAAATTCCCAGATTATTACCCAATTAAGGTTAGAACATCTTGATTGAGAAAATACAAGATTAGAATGAGAGAATTCGGATCCCTAAAACAGGACACCTTGGGTCTTATTTATAGATGCTAGCGACCTTCCTTTCGACTCCATGCTCTCGACTGGGTCGAAAGGTCTCCCTTTTATATGCGGTTGTGAACCTTTCGACTTTGTCGGAAAACTTGCCTTTCATCTGCTATTATGGACCTTTCGCCTTTGTCGGAAAGTTCTCATTTTTTGGTTGTTTTGAACCCTTTAACCTTGACGGAAGGTTGCTCTTCATTTGATTGTTGCCAAGAGTTATGCTTCCCTTCGACGTTTTCGAAAGGTTGTATCTCATTCTTTGCGGACTTATGAGTGCTTCTTTCTTCATAAACCTTTCGACATTGTCGAAAGGTATCTTGGGCGTGTTCCAACCGGTTCGAAAGGCTTGTCATGCTTTCGAAAAGGTCATTATAGAGTTTCTTGCACTTGCTTTGACTTCTCCACCCTCTTCGAAAGGTATGAACTCTTTGAATGTTGAGAAATGAAACACTTCGTCCCCTGCGAAAGGTCTGGGACTGCTACCCACTATTGACTGCATCCCTTCGACTTCTTCGAAAGGTTTGATCTGAACTCCTTTACTTTAGTCTTTGCTGAAAGACCAACCGACTTAGTCGAAAGTGGATTTTTTGAGTAACATCTCCCCCATTCGAAAGGATGCTCTTGACATTCCAAGTTATCTTTGTCGAAAGCTATAAAATTTTCCACCTCATGGACTTCCCACGTTGATCTGAAACGTTCACTCAAATCTAATCCAACGGTTGAGAATTTGGGCGAATTTTCTTATACGGCGCGCTTCTCCTCTTTCTTCCTCTTTTACCTGAAATTAAAACCATCGTATACAAATAAAAGAATCCCCAAAATTTTCTGAATCTCAGTCTGCAACAACAAGGTAATTTCTTGAATTCACTTCCTAAATCTTAATCTAATCTTTACCCTTATCAGCTTTCGATTAATTTTTCAATTTTCCAAACCCAAAATTGAAGTTATATTTTGATTTGGTTTGCTGAAATTTTTCGTAAACCGGTTTCTAACAACATCTATCCGTGGTTTTGGATTTTTAAGCTGATGGTGTTCGGTAAAGGAAAATCCCCTTATCGGGTTCAATTTTAAACTCAAAGTCTCTAAATTTAGCTTTTAGCTTTTAATTCCTTGTTTTTGACCTGTTGATAATTTTGTATTCCTCTTCGGAATTGAACTAGATTGAATCCTGATGGAAGTAGTTTTGTTAATGAGTTTTTTTTACTTGTTTCTCAAGAAAAAATTAAAACTGCATTTATTATTGGGCTCGGGTTTTCTTAAACCCGATATGATGACCTGGGACCCACTAGTGTACACACTACACCAAACATATCTTTTTATAACACTTTTTTCGTTTCAATTTGTAATGGCTATAACCATTACAAATTTCTAATGATTATTTCCGTAAGAAGCATTTACCATGGTTATTTCCATTACCAAATCTTGTAATTTCGTAAATAGGGAAAAGTAGTATAGATAGGTTCGTCATTTTTCCTATTATTATTAATCATCTCATCTCTCACGCTTCTCTCTTTTCTACTTATTCTGTAAATCAAAATTCCATTCTAGGGTTTTCGCCTCCTCGCACCTCCGCCCCATAACACACCTTCCACCCCGGACTTGCTTCCGTCGCCTGTAGATGCAAAAAAAATATGTCGCGTTGCTAGTCTACAGTCTGAGTGCTTTAGTGCTTGTGTCAGGTGATCAATGGGTGGCTCGCCATCACAATATTCATTGATCTAATTGTCAAGATGCTACCTATGATTGATGAATGTGATGCGATCAAAGTTGCTGGAACGAGACCCGAAACAATAGCCACTACTATCACCAAAAATCGCGATTTGGAACTCTAGTTTTCCTATCGCCTGGAGCCATTGTTGAATCTAAAGCTAATCGTATAGCATAAGACTATCAGGTGGAAGTCGTCGAAAATTACAGGCAATGCTACTACCAAAAGTAAGGCTATAGATCAGGTAACAAGATGCTCAAGACGCTGCCAATCTGGATACTGATGTCGAATTCCCTCCCTCGGTCGATGATGCTATTTTGGTTCTGTCAAATAATACCGATGCATACAGCCTTTTCATAAGTAGGAATTTCTTTGTACACCTTCAGGTATAGCAATTTGATAAAAGTTATACTTGAATAATCAATTTATTATAGCTATTGATTAAATACATTAGTTGAACAGGGAAATGAATACTTTTTAATGTGCTTCCTGCCGATCTGCTTTGGTAGTTATTTCCTGTCGACCTGTGTTTGTTTTACGTAAATTTACTAATCATCTTCTAAGTGTTACCATGTTTTACTCTACTTATAGCTTAAATGTCATGTAATTTTTGAAACTTATCACACTTACTATGATTTTCATTTATTGCGCTATCTAATAACTTGATATTACATGAAAATTTAATCAGCAGACGAAGTAAATTGATTCATGTGATTTCATTTGGCTGACTTTTAAGTACTTAGTGAATGCATTTTTACAAAGGTTTTCATATTGTTTTAAATTTTTTTATTATTTTGTTCAATTCGCCAATCTTTGTCAATATGAGGAATTGACATTCAGCTAAAATGATAAACGAAAAATTGATACATGAAATGGAAATCAAACATTTAGTGTTGAAGACTAACTTGATACATGAAATGGAAATCAAATAACTTCCAAAATTTATACATAGATATTTATTTTAGCAACATAATAATGGTATACAGTACAACATTGGTTTCTACATTGATTAATATGACTAGTCTTATTACATCAGAAAATATAAAAACATTCAGTAAAAATGTTTAGATTCCAAAATTAAAAACAACCCAAATCCTTTGAAAAATAAGATCCCTCCAGCCTCTCTCTGTGTTCTCAACCAACCACAGTTGAATTGTCATATCTATAAACACATAGCATTACAGCAGCATCAATAATCTGTTGTCATGTAAAAGAAAACATTTTTACAACTAAACCAAGGTTGTGTATCCTTAGTATTGACTTTCAATAATGATCGAAGAGTGAGGGAATGAGAGATTAAGAAAACATTTAATTCATAGAGTTCAAAAAACATGGTAAATAAAAGTTCGGTTGATTCCTTATTATGAAATAGATCACTCATGTATGGAAGCAGCAACTCTTTTTTGTTCACTTGAGAGATCAATATTTATACCATGCATTAATTATTCTTATCGGTCAGATCAGTTGTAACACTTTTATACTCAAATCAGTTGTTACACTTTTATACTCGAGGATGTATTAGAATAAAGTATTCCAATGTGAAATGTAAGGATGATTCCATAAGAACCACTATGTATCATAATGTACTTTAGCCAAAGTGGCTAAGTGAGCACATTAGAAATTAAGGTATAGAGTTTTGATTCAATGTTATGTGTTTGTGAAACCTATTCTGGTGTATATTAGGAGCATATACTCCTGGTTTAAACATTATACATGTTATGCCAATTAACATATGGTAGTTTTGGTCATTTTGTACTTCTTGATTTGATTGTGAATTATAATATTATTATTTTCATCTCATTTATTTTTATTTCAATTTAGTTTTGTCTTTTATTTTCTTTGAATGTTGTTTTATTACATAGTACCGCTCAATCATTTTATACAACTATCTAATATATTATATTTTAAAAAAGGAAATTAGATACATGTATACTTCGAAAAAATATAAAATTATACATGCAAAATTTGCCAATAGTTTTCAAAACTGTTTTCTTGCAAAGACCAGCGATTGGAGTTGAAATTATGTTTGTAGTAGGAGTGAGTGAGATTTTCAAATCTGGCATGAAGAAGTTGATTATGCAAAGAAATATATTGTAACGACCCCGGATTTCATATATATTTTAAATCGATAAATAATGTAATTTTGGAATTAAAATTGTAAATTAATTGTTAATTTAAGCGAGTTTCCCCAATTCAAATAAAATATATATTAAAACAATATGAATTTACATATTCTATATATGTGATTTGGATTTAAATTTCAAGTAAATAGTTTAATAATAATTTGAATATATGTGTATATATGTATATATATTGAGTTTGAATTAAATTTTAACTAAATGGTTTAAAGATAAATTATAGTGATAAATTTTGGATTTGATGGTCATAAGGCAACATAGAATCAAACTATAAAATAATAACAAATTGTACATACAAAATAAAGTATAAAAATATGTATGTGTTGATATACAAGACAATTAGTATGTGAGTTGAATAAATGTTAAATTTGACAAATAAATAAATAAAATAAATACACATAGATAAATTTAAACAACATGTTAGTGAACTTTGTAAAATAGAAAAGTAAACAAATTAGCTAAATTTTAATATGATAAGAATAGAACTTCATTCATATTGCTAAGCAACGAGACTAAAGCAAAGAAAGGAAACAAAAATATATATATATATCTATAGGTTTGAAAAATAATATTCAAGTAGATGAACAGAAACAAGACAAGGAAATTAATGCTTGAATCCCTCAGCCACTAAACAGAAGATATCATTCACGGCCTGCATAAGTTGTAAGCAAATCAAATTTGATATGAAGATGTATAAGAGAAAAGAACATATAATTATAGTCAAGTGGAACAAAAAAAAAGAAAATATAAATAAGAATGCAGATTGGAAATATAAAATCTTTGAGCTTGCAAAATGAGACAGTGCAAACATATTCAAGTATGAAAGAATAAAATAAGGACAACAACAATTAATGCTAGTCACAATATGTATTTATCAGCCTCCAAAATAGATGAAAATATCTATGATGTGGTACAAAATAATATTACATTGTACAGAATATATTATCACCTGTACAAACACCTTTCTCTTTACATATACACATCTATGTGGTTCCAGTTCGTTCAAGAAAACATAATTTAGCAAGCAAAGGAAAATAAGCATCATTACAAACTTAAATATCTTTCAAAATCAAAAGCAAGGGAAGATTTACAGGAAACTCAAAACTGCAGCTCTTCAACACAACATTTGTTCCCTGTTTCAACAATATTTCAGGTGAGCAAACTCTGTTCTTTCCTACTAAGTGAGCAAACAACTACTTCAAATTTAAGTATGATTGTGTGTATGATTTAATTGTGATTTGCTTGTAACCCCTCTTTCAATTTAACTGTGTATATATGTTCATATTGTCTGTGCTAAGAGATGCAATGTTCTTCTCTGTTTCCTTGAGTTACAGGGCAGGAACAAATGAAAAAAAATTCAATTCCTCATTTTCTAATCACTATCAGACTTGGGTTTCAAAACAAAATACGTGTGTTTAGGTACGAATTTTAATTTAAAAATAGATTCAAGAAAGAAAAGTTTATACAGTAAGAAATAATTGGTTTTTACAGTGTAAATTCAAATTTTGAAATAATTCGACCATAATAATTTGAAGATTTAATTATATAATCTGAATCCTTACATAAAAATAGGAATTTTAAGCTTTGTTTGGTAAATTTTAGAAGTGTGGTTTATGAGCAGTTCATAGATGATCAAAATATGCTTTTTAACCTATTTCCAGCGATCGATCAAATATTGGGTGCTGAAACTTTGCTTGAAGCAAGTTTGGCTATCGATTTCATCTGGAAAATTATTGATAAAATTTTCGATTGCAAGATTTGAGGGAACGGGGGGTTTAGGGTTTAGCACATGGTTTTGACGAGGTCTGGAAACAAGGTGATTTTATCACCACTGATCGATCGAGTTGCATGGGGTTTAGAGTGATGGTGGCTCAGAGGGTGACGCGTTCGTGGCCGGAGGAGCTGAGCGTATGGTGGTCGAAAATCGTTCAGGCGAGTCATTCTTTGGTCGGAGGTCGGTTTGTGTTGCACGAGCTATGCTCGATTTCCAATAAGGACTTGTTTTAAGTTTGGGTTGATGGTGTATCGATGTCGTGATGTACGTTGACAGGTCGGAGGGGTAGTGGTCGGTCGGAGTTCGCCGGCGTGGTTGTGCACGTGTACGACGTTTTCGGGTATCAGGTGAGTTCACGTGGGGGACTCGGGGATGCTTTTGTGCAACTGGGTTTGGTACTCGAGGTTGAGCTCGAGTTAGTAGAGGAGTTCATGTACCAGTTTTTGTACTTAAACTTTAAACACAAAAAAATGATGAAGAAGAAAAGATGAAGGGGAAAGACTCGGGAGAAATAGTGTTGGGCTCGAGGTTCAACTCGGGGTAACAGGATTAGTCTGGGGGTTGTTTTCAAAAGTCAAAGTTAAAGTTATTAGTATACACAGTTTTGTTTAAATGCAAGATACAAGTTTGAGTTAATAAATGGCAAAGTGATTTTAGAAATTTTATTAATAATTAAATGTTAATAAGTTTGTACTTAAGAGATTTTAAAATTAACTAATTTAAAACTAGTTAATGATTAAGAGTTAACCGATTTAAAATTAACTAAGAATTAATAACTAATTGATTAGGAAATTAACTAAGTAATTAGTAATAACTAATTGATTAATTAAGTTTTATTAATAAAAATTAGGGTTATTAATTTATAATCAATTAAGATTAATTAATTGATTCAAAGATAATTAAGAAGTGATTAAATTCATGTTATTAAATTAATTTATGATTAATTAAGGCCAACAAACCCGTACCACTTAGAGCCGGTAAAAATTGTTAATTATGTGGTTAATTCAATTAAATCACATTCACCTTAATTGAAGATAATTAACTATTATCAGATATTGTGTACTGGATTAGTATTTCTGTTGTTATTGTGATACTGTGTGATGCATATTACTTTGTGCTGAGCTGTGATTTCTGTTTTTGTGATATATACTGCTATGTGAATGTGAAAACCCTTTGGCCCGTAAAACGGCACTTGAATTTCGATGCGACAGGGAGTCGGATTTCAGTTTGTTATCCGAAACCCACATCGAATCGTAATGATAAATCCTTGTAATTGATAAATTGACTTTATCTGTGAATCTGTAAATGAGGATAAGCGTTATAGTTTATATCGCTTATCAAATATATTACTGTATTTGAATCTGTGATGATTTGTAATGTGGCACTATTGTGTGTAAAACCCCTGGACCATACATTTACACACACCAATGTGGATTTCACGAGGAAATCGGTTAAGTCACAGATGATTTAAATTTAATGTTTTGAAATTGAAATTTTAATTTCAATTGATTTTGGAAATGAATTTGGGTTGAATGTTAAAAGCTTTTGAAATTTTTTTTTAAGATAAAGGTTATTTTGAATAACTTGGTAAAGTTTTTCAATTTAAAATTAATTTGAATTTGAATTCAAAATTTGGAATTGAATTCTATATTGGGAAATTATGGTTTAAAAAGGTTATACAAGTTATAAATGTGTTTATATGAGTTTTAAACATTTAAAAAAAAGTATTGTTTTGGGAATTTGAATTTAACCCAAGTTTAAATTTAAAATTAAAAGGCTATAACTTGTGTATATTTGACCGGATTTTTCCAAAACGAAAAGTATTTGTTTTCAAACAATAATGGCTTTCATATAAAGAAAGGATTTTCAATTTGTGTTAAAAGGATTTCAAATCTGAAATAAAATTAGTTTGGAAAACTATGAATGATATATCTTTTGTATAAAAGAATTGAATTGAAAATTGAATTGTTTTGAAAGCTACCAATTAAATATTTGTTTAAAGATTTAACGAGTTAATCCAAATTGAAGTGGAAATCAATTTGAAACCTATGAATAGATCTTTGTGAAACTGGGTGAACTTTGTCAAATGAATCTTTTGTGTAAAAGATTAAAGGGGATTTTGGGCTTAAGGAAAAAGTTGCAGAAAAATTTAGTTTTAGGGACAAGAAATTTGCTTTTTAGGCTGAAGGACACTTTTTAGTGTAAATCACAGAATGATAGTTATAACTATCATTTTCTGTTTACACTAAAAATGTCCTTCAAACTAAAAAGCAAACTTGCTGTCCTTGAGACTAAATTTTTTCGCAACTTCTTCCTTGTGCCTATTTTCCTGAAGATTAAAATGGTAATATGTTTAAACCATTTGAAGAAAAGTTTTGGGTAATAAAATGTGACTTAATTGAAATCCCATATCCATATGTTTTTAAATATTACGCTCATTATTCGGTTTAGCCGGGAGATGACCTTTGTGTCATATAACCCATTCCGAATAATGATACGTCGTATATGGATAGCATTTGAAGACCGGTGTTGAAGACCGAGTATTTGCGAGAACGATAGGATGACCTATCGATCGTCTCTACACTGAGTAGCTATGGTATAGAGATTTCCTAAGTGATGGGAAGTCCAATCGGGATTGTGAATACCCGGATTGCAAGGGCTTCTTCGGAAGTGCCTTCAGTTCTGTTCGAACCCGGAACAAACTTGTATGGTTGTATGTCTGACACTACACTTTGAGATATAAAGCTGATTTCTTTCAAATACATTTCTGTTTGGTGGCGGAGAATTTATTCTCTTAGCTTAACACCCTTCTCTGAGACGTATGAGCTCAGAGGTTATGTAGTTGAAGGTTATCAGTGATATACTCCCAATTTGGTAGTGTGGCATGCTGAGTGTTGCTGATCATTTGTTGATCAAAGCATGGCTTTGTGAAAAAGCGTAGCTCTGTGGACGATACCTCATCGAGACTCACAGACCGGAAATGGTCGAAACAGGAAAGATGCGGTAAGGTTTCAGGGGTAGCTTCCCTAGGGTATGTCCATTCCTTCTGGAAAAGAGTGGTATTATGGTATGGAGCCCTGATACTTACTCATGTGGGCACTGTAGTATATTTATTACCATGTGATGTTGGTGTAGAGGATCCTCGTATAAAGGTCCCAAAGGACCGGGGGTGGAATATCTCAGGTTTACTACCCGGGAAGGGGGTAACCGGCCTTGTATTGGCAGAGAGATAGGTGGTTCTCAGGGCGTCCCTCCAGAGGCGTTTCCATGTGGCATAGGAACTTCCTTAGCCTGACCATTTGTTGGAAAATCCAAAGAAACAATACGAGCCTTGTGCGGTTTTAGTTGTAAAACCTACCATTTAAAATGGTAGCTATAGTAGGCATAATATAATGGTACCTATGCTGGCTAAGATTAATATTGTATTTTCGAAATGTTTTCTGCACTATTCACTAGTAATAATATCAAAAGAGTTTTCCTTGCATAGGAAGCATGTTTGACTATCATAAGGAGAAATCTCCCCCATGTGTGCGTTTGCATTGTGTGTGTGCCGGGAGGCCTTATGGTAGTTTCATTTTCCAAAAACATTGCGGATTTTAATGTTCAAAATTCTTTTGTTGTTTGTTTTAAAGATAAACTGTTTTGTTTGCTCATACCAGTCCCATGACTGACCTGGAGTTTATTGTTCCCTTCCTAAACTCTGGGTGCCCACAATTTTTCACATGGGCAGTCTAGAGTTGGGTATATTTTTCAGATAGTCAGATCTAGTAGATTATCTGGGACTAGTTCAGTTTTTGGAGCTTACGGACGACTGGCGTTGCTTATCTTTGTGCAATTTGGATGGGTATTCGAGCTTGAAGTTGCAGTATCAGATTCTTTTGAAGACTCATCTTATATTGTATCATATTCCGTTGTATTTTGTGTTGTATATTCTCTGATGTTGATGATTATCATTGTATCAAACTGATGTATTGGATATTGTATTCATGTTGTATCAATGATATTATCTTTTATTTCTGCTGTGTTATTTATCATCTACTGTTGTTGCAAGCTCCGGTGATACGAATTTGATGTTATTTATCGAACATCGAGTTTGGGTCGTTATATAGATCCAGGAAGGTTATTTCTTCCAATTTATCGTTGCAAGCCATTACAACTTATCTAAAGAAATCACTAATCAGATGCTTGGTAAGGCACAAATTGGTATATTTTAGAAGTACTTGTTTATTCATTAAATAGTTATAATGTTTACTTTTTATAATCATCTAGGTATATTAATTCTGCAATCATATCATTATTATAATTAAAAAGTTAGAATTTATTAATCAAATAATGTTTGTTAACTAAAGTGATAAATTTAGTCCTCGATCACCAAGTAGAGCAAAATCTAAGTGAATTAAATTAAAGTCAACATCTACTAGGATAAAAAAGCAAGACCCAAAAAATATTGCTTTTAACTATTGATTTTTACTAAAAATAAATTAGGACTAAAATAAACATTGAAATTTCATACATGTTATATGATCACGCACAAAATCATGAAGACGTAAAACTAAATTTATAAAAAAATAAATTTACTGTTCAAACCGAACCATAAAAAGTGCAAGTAAACAAAAACAAGCGGAAACCTGAAAACCACGACAAAAAAAGATTATATCACAATCTTTCAAATTTGTCAAATTTAAAATTAGTATTGAATTTATAATTTTCTATATTATCAAACTAGTTTAATATTAATGATATAACGGTTGGTGAATATGAAGTTTATGTGGTCTTTGTTTCATGAGTACTATTGATACTTGATTGTTGATATTGTTGTTTTATTTTCTTTTGTAGAAACATTCAAAGTTTACTTGCTGTTGACCATGAGTTGGGTCAGAATGCTAATATCTTGGCCAACACCTTTATAAATTTTTGATAAATGCAAACAGTTGTCATGTTGAATAGTAATTTGTAACTGCATGCGTGAAATGATGCATTCAATTTTATGGTGCACAAAATTTTTATTGTACACATGATTTTTAACTAATAAGATCGCTTCAATCAGCATGGGAACTTGTATTAATTAAAGATAGGGTAACATAAGATGACATCCAGTCAGTGTCGTGTATTAATTATTCTTCAAAAATAAATATTTTAAAGGAAAAGAACTGCATTCATATTACAATTAATAAATGTTATATAGCAAACACTGAATTATTTCGACTTAGAACACACAATTCAAGACAATATAACACACAACTTCTAATGCACATCAAAAGACATTATAACACACAACTTCAAGGTTAATCAAATTTATCATCCTTATAGACTAATGCAATGTGTTTTAAGCCACAATGTTAAGTTTTCTGTATTTTTTGTTATTATGAATTGATTTGTGATCTGATCTCAATATCAGATGTGACTTCGTTTAATGCATCAGCTTTTCAACAAGTTTTTTTAATCTTGTGTATTTAGTGTTGTTTTTTTAATCAAACTAGGACATTAAAGAGGAGAATGTATGGCATCTTCATAAATTTTGATGTGGCTAACACATGCTTGGTTCAATCGGTTTATGTCAAAAAGGTACAATTTTCATTATTCACTTCCTTATTCTTTGTATACACTTTAAACTTAATTTAATGTAACTTGGTGGTATTCAAAAATTGTAGTGGTTCTTATAGATTTCATCAGTTACTTAGATTATAGAATTCGTTACTACATGATATTCTTTTCTATTTTAGCTCTTCTGTCAATACTACATGATATTCTTAATTATTTGTATGTACGATAACTATAGTGCTGCAAAGGTAGGAGTGATTGATCTAACCAAAAATATAACAAAAGAATATGCAACAAGAAATATTGCAGTAATTCCTACTGCTACTTTCCCCATTTACCAAAAATGATTCTTAGATGAGTTACGTCAAAATTTTATGGTATCTAATAATTTCTGCTTAGGTCAATGTTGTTGCTCCAGGGTTTAGATTAGCTGAGCTCTACGCTTAGTTTGTAAAGTGAGCTCTGAGCTCAGTTTGTAAACTGAGTCCGACTCAGTTTATATTAATTGAGCCCGGCTCGGTTTTTATACTGAGCTTGCTGCTTAGGTTATAACTAAGTGGTAAAGCTCAGTTGCTCAGCTACAAACTGAGCGATAAGCTCTGTAAACTGAGCATTGCTTGGTTATAAATTGAGTACTTTGCTCAGTTATAAACTGAGCAGTAAGCTCGGTTAAAAACAAAGCTTATCCCAATTTATAAAATCAGCCGTAAAGCACAGTTTTAGCTAAGCAAAGTGCTTAGTTCTTATTATTAGATTTGATGCGATTTGATCTTCAAGTACAATGAAGCTTTCCTTTTGTCTTTTTGATAAACTGAGCATGGTTTCTGAATATGTAGGCTTTAATAGAAGCTGCAGAAGAAAAGCAAAAATCAGAAGTTAAGTGTTAATGGTAATGAAGGAATAATAAGTTTTATACTAGTAAAATTTGAAGTTATCATCCAACGAACTTTGTAGAATTTGGTATAAAGTATTTTGTGTGTTTGATGTTTGTCTTGAAATTTTGTGATACATTGGTTTTGAAATTTGGTTACGTGTTTTTTGTTATTATAAATTTGAATTTGTATTGTTGAATGAAATAACATATGATAGTATAAGATGTTGAAAGTTATGGTTTGCAACATTTATAAATGTTATCGATCAAAATGGTTACTATTTACTATAGTTTTAACCGTTGGTAAATGACGGTCGGTAAATAAATTACTTTCCAACGGTTATAACCATCGGGAATATGGAAATTTCCAACGGTTATAAATGTTGGTAAACATGTTGTAGATTTTGAATGTACCTATTTGTAACGGTTAAAACCATTACAAATTTGATTTGTAACAGTTATAACCGTGATTTAATAACAATTCTGGTGTTGTGACAATTAGGCAATGCAAAATGACTTTCCTACCCCTTCGAAAGAGGTTGAGGCGGGAACATCAGGTTTTCCCTTTTTGTACCTTTTGATGAGGCCGGAAGGTATTTTGATGCCACTTTTCATTGTTGTTGAAAAGTTCGGTAACTTTATGGTGCAACCTTTCAGCAACGAGCTTTCGACAAGGTTAAAGAGTTTGAACCTTTCGAGTACTTGCTTTCAATAAGGTTGAATTTCTTCAACCTTAGAGTTGCTTCTGCCCATCTTTGTCGGAACGTCTTAAGCACATATGAGTCAAACTTGAAACGTTTCGACTTTAATGGATATGACATATTTTGACAACTTTGATTAGACCTTTCGACAACATCAACAATATCAATATTTTCTCGCTTAGGAATTTTTAGGCTCTTAAATTTTTAGACCATATCGAAAGGTCTTGCCACCTAACTTTAGGTTACACTTGGAATAGGTTTAGGTTTCCATAGAGCCTTCGGCATCGTCGAAAGGTAGTGAGTGGGTTAATATTTCACCTTTTCCTTTCGACCTTGTCGATAGGTTAAGGAAGTTACGTTTTTTCTTTCTTTTAAATATTGTTGAAGTATAGTAGTTAAAGCTGAGGTCATTATTCTTTCCGACATTATCGAAAGCCTACTTTGTTAACCTTTCGACATCATCGAAGGCTTTTACTATATACCTTTCGACTTTGTCGAAAGCTCAAGCTGTAAACCTTTCGTCTTTGTCGAAAGCTTAAACCATTAAGTTTTTGACTGAAACTTTTGCGTCATTTTAAAGCTTTGTTCATGTTTTCATAATTGAGCTATCTAAGCAGACTTATTTACTTTTGAATTTTTGATTGCTTTCTAAACTTATAATTGATCAAAGGTTTTTAATTAAAACGTTTTCACCTAGCAGAACCATGAGCTCTCCAAAGATTGAAGCCGCTACAAAGCACTCTTCCATTGAGTCTCTAAGCGAAGTAGATGCCATACTGAAGGACTTTGGCATCACCGATATTGAAGCCATCCCTCCTAAGTCCACCGATACCATAGCCAACCCTCCAGAAGGGTATTTTGCATACACTGCCATCCACATATGGCATGGCGGCTTTCTTCCATTTCCTGAATTCTTGCTCTCCTTCCTGTCTTATATTGGAGTTGCTCCAATACAACTTCCCCCAATGTATATACCCATCTTTTATGCCTTGAGATGATGGTGCTGGAATCCGGACTTCCTTCGCTCAACCCTGAAGTTTTAAACTCCTTGACCAAACTGGCAAGGTCAAGAAAATCTAATAAGCAAATCTTCAAAGTTAACGCATATAAGAAGTTGATATTAGATGGTATCAATAAGTTTAGGGATTGGGAAAACCAATT
This sequence comes from Allium fistulosum, assembly GCA_030737815.1. Classification (NCBI taxonomy): domain Eukaryota; kingdom Viridiplantae; phylum Streptophyta; class Magnoliopsida; order Asparagales; family Amaryllidaceae; genus Allium; species Allium fistulosum. Next base: position 457,526,893 of record CM060902.1, read on the forward strand.
CTTCTTTGTCAAGTGCTTTGCGGATGTCCGCGGGGCCTTTGCCTTTCCCCATAAGTATATTCCAATGTCGTCTTTGCTTTTCTCTATGCTTTTGGTAAACTAATCTCTGGTCTTTTTTAGGTGAATCTCCCAAGACACTTAGTGATGCAGATCAGAGAATCATCGATTCTTTAACTGCAGTTCCTGAACAACTTAGGAGCAGGTTGACGCTCCTAACTCTTTCTAATCTAAGGAAGCATTCTTTACTGTCGCCTGGCCAAAAGATTCTAGGCACTCCTCCCACCATTATGCACAATTCTCGAGGAAAACGCTTCTTTTCCTCAGGCGATGCTGAACATTTTACTTCACTATCGCCCATTCGTTCTAACATTTCAGGTATATTGTTAGCTTTGTATTCTTCTCTTTTCGTCTATGGAATTTTTGAATTACTCTAACTAATTTTATATCTGCTTGAACTTGCTTTAGCTCCCTGCAAGGCCGTCGTGTCTTCAAGTGACGTTGTTCCTCCCTCATCATCTTCGGATGTTACATTAGTCTCGAAGACTTTTGCTAGTTCTAAGAGATCTTCGAAAATAAAACTGACAGTGCCTCCCGAGGATGCTCCTTCAGCTAAAGTAGCAAAGATCACTGATGTGGATGAGGAAGAATGTAACACCCTGTATTTTTATATAATTAAATAATCAAATAATTATGAACAGTGAAAATAAGCATTTTTGGAATTTTCAGAATTTGGCCTTGAAACTTATTCCATTATGTTCGTGGCGATTTTCTGATCAATTTACATATATAATACATCTCGAACGGAGTTCGTATGAAAAAGTTATTGGCGTTCGAAGTTTTGTATCGAGAAATAGTTTACATGTAAATGTACGTAAATATATTTGTTATAAACAAATATATGTGCGTATGAAATTCTATAAATAACCCGCATTTGAATTTTAAAATAGACGCGCATCATAAAGGTAATTAATTAACATTGCCATCATAAATGAAATTAATTGATAGTAGTAATTAAAGACAATTAATTAACATTAGCAGGCAATGTAATCAAATCAGCTATTGGAGGAAATTAATTTACATTAATTGGTCACATGTGAAATTCAAAATAGACAAGTTTTATATTGGGAAAATAATCAAGCAATTGATGGTGATTAATTAGAATAAACAAGCAACATAAAAAAAAGGTTAAACGTTTATAATTTATAACGTTTAAAAGTTAACGTTTATAAATAACATTTAATTAAACAAATAAGGCACGTTTAAAATCCAAAATAGACGTGTGTTATAAAGTGCAATTAATTAATATGTGAATTAATATTGGAGATTAATATATAATGTGTATATATATATATATATATATCAGATCCCTCAATTTAAAGAGGTTTACATATAAATGTAACAAATAAATGTTCAAATTCATATCTAGATAATAAAATATATATGCATATTAAATATATATGTTAATTGAATGGTGGATTTAATTGACATGCCAATTAATGAAACGTTACAATGTGTAAAATATTAATTAAGGAAATTAACTAATAGAGGTGACATGTTAATCTATTAATTGGGCTATTAATTAGGATTGTAACGTAATCAGTAAAAAATGTCAATTAATAAGGAAATAAAATAATAGTTGACCTAGATTTGAATGTGTACATATAGACTGTATATTACTGCACATAAGAATTAATTGAAGGATCAATTAAGAAGAGGATTAATTAGATAATTGTTGGGCTGCATCTATATAAGAGAGAACGTAACGTAATTCATTCCATCAGCCGTCACTTTCTTCATCCCTCTCTTACAGTAAACAATGGCTTCTTTCTTTATTCTTTTCTCCTATTTCTCACAAATCTTCACCAAATGAATACAAATAAAATATATGTGAACAAAATAGAGAAATTGCAACAAATTAAAGGAGAGAAGTTGTAGAACAGCGTAGCAATTTTAAAAGATAGAGATTTAAAGCTAAAGACGATAGGTGAGTGGATTTAATTATATATCTTTTATGTTTATGATATATTATCCTTAGATTCCCGTTAAAAAAAATTATTCAGTATTTATTTCAGTAATTAATTCTACTAATTAGTTATGCTGAGACTATAAATTGTATAAGAGAGCTTATATTTAATTAATATTAGGCTTGACAGTTAGAGAAAGGCAGAAGCCTAAAAGTAAGAAATTTATAGTTATTTATGTCTATTTTGAAGTTGAAATTTAGCCTTTAAATGTTAGCTTCTTTTTGTTCCTTTTTACGCAAATAAATTAGTTAAAGAGAAGAATTCGCATATACGGACTAAAATAGAAGAACACTTGATTTACAGAAATTAGATGTAAAATAAGAAAAGCTGAAATAAAAAGAGAAAAATAGAAATTTACAGTAAATTATGCTAAAACGGGGAAAAATTAAATAAAAAGGGAAAACCTAATAACTTGATTTGGAAGTAAGTGATAGATTAATTGGTTGGTTTAGAAAAGAGAATACATTTCTATAGTTTAATATTTAAAAGATAACGATAAATGTAATTGCAAGAAAAAAAAGGGAATTAGTGTAAAATAGAGAAATTACTGTATTTTGCACTATCCAATAAATAAAGAAATAATAAAAGAAATATCTTGTAGTTATGGATTATTGTTTATAGCATTATTAAGTATTAAAACATGGAAATGGATTTTTAGCACAGCATTTTGTAACCAACCAAATAGAACTACTTCCTAGAATATAAGAAAATGAAGTGAAGAATTAAAAGAATTAAAGAAGGAATCAAGGTAATTAATAGACAAGAATAGAAGCTATAGATAGATACGTAACTAGATCTGCATTTACTGCGTAGATAATAGAATAAAAGTAAAGCAGTTATTATGATAAGTAAATTTGTGACAGTTGGACGTAGTCCCAGGTTAAGATTGATAATATAAGAGAGTTAAAAAGAATTCAATATCATAATAAAAGAAGACAGACTAGAATAGAAAAGAGGCGCTTGTAATTATATTTATAATATATAGATTATAAAAGAATACAGTAGTGACAATTGCAAGTAAAATTATAACATAGGCTATAATTAAGTAGAAAGAACAGAAAAGGCTTATTTTAAGACTTAAATTAAACTAATAAGCGAATGAAGCAGAAATAACAGAAGAGGCTTATTTTAATAAACTTAGATCTTGGATTAAGTTAATAAGCAAGATAATAGAAGTGGCCCATACCAACAGGATTCCCTTTCAGTCAGGAACTGGTGGTCTCACAATAGTTATGTGAGGCAGGGATAAGATTATGCTAATTAGGGTAAATAAGTAGCCAACAGAATAAGAAAAGTAAACTAAACGCAAAATAAAAGATTAGACTTAGGGTCTAATAAAAGAGTGAGATGCGTTTGGAGCAGCCCAAAGGATGAAGAGGCTAACGAAGCAGTTCATCACAGAAAAGCACAGAAAAAGCACGTCCAACATAGTTATTTTGGGCTAGAAGGAAGTACGAGACTTCAATGGGTCGTGAGGATACTCTAGGATGGCTTTTTGGGGTAGGCATAGCGAAGCAGTCCTCCGGAGGCAGGCCTGTAGGTTTTCCATCAAAAGAGTATGCCTTGACTGCTTTTTGCGTGGCAGGAACATTGTAGGCAGTCAATAGGGGTTTATGTTTGGAGTAGGATATTCGTATGTCCCAGTACTTGCAAGTAAGTTTTAGTGGGCAGGACCCAAAAGGATAGTCGCATGTGGATATCAGGCTAGTATCAAAACCAAGAAGCGAGTTCGTGAAAGACTAGAGTTAAACCTACAGTCCAATGATTCTTTCACTATTGAGACATTGGATGAGGGGCGCAGCCAATTTGATGTTTATATTGTTTGCATTCGGGCACAGCCACTTAGCTCTTTAGAGGCCTTTCGATTAGTTGAGGGGTGGCTGCATGGGGCCATAGCCACGATAAGAAAAGGGACAGACCAAGTAGAATATCTATATCATAGGCCTAACGAAGCAGTCCTTTATGGAAATAGAAAATCCTTGACTGAGTTCCCTACAAGGTAGACTTTGTTAAGCAGGATTCAGGGAGTAGACAGAATGATTATGTATAGTCCTCAAGGTATGCACTGGGTGGTACATTTTGCATGTCCGAGCATTAGTATAGACTAGTTCAGACGCAGTTTTACGTTTTCATAGTAGACGGCGGAACATCTGTATTATAGGCCTTAAGAGACAGTCCTTTATAGATATAGTCACAGAACGCCTTCGAAGCAAGACGATTGAGTCCTTTGCGAGGAGTATACGGAAGGTAGTGTGGGTAGCACCAAGGACCGATGTAGTCGTTGGGCTTATAGCTACATATATATCAGTTATTAGGTTTTGATCTACTAGGGAGTAGATGGGCACGATTCACGCACAGAGGCGAGAGTATTATGAACCCTATGAACCTAATATAACAGTAATTGGAAATAAAACAGTATATGTAGAATTAAGCTTAGAAGTGTATAATTTGTCCATTCACCAGAACTTTAGTTCTGACCCCCTCCTCATAACATCCTACAGGGTAGGTAGATGGCAGAGACTTTTCAGCTTTGAGACACTTGTTTAGAAAGTGTTATTATATTGGTGAGTATTTACTTACTATTATATTTTAGTCAGTTCCGCTATGAGATATTTATCTGAGCTCTGATATATTTATCTTTGCCAATTTGCAGGATACTAGAAACCCAACTCAGGCTTCAGTGGGCTTGGATTTTAGCATTTTTGCGAAAAATCCGAACCTGGAATTCAGGTTGTTACATTTGGTATCAGAGCCTAGGTTTAGGATTCCTAGGTAGATAGTAAGTGAATGTATTTGTATTTTTGAATAAAATATAAATATATTGTAACGACCCGATATTTTGGACCATTCGCGTCCATTATAAGTGTATAGGTAGACACTCATGCCGGAGTTGAATTGCTCAAAATACCGCGTTGTTAATTTAAATTTGGCAAAACTGAACATATACAGTAAATAGATATAATCACAGATCACAGACACAGAGTAATAAATGCAGCGGAAATAAAAGAGATAGTAGTTCATGAAGCTACTATATGAATATATAAAATACATCAGAGTTTACAACAGAAGAGTAATACGATACATCAGATACAAATCAGAATACATCACTGGAATCATCGAATACTGGAAACAGAATAGATGGCTGGATCTTCAAGCAAAGCTCCAACTCCAAAGGTGAGTCTCGAATACTGGTACACTCAGTCTGACCCGAGCGTAAAGCAAAAACACAAGACACTCGAGTCAGGATTAACATTCTTATATTCATAAATCCAACTCAAGTGAAATAGCAATTGAAATACAAGTAACTCAAAGGATGTTTGGAATAACCATCCTTTAAGGATCCGTTAAACTATCTACTAGGTAGTAATGTACGCTAAGTAGATAATGTCTATCAGTAATATAAAGATATCAAAGTAGGGTTAAGCAGGGCCCATACACCTCTTAACCTGTTTATTCCCAAAAGCATATACAAGACCGTAGTTTCCCCAAAACCGGAAGTCACCAGAGGGCAATCCATATACTAAAGGTACAAATCAAAATCGTAGTGGTCGCGAATAGGATAATCAGTATGACAAGGTACATGAGGCGATACCAACTAGGATACTAGTAGTTGCCTGATCCGGACTGATGTTGGGCATAGCAGCTACTACCCCAACACCGCGAACAACACTCCCAAATCGAGGGGTGCACCCAAGTCGAATCACAAAAGTAATAGATATGGTATCGAAGAAGTGTGTCCGCTAGAGATGGCGATCCTCAATGGCCCGGCGCGGCTCCTGTTTTAGTCATGTCAAGGGTCAACCAAAATCGTTCTCTTTCTTCAGTCAACGCGTTCATCAAAACCATCCACTTCGTTCTGGATCAACACTCCGCGTATAATTATTAAAGTGGTTTCGGTTCAGATAGAGAGTATATCCATTACCGATCCCGGTCTCTTTAATAACTTTCGTAATTATTACACCGATTGGTCGTTTATATATTTCAAAAACCAAATCAATTTCAATTTCAAATAGAATTCGTAAATCAACATTTCATTTGTCTTTCAAAACCAATTTCCAATCATTTACGTTTCAAACTTCCAAATTACCATTTCAAAATCTTATAATTCAATTTCAATCTTTATTTTAAACAATTCAAATATTTATTCAAGTTCGAATACAAGTTTCGTTTTGAAAACATTTAAATCAATTTAATTTAACATTTAAATCAATTTAAATTCATTTATCGATTTCATTCAATATTCGTTAAGTTACTTTATCATTCAAAACAATTTCTATTAAATTTCCAATTCATTTAATCAATTCTTATGTTCAACTTCAATAAAACAAAACTTACAATTTTGAATTAAACTAAATTCGTCAAATCAATTCTCCAATTACAAGTCTTACATTAATTCCAAAAATATCACATTTCATTTTTGTTAAAGAAATCCAATTTCACTTATTTACTTCCTTAAATAATTTTCCAAAACTTAATTAATAAAGAAACTCAATTTCAATTCTTTACGAAGTAAAATTCACTTATTCAAAGGTTCAATTTTTCTTATTAAAGAATTTCAATTCAATTTAATCATTTAATAATTCATTATTAAATAGTTCAAAACTTAATTATTAAATAATTTCAAAGTTTAATAATTTCAAACTTAATTATAATTTCAAACTTAATTATTAAATCATTTCAAACTTAATTCAATCATTTCTCAAATTAAACAACATTCTTCCATTGATTACATTGTTAATCTTTTGTTTCAGATTATTAAATATTACCATTTTCCTTTCATCAAAAATTCAAATTTCAACCTCATTTCAAAACCATATTCTTTATTCAAATAAAATCTTCGTTTATTTTCAAATCAAATTATTGACCAATCGGGTTTTATTTAATTTTCTATCCTAGGTCAAAATTCAATTTTGGGTATTTATCATTTCAACCTGATTCCAATTCAATTCAAAATCAAAACATACAAAGGGAACTTGCAGTGTGATAACTGGGATGGTGTCAAAGTAAATAAACAAGCAATAACAACAAACAATAACAATCCAATAATCAATTCAAATAATCCCGAAATAACCGTATTAATTCGCATTGTTATTTGTACGAATTAATATACTTATTTCTAGAATCTACACTATCATTTCATGGAGATTAAAGATTATTACATTACGGTTTTTCACTTGTCATCTATTTACAATTTCGTACATCATCAGTTTAAGCAACATACAATTGATGGTTCAAGGTGTAGTTAACAATCCTACGTGTCAATAAATTTAACAGTTAAAGGGGTCATATTATACAAATGTCCGTTAATCAAATTTAACATTTAACTATCCTATATCAAGTTCAATTGCATACTATTTATCATTCTAACATTAACAATTTAACGTCCAATATAAACATCAGCAATCAATCAATAATCAGCCAAACTGTATTATCATCGCATAAATAATTAACAGAAAATGATGTCAGATGTCATAGGTGAACTGATACAGGCAATAGCATATATAACAGTGTAATTAACTAACAGCAGTATATTTCAATTGTCGTTTCAATTGAAATCAAATTTAATAAATAAAAGAACGTTAATCGTGAGTGAGTGCTCACCTTTCGAGGCTAGAGATTTGACAAAGAAATGAGCTACGAATTCCAAAGCAGATCAAGGTTGGCACAGATTCGATGGAAACGCTGATAAATAAGGGATTGACGAAATCAAATTAGAACCGATCGATGGTGACAATGGTATAAGTGAACTCGTATATATACCACATAAAAAAAAACATATTTTAAATTCAAACGTATGTTAAATTAAATATATATATATATATAGTTTTTCAAAAGTCATAGTTTTTAAATTTATATATATATATATAGATATATAAATCAAACATATTACTCTATATATTTTTATTTTAAAACGACTATATAGCCACATACTAATGAAATATATATTTTATCATTTCAAGATGTCCACATTTAACAAAACCCGTAAATCCATCAAGATATCTATACCCATATAAAACATGGCTACCGCCAAAATGAATTTCCTACAAAAGTCAATATAAGTAACTTCACTGCAAACTCATTTAAGTGCAAAACTGACGTACAACTAATATACTGATACCCGTCTACAACTTATATTATACATATAATATGTATCATCACTTCAAAAACATTAAATATATATAATCTTTAGTACAAAAGTGTACAAGCTAACATATATCATAACGTAAACTAACAATTTATACAAAGTTTGGAAATATTATTTTGTGAACAGATTTGCCGACCACCCAAAATAAAATAAACCTTTATAACTATAGTACTTTAAACAAACATGTACAAGACAAAGCTCCAGTTTTAAAATAATATAAACAATATATAACAAACAGTCATATATAAACAAACACCGCTTAACACTGCCTACCCAAGCTGTAATATAAACTCTCTATATATAATGTCATTAAACGATTTCCTTTAAACATTAAACTTATAAAACTGTATATAAGAAAAATACATATATTAAATAAAATCACAAAACACTTAACATACAAACTATTTATTCAACCAAATGCTCATATATATAACAAATCGTATAGATCTTATACTTAGATACATAACTATATATTTAAATCAAAAATTCATATATAAAAACATACAAATATATAGATAGCTATACTGTAAGCAAACATATGCTCATCCACCAACCAGACCGACGTAAAACAAATATGTATGTATTACTATATTAAAATTTAGCAGACATATATGTTATTCAACATACCACTTCAAATATAACAGACTTTAGAAACCTTATTTATACAATATAAAACAACAAGACCACTGATTTAAAAATTTTATACCTAACAGGCATTTTTTTCAACAATTTTCGGGTTTAACAATTTAACAGATCTATCATATGTATAAGTATCTATTATAATATAAAACATATGTATACGAGATCATATAGAAACGAACCCATGGATAGAAATAGTAAATGAGATCAAGTATTATATATATCGAATAGCAAAAGCTTGGCAAACAACAGGTTTGTGGAACATAAATAAACATACACCTGAGAGGAGAGAGAAGATAGAACACTCGATGGTGAGGAGGAGGTCTGGGCAGTTGGTGGCTCGGTTGGTTGGCGTCAGTGAGGGCGAACTACCATGAAGACGTGGGCGAGATGGTAAGGCAGATGGGCGGGCTTTGGTGGGTAGGAGGCTGACCCAGTGTGCTTAGGTGGTGGCTGGTCGCAGAGCGAGGGGAGACGAGGTAGCTGGCTCGGGTGATGAAGGCCGAGATTGGTGTGGGAGACTGACGTGGCGGAAGAAGCAAGGTCGAGGGGAAAGCGAGTGGAGATGAGGGCTTGGTGCTGTCTTGTATGAGTTGCTAAGGAAAAATGGAGGGGAGAGGAAGGAATTAACAGAGGCAAAGGCAACAGAAAAAGAGCAAGTTTCTAATCTTTTCTTTATGAATTGGGAACCAAAATGAAGAGCCAAAATTTGTGAAAAGGTGGAATTGCAATAACTTGATATTAATGCATGCGAATACGAAATGAAAAGGCAATTGATTGAAACGGTGGAATACGAAGAGTGGAAGGAAACCAAAAGATTTTACAAACCGGTACCGGTACGGTAAGTGTTACGTAAAGTGCAACGTACAACGGAACTCCGAATTTGACAATCGAATATACCGTAGAGATCGGCACGACGAGACGATCAAAACGGTATATAGAAATCAGTGGTACGATCATCCGATAAAAATCGATATCGGTATCAGAATACTGCTATTTTGCAGAAAATAAGAACGACGGAGCCAAAGATGTCCGAATTTGGAAAAACGACAAACTGAAATCTTGCTCAGAAGATGGTTTAGAATTTTTCTATGTAAAATATTTAGGTTTCAGAAACATTTTATTTTCAACGCTTTTTAACTGGTTAAATTGAAGTGAATTTACGTGCGAAATAAACTTTCATATTTCTAGACGAAAATTTACCAGTTGCTATGTTTAACTAGACGCATTCCAAATATCCAATTTATATTTCAAAATTTTACCGTTTAAAATTTTCAAAATTTCAACTAATTACGTTATTAAAATAGTTGAAATTTTACGGGTCGTTACACTCTCCCCCACTCAAAACTTTTCGTCCCCGAAAAGGAACGAGGTAGGAGAATAGAAACAACCAGAAAGAAAACAGATTTGAAATACAAAATAACAATTAATTTAAACCATATAAATTCAAATTTAAATTAGTTGATATTCAATAATTGATTTAATCCATTTGATTTCACAAAATCAATCTCAACTATTTCTAAATTCATTATCTCATTATCCAATTATCTTCAATTTACAATTTCTAAAACCATAAATTTGAACAGTCTTTTATTATAATCATATTTTCTCCAACCATTTAAATTCTTCTTTATTCCAAATTATTGTTAAATTTTCTACTTAATATATCTAATCACATACATTTAACCCATATAAATTAATTTGAACCATAAAAGTTTTGATTTAAATTAATTTACATCTATTAATTTCTTTTAAATTCAATGTATTTTCATAAGTTGATCAAATTTCAATTTATTAATTCTTTTTTTTTTCAAAACAAATTTATTTTTCAATTATCTGAGTTTACTTATTGTCCTATCTAACTCTATTAACATCTTAATAATCAAAATTTAGTGTATAACATTTATTATAAACACTCAAATTTTATTTATAAACTCAATTTATCATATATATTATCCAATTACATATTCAACTTCTGAATGATTTAGGTAAGTTATATTAGAATGCAGTTGAACAATATACAAATAAAATTTTCCAAATTCAATTATTCGAGTTTAAATGTTGATTCCAAAATTTGGTTTTATTTATAATTAAAATCATCTTTTAACAAAATTTAAGATTTAGATTTCCGATTAACTTTAAACAATTTAAAGATATATATAATATTTTTATATCAAATCAAATTAAATTTTAAAATAAGATACCTATATATATGTAAATCAGAATATACTGAAGAAATTTAAATCAAAATATTTATTTTTCAAAACAAACCGTAGCAAAACTACAGAATAATATCTCCACTTCGAAACTCGAAAATGAATGTCGATGATGCGGCCGCCATTACCGAAATTATTTTCCAGCGACAAAGAGAAGAGCACTGATTTCAACATTTAAAAATTCTTTGAAAACGATTTCTATTCGAAATTACTTTCAATAATATATACTTTAAAATTTTAAAACCCAAAGTTTGAAATCACCGGAAACTAATAAATTCTCAAATTTCTGAATTAAATTCATTTCAAATTCCAAATCAATTTATAAACCGTATTTATAAATTTATTTAGAACAATAAATGATAATCAAATATTATCATTTCAAATAAACAATTTAATTAACCTCTAAATTTCAAAAATTTTACTTATATTTTACAATATAATCAAACAAATTTGAAAACAATATTGTGTCAGTTTGCTCTGCTCAAGTGTTTTGGAAATCCTATCGATAGCGTTGATCAGACGAATCGATCGAAAACCCAAATCAACATCAACAACTCAAACAACACAATATATTTTAAAACATTTATATATATAGATATTAGTTTACAAATACACTTCTTTGCTCGACGATATAGGAATGAATTTTCAAAATAAGGATAGGGTTTCAAATTTGATGGACTCAAGTTAAAGAGAATTCTGATTTGAATACAAGTTCGAAAGAAAAGATAAGATGATTCAATTAACAGAATCGGGTTGTATAAGCTTATTTAATTCACGGGCAATCTTAACCGGACCGTCCGTAACTTCAAGAATAAGATCGATGCTGAATTCCGAGGTAAATCAACACTCGATCTCTAGAGATGGGATTCAGGTATATCAGGGAATAGATAGCATTGTAAGCCGAGGATACAGAAATCTCCGGTAAATCGATGTCTATTATAAAGGAGTTTCACCCCTTTACAAATCATTCGAAGTTTGGCGAGACCGCCGATCTATTATAGATAACATTCAGAATGGAGTTATGGGGTGCTCCAGAATTGAAAGAAGATGAATAGTGAAAGACGCGAAATGAATTTCGGAACCGAGGGGAACGTTCTAAAATTCAAAGGAATTGAGTCAAAGGAAGAGATTGAAACTCTAATGAGAGTGATTCGGTAAATACATTTACCCTATATGTTAAGTTTTGCCTAGAGCTACCAAAGCTCTGATACCAACTGTAACGACCCGATATTTTGGACCATTCGCGTCCATTATAAGTGTATAGGTAGACACTCATGCCGGAGTTGAATTGCTCAAAATACCGCGTTGTTAATTTAAATTTGGCAAAACTGAACATATACAGTAAATAGATATAATCACAGATCACAGACACAGAGTAATAAATGCAGCGGAAATAAAAGAGATAGTAGTTCATGAAGCTACTATATGAATATATAAAATACATCAGAGTTTACAACAGAAGAGTAATACGATACATCAGATACAAATCAGAATACATCACTGGAATCATCGAATACTGGAAACAGAATAGATGGTTGGATCTTCAAGCAAAGCTCCAACTCCAAAGGTGAGTCTCGAATACTGGTACACTCAGTCTGACCCGAGCGTAAAGCAAAAACACAAGACACTCGAGTCAGGATTAACATTCTTATATTCATAAATCCAACTCAAGTGAAATAGCAATTGAAATACAAGTAACTCAAAGGATGTTTGGAATAACCATCCTTTAAGGATCCGTTAAACTATCTACTAGGTAGTAATGTACGCTAAGTAGATAATGTCTATCAGTAATATAAAGATATCAAAGTAGGGTTAAGCAGGGCCCATACACCTCTTAACCTGTTTATTCCCAAAAGCATATACAAGACCGTAGTTTCCCCAAAACCGGAAGTCACCAGAGGGCAATCCATATATTAAAGGTACAAATCAAAATCGTAGTGGTCGCGAATAGGATAAAAAGTATGACAAGGTACATGAGGCGATACCAACTAGGATACTAGTAGTTGCCTGATCCGGACTGATGTTGGGCATAGCAGCTACTACCCCAACACCGCGAACAACACTCCCAAATCGAGGGGTGCACCCAAGTCGAATCACAAAAGTAATAGATATGGTATCGAAGAAGTGTGTCCGCTAGAGATGGCGATCCTCAATGGCCCGGCGCGGCTCCTGTTTTAGTCATGTCAAGGGTCAACCAAAATCGTTCTCTTTCTTCAGTCAACGCGTTCATCAAAACCATCCACTTCGTTCTGGATCAACACTCCGCGTATAATTATTAAAGTGGTTTCGGTTCAGAGAGAGAGTATATCCATTACCGATCCCGGTCTCTTTAATAACTTTCGTAATTATTACACCGATTGGTCGTTTATACATTTCAAAAACCAAATCAATTTCAATTTCAAATAGAATTCGTAAATCAACATTTCATTTGTCTTTCAAAACCAATTTCCAATAATTTACGTTTCAAACTTCCAAATTACCATTTCAAAATCTTATAATTCAATTTCAATCTTTATTTTAAACAATTCAAATATTTATTCAAGTTCGAATACAAGTTTCGTTTTGAAAACATTTAAATCAATTTAATTTAACATTTAAATCAATTTAAATTCATTTATCGATTTCATTCAATATTCGTTAAGTTACTTTATCATTCAAAACAATTTCTATTAAATTTCCAATTCATTTAATCAATTCTTAAGTTCAACTTCATTAAAACAAAACTTACAATTTTGAATTAAACTAAATTCGTCAAATCAATTCTCCAATTACAAGTCTTACATTAATTCCAAAAATATCACATTTCATTTTTGTTAAAGAAATCCAATTTCACTTATTTACTTCCTTAAATAATTTTCCAAAACTTAATTAATAAAGAAACTCAATTTCAATTCTTTACGAAGTAAAATTCACTTATTCAAAGGTTCAATTTTTCTTATTAAAGAATTTCAATTCAATTTAATCATTTAATAATTCATTATTAAATAGTTCAAAACTTAATTATTAAATAATTTCAAAGTTTAATAATTTCAAACTTAATTATAATTTCAAACTTAATTATTAAATCATTTCAAACTTAATTCAATCATTTCTCAAATTAAACAACATTCTTCCATTGATTACATTGTTAATCTTTTGTTTCAGATTATTAAATATTACCATTTTCCTTTCATCAAAAATTCAAATTTCAACCTCATTTCAAAACCATATTCTTTATTCAAATAAAATCTTCGTTTATTTTCAAATCAAATTATTGACCAATCGGGTTTTATTTAATTTTCTATCCTAGGTCAAAATTCAATTTTGGGTATTTATCATTTCAACCTGATTCCAATTCAATTCAAAATCAAAACATACAAAGGGAACTTGCAGTGTGATAACTGGGATGGTGTCAAAGTAAATAAACAAGCAATAACAACAAACAATAACAATCCAATAATCAATTCAAATAATCCCAAAATAACCGTATTAATTCGCATTGTTATTTGTACGAATTAATATACTTATTTCTAGAATCTACACTATCATTTCATGGAGATTAAAGATTATTACATTACGGTTTTTCACTTGTCATCTATTTACAGTTTCGTACATCATCAGTTTAAGCAACATACAATTGATGGTTCAAGGTGTAGTTAACAATCCTACGTGTCAATAAATTTAACAGTTAAAGGGGTCATATTATACAAATGTCCGTTAATCAAATTTAACATTTAACTATCCTATATCAAGTTCAATTGCATACTATTTATCATTCTAACATTAACAATTTAACGTCCAATATAAACATCAGCAATCAATCAATTATCAGCCAAACTGTATTATCATCGCATAAATAATTAACAGAAAATGATGTCAGATGTCATAGGTGAACTGATACAGGCAATAGCATATATAACAGTGTAATTAACTAACAGCAGTATATTTCAATTGTCGTTTCAATTGAAATCAAATTTAATAAATAAAAGAACGTTAATCATGAGTGAGTGCTCACCTTTCGAGGCTAGAGATTTGACAAAGAAATGAGCTACGAATTCCAAAGCAGATCAAGGTTGGCACAGATTCGATGGAAACGCTGATAAATAAGGGATTGACGAAATCAAATTAGAACCGATCGATGGTGACAATGGTATAAGTGAACTCGTATATATACCACATAAAAAAAAACATATTTTAAATTCAAACGTATGTTAAATTAAATATATATATATATATAGTTTTTCAAAAGTCATAGTTTTTAAATTTATATATATATATATATATAGATATATAAATCAAACATATTACTCTATATATTTTTATTTTAAAACGACTATATAGCCACATACTAATGAAATATATATTTTATCATTTCAAGATGTCCACATTTAACAAAACCCGTAAATCCATCAAGATATCTATACCCATATAAAACATGGCTACCGCCAAAATGAATTTCCTACAAAAGTCAATATAACTAACTTCACTGCAAACTCATTTAAGTGCAAAACTGACGTACAACTAATATACTGATACCCGTCTACAACTTATATTATACATATAATATGTATCATCACTTCAAAAACATTAAATATATATAATCTTTAGTACAAAAGTGTACAAGCTAACATATATCATAACGTAAACTAACAATTTATACAAAGTTTGGAAATATTATTTTGTGAACAGATTTGCCGACCACCCAAAATAAAATAAACCTTTATAACTATAGTACTTTAAACAAACATGTACAAGACAAAGCTCCAGTTTTAAAATAATATAAACAATATATAACAAACAGTCATATATAAACAAACACCGCTTAACACTGCCTACCCAAACTGTAATATAAACTCTCTATATATAATGTCATTAAACGATTTCCTTTAAACATTAAACTTATAAAACTGTATATAAGAAAAATACATATATTAAATAAAATCACAAAACACTTAACATACAAACTATTTATTCAACCAAATGCTCATATATATAACAGATCGTATAGATCTTATACTTAGATACATAACTATATATTTAAATCAAAAATTCATATATAAAAACATACAAATATATAGATAGCTATACTGTAAGCAAACATATGCTCATCCACCAACCAGACCGACGTAAAACAAATATGTATGTATTACTATATTAAAATTTAGCAGACATATATGTTATTCAACATACCACTTCAAATATAACAGACTTTAGAAACCTTATTTATACAATATAAAACAACAAGACCACTGATTTAAAAATTTTATACCTAACAGGCATTTTTTTCAACAATTTTCGGGTTTAACAATTTAACAGATCTATCATATGTATAAGTATCTATTATAATATAAAACATATGTATACGAGATCATATAGAAACGAACCCATGGATAGAAATAGTAAATGAGATCAAGTATTATATATATCGAATAGCAAAAGCTTGGCAAACAACAGGTTTGTGGAACATAAATAAACATACACCTGAGAGGAGAGAGAAGATAGAACACTCGATGGTGAGGAGGAGGTCTGGGCAGTTGGTGGCTCGGTTGGTTGGCGTCAGTGAGGGCGAACTACCATGAAGACGTGGGCGAGATGGTAAGGTAGATGGGCGGGCTTTGGTGGGTAGGAGGCTGACCCAGTGTGCTTAGGTGGTGGCTGGTCGCAGAGCGAGGGGAGACGAGGTAGCTGGCTCGGGTGATGAAGGCCGAGATTGGTGTGGGAGACTGACGTGGCGGAAGAAGCAAGGTCGAGGGGAAAGCGAGTGGAGATGAGGGCTTGGTGCTGTCTTGTATGAGTTGCTAAGGAAAAATGGAGGGGAGAGGAAGGAATTAACAGAGGCAAAGGCAACAGAAAAAGAGCAAGTTTCTAATCTTTTCTTTATGAATTGGGAACCAAAATGAAGAGCCAAAATTTGTGAAAAGGTGGAATTGCAATAACTTGATATTAATGCATGCGAATACGAAATGAAAAGGCAATTGATTGAAACGGTGGAATACGAAGAGTGGAAGGAAACCAAAAGATTTTACAAACCGGTACCGGTACGGTAAGTGTTACGTAAAGTGCAACGTACAACGGAACTCCGAATTTGACAATCGAATATACCGTAGAGATCGGCACGACGAGACGATCAAAACGGTATATAGAAATCAGTGGTACGATCATCCGATAAAAATCGATATCGGTATCAGAATACTGCTATTTTGCAGAAAATAAGAACGACGGAGCCAAAGATGTCCGAATTTGGAAAAACGACAAACTGAAATCTTGCTCAGAAGATGGTTTAGAATTTTTCTATGTAAAATATTTAGGTTTCGGAAACATTTTATTTTCAACGCTTTTTAACTGGTTAAATTGAAGTGAATTTACGTGCGAAATAAACTTTCATATTTCTAGACGAAAATTTACCAGTTGCTATGTTTAACTAGACGCATTCCAAATATCCAATTTATATTTCAAAATTTTACCGTTTAAAATTTTCAAAATTTCAACTAATTACGTTATTAAAATAGTTGAAATTTTACGGGTCGTTACACTCTCCCCCACTCAAAACTTTTCATCCCCGAAAAGGAACGAGGTAGGAGAATAGAAACAACCAGAAAGAAAACAGATTTGAAATACAAAATAACAATTAATTTAAACCATATAAATTCAAATTTAAATTAGTTGATATTCAATAATTGATTTAATCCATTTGATTTCACAAAATCAATCTCAACTATTTCTAAATTCATTATCTCATTATCCAATTATCTTCAATTTACAATTTCTAAAACCATAAATTTGAACAGTCTTTTATTATAATCATATTTTCTCCAACCATTTAAATTCTTCTTTATTCCAAATTATTGTTAAATTTTCTACTTAATATATCTAATCACATACATTTAACCCATATAAATTAATTTGAACCATAAAAGTTTTGATTTAAATTAATTTACATCTATTAATTTCTTTTAAATTCAATGTATTTTCATAAGTTGATCAAATTTCAATTTATTAATTCTTTTTTTTTTCAAAACAAATTTATTTTTCAATTATCTGAGTTTACTTATTGTCCTATCTAACTCTATTAACATCTTAATAATCAAAATTTAGTGTATAACATTTATTATAAACACTCAAATTTTATTTATAAACTCAATTTATCTTATATATTATCCAATTACATATTCAACTTCTGAATGATTTAGGTAAGTTATATTAGAATGCAGTTGAACAATATACAAATAAAATTTTCCAAATTCAATTATTCGAGTTTAAATGTTGATTCCAAAATTTGGTTTTATTTATAATTAAAATCATCTTTTAACAAAATTTAAGATTTAGATTTCCGATTAACTTTAAACAATTTAAAGATATATATAATATTTTTATATCAAATCAAATTAAATTTTAAAATAAGATACCTATATATATGTAAATCAGAATATACTGAAGAAATTTAAATCAAAATATTTTTTTTTCAAAACAAACCGTAGCAAAACTACAGAATAGTATCTCCACTTCGAAACTCGAAAATGAATGTCGATGATGCGGCCGCCATTACCGAAATTATTTTCCAGCGACAAAGAGAAGAGCACTGATTTCAACATTTAAAAATTCTTTGAAAATGATTTCTATTCGAAATTACTTTCAATAATATATACTTTAAAATTTTAAAACCCAAAGTTTGAAATCACCGGAAACTAATAAATTCTCAAATTTCTGAATTAAATTCATTTCAAATTCCAAATCAATTTATAAACCGTATTTATAAATTTATTTAGAACAATAAATGATAATCAAATATTATCATTTCAAATAAACAATTTAATTAACCTCTAAATTTCAAAAATTTTACTTATATTTTACAATATAATCAAACAAATTTGAAAACAATATTGTGTCAGTTTGCTCTGCTCAAGTGTTTTGGAAATCCTATCGATAGCGTTGATCAGACGAATCGATCGAAAACCCAAATCAACATCAACAACTCAAACAACACAATATATTTTAAAACATTTATATATATAGATATTAGTTTACAAATACACTTCTTTGCTCGACGATATAGGAATGAATTTTCAAAATAAGGATAGGGTTTCAAATTTGATGGACTCAAGTTAAAGAGAATTCTGATTTGAATACAAGTTCGAAAGAAAAGATAAGATGATTCAATTAACAGAATCGGGTTGGATAAGCTTATTTAATTCACGGGCAATCTTAACCGGACCGTCCGTAACTTCAAGAATAAGATCGATGCTGAATTCCGAGGTAAATCAACACTCGATCTCTAGAGATGGGATTCAGGTATATCAGGGAATAGATAGCATTGTAAGCCGAGGATACAGAAATCTCCGGTAAATCGATGTCTATTATAAAGGAGTTTCACCCCTTTACAAATCATTCGAACTTTGGCGAGACCGCCGATCTATTATAGATAACATTCAGAATGGAGTTATGGGGTGCTCCAGAATTGAAAGAAGATGAATAGTGAAAGACGCGAAATGAATTTCGGAACCGAGGGGAACGTTCTAAAATTCAAAGGAATTGAGTCAAAGGAAGAGATTGAAACTCGAATGAGAGTGATTCGGTAAATACATTTACCCTATATGTTAAGTTTTGCCTAGAGCTACCAAAGCTCTGATACCAACTGTAACGACCCGATATTTTGGACCATTTGCGTCCATTATAAGTGTATAGGTAGACACTCATGCCGGAGTTGAATTGCTCAAAATACCACGTTGTTAATTTAAATTTGGCAAAACTGAACATATACAGTAAATAGATATAATCACAGATCACAGACACAGAGTAATAAATGCAGCGGAAATAAAAGAGATAGTAGTTCATGAAGCTACTATATGAATATATAAAATACATCAGAGTTTACAACAGAAGAGTAATACGATACATCAGATACAAATCAGAATACATCACTGGAATCATCGAATACTGGAAACAGAATAGATGGCTGGATCTTCAAGCAAAGCTCCAACTCCAAAGGTGAGTCTCGAATACTGGTACACTCAGTCTGACCCGAGCGTAAAGCAAAAACACAAGACACTCGAGTCAGGATTAACATTCTTATATTCATAAATCCAACTCAAGTGAAATAGCAATTGAAATACAAGTAACTCAAAGGATGTTTGGAATAACCATCCTTTAAGGATCCGTTAAACTATCTACTAGGTAGTAATGTATGCTAAGTAGATAATGTCTATCAGTAATATAAAGATATCAAAGTAGGGTTAAGCAGGGCCCATACACCTCTTAACCTGTTTATTCCCAAAAGCATATACAAGACCGTAGTTTCCCCAAAACCGGAAGTCACCAGAGGGCAATCCATATACTAAAGGTACAAATCAAAATCGTAGTGGTCGCGAATAGGATAATCAGTATGACAAGGTACATGAGGCGATACCAACTAGGATACTAGTAGTTGCCTGATCCGGACTGATGTTGGGCATAGCAGCTACTACCCCAACACCGCGAACAACACTCCCAAATCGAGGGGTGCACCCAAGTCGAATCACAAAAGTAATAGATATGGTATCGAAGAAGTGTGTCCGCTAGAGATGGCGATCCTCAATGGCCCGGCGCGGCTCCTGTTTTAGTCATGTCAAGGGTCAACCAAAATCGTTCTCTTTCTTCAGTCAACGCGTTCATCAAAACCATCCACTTCGTTCTGGATCAACACTCCGCGTATAATTATTAAAGTGGTTTCGGTTCAGATAGAGAGTATATCCATTACCGATCCCGGTCTCTTTAATAACTTTCGTAATTATTACACCGATTGGTCGTTTATATATTTCAAAAACCAAATCAATTTCAATTTCAAATAGAATTCGTAAATCAACATTTCATTTGTCTTTCAAAACCAATTTCCAATAATTTACGTTTCAAACTTCCAAATTACCATTTCAAAATCTTATAATTCAATTTCAATCTTTATTTTAAACAATTCAAATATTTATTCAAGTTCGAATACAAGTTTCGTTTTGAAAACATTTAAATCAATTTAATTTAACATTTAAATCAATTTAAATTCATTTATCGATTTCATTCAATATTCGTTAAGTTACTTTATCATTCAAAACAATTTCTATTAAATTTCCAATTCATTTAATCAATTCTTAAGTTCAACTTCATTAAAACAAAACTTACAATTTTGAATTAAACTAAATTCGTCAAATCAATTCTCCAATTACAAGTCTTACATTAATTCCAAAAATATCACATTTCATTTTTGTTAAAGAAATCCAATTTCACTTATTTACTTCCTTAAATAATTTTCCAAAACTTAATTAATAAAGAAACTCAATTTCAATTCTTTACGAAGTAAAATTCACTTATTCAAAGGTTCAATTTTTCTTATTAAAGAATTTCAATTCAATTTAATCATTTAATAATTCATTATTAAATAGTTCAAAACTTAATTATTAAATAATTTCAAAGTTTAATAATTTCAAACTTAATTATAATTTCAAACTTAATTATTAAATCATTTCAAACTTAATTCAATCATTTCTCAAATTAAACAACATTCTTCCATTGATTACATTGTTAATCTTTTGTTTCAGATTATTAAATATTACCATTTTCCTTTCATCAAAAATTCAAATTTCAACCTCATTTCAAAACCATATTCTTTATTCAAATAAAATCTTCGTTTATTTTCAAATCAAATTATTGACCAATCGGGTTTTATTTAATTTTCTATCCTAGGTCAAAATTCAATTTTGGGTATTTATCATTTCAACCTGATTCCAATTCAATTCAAAATCAAAACATACCAAGGGAACTTGCAGTGTGATAACTGGGATGGTGTCAAAGTAAATAAACAAGCAATAACAACAAACAACAGGTTTGTGGAACATAAATAAACATACACCTGAGAGGAGAGAGAAGATAGAACACTCGATGGTGAGGAGGAGGTCTGGGCAGTTGGTGGCTCGGTTGGTTGGCGTCAGTGAGGGCGAACTACCATGAAGACGTGGGCGAGATGGTAAGGCAGATGGGCGGGCTTTGGTGGGTAGGAGGCTGACCCAGTGTGCTTAGGTGGTGGCTGGTCGCAGAGCGAGGGGAGACGAGGTAGCTGGCTCGGGTGATGAAGGCCGAGATTGGTGTGGGAGACTGACGTGGCGGAAGAAGCAAGGTCGAGGGGAAAGCGAGTGGAGATGAGGGCTTGGTGCTGTCTTGTATGAGTTGCTAAGGAAAAATGGAGGGGAGAGGAAGGAATTAACAGAGGCAAAGGCAACAGAAAAAGAGCAAGTTTCTAATCTTTTCTTTATGAATTGGGAACCAAAATGAAGAGCCAAAATTTGTGAAAAGGTGGAATTGCAATAACTTGATATTAATGCATGCGAATACGAAATGAAAAGGCAATTGATTGAAACGGTGGAATACGAAGAGTGGAAGGAAACCAAAAGATTTTACAAACCGGTACCGGTACGGTAAGTGTTACGTAAAGTGCAACGTACAACGGAACTCCGAATTTGACAATCGAATATACCGTAGAGATCGGCACGACGAGACGATCAAAACGGTATATAGAAATCAGTGGTACGATCATCCGATAAAAATCGATATCGGTATCAGAATACTGCTATTTTGCAGAAAATAAGAACGACGGAGCCAAAGATGTCCGAATTTGGAAAAACGACAAACTGAAATCTTGCTCAGAAGATGGTTTAGAATTTTTCTATGTAAAATATTTAGGTTTCAGAAACATTTTATTTTCAACGCTTTTTAACTGGTTAAATTGAAGTGAATTTACGTGCGAAATAAACTTTCATATTTCTAGACGAAAATTTACCAGTTGCTATGTTTAACTAGACGCATTCCAAATATCCAATTTATATTTCAAAATTTTACCGTTTAAAATTTTCAAAATTTCAACTAATTACGTTATTAAAATAGTTGAAATTTTACGGGTCGTTACATATATTATATACTAAGATCCAAATAGTCCCCAATTATAGATTTTAACACATGGAAAGTTTTTAGAAGCATATTTATGCATAGTTTTCTATTTGGGTTTGGAATGATCCAAGGGTGGTTAGCCCTAAGTTATTACCGTTTTATAGTGTACAATAAGCTATGTTTTGAGAGAAGACTGGTATCCATATGTTATAGGAAGTGGGGAAGTTCCCTAGGGATAGTTGGAAGAGTGTTTTTATTTTGGAAGGAACAAGAGGTTTTAGTAAGAAGAAAATCCACTTTAGGTCTAGCCCAATAAAATGAAACTTTTAGAATTGAAAAGTTGAAAAATATAATTGTTAATATATTTGAGGAAATATTGGGTTTTTGAAAAAATAAGTGGCATGAAATTTGAATTGGTTTTTATATGATATAAATTTTGTTAAAAGTAAAATTCTTTTTGAAGAATTATAGAGCGCGTATAGCTCGTTGGTTTATTTGTAGGTAAAGAAGATTTTAAATATAAAAACCTAGAGTTTGTTAAGTATCGAAAACGTAGGTTATAACATTTATTGTTGTAATAGATGTTTTCGGTAAAAATAAAGGAAGCATAGACTATGACACTATTGTTATAGTAGGTGACTCCCAAAGTAAATGTTTTTACATAACATATGGGATTTATTAATATTTATTTTAATTGAATCCATATATTAGTATTTTTGGGTTGTAGTAATGATGTTTCATGTAACATCTGTTTTGACCCAAATGAGTTTTGTAGATAATTTCTAAAGTGGTTTGTATGTACACTTATTATTTAAATAAGTATATGAAAATATTTTCTAATTATAAAAATATTAAAGCAGTTTTAAAAATGAGTTCTTTTGAAAAATAATGTGTGTTAAATTAATAAATTTAGTAGGAAGTATCTTATGTAAGTGAATAAAGAGTAAACATACATTAATCTATTGGAATGAAATAAAAAATGAAATAATTTTCTATGAATCATAAATAAAGATGTTTTGTACAAGTTATAAATACATGAAAGAGATGTACAAGGTATGAAAACCACCATATTTTGTATAGCCTATTTTGATAAAATAGAAAATAAATTCCTTATAATTTCACATAAACATGAAATCCTCCTTTAAAGGATTCATAGAAGGTTTTAGCGTTAATGGTTTCTCATAAGAGGAAGTAATTCCAATACATTAAGGCATAAAACCATTAAGTGTAGTAAGTTAGAAACTCCTTCAAGGTTAAGTAATTGGAAGAGTAGGAAAGTTAAGAGATTTTTTGATAAAATAATTGTTCTTATCTACTCTAGTTTTGTAAATTTGAAAATCTATGAAAAGAAGATATTTTGAAAACATGTGAGAACATTTTTTTAAGTCAAGAAAAAAGAAGAAGAATGTTTTAAGAACAAGAAAGGCATGTTTTAAAGAAAAATGGTTTGGTGAAAAAGTAAATAAGATTTTGGAAAGATAAAATTTTAAGCTATCAAGTACCTTTGAATTTCATAGGAAACTTTAAAATAACACTTTCAAAGATGAGAATTTTGGAATTTGATGTTTCAAAAATTTAGAAGCTTTAATTTTTGAAGTAAAATGAAAAATACCAAACCAAACCAGACTTTTAAATATGGAGTAGATAGGAATTATTTCCTAGGTGTAACGGGAAAATATAAGGCTATAGCAGTAATTACTCCTAGTAGTAATAATGAAAGTTCTCGTAAGGTGTATAGGACACTAGTGAGAACCTAGAAATGTTGTTTCATGTGTGTAGACTATAGAAGAATAGTGGAGTGATATTAGTAAGATAGTAAGACACACGTGGTTGGGAAAAGTAGACCTTAGTTGGGGGAAAATAAAAGCTAAAGAGAGAATTTCCCCAAGCTTAGTTGCCTTTTTAGATAGAGACTGCATAGATTGAAATCCTTATCCATTGTAGTAAATGAGACTTAGTTATTCTTTTTTGAGCATGGAATAGAAGAGATGAATAGATCTTGTTCGTCATGAGTAACATAACGTAAGTTGGCAAAAAGTAATAGGCGGCAGGAGGAGCATATGAGTTACTTGGATTCCTAGAGCAGGACCTTTCTGTGTTAAAGTGGACATGGTCCTAGACCTCCTTGCCCTAGATGATAGCTGTGCTTAGTTGCTATATTAAAAGAAGAGTAAAAGCAGATAAAAGGTAACTAAAATAAAAACAGTTAGATCTAAAGAAAGCAACATAAGCGTCAATAGAAATAAATGAGAATTGCAAAAGAAAAATACATCTTTCTCATAAATTAAGCTTGAGAAAAAGTTTGAAAATAAAAATCTTCCTTGTGTAAATCGTGCTTGGGAAAGAAAATAGAGATTTTATAGGATAGTGGCATAAGTTCCAAGTATAGAGAGAGAGGTACGGAAAAGTAAAACGGAGAAATGTGAAGTTTTTTTCGTTTTCCACCTTCTTTATAACATAAGAAATCGAATTTGTAAAATAGAATTTTCTAAAAATCAAAAGTTGTGTGGTAGGTTAGGACGTAAAATTTGTTGAACTATGCTCCTATTCAGTAGGAGTATGGGAAAAATTGGATGAAAAATGTTTTGAGTTTTCAAAAGATTGCATTCATATAGAAATTGCAAGTATATTTAGGATGTGTGCATCTTGTTTTAAAAGGAATTTCTAAAAGAAAAAGCATTCATAGAGGAGGTACCGCTTAGAAATTATTGTACATGCATATATTTTATGATGAATTGCACTTTGCATAATGACACGGATGGTTGAAAAATTGGATGTACACAAAATGGATGTAATTAATGCAAGGAATTACATAGTTTTACCTTTGCCAAATTTCGGGGATGAAATTTCCTAAAGGGTGGGAGAATGTAACACCCCGTATTTTTATATAATTAAATAATCAAATAATTATTAACAGTGAAAATAAGCATTTTTGGAATTGTCAGAATTTGGCCTTGAAACTTATTCCATTATTTTCGTGGCGATTTTCCGATCAATTTACATATATAATATGTCTTGAATGGAGTTCGTATGAAAAGGTTATTGACGTTCGAAGTTTTGTATCGAGAAATAATTATACATGTAAATGTACGTAAATATATTAGTTATAAATAAATAGATGTGCATATGAAATTACAGAAATAACGCGTATTTGAATTTTAAAATAGACGTGCGTCATAAAGTTAATTAATTAACATTACCATCATAAAGGAAATTAATTGATATCAGTAATTAAAGACAATTAATTAACATTAGCAAGCAATGTAATCAAATCAACTATTGGAGGAGATTAATTTACATTAATTGGTCACATGTGAAATTCAAAATAGACAAGTTTTACATTGGGAAATTAATCAAGCAATTGATGGTGATTAATTAGAATAAACAAGCAACATAAAAAAAGGTTAAACGTTTATAATTTATAACATTTAAAAGTTAACGTTTATAAATAAAATTTAATAAAACAAATAAGGCACGTTTAAAATCCAAAATAGACGTGCGTTATAAAGTGTAATTAATTAATATGTGAATTAATATTGGAGATTAATATATAACGTGTGTGTGTGTATCAAATCCCTCAATTTAAAGAGGTTTACATATAAATGTAACAAATAAATGTTCAAATTCATATCTGGATAATAAAATATATATATGCATATTAAATATGTACGTTAATTGAATGGTGGAATTAATTGACATGCCAATTAATGAAACGTTACAATGTGTAAAATATTAATTAAGGAAATTAACTAATAGAGGTGACATGTTAATATATTAATGGGACTATTAATTAGGATTGTAACGTAATCAGTAGAAAATGTCAATTAATAAGGAAATGAAATAATAGTTGACCTAGATTTGAATGTGTACATATAGACAATATATTACCGCACATAAAAATTAATTGAAGGATCAATTAAGAAGAGGATTAATTAGATAATTGGTGGGCTGCATCTATATAAGAGAGAACGTAATGTAATTCATTCCATCAGCCGTCACTTTCTTATCCCTCTCTTACAGTAAACAATGGCTTCTTTCTTCATTCTTTTCTCCTATTTCTCACAAATCTTCACCAAAGGAATACAAATAAAATATATGTGAACAAAATAGAGAAATTGCAACAAATTAAAGGAGAGAAGTTGTAGAACGGTGTAGCAATTTTAGAAGATAGAGATTTAAACCTAAAGACGACAGGTGAGTGGATTGAATTATATATCTTTTACGTTTATGATATATTATCGTTTGATTCCCGTTAAATAATTTTATTTAGTATTTATTTAAGTAATTAATTCTGTTAATTAGTTATGCTGAGACTGTAAACTGTATAAGAGAGCTTATATTTAATTAATATTATGCTTGACAGTTAAAGAAAGGCATAAGCCTAAAAGTAAGAAATTTACAGTTATTTACATATATTTTAAAGTTGAAATTTAGCCTGTAAATGTTAGCTTCTTTTTATTCCTTTTTACGCGAATAAATTAGTTAAAGAGAAGAATTCGTAAATACGGACTAAAATAGAAGAACGCTAGATTTACAGAAATTAGATGTAAAATAAGAAAAGCTGAAATAAAAAGAGAAAAATAGAAATTTGCAGTAAATTATGCTAAAACGGGGAAAAATAAATAAAAAGGGAAAACCTAATAACTTTATTTGGAAGTAAGTCATAGATTAATTGGTTGGTTTAGAAAAGAGAATACATTTCTATAGTTTAATATTTAAAAGATAACGATAAACGTAATTGCAAGAATAAAAAGAAAGAAAAAGGGAATTAGTGTAAAATAGAGAAATTGCGGTATTTTGCACTATCCAATAAGTAAAGAAATAATAAAAGAAATATCTTGCAGTTACGAATTATTGTTTATATCATTATTAAGTATTAAAACATGGAAATGGATTTTTAGCACAACATTTTGTAACCAACCAAATAGAATAGAACTACTTCCTAGAATATAAGAAAATGAAGTGAAGAATTAAAGGAATAAAAGAAGGAATCAAGTTAATTATTATACAAGAATAGAAGCTATAGACGAAAACGTAACTTGATCTGCATTTGCTACGCAGATAATATAATAAAAGTAAAGCAGTTATTATGATAAGTAAATTTGTGACAGTTGGACGTAGTCCCAAGTCAAGATTGATAATATAAGGGAGTTAAAGAGAATTCAACATCATAATTAAAGAAGACAGACTAGAATAGAAAAGAGACGCTTGTAATTATATTTATAATATATAGATTATAAAAGAATACGGTAGTGACAATTGCAAGTAAAATTATAACATAGGTTATAACTAAGTAGAAAGAACAAAAAAGGCTTATTTTAAGACTTAAATTAAATTAATAAGCGAATGAAGCAGAAATAACAGAAGTGGCTTATTTTAATAAACTTAGATCTTGGATTAAGTTAATAAGCAAGATAATAGAAGTGGCCCATACCAACAGTATTCCCTTTCAGTCAGGAACTGATGGTCTCACAATAGTTAGGTGAGGCTGAGACAAGATTATGCTAATTAGGGTAAATAAGTAGCCAATAGAATAAGAAAAGTAAACTAAACGAAAAATAAAAGATTAGAATTAAGGTCTAATAAAAGAGTGGGATGCGTTTGGAGCAGCCCAAAGGATGAAGAGCCTAACGAAGCAGTTCATCACAGATTTCAGCATAGAAGAAGCATGTCCAACTTAGTTATTTTGGGCTAGAAGGAAGTACGAGACTTCAACCGGACGTGAGGGTACCCTAGGATGATCCTCTGGGGTAGGCATAGCGAAGCAGTCCTTCGGAGGCAGGTCTGTAGGTGTTCCATCAAAAGAGTATGCCTTGACTGCTTTTTGCGTGGCAGGACCGTTGTAGGCAGTCAAAATGGGTTGATGTTTGGAGTAGGATATGCGTATGTCCTAGTACTTGCAAGTAAGATTTAGTGGGCAGGACCCAAAAGGATAGTCGCATGCGGATATCGGGCCAGCATCAAAACCAAGAAGCGAGTTCGGGAAGGACTAGAGTTAAACCTACAGACAAATGATTCTTTCACTATCGGTACATTGGATGAGGGGCGCAGCCAATTGGATATTTAGATTGTTTGAAGTAGGGCACATCCACTTAGCTCTTTAGAGGTCTTTCCATTAGTTTAGGGGTGGTTGCGTGGGGCCATAGCCATGATAAGAAAAGGGACAGACCAAGTAGAATATCTATATTGTAGGCCTAACGAGGCAGTCCTTTACAGAAATAGAAAATCCCCGACTAAGTTCCGTACAAGGTAGACCTTGTTAAGCGGGATTCAGGAAGTAGACATAACGATTACGTATAGTCCTCAAGATATGCTCTGGGTGGTACATTGTGGATGTCCAAGCATTAGTATAGACTAGTGCGGACGTAGTTTTACATTTTCATAGTAGACGACGGAACATCTGTATTGTAGGCCTTACGAGGCAGTCCTTTATAGATATAGTTACAGAATGCTTTAGAAGCAAGACGATGGAGTCCTTTGCGAAGAGGATATAGAAGGTACTATGGGTAGTACCTAGGACCGATGCAGTCATTGGGCTTGTAGCTATATATATATATATCAGTTATTAGGTTTTGATCTACTAGGGAGTAGATGGGCACGATTCACGCACAGAGGCGAGAGTATTATGAACCCATTGAACCTAGTATAACAGTAATTGGAAATAAAACGGTATATGTAGAATTAAGCTTAGAAGTATATAATTTGTCCATTCACCAGAACTTTAGTTCTGACCACCTCCTCATAACATCCTACAGGTTAGGTAGATGGCAGAGACTTTCTAGCTTTGAGACACTTGTTTAGAAAGTGTTATTATATTTGTGAGTATTTACTTATTATAATATTTTAGTCAGTTCCGCTGTGAGATATTTATCTGAGCTTTGATATATTTTTCTTTGTCTATTTGCAGGATACCAGAAACCCAACTCAAGCTTCAGTGGGCTTGGATTTTAGCATTTTTGCGAAAAATCTTGACTCACTAGAATTCGGGTTGTTATAAAGAAGAGCGTATATCTCTTGAGAAATCTTCAAAGAGTCCAACTGTTGAAGCCCCAAAAGACATAGTGGAGCTAACTACCCCTACACCTGCTCTCTTTCTGCATATTACAATTCCTGACTCTCCAGCTACACTAGCACAGATGCAACTTGCTCTTCTCGAGACTCCTTCTAAGTTACATACTCTTTCGGAGTCGTCGTCTTCCGTTCCTCCGCTAACTAATTTCGATGAACTCATCGAGCTCATCCTTCATTCAGAATCCTTCACTTCTTATTCTTTGCCGTCATTTGGCCCAGACTTGGAAAAAAATCACCGCTCTCTCATGGAGCAACAACCCTTGGTAAGTTCTTATCAAATTAATCCTATCATCGCTAGATCCTTCCAATTGCTAACTTGTGTTTCATCTTTTGTTGCATATTTCCAGGAATTGGATTTCTCTTATTGAACATGTCTCCAGGCTCTCTTCTGGGTCCTCCTGGCTGCAGGAGGAAAATATTGAATTGAAAAGTCAACTAGCTTCATTGATGACTACTCAAAATGCCACTTCCTCTGAATTAGAGCGAATCAAAGCTTCCATCTCTAGGGCTGAGGACGATCAAGAAGCGGAAAGGCAAGCCCATCGACTCACCTTTGATGAAAAATTTGCAAGGGAGTTGGCTTTGAAGGATTCGGAGGAGGAGAAAACTCACTTGGTTACTAAGAGCACTCTGCTGAAAGCTAAATTCAAGAGGACCAGACCTTAAGCTAGCTGTTGGGACCCTTTCCGATTATAATAAGCATGTCACTGAGTTTGCTGAATCCACCTTAGGTCCTATGACGCTGAATCATTATGAAGATGCCCTCATGCTCGCCTATGCCAACAACTGCAACAAATGTCCTGACTTTAGTGAAATGACCCACTTAGAATTTTTTTTTTTACATACATTCAGTGGCCATTTAATCAAGAAAAATATTTAATTCAATTTTTCTTCTATCCAGGACCTTTCTACCAATAAATATTGGTTTAATCATTTTATCTTGAACTTATATATATGAAGATATATAAGTCATCTTCTACCTAAATCAGAGTATAGAAATTTTGAAGGTAGAAACTTGTTTGAGTATTGCTTAAAGAAATACTCTCTACATAGCAATGGTGTTCTTTTCAAAATTAGGTTTTTCAAATGACTTGGGTTAATGCATTACTATTGATTTTATATCTCAAGGCTCCTTATTTTACATAAATTCTTCTGATTTTCTTACTGGGTAACTATGCTTTTACTTGTGCATGTGTGTGTGCACGTTTCTGTGCATGTGTGTTCAAACTCAGGCTATAAGAAAGTGGATCCTAAGTGAACACAAGCAACATCTAGGCGTAATGGAAACGCGCCTAACTTATACATGAGAGGTCACAAGTTCGAGTGCTATGCTGGTCGGTTCAACCCAATTTTTGTTTTTTTTTCCCTGTTTACATATTTGCCTGAGTCTACCCTGTATTTGGCTATGAAACAGATCTAAAACTTAATTAAAAACACTTGGGTGCTGTCTTAACCCAGGCTCAAGAAAATGGCTATGTTAGCCCTGTTTTGGTTTGCACTACTAGTTACCAAATACCTGTTATATCATTTTCTTTTCAAAGCAACTCAAACTCTTCCTATCAGATTTAATTTTTGATTTGAACATGGATTTTCCTATGCCAGTTCTATAGATATACTTGCAAACCACAAATTCTTTCAAACTCAGATTTTCTATCATTATAGCCTAACTGTTCTTGAAGCTTGAAATTAATTTTTCTTAGCAAAGCATCAAAACAAAGCACATAGTTCAGCTATTACATGTAAGTTCAACACTTACAAAACAGTGAATAATAATACATTGGTTTTTCTAGGCAACTTAAACAAATATCTTAACATAGTTCAACATGAATATCTAATTTAGCTTCAGCAAAGACTTTTAAAAACATAGCATCCAAATCTTAAGCAGTTTAACATCCAAAGCCTGATCAAAGCAATCCCTATTTCCCTGCAAAATCACCATGAACTGCCCCATATAATATGAGACACCCAATGGTGCATAAACACAAAAGGGTCAGACTATTTGTCTGGTGTGAATAATCTATCTGAAAACATGATTTATTTCAATTCTATTTATATTCCAGTACTTTGCAAGAATAAGAAACTCAATATCTTCTGTGTGCATGTTTTTGTGAAGCATGTGCATTCATATTAGTGCCAAACAGATTATATATGATCACAATGATTTAGTCCATAGAAAACAACCACAAGATTCACCAATAAAGCACCAAAACAACCAAATGCAAACATCAATTCAGTTATCATCTCCTTTTCAACTTTACTGGCCATCAGGGATTTTGCCCAGACCTCTCCTGAATCTATTCCTAGAGTTCATTATCAAATATAACAGGGTCTTTAGCTACTTTCTTCTTTTTAAACACACACTGCCTGGGACCTTTCTCTGTTAACCCAGCACACTCAGGCCCCTGGGTATAAATATACCATGTGTGAACTTGCAATATTCCCATTGCCAAGCTATACTTTGGTAGCCCTAAGATCCCAAGTCCTTAGTTAAATTACTAAGTGTTTTAATATTTTTCATAGCAGTGCTAATCCCTTCTGCATCTCACTTCTTAATCAGAGAAACATAAATAATGCAAGCAATATATATTCATCCAGAGTTTGGTAAGTTAAATTCTCAGAAGCAACCATTTTATCATAAAAGAGTGAGGTGACTTCTTAGCACATTATTTTGCCTATGGGTTTCACTGGATCAAGATGTAAGCATATGGTCCTGAGTAATTGCCAGATATATATATATATTCTTCCTTACATCTGGTTCAATCAGATTCATGATCTGGCTAAACCACAAGTATATTTGATTTGGGTATTTCATAAAACATAGAAGTTCAGCACATGTACAACATTGCACTTCTACATTTTCTTTTGTTTTAATTAATATGAGACATAAGCAACAACACAATGTCACAGCCCATATTTCTTTCTACCTTCAGACCATATACCCACTACTTGAATCCGGGGATTTTACAAACAGCTTACAAAGAAAACTTATAAAAGAAAACACCCAATCTCAAAGTTAACCCATATCTCAGACAAACATTTTAGTTCATGAATCCACGACTCTTATTTTTTTCTGGGTAAGTCAGATAGAGGTTTTACCCTTAAACAAATCATTAACAAGCCAAAGTCATCCAATCATAAAACATAACTTGTAAAAGAAAATTAGTTCAAACTGGCTGCCTCAATATTCAGGTCTTAATGCCAAAGTTTTCAGTGAGATTACTCACCTTAATCCTTCTTCTTCATATGCCTTATAAACCCCTTTTTAGTCTCCTGCCTTCTCCTATTTTCTCTGGTTTATGCCTTGTATATTTTTCTTTTTAAGAGGTAGAGCAATCATAAAACCTTACCACACCAGGTCTTCTTATATGAACTCTGGCTGCTACTAGGGTTTAAGGAAATTACCAAATGCCAATTTTACCCTACCAACTATGATCTGCCTCTTATTCTAACATTTTAGAGAAAATGGGTAAATAGTCCTGGTATATTTTTCAGAAAATATACCTCATTGCCCCGGTCATGTTATTTGCATGATTTCTATATTTTTTTTTCTTTTTTTTTCTAAAGTAAAAAGGAATTGCTAAAAATGGATAAAGTGCTTGTCCAAGAGCTCATACCATTTTCATGCAAATGTTAATTTTTCTTTTTTTTATTTCTGCAAGTATTATTTAGTGCACATGTATAATACATGTGTGCCTACCCTGGCCTAAGTCTTTCTTCTTCTTTTTTTTTTTTTAGGCTTGATGATTTCTGCCTACATGTATATATACTTGTAATTCATATATCCTATTATTTCCATTGATTGTTGCTTATTTTATCACACAGAAAACTGTGTACATGTTTGTGCACTGCCTTGTGCACATGTGCATGTTTTATACTTGGTATCTGCAAATCAATTTCCTATTCCTATTTTTTTCAATGCAATTTCAAACAAATACAAACTAAATTAAATCATGAAATTACTCACAAAAATCTGGGTTATCACATATACCCCTCCTTTTAGGAATTGTGTCCCACAATTCTTTCATACTTTAACTTAAGTATCTTCTCTTCAGAAATTTTTTTTTTCTGATTTCAAAACCATTTTCAAACCAATCACCTATTAAGCACTATGCATATCAACATAAGATAAAAAAAAAATCACAAAGCATATTCAACCAACACATTCATTAGTAGGTACATACATATATAGATTTACCTTTTCTTCAATCAAGCAGCTGGGGATAATCATTTCTGATTTTATCCTCCACTTCCCACGTGCAATCATTTGGGTCTAGACTCCATTGTACTTTTACTAATTTAATTTCTTTGTTTCTCAATTTCTTAGTTTCTCTAGAAACTATGCCCACTGGTTCCTTTTCATAGATCATTCTAGGATCAATCTGCACATCTTTAGAGGATTCTAATATTGCTTCCTTATCATGAACCCATCTCCTTAGTTGAGACACATGAAAGACATCATGCATTGCTCTCATTTCTTCTGGCAATTCTAATTTATAGGCTACTGTCCCTATTCTTTCTAGAATTTTATATGGTCCTATATATCTAGGAATCAACTTTCCTTGTTTCCCAAACCTTAGAACCTTTTTCATGGGTGATATCTTGATGAACACATGATCCCCAACATCATATTGTACTGCTTTCCTCCTTTGATCTGCATATTTCTTTTGCCTATCTTGGGCAGAGGCAATTCTTTTTCTGATCAAGGCTACCTTTTCAGAAGTCTCCTTCACATTTTCTGGTCCTAAGACCACTTTTTCTCCAGACTCATGCCAACTTGAAGGTGATAAACATGGCCTTCCATAGAGAGCTTCAAAGGGGGCCATGCCTATGCTACTGTGATGGGTGTTATTGTATGCAAATTCAGCTAGATATATGTAATCTTCCCAGCTTCCTCCCCAATCCAATACACATGCTCTCAACATGTCTTCAAGCAATTTGTTCACAATTTCTGTTTGACCATCAGATTGAGGATGGTATGCTGTACTCAAACACAAATCAGTCCCCATTGCCTTGTGAAAACTCTGCCAAAACTTTGAAGTGAAGATGGTATCTCTATCACTCACTATAGTCTTTGGTATACCATGCAGTCTGACTACTTCTTTAACAAACAACTGGGCTAGGGTATTAGCATTTCTTTCTGATTTCACTGGTATAAAGTGGGCTGACTTGGTTAACCTATCAACCACTACCCAAATACTATCATTTCCCCTCCTAGTTCTAGGCAAACCATCAATAAAATCCATTGATATGTCTTCCCATTTCCACTGTGGTATTTGTAAAGGTTGAAGCATTCCTGAGGGTTTTTGATACTCAGCCTTCACCTGCTGGCAAACCATACATTTTGATACATAGGTTGCCACTGCACTCTTCATACCACTCCACCAATAATCTCTCTTGAGGTTGTGATACATTCTTGTGCTTCCTGGGTGTATAGTATATTTGCTTTTATGGTAAGCATCCAAAATTTCTTGCGTCAACTCATCCATTGCTGGAACACATATTCTTTCTCCTTTCTTCAGATGGCCTTGCTCATCCAACTGAAAACCTTCTACTGTCTCACCATTTAATATTTGTGTCTTCTTTCCTAATAAAAATGGATCTTGGTTTTGTAGCATTGCAACTTTATTTTTCAATTCTGATCCCAGAGTAATAAAACTTAATTTTCCCATTTCTACCTTCCTACTGCATACGCTCATGTTTTCTATGTTATCACTTTTTATCTCTGAATCAATTAATACTGATAAAGTGTTAAACTCTTCTATCATTAATCTAGCCACTTTAGCATGTTGTCTACTTAGGGCATCTGCTACTTTATTAGCCTTACCTGGTGTGTATAATATTTCGAAATCATATGAGGCCAAGAGTTCAATCCATCTTTGCTGCCTCATATTTAATTCTTTTTGTGAAAACAAATATTTGAGGGATTTATGGTCTGTATATACTTCAAATTTTGCTCCTAACAAATAGTGTCTCCATAGCTTAAGGGCATACACTATAGCAGCCAATTCAAGGTCATGAGTAGCATACCTTACTTCACTTGATTTCAACTGCCTAGAAGCATAAGCTATTACCTGATGTTGTTGCATCAACACTGCTCCAAGCCCTTGTCCACTTGCATCAGTATACACCACCAAGTTTTCATTTCCCTCAGGTACCTTAAGAATTGGAGCTTGTACCAGTGCTTCTTTTAATCTCCCAAAGGCATTTTCACATTCCTCAGTCCAAGTGAACACTTGATTCTTCCTAGTCAATCTGGTTAATGGAATTGAGATTTTTGCAAAATCTTTTATAAATCTTCTATAGTAACCAGCCATTCCCATGAATGATCTGACTTCAGTAACATTAGTAGGCCTTTTCCAAGCTTGCACTGCAATGACTTTATTGGAATCTACGGCTATTCCTTTTTCTGATACAATGTGGCCTAGAAAATTCACCTCATTCTGCCAAAAAGTGCATTTTGAAAACTTTGCTTTCAAGTCTTCCTGTCTCAATTTCTCAAATACCAAATGCAAATGGTTTTCATGCTCCCTAACTGACTTAGAATAAATTAATATATCATCAATGAATATTAATACAAACTTATCCAAGTATTCTCTGAAAATCCTATTCATCAAATCAACAAAATAGGAAGGAGCATTTGTTAAGCCAAATGGCATCACCAAAAATTCATAAAGTCCATATCTAGTGTTAAAAGCTGTATACTTAATGCTTTCCTCTTCTACTTTCATCTGATGAAAGCCTGAAGCTAAATCAAGTCTAGAAAATATTTTTGCACCACTCAATTGATCAAAGAGATCATCAATTCTTGGTAAGGGGTATTTATTTTTAATTGTGACTTTATTTAATTCCCTATAATCAATACATAATCTCAGAGATCCATCATGCTTCTTAACAAAGACTACTGGTGCTCCCCATGATGAGCTACTGGGTCTAATAAAACCTTTTTCTTCTAGTTCAACTAATTGCTTTTTCAACTCCATCAATTCCTTAGGCCCCATTCTGGTTGGTCTTTTAACCACTGGGCTAGCTCCTGGAATTATTCTAATTGAAAATTCAACTGGCCTATGATTAGGAACTCCTCTTACTTCCCCAAACACATCATCATATTGATTAACTATGGGGATCTCTTCTAATGCAGACATGGGTTTTTCATTTGACAATGCAGAAAGGTTGGCTATACTTCTATTTTTGTTTGCCTCACAAAGAACAATTATTCTTTGTCCATCAGAGACCTTCAATGATATGGTGGATGTCTCCATATTTATGATAGCCTTATATCTACTCAACCAATCAACTCCTAAAATAATTCCTATGTCTGGATATTGCAACACATATAGGTTGGACTCAAACACATGTCCTCCTATATTTAATCCCAATTGCATGCACATCATACCCATGACACATGAACTACCTATAGGGCTTCTAATTAGCAGTGGTTTATCAACAATCATACAGTTCAATTTTAATTGTTGTGCAATATCATGAGAGATCAATGAGTGTGTAGCCCCAGTATCATATACTACTGTTAAAGGTATTGAATGGATAAGCAAAGTACCTTCAACTTGACCATGCTTTTCAACATTTGATCCCTCAGCTGCCTTGCCTTTCCCTTCCAAAGCCCCTAATTTTCCTTGCTTAAAATCTGGGCAGTTCCTTTTTATGTGACCTTCCTTCCCACAATG
This sequence comes from Allium fistulosum, assembly GCA_030737815.1. Taxonomy (NCBI): domain Eukaryota; kingdom Viridiplantae; phylum Streptophyta; class Magnoliopsida; order Asparagales; family Amaryllidaceae; genus Allium; species Allium fistulosum. The sequence goes on from CM060902.1 coordinate 457,564,553, forward strand.
GTGACAATTGAAGGATGCTGGTCTAGGATTGGTGCACCTATTTTTCATGTGCCCCTCTTGTCCACAGTTGTAACAAGTGATCCTCTTCTTAACTTCAGCAGTTCTAGCTTCTTCTGGTTTCTTGGTGGAAGGTATGTCTGTTTTCTTTTTATCATAAGGGTGAAATTTACCCTTTCCCTTCTTGTTCTGATTATTTTTGAATGCTCTGAAATTTTCTCTAGCTTTATCATGTTGTTCAATGCTCAGAGTCAAATCCAAAACTTGATCAAAAGTTTTATCCTTATATGGTAGCATGGCTCTACTAAGGCTAGAGTTCAACCCTTGGATATATCTGCCATTCTTAGCTTCCTCAGTAGTGATGAGCACTGCACCATACTTTGCCAATGATTCAAACTTCTGAGTGTACTCAGTGACACTCATAGTCCCTTGCCTCAATTTGATGAATTCCTCCAGTAAAGATTCCTTAGCTGATGCAGGGATAAATCTGCCTTCTAACATTGCTTTAAACTGATCCCATGTCACTTCTCCTTCAGGTCTTCCAGCTATGATAACTTCCCACCAATCCAAAGCTGCTCCTCTCAATTGCCTGGATGCAATTTGCCTCTTCCTTTGGTCTTCAACTTGCATGTCTGCAAAGATTCTTTCCAGAATTCTAAGCCAATTTTGAACCCCCATAACTCCTTCTGTGCCATCAAAGGTTTTGCCTCCAAGATTAGTAAAAGTCTTGAGTAGTTTGGAAAGTTCCTCATGTGGATTTTCTTGCCTGTTGCCTACTCCATCTCTTATGGCCCTCATGAATTCTTGCACATTCACCATGGGTGGTTCACTTGTTCCTACATTTTGATGTCTGGGTCCTACCATAGCTCTATGGATATAACACTTAGGTTAGTCTGTTTTGCCTAATGCTCTATAGATTAATTCATTTTAATTTATCACTTATTCTGTCATATTAGATATCAATAGTGTAAATATATATAAAAACAAAACATCCAAAGCAGTAAATACTTCTATACATCCAATGCAAACAAATTCATACAAAATTTTTGCTATGTTATTTAACAGCATAGCTCTGATACCAAATGAAATGACCCACTTAGAATTTTTTTTTTTTACATACATTCAGTGGCCATTTAATCAAGAAAAATATTTAATTCAATTTTTCTTCTATCCAGGACCTTTCTACCAATAAATATTGGTTTAATCATTTTATCTTGAACTTATATATATGAAGATATATAAGTCATCTTCTACCTAAATCAGAGTATAGAAATTTTGAAGGTAGAAACTTGTTTGAGTATTGCTTAAAGAAATACTCTCTACATAGCAATGGTGTTCTTTTCAAAATTAGGTTTTTCAAATGACTTGGGTTAATGCATTACTATTGATTTTATATCTCAAGGCTCCTTATTTTACATAAATTCTTCTGATTTTCTTACTGGGTAACTATGCTTTTACTTGTGCATGTGTGTGTGCACGTTTCTGTGCATGTGTGTTCAAACTCAGGCTATAAGAAAGTGGATCCTAAGTGAACACAAGCAACATCTAGGCGTAATGGAAATGCGCCTAACTTATACATGAGAGGTCACAAGTTCGAGTGCTATGCTGGTCGGTTCAACCCAATTTTTGTTTTTTTTTCCCTGTTTACATATTTGCCTGAGTCTACCCTGTATTTGGCTATGAAACAGATCTAAAACTTAATTAAAAACACTTGGGTGCTGTCTTAACCCAGGCTCAAGAAAATGGCTATGTTAGCCCTGTTTTGGTTTGCACTACTAGTTACCAAATACCTGTTATATCATTTTCTTTTCAAAGCAACTCAAACTCTTCCTATCAGATTTAATTTTTGATTTGAACATGGATTTTCCTATGCCAGTTCTATAGATATACTTGCAAACCACAAATTCTTTCAAACTCAGATTTTCTATCATTATAGCCTAACTGTTCTTGAAGCTTGAAATTCATTTTTCTTAGCAAAGCATCAAAACAAAGCACATAGTTCAGCTATTACATGTAAGTTCAACACTTACAAAACAGTGAATAATAATACATTGGTTTTTCTAGGCAACTTAAACAAATATCTTAACATAGTTCAACATGAATATCTAATTTAGCTTCAGCAAAGACTTTTAAAAACATAGCATCCAAATCTTAAGCAGTTTAACATCCAAAGCCTGATCAAAGCAATCCCTATTTCCCTGCAAAATCACCATGAACTGCCCCATATAATATGAGACACCCAATGGTGCATAAACACAAAAGGGTCAGACTATTTGTCTGGTGTGAATAATCTATCTGAAAACATGATTTATTTCAATTCTATTTATATTCCAGTACTTTGCAAGAATAAGAAACTCAATATCTTCTGTGTGCATGTTTTTGTGAAGCATGTGCATTCATATTAGTGCCAAACAGATTATATATGATCACAATGATTTAGTCCATAGAAAACAACCACAAGATTCACCAATAAAGCACCAAAACAACCAAATGCAAACATCAATTCAGTTATCATCTCCTTTTCAACTTTACTGGCCATCAGGGATTTTGCCCAGACCTCTCCTGAATCTATTCCTAGAGTTCATTATCAAATATAACAGGGTCTTTAGCTACTTTCTTCTTTTTAAACACACACTGCCTGGGACCTTTCTCTGTTAACCCAGCACACTCAGGCCCCTGGGTATAAATATACCATGTGTGAACTTGCAATATTCCCATTGCCAAGCTATACTTTGGTAGCCCTAAGATCCCAAGTCCTTAGTTAAATTACTAAGTGTTTTAATATTTTTCATAGCAGTGCTAATCCCTTCTGCATCTCACTTCTTAATCAGAGAAACATAAATAATGCAAGCAATATATATTCATCCAGAGTTTGGTAAGTTAAATTCTCAGAAGCAACCATTTTATCATAAAAGAGTGAGGTGACTTCTTAGCACATTATTTTGCCTATGGGTTTCACTGGATCAAGATGTAAGCATATGGTCCTGAGTAATTGCCAGATATATATATATATTCTTCCTTACATCTGGTTCAATCAGATTCATGATCTGGCTAAACCACAAGTATATTTGATTTGGGTATTTCATAAAACATAGAAGTTCAGCACATGTACAACATTGCACTTCTACATTTTCTTTTGTTTTAATTAATATGAGACATAAGCAACAACACAATGTCACAGCCCATATTTCTTTCTACCTTCAGACCATATACCCACTACTTGAATCCGGGGATTTTACAAACAGCTTACAAAGAAAACTTATAAAAGAAAACACCCAATCTCAAAGTTAACCCATATCTCAGACAAACATTTTAGTTCATGAATCCACGACTCTTATTTTTTTCTGGGTAAGTCAGATAGAGGTTTTACCCTTAAACAAATCATTAACAAGCCAAAGTCATCCAATCATAAAACATAACTTGTAAAAGAAAATTAGTTCAAACTGGCTGCCTCAATATTCAGGTCTTAATGCCAAAGTTTTCAGTGAGATTACTCACCTTAATCCTTCTTCTTCATATGCCTTATAAACCCCTTTTTAGTCTCCTGCCTTCTCCTATTTTCTCTGGTTTATGCCTTGTATATTTTTCTTTTTAAGAGGTAGAGCAATCATAAAACCTTACCACACCAGGTCTTCTTATATGAACTCTGGCTGCTACTAGGGTTTAAGGAAATTACCAAATGCCAATTTTACCCTACCAACTATGATCTGCCTCTTATTCTAACATTTTAGAGAAAATGGGTAAATAGTCCTGGTATATTTTTCAGAAAATATACCTCATTGCCCCGGTCATGTTATTTGCATGATTTCTATTTTTTTTTTCTTTTTTTTCTAAAGTAAAAAGGAATTGCTAAAAATGGATAAAGTGCTTGTCCAAGAGCTCATACCATTTTCATGCAAATGTTAATTTTTCTTTTTTTTATTTCTGCAAGTATTATTTAGTGCACATGTATAATACATGTGTGCCTACCCTGGCCTAAGTCTTTCTTCTTCTTTTTTTTTAGGCTTGATGATTTCTGCCTACATGTATATATACTTGTAATTCATATATCCTATTATTTCCATTGATTGTTGCTTATTTTATCACACAGAAAACTGTGTACATGTTTGTGCACTGCCTTGTGCACATGTGCATGTTTTATACTTGGTATCTGCAAATCAATTTCCTATTCCTATTTTTTTCAATGCAATTTCAAACAAATACAAACTAAATTAAATCATGAAATTACTCACAAAAATCTGGGTTATCACATTTAGCTTTTCTTCTCATGACCCAATTTTCGCTAAAAGAGTCATGGACAAAATTGACCGAACTAGGCAGGGTACCGAGCCTGAAGGTGAGGAGGAGACACCTAATATCTCGGAAGCTCTTTCTTTTGATATTCCATCCTTCAATATTGAGTCTGATTCTGAAGAGGAGGGTGATAAAGATGACGATCCTGAGGGAAACGGTGATGATGATGATGATATCAACTGGGACAGTGACGAGGATGATGATAACGATGATAAACCCTCTGGAGTTATATAGGGAGTTAGACAAATTAATAAAGGAACACAATGCTCTGTCTCAGAAATATCATAGTCTGGACAGGAGTACCTCCGCTTTAGCATCTTTTAAATATAAGAAGGCAGCTCCTTCATTAAAGAAAGCGCGTACCCGATACGACGCCCTCTTGAAGGAAAATAGAGAGTTAACAATTCTATTCTGGATGATGATGGAAGAGAGAGATATTTTAATTAATTTTTTGTATAAAGTGTATTGTAGAAACTCAATCATAGATTTTTCATATTTAGGCAAATTTAACGGGGGTCTACTCAGACGTTTTCATAAGAGATTCTTAGATGAATTTGGTTCTGACCCGCATCCCGAAGCATGTTGGAATTTACCACGGGTCAGATCGATTCCACAAGATCTCCCCCTAGAAAAGCTTAAGTATTATAAGGATAAATTTGTTTTTGAGTTTTGCTTAAGTCCATTTTGTATGAACCTGATGAGTAATTGTTAATATGTAACAGATAGTCGGCTTATGAATCATTTTTTTATAATGCTCCATATACTTAGCTTCTTTTTGTTGTGCTATTTCAGAATATCGGTTCTTTAGGTCGTGTTGTCCCAAGATACCATCTAAGTCAACATGTTAACCTGAGAATGTTTTACTCTAAAAATGCACCACTCTTAAAGACTTCGAAGTTAGCGAGACATTGCTTTCTTCGGGATTTACAAAAATTATATTTGGGATACCCTCGTCTCCGCTTCAATTTCCTTGGTGAAGAGAATGAAACTTTCTTAAAAGAGATCAGGACATTTCATTCGAAGTTGATTTGTAGTTGAGACAGTCCACCTGCCGGAAAATGGGATTATAGTAAATGTCCATCGGTTATCACCCCCGAAGGAGTTACCATACCATTTGACTCAACAGTTGTGCTTTCCGCTAATACTTTAGACAAAGTTAGGAATGTTGTCTCTCAACCTTAGATGTGATGAAAGTGGTTGTTGTATCTCTTGACTTTGCTTCTATTTTGAGCTGTATTTCATTACTATAGTAATAAAGACATCTTTCATCTCATTTCGGATTTTATTTTATTTCTTTTCCTTAAATAGGAGCCGTAGTCGTCTACAACCTCCCTTGCTTAAAGCTTAATATCCTATGTTAATGTAATCAGAGAGAGGTTATTAACAGAGAGTGGAGCAATCGTGATTCAAGACGAAGTATTATTAGAACGTTTTGGTGATAATGTTGGCGCCGTAAAATGGCACAAAAGAGATCTTATCCAAAAAAACCATTTCCAACAGTCGTAAGGATTATATTGACTATCTTGAGGCTGAGATTAAGAGAAAAGACGAAGCGATTATCATGCTTAAATGGCAAGTGAAGTCGAATCCCACAATCGACTTCGATGAAAAGATGTCCGAGCTCATCCAGCGAATAAAAAATTTAGATTTAAAATTGAGAGATAGTCAAGCTCAATGTGCCTCTCTAGAATTCCTCATAGGGGAAAAGACTCCAAATGTTGATCTTCCGGTCCCTCAAACAATCCCTCCAATTGTCATAACTGTAGCAACCCGAATTCTAGTGGGTCCGAATTTTTCGTAAAAATGCTAAAACCCAAGCCCACTTAGACCCGAGTTGGGAATCTGGTATCCTGCAAATAGGCAAAGACAAGTATATCAGAGCTCAATTAAATATCTCACAGCAGAATTGACTAAAATATAATAGTAAGTAAATACTCACCAATATAATAACACTTTCTAAACAAGTGTCTTAAAGCTGGGAAGTCTCTACCATCTACCTAACCTATAGGATGTTATGAGGAGGGGGTCAGAACTAAAGTTCTGGTGAATGGATAAATTATACACTTTTAAGCTTAATTCTACATATAACATTTTATTTCCATTTACTATTATACTAGGTTCACTAGGTTTATCATACTCTCGCCTCTATGCGTGAATCGTACACATCTACTCCTTAGTAGATTAAAACCTAATAACTGATATATATATATATATATGTAGCTATATGCCAAATGACCATATTGGTCCTAGGTACTACCCATAGTACCTTCTGTATCCTTCTCGAAAAGGGCTCCATCGTCTTGCTTCGAGAGCATTCCGTAACTACATCTGTAAAGGACTACTTCGTAAGGCCTACAATACAGATGCTCCATCGTCTTGCTCCGTGCTATATCTGTAAAGGACTGCTTTGTAAGGCCTACAATACAGATACTCCATCGTCTTGCTCCACGAGCGTTCTATAGCTACATCTGTAAAGGACTGCTTCATAAGGCCAACAATACAGATGCTCCAACTTACTATGAAAACGTAAATCGCGTCCGCACTAGTCTATGCCATTGCTCGGACATCCACAATGTACCACCCAATGCGTACATTGAGGACTACGTAATCGTTCTGTCTACTATCCGAATCCCGCCAACAAGGTCTACCTTGTACGGAATTCGATCGGGGATTTTCTATATCTGTAAAGGACTGCTTCGTTAGGCCTACAATACAGATATTCTAGTTGGTCTGTCTCTTTTTCATCTTGGCTATGTCCCCACGCAGCCACCTCTCAACTAATCAAAAGTCCTCTAAAGAGTTAAGTGGTTGTGCCCTACCGCAAGCAATTTAACATCCATTTGGCAGTGCCCCTCATCCAATGTCTCGATAGTGAAAGAATCATTGGACTTTTGGTTTAACTCTAGTCTTTCCCAAAATCGCTCTTGGTCTTGATGCTGACCGATATCTGCATGCGACTATCTTTAAACTTACTTGCAAGTACTGGACATACGAATACCCTACTCCGAACACTAAGCCCTTCTGACTGCCTACAAAGGTCGGCTTTGTTAGGCCTACAATGCAAATGCAGTCAAGGCATACTCTCTTGATGGAACACCTACAGACCTGCCTCCGGAGATGCAGCTTCGTTAGGCCTACCCAGAGGCCCATCCTAGAGTATCCTCATGTCCCGTTGAAATCTCGTACTTCCTTCTAGCCCAAAATAACTAAGTTGGACGTGTTCTCCTTTGCTGAATTCTATGACGAACCGCTTCATTAGGCTCTTCATCCTTTGGGCTACTCCAAACTCATCCCACTCTTTTATTACACCCCAAGTCTAATCTTTTAATTTGCGTTTAGTTTACTTTTCTTATTCTATTGGCTACTTATTTACCCTAATTAGCATATTCTTGCCCTCGTCTCACCTCTATCTATTGTGAGATTTCCATTTATTTAATAGGGAATACTGTTAGTATGAGCCACATTCATTATCTTACTTAATATAAATCTTAAGTTCATTAAAATAAGCATTTATTATCATTCCTGCTTTATTTTCTTATTGACTTAATATAAAAATTTTAAATAAGCTTCTACCATTATTATTACTCATTAATTTATTCAAAGTCTCAAAATAAGCTTTTCTGTTCTTATTACTTAATTATAACCTATGTTATATTTCTACTTGTAATTGTCATTTTCTCTTCTTTTATAGTCCATACATAATTCCAGCATTTCTTTTTTGTTCTAATCTGCCTTCTTTTTTTATGATATACAATATTCATTTATTCTCTTATATTATATAATTCACTTATCATGATAACTATCTTCTTAAATAGTTTGCCCAGTGAATGCAGACCTAGGTTCATTATCGTTTACAGCTTCAAGTTCTTATCTAATAATTTACTTGATTCATGTCATACTTTGCTTTATTATCTTCTATTCTAGGAAGTAATTCTATTTTATTTGGTTGGTTATGAAAACTATATTTAAAAATCCATTTCCATATTTTAATATTAACTACTACCTATAAACAATAATCCGTAACTGCTAGATATTTCTTTTACTATTTTGAAATAGTGTAAAATACAGTGGTTTCTCTATTTTATACTAATTCTCTTTTTATTTCTTTTATTCTAGCAATTACGTTCATTGTTGTCTTTTAAATACTAAATTATAGAAACAGGAAAATAGACACAGGGAAGAAGTTGCAAAAAAATTTAGTCTCAGGGACAACAAGTTTGTTTTTTAGTCTGAAGGACACTTTATAGTGTAAACAGAAAATGATAGTTGCAACTATTATTTTGTGATTTACACTAAAAATTGTCCTTCAGCCTAAAAAACAAACTTCTTGTCCCTGAAACTAAATTTTTCTTCAACTTTTTCCCTGAGCCTAAAAACCTCTTATAGAAATGTATCCTATTTTCTAAACCAACCAATTAACCTTTTAGTTGCTCCCAAATCCAGTTATTAGATTAATTAATTTTTCTCATTTTAACATAATTTATTATAGTAATTCCATTCCTCAAACTTTTATTACTATACATCTTATTTCCTTCATTTCAGTATTCTTAATTATTTAATCCATATTCATGTTTAATCTATTCTAATCCATACGCGAAGAAAGAGGAGAAAATAGAAGAATGATGCTTGCATAGAAATCAAAAACATAGAAACAGATGTAAATAAATACTAATACTGTAAATTCCTTATAGTTCAACACAACTTAATTAATAGGATTAATTATTGAATAAAATTATCTAAACGGGAATTTAACGATAATATATCTTAAACTTAAAAGATATATAAATAAATCCACTCACATTTCTAGCTTTCCAAATCTCCCTGTTTTTATTTCAGATCTGTCCCTAACATCTATATTAACCTCCCTTGTAATCCCTATTTGGAATTACAAACGATATATTTATAGATCTATAGTATTTGAAAGAGAAAAGGAAGAGATTTGGATTAGAAATAGCAAATAAAACTCAGATCTAGGGTTTTACCTTTGACATAGCCTTCTGATTTGAACTAATTCCTAATCCCCTAATTAATTCTATTCTCTTTCTATTTAGATCTAAATTCGTGTGAATTAGATCTAAAATTTTGTTATTAAGAAAGTGTAGAAGAGATAGAAAAATGGCAGAGCTTCTGTAGGCAAGAGAAAAATAATGAGAATAAAAATAAGGCTCTGCATCTATATTTATAATGGTTCAAATCAGTGCTAACCATTAGATATAAAACCCTAAAATCTAAAGCGTACACTCAGTCTATGGACATTAAATTAATATATTTTCTTCTGTTTTGTTTTTATTTTAAATTTATTCTCCAACAATCTTTTCATTAATCACTTTCCCCTTCTCTCTCTCAATCTGTGGAAACATATATTTTTAAATGTGACGTTTCTTTTAAATAAGATTCCCCTATTAATCACCCAATTAATAGATTTCATATATATCTAGAATTAATTTACTATCCAATTAATCCATGCCTGCACTGTGATTTCTTACCAAATTAATATGCCAATCAACACCATATTAATTCATCACATATATGCATATTAATTTATTTTATTACCATAATTATTGCATGGATATATTCTACAATTGAATTTTGAATCACAATCTTAATTATATATGTTACCATAAGTCTCCATGTTTATTAATTGACAATTGATTACTTGCATAAATTACTCTTCCTCCATTTTATTCTCTTGCACTAACATACATGTTTCTAATCATATCAATTAGTTGCTACAATATAAGTTTTCTTTCTTGTCAGTTCCTGTCAATTAATCGCCTCTACTAATTAATTGAATATTAATTCCCTTTTAAACAAACACCGTCAATTAATCTTCCTTATTGATTGATTTTATATAATTTCTCTCTTTAATTTATTTGTTACACAAATATATATGTATTCCAAATAATATTAATTAGTTGCCCCATTTATAAACATTTCTTTGTTGTGAAATTTCAAACGTATATAACTTAATTAAATTATTTGCATATATAATTGTAATTTAACGCAGGGTGTTACAATACCTACTAGGTCAAAACTTCTCGCAGCTTAGAAATTTCCAACCATGCGGAACCCTCCTTTGGGTTTAGATGATAATGCAGTTGGAAACTGGTGCCGGAGGGTGAAGTTTGAAATTGCCAAGTATTTCGATGAGCAGCAGAAAATCAAGTATTCCCAAACTATTAATGATTATGCTGCTAGGAATCAGAAGCTTGAGCATGATAATTATTTGCTCGACAAGCATGTTGCTGAACTGGAAAGGGAAAATAAAACCCTTAAAGCTGCAAATAGGGCCTTTAATCGTGTCCTAAAAACTAACATTGACGCTATCGACGATGAGGATATAATTAGGAGAAAGGAGAAAAAGCTTAAGGAAGTCCTTCGCGCAACAATTAATCATGTAGTAAATCCTTCAGTGGCGGAGGCTCTCAATAAAGCAGCTCAAGATTTGTAATTTATTTATGTATTTGAGCCATGTACATCTATCTTGTGCATAATTTTGTTGTTTGTAAATGACTTCATCACTTACGTAAATTATGGAAATTTTGTAAATATCACCTGATTCGTGATCCTTTTCTGTAGTGTAACATTAAATATGCCATTGAATTACTCATTCAACGACTTTTGTGCTTCCTGAATCTTTTCTTACCCTTTGTCACTCTGATTTCCTTGAGAAACATATAGCAAACAATATTTTTAATTGTTAGCCTGAAACTGACGTATTTGTCTATGTACATCATTTGCCTAGATTAGAAAATCTCTTGCCAATTGTGTGAAAAGTAATTTATTCAAAATGTTAAGATCTCATCTTTAACCATGATGAGAAATGATCATGGATTTAACTCCTTCCACTTGTTCAGAATGCATAAAACTTATTGGTAGTAGATTCTGCCATATCGTACGGTGATTAATGTTAAAATATAACTTTCATTAAATGAAGAACCTAATTTAGGGGTTCATGTCTAAAATTTTGAAGTAGTAACTCTCTCACCCATTACTTTAACATAATTAGAAGCCTGAATTTACCATTTGGAGAGTCTTAATAGTGTTCTTTTTGATAATATTCTTTGGCCCAGATTCGGGCACTTGAGATGAATAGAAGTCCAAAAATCTTGTCCTTTGACTAGGGTTTAATTAAACAACAGCCTTGATATCCAGATTCAGGTATAATATGTTAGTGTCTCATAAGTTATCATCGGACCCAGATTCGGGTATTAGTAGATGGAAAACAAGTCAAGAATCATCTTTTGGGATCCAGAGATAGCAATGTTTGTTGTTAGAATAAATCCAAAAACTCGAGTCTGGTGATAAGTTTATGATGCCAATCTGATAATAGATGACCAGAAATCCCCTTCTGGCAATAAGTGGTGGGAGATTAGAGCTCTAATTTTAATAAAAGAATATCATAATACCCTTCTTGGTAATAAATAACAGAAGCTCAGAATACCTTTTTTGGTAATGAATGATGAGAGGTTATTAAACCATATCTGCTAATCTGGTATTAATAATATAAGACCAAAAGGCCATTTTCGGCTATAAGTATCAGAAGACCAGAAAACCAATCTAGAATTAAGTAATAGAGGACCAGAGAATCAATCTGGCAATAAGTAATAAAAGACCAGAAAACCATTTCTTGTAATAAGTAATAGAAGACCAGAATACCCATTCCTGGTATTTAATAATAGAAGTCCAGAATACCATTTCTGGTAATTAATAATAGAAGACCAGAATACCATTTCTGACAGATGTTCATGAGGAGAAGTCAGAGAATTCTATCTAATTCTTTCCTCGAATGTGCCATTTTCAGGCTTTGATGATATCTTGCATGCTTTTTCTTTCTCGGGCCCGAGTTTTCTTTATCCATTTGTTTTGGCCTATTTCAAGCTAGGAATCTTTTATCCAATTCTCATGCTTATTTCAAGCAGTGCCCATTTCGGGCTGTTTTCATTTTAGACGTTGCCAGTTTCAGGCAGTTACCATTTTAGGCGGTGCCGATTTCTGGCAAGGACTTTTCTTAGTCTGCTAGACATTTCATCCGGGGTTCCGGTGCGTTCGGCTAGCTTATTCTCAAGTAGGGCCCAAGGACTTATCCGACCTCCCTCCAGGAGGCGCCTTAACCTGGCCATAGCATGACGCAGCTAAGGGCTTGTTAGGTACATTGGCCAGGCCATAGCATGGAAGGACCAAGGGATTACCCATCCTCCCTCCAGGAGGCGCCTTATCCTGGCCATAGTGTGACACGGATAAGGGCTTATGCTGCTTTAACCTGGCTGTTTCTGACTTTGGCATGGCTAAAGGCTTATGCCCTCCCTCCAGGAGGTGCCTTGACCCGGCCATCTTAACACGAACAAGGGCTTTCTACCATTATTGGTAGCCTACCATTTTAGGTAGTCCAAGTTTAAGGAGAATTTTACTCCCGACCATGTGGACTTCTCTTATTTTGAGAATAGAATTTTTTATTCCATTACTTGTTCAATCCTTCACAAACTGTTTATGTTTTCCTTGTCTTAGAAAGTGTAGGACCATCTTTTCAAGTACCTTACATTGATTTGTATTGTGTCCGTTTATCAGATGAAAGTTATAATATAATCCCTTAAGTTTCCTTTCAAATCCTGGCTTCTTTTTCTGAGAAGGCCAATAATTCAGTTCTTCTTTGGTTCGGATATAGATGTCTTCGATTGAGGTAGTAAGATTATATTCTCTAAGAAGTCTTGATCTTTGAGCCGTCTTTGACAGGCATCTAATTCTTTTGTGGCTTGGTTCAAGTACTTCTTCTCGGGAAGTAAGTTTCCTTTTCATTGTCCGTTGATCCTCTTTCAAGGGCCTTTCTTTCAATCTTAGGGTTTCAGTCGGAAATTTCTTGGTAATCTTTATACTTCCACTTGGTAATTCCTTTATTATCCTTAGTTCTTCGGTTGTGGATTTTTCTATGCGTTCATGGTTTTCCCTTGAATGGTGAGCCTCATTTATAATCTTACTCCATTTATGTGTAAAACTGTCATAATCTTTTATCATTTTCTTTTCAACGATAGTCCCATGGGAATATGACTGAATGGTCCTTCTCATTTGTAGAAATAGTTCTCTTTCCTCGAATTCTCCTTTTCGAGGGCAAAGATTGGGGTTGATCCCAAATGGAACGGGTTGATACTCCATTTTAAAGGGTCATAGGGTATAATCCATCTTTTCCTCTTAATGACCTGTAGAGCTTGAAGCCGAAGGGTTTGCTCTTCAAGTAAGTGTAGGTTATAATCCACTTGATGATTAGACTTTACTTCTAGAGGTTCCGTGGACCCTTGAACCGATTTTTCTTTGCAAAAACTTTCTCTTGTTTCGAACATTGAATCCATTCCTTATCCTTTAAATGTAGTTAGAAGAATTTTGAGTCTTTTATCCAAAATAGATCCTTTCTTGTCCAAAAAGAGGAGTTGATAAGCCTTAAGAGATTTAACCAAGTAGAAGAGTAGGGGGGAATTCAATAAGGTCGAAGGTTCAGGCCCTCCTTCTAGCGCCAAAAATGTTAACAAGATTTCTTGTCAACACCCCAAAGTTGTTCAAGTAGTGTGATTAGTCTGATTTGAATGAAGGGATTGATA